>JAKLNL010000015.1:670-600670 GCA_022814505.1 Talaromyces liani
CCTCCCCCCCCCCCCCCCCGCCCCCCCCCCCCCCCCCCCCCCCCCCCCCCCCCCCCCCCCCCCCCCCCCGCCGTTTGGATTGATTAAATCTGTTCAATGCTACATGTTACTGCTGCTGGTCGATTCAGACTCTTCTTATATAATGTTTACCTTGGTCACAACTGTTCTGCCAAATCCTGTACTTCCACATGGTTATCTATACCTGCATATCACCTAGCAGGTCGAATAGATCAGTGGGGTCTTATAAAAATTACCCTGTGCAACCAGGCTTTACATGATGGTTGATAAGAAGATGAATCCGGGGGCACGCAACGCAGGGGATTCTCACATATACAACAAGCTGAAGGTCGAGCCCCTCTCTAGTCTATTGTATTCTCATTCTCTATACCTATTTCTGTCAACCCAATAAAGACGCATCAACGCCCTTCCAAGTTTATACTTGACATAAGTGTCGAGACGAGTGAATCCATCTGCGGATACATACCCATCAATGTACATATCATGTACATCCACACAACACGATCAATATAGCGATCAGCGCCACTTGAATGCAGGATTCGTCCAATCGCGGCATGTATCCGCAGCAGGATGGGCGAAGGCGGCGCAATGGATGATGATCCATCGTCAGCTGGAAGAAACAGGGTTTTTCTGGGAATCGAAATGGCCCAGGGATAGCGCCAATGCGACAATTTATCAATTTTGTAGGTATGGCGATGATGATGATGATGATGATGATGATGTTGTTGTTGTTGTTGTTGTTGTTGTTGTTGCGGAGTAGTGACTTGCTCGAAGATGGTGTTGAAATTGGTGAAGAGATCGTGGTTTCTTGTGGTTAATGTTATTGCGGTTACTGGTCTGTCGACGTTGTTGTTGGAGCCGGCGAGGAGATCGATGGCAAGAGGATTGAATATTTTGAGGATCCAGTATAGGGGTTGCTTGCTCTCTGGCTGAGAGATGATTAGCTTTGGGTATATATCTAGGTATAGAATTCTTTTAAAAAGGGGGATTAGGAGTATACGGGTGTTCCCTTACAATCCCCATATCAGAATCTCGTTTCCTCCGCGTCATAAACGGCGGGATATGATGTATGCGACATCTAAGCGAGCAATATTTTTATCTTCGACGACTTGACGATCATCATCATCCTTTTTCAGAGTCGTGGCCACCTTGCTCCCACTGTTCATATGCTTTTAGTCTGTCATAATTCTGGCTAAAGACGCCGTGGTGTCGGTCACGAGCGAAATATGACTTGCACAGTCTGGATATGTGTTTGGGCGGGGGATAGGCCTCTTCGAGCTTGTGGGCGATGTCCAGAGATATTTTTGGGGAATCACTGTCGTAGAAACGATTATGAGTCGTTGGAACAATCAGGATTTGGGGCTTAATACTTGCGAGATAGGAAGAAGCTGTCTATTAGAGAGGCGCTGAAGACAGCCAGGCCCTTGCTCAAGATGAACCTCTCCTCCGTTGATAAGCTGGGAATATCATTGGAGATGTGACAATATCTGGCCAATATCATCACGGTCCTCATCAATGTTCAGTATCACGCGCTGGAGGAAAGTAAATAGGAGTTTCAAGAATTCGTCTGTCTCAGAAACCTCATCTTTCATCACGCGGATTAGAGTAATGGGTTCATATTCGCGATTGATATCGTCGAATATTCGATAGGCTGAATCGCGTTCTTCTGGCCTTAAGTGTTGTGTTTGTGCTGCCACCATGGCGATACAGACTGAACAATGGGATTTTGTTTCTGAAAGATGAGTTGAAAGATGAGTTGGTAAGACTCAAATATGCCTAGGTAGGCAAGCACCGCTGCCTCATAACCCTAACACCTAGGTAGTCATCACATCGACATCACCATCGTAAAAAATTACTGCCTAGTGTATATGGCCTAAGAATAGTTATAATCCTTTAGAGAAGAGTATCGAAATTACTGCTTGTTTGAGATGAAGGTGCAGACCCGTATTAGGGCTATAGCCTATTAGGGCTGTGGCAACCGTAGCCCTATCCGGGCCGGGAGCGGCCCCGAGTATATCTTGCGACTGCCTGCCATGTTGATACCCTTGTACATGCTGAAGCTTTGTATGTTAGCTTGTACGGAGATGTTCGGTGGGTTCTGGTTGGACCCTTCAAACGTTGTGTTGGCTATCTAGTTATATATGTACGTCCCAAATCCCTGGCGTCCCAGCTGTTCATGTATGCTAGACTTCGAATGTTTCTCCCATCTCCATGCCTAGTTTCGAATTTTTGATGCGATGCGCATCGCATCCATGAAAATAATATCTTATTTATAGTTAAAAAAAAATGAGAAAAGATGTCCACGTATATCAATCTAACTAAGACGTATAACAGTGACAAATAATGCAATTAGCGCAGTGTACCCCTACTACCCCAGACAGACGAGATTGGAATCTCCACTTCTCCGTTTCCCTGAACGAACCAGGCAAAGGCGGGGGAAAAAGCAAAAGAGAGAAATATTTGCCACTGGAAAGAAAGTCTCGATATTTATTTGCTTTTTTTTCTCTCTCTCTCTTTGCAGGAGAGAAATAATTGAGTTCGAGATGATCTACTTTTACAAGCGGAATCATCGCTCGCCTCGAGTTACTAGCAAGGGTCAAACTTAGGTACTATGATTTTGAAGCCGAGGGTATCAACATGGCGTGGTGCGAAAGTTTCTCATCGGGCTAAGCAGGGTTCAGGGATCTGGCCAGCGCTCAGCTCGGATTGCAAACTTAGAAAATATTAAAATAAGGAAAAGGGGGAAATCAAGCCGAGAAGCAGAAAATCGCTCATCTAAATACTAGCTACAGCACATAGTATTGTGGTGAGACATTTTACGAATCTCCTGGCACGTAGTAGGTAGTGGTAAAGACGAGAATCTCCCAGCAGGATGAAGGTTTCTGGCACGAACCTGTATGTCAGTTTTTAGTACTTTTCAGCATCTTTTGGTTATCAGTCAGAGCTGAAGGTCCAAGGCGCAGGCAGAGTTTGGCTGTGGAGGTTGAACCCCGAGTCCCCAGACTAAGTTAGGAGATGTTGTGCATGCTTTCTGAATCTAGTCTGTATATAGACTTTGCGAAATCCTCGTATCAGGATCCGTGATTCGTGATCTAGGTTTATAACGAACTAAATGGAAGCACCAACCATGGGTGTTGCTCCCTCCTCAATCCAACACTTTTCCGATCTCATTGGTGCACTTTTCCAGAAAACCCTGGAAAGCAGTCCAACCATTGGCTTGGGCAGGACTTGTTGCCTGTTCCAGTCACATCGGACGTTCTTCGGAAGTGCATTCTTGGTAACTTCTATAGTGCGCGGGACCTTTCATTTGCCGCTATGCGCAGTGAACCTTGGGGTTTGCATCATTTAATATGGCTGTTTCGCCGCACTGTACGGAGTACGCCTTTTTTAATGGACGATGGGCTCCGTGCCACAAAACGTGCAACGAGTACGTACTACATATACCCTGGCTCCGATCTTACAGGAGTTTATTAATGTGTGCTATGTGACCGTTGACGACTCTTCTTTTTACTGAGGGTATAGGTACTAACTACCTAATTATCGCGTCCTAATAATGTCGACCTCAACGCTCCCGACGTATTTCGAATATAGCTGGGCTATCCTCAGCAGTATCGGCATAGCGAATGTACTCTTCGGCCTGACGGTCCTCGGTATCACAAACCTATCGCAAATCTCGCTCCTTCCGATCATCGTTTCGGCGGCTGGCGCAATTGCGAATGGATTGTGTTACTGTGCTTTCTATGCCGATTACCCCAAAACGCCGACTGCGGCTGCGTCGGCCATTGCAGATATAACATGGCTGGTAAGGTCTATAACTCTTTTGGAGGAAAATAGGAGGGTGCTTACTTCGGGTAACAGATTCAAGAAGTCGGCTTGACCTTCTACAGCTACTTCATTCTCGTCCGCGTGCTACAAAGTCGCCACCGAATCATCTTCATGTCCCTATTCTGGGTGTTCGTCTCCGCCGCCGCGGTTCTCAGATGTTTGATTGCAGCTACAAGAGTGAGATCCATCCTAGACACCTCGCTTAATCTCCAAACGACCATCGATCACCTCCATGTCGGATACTTCTCTCTGATCGCACTCATTGAATGTCTGAGTGCATTCTTTCTTTTGAGGAAATTTGCGCAGGCGCACAGAGCGTCGCAAGATGTGGCTTCCAAGTCGGGATTGTTCAGCTACCTGTTGAAAAGTACGGAAATTCGTCTGGCTACGTTAGCGTTGATCGGAGTGTCGAGGGCGATTACGTATTCCTCGCAGTCGTCGGCCCAGAGTGCAACCTCTGTGGCTAGTCAGATCGACCGGTTTGTGTATACACTAGAGACACTGTTCCCTGTGATGCTATTGTAAGGACTTTCCTCCCTCTTCCACATTTTCGGCCGAACGAAGTACTAATCAGAGCAGCATCGACATCCTCGCCTCCAGAATAGCGGTTAACAATCACCGCTACGAAATGTCCTCCCGCACTCGAAACCAACAGAAATCGTCCGGTCTCGCTCCCCACAGCCATCAGGGCAGGACTGAATTCGAGATGTACGGGGGTGTGAAAAGTCAAGTATATGTCGGCGACGAGGCTTCTAGCTCGCAGGAGCATATCGTCAATGCTGCTTCTATATCGAACAATACTGAAGGTGCGGAGTATGGTCAAACCAGCGACCCAACACATGACGGAATTAACAAGACGATTGAGTTCAAGGTGCATGAGAGCGCCGCGTGAGCCTTTTGGACTCCTGTAACAATCATTTTCCGGTGTCGATTTCATATGTTCTTATGTGTTATGTGTAGAATAAATATAATAGTCAGGTCAAGATCATTCATTCATTCATTCATTTGCTCTCCATCGCCTCTACCGTCAACTCCTCCAATCCTTGCATGGCAATCCCCTCTTTCCCCTCCGGCACAAAAACATGGTCATGAAAATACCCACTGACAACATTCGCACTCACCCCCAACTCTGTAAACCTGCCCGAGATCGCAGCCGTCATCCCCACAGCTTCAAGACTGGAGTGGACTTTGAGTGTGATCCTTTTACATGGGAATATATACTCGAAACCATGGGATTCGGCTGATTCCTTGGTGGTGACGAGAGTGAGGCCTTCGGTTTCCTGGTAGAGGTGGACCGGTTGCAGGGTTGTGAGTGGGAGGGAGGCAAGGGGTTGGGTGGTTGTTATCCAGACGTATGTTTCTGGAGAGACGATGGGGGAGAGGGTACGCAGGAGCGCGTTGAGGTTTGTTTCGCCGATGGGCATTTTGATTGTCCCTTTCTTGTGATGGTATCTTTGGGTTGAGTTGATTGAGGCAAAAAGATGTGATAATGGCTTGGGTAAGTGAAGAGGTGAGAATATAAGGAAATAGAAATCTCCTGCTCAGGTCAATGTACGTTTTATCGTGACATAGGGCGTGGTACTAAGCCTAAGCTATTTGAACAAGTCTTGGCAGATCCTTCCAATAAAACAAGGATCTCCTAGGTTACTTAGGTAGATAAGATAAGATGGAGCTATCACATGACATTCAACGATCATCATGACAACCTGGCTTCTGAACTCAACAACACCACCACAAAACTGCACACAATACCCCCTTTCAATGGGGCAATAATCCCCAATTTCGCCAAAATGAGTCTCGTCCCGCGATCAAACGTCGTCATAATCCACCCGGACCTCGGCATCGGCGGCGCCGAACGCCTCATCATCGACGTTGCGCTCGCACTCCAAAACCGCGGCCACCAAGTAACGATATACACATCCCACCGCGATACATCGCATTGTTTCGAAGAAGCGCGCGACGGCACACTCGATGTGCGGGTTCGCGGAAACACGGTTTTTCCGCCGCTGTTTTTGGGGAGGTTTCATTTGTTGATGGCTGTGTTGCGGCAGTTGCATTTGACGATTTCGGTGCTTATGGAGATGGGGAGGACAGAGAAAAAAAATGGAGCAGGAGAATATAGAAATGATATTTTTATTGTTGATCAGTTACCGGCTTGTGTTCCGATACTGAAGAGTCTTGGTGAACGGTATGCGCAGATTCGTGGTGGGAAACAACGGATACTATTTTATTGCCATTTTCCGGATCAATTGCTCGCGCGCAGGAATGAAGGGAATATAGTTTTGCGATTGCTTAAAGAAGCGTATCGGTATCCCCTGGATTGGTTTGAGGGATGGGCGATGAGCGCCTCCGACAAGGTCGTGGCTAATTCGAACTTTACTCGTGGTGTTGTCAAGCGTGTTTTTGGGTCGGATCGTTTGGGCGATGTGAAAATTGTGTATCCGTGTGTTGATACGAAGGAGTCTGTTCCGGCAGAAACAGAAATCGTCAAGGGCGAATTATGGGGAGGAAAAAAGATTCTTCTGAGTATCAACCGGTTTGAGCGGAAGAAGGGCATTGATTTGGCGATTCGGGCATATTATGGGTTGTCTAAGGAGCAACGAAGAAATACTAGGTTGGTCATTGCAGGTGAGTTTTCTCTCAAACTTCTGAAAGTGGGCATATCGACTAATTATATAGGCGGCTATGATAATCGCGTCCAAGAAAACGTCCAATACCACAGAGAACTCAACGACCTAGCTTGCGAATTAGGGCTACAAACAGCCACCTCCAAAACCGTCATATCAGCCCTCTCCATCCCCGACTCAGTAGACGTCCTTTTCTTACTGTCAGTCCCATCCGCATTCAGAGATACCCTTCTTCACAATTCAAAACTACTCCTCTACACACCCGTCAACGAACATTTCGGCATTGTCCCTGTGGAAGCAATGCATGCCGGTCTACCAGTCCTGGCTTCGAATACAGGTGGTCCGTTAGAAAGCGTCATTGAGAATGAAACCGGCTGGCTTCGCGATACAACGCAGGTCGATGAATGGACGGCTATAACGCGAAAAGTATTATTAGAAATGAGCGAGCAAGAATTTGCGAATATGGCTGCAAATGGTAAAAGGAGGGTTGAAGATGTTTTCTCGCTACATGCCATGGAGGATAAACTTGAAGAAGAGCTTCAGGATATGCTCAAGTCGAATAGGCGGCCTTTTATTAATTTGCAGTATTTGCTGCTTGCTTTCTTGGTTTCGGGGATTGCTGGCGCTGTAATGGTTGCCCTAATATTGCGGCGGATGTGGTGATTCGTCGCTATTATGTATACTACCAGGATTCTATGTATATACTTACAAGAAAGTGTTCAATTCGAACAACTAATTCAAGGAATGAGGAAGTCATTGAAGCAGGTCAGAGTAATTACTCAATGAGGAAAAATAGGTCATCGCGATCATGTGATCACGTTAACTGGTAACGCGCTCCTTCCTTTGCTCTTGCCTTTGACTATTTCTCACATCTTTACAGACACCGGAATGTAGATTCCTACTTACACTATTCACGATCGAAAGATGTGCCTCTGTTTATCTCTCGAAATTTCTTGCCGCTTTTACACTTCAACGAGGCTACAGGCATCATGCATTCGTCTATGCCCTGATTCGAGCAGAAGTTGACCAATCTGCGACCACAGGCTCAGCCTCCGCTCAGCCTTGTGCTTTTCTTATTGTAACACGGGGCATGAAAATGTCGACGACCTTCTATCTGTCATATTCTGATTCAAGAGATTTCCATCGTCCAACCCTGGCCTTCTCATCACACGAGCTTATAATGAGAACCTATCTGAGTGGTGAACGCGTATCTTGATGAGAAGAAACATGACCTTGAGAACTTCTTGATAGAGCAAGTGTCATAGAAGGTATAGGCGATAAATCAACAACATTGAAACACTGAAAATTGAAGAATCCGAGCTCGGTGTTGCATTCGATTCGATTGGCGACAAGATGAGACGGCTACGAAAGTCCAAGCCAGAAGGCTCAAATAAAAAAGCCGCCTCACCTCTGCACAGCACTCCTATGGATTACGGATATAGTCCCCCGTACGCACTAGACCCCTCAGGTCCAATGGCAATGAATTACAGCTGGTCAGCTCAGGGACGCCCGACGACTAGTTTGCCGAGTTTTACGCAACTGGAAGCTCGAATGCTGCACCCGAGCAATTTGAGGCATTCAACAAATATCTCAGAGTTGGGTGCTAATACTGGTCCAAAAGACATTCTCAACTTGGAGCCCTGGAGACCGTCTCACGCTGCGCATGACAAGACGAGCTCTCATGGATATGATACGTCCAAAATCAACTCGCTCGGGAAATCTCCATTGGGTTATGAGGGAACCACGCTCGAGCTCGGTAGACCTGACGAAATCAACGCATCTCATGGCGCTAGGAAGGACTCGCTTCCTTCTCTTTCAAGTATGCGGAAGTCTGAGCCTTCTCTTTACAACCAGAAATTATCAGATACCGTCGCTGCTAAATCAAGTGGAACTTCCAACATTGCAGCCAGGTCAAAGACAGCAAAGAGACTTATAGTCAAACTCAAATATGGCATACACAATAGGCGAAAGGTGGCTATGCTCAAATTGCCTGTCAAGCGAAACCTCGATGAATTTCTTTCGCCGCCCAGGCCTGTGGAAACAAGTGATTTTTCTCATACCTTGCGTCCGCCCATCCCATCACGAAGTTTCATTAACCTGGGAGATGAACGTCGCTACACTCACGTCTTGGGACAAGCCAGGTACGGGAAATCCGAGGCGCCCTCTTCCAAACTGGACCGCTGGCTATCGGGGCCACCTGCAATCCCCATTGGGCATCTCGATACTGGGGTCGTTTCGAATACCGGTCGGGTTTCGCCTCCACAACTATCTTTACATTCATCTCAAACCCTCCTCGATAGAGGAGTAGCCACCAGGCCAAGCTCACAGGCCTCCAATCCAGGTACACCACGATCGACATTTAGCGCATTTGACGAGCCCTCCCCCCCAGAACAGTCATTTCCACCAGGAGCAAGCTCTAACGCTGTTATGAAGCGATTTGAGAGCAACGCAAAAGAGCTTGAAGTAGTTTCTTGTGCAGCAACCGATGCATCGCACAGGAGTATTTCAGATGAAGAAGAAATTATTTCAGCGATGCCTGATGCACCACGCAAATTCCACAGCGTACTATCAAGTGAAGATGGGTCTCCTACGGCTGGTCTTATGGAGCCCTTTGCCACATACTTTCCGGAAATTCCATATGTCGAGCTCGATGATAGATCGGAAGTAGTCCCTCGTGAGGACTCAATAATTAACTACCTAGCGTATAATCAGATAGCATATCTTAATAACCAAGACGCTATGTGGACGGGCGTCCCAGAAAATGATCCAGTCAGAGGTAACGGTGTTGTCCCATTCCGTGTGGGTGATTGGAAGTGTGGTTCAGAGGGTTGTAGCTATCACAACTCTGCTAAGGACACCAACTGTCTTCGTTGTGGTGCCCCCCGTTCTGGCGCAGCAGTCGTAGCAGACTCCGCTTTTCCCACACGCCAGTTTTCCGATACTCCTGCCGTTCCAACAATCCCATCGTCGTCAAAACAGATGCCTGAAGTCGTAGCCAATATGGCTCAACCGCCGCAGCCGAATTCCTTCGCCGCTCCTTCCAACAGTTCCTTTTCAGGCCAGTTTCCTGCTTTCTCATGGTTCCCCGAGCAAGAACGAATACATTGGAGGGAGAGTCCGGACGAGTCCCGGGATACGAGTAATACAAATTTTTATATGCCGAAATACGTGACTACCAAGGAGACATCGAATGAAATATCTAAACAGGTATCGAATCAAGTATTGAACCAAATGGCGAATCAAATGGCAGATGGAATGGCGAATGAAAGGTCGATATCTGACTCTCCAATTGATCCAGCGCTGGAGACGCCCAAACAATCATTTCATCAAAATACAACAACATGGATGGGAACCATTTCTAAAGAGAACCCAACGGTCGATACGGATCTCAACTCGAGCGTTGATAGAGACACACAAAGTGGCAATCCCCGAAATTCATTCACTTTTGAGGCATATACAGATTCTGGATACGCTTCAAATACAACCAAAGCACTTAAGCCATCAGAAGTGCTCGGACAAGTCCATCCAACGGAAAAATCGGCAGACCATGCCGATATTGAGTCGCGTTCCGTGTCTAGTCTTGATGAGAATATCCAACGCACAGAGCAAGAAGACGACGTAGCAAGTGTTTATTCAGATGCATCAACTATCCCTACAACAACAAAGGCTCGTTATATCGATGGACTTGCTGATGATCTCGCTCAAGCAATCCAGCCTTATCATCTCAATGACGAGGTTTTCCAGCAAATTGTCGAAAAACTGCCCGAGCTTCTTAAAGCATTTGCTCTCACCTTTGGTCACCACAAGTCCAGTACGATGCATCGTGATGTTATGGTTTTTATTCATAAATATCGAAGGTACGTATTGGCGTAGCGTCATACCTCCAAAACTCAGCGCTTACTTGCTCGCTATTTTAGACAAATCGTGAAAACGCTCAATGATCAGATTTTGATGGAAGAAGCCGAGGATCAAACTAGAGACCAGGCAAATCAGATGTCGCTGAACGAAAAAATGAATCTTTGGCTTAGGAGCGGAGGATCTACGCAAGATAGGAGACTTGACAATCCTGAACATAACGACAAACATGATATCAAGAATTTCGATAGCAGGGAAACACAAGACGGCGACGACGAGGATGAGGAGGATCATGATTCTGGAGCAGATGAATCTGAATTACCTGGGCTTGCCGCCTACCGGTCGTTCATTCGAGGAGTGCCCGCATATAGTTGGTTTCTCAACAACATCCGGAGGGAATGTACTCTTGCTCCTCCAGAGCCGAATCTGATAGGAGAGATTCGAAACGCAATCCTTGATGCGCTGCCCTCGTCGCCGAAAATCAGTCGACGAAAGCCTGCAGAGATATTCAATCTGAGTTTCAAGGTGAATTGGGATCCAGTTGCGTTCCTCCGAGAGGAAGAATATACAGAAAGGCCCGAGGACGCGATCGAGCGAGCTATAACCTTGACAGGTTCGACTCTATCGGCGCAAGCTTTGACCTGTGGTGGATACTTGCGACAAACATGGCCATCAACTGGCGAACAGATTTTGGATCTGATAAAGTCGATGGTATCTGGCAAAAACAGAGGCTCAGGTACGTCTACTCCTTGTGCAACCGATGGAGACGTTACATGCTTACACTTCATTTTCATTAAAGTTACCTTGCCCAACAATTCTAGCCTCACTGCCTCATACCACCCTTCGCAGAAACAAGGGTCGTCGGCCACTGTTTGGGTAGATGCTCATGGCACAGCGGCCTGCGTCGCAGAAATAGCAGAACAATTCGCATGGCTCGCATCTGCCCTTCGTTCATCACCGTTCCCACGTAAGATAACGTACAGCAGACCTTACATTGACGAGATACAAATTGGCCATGTGACATGTGAAGAGACAACATATATATGCAAAATTGGAGTAGAACTACATGAGGGGAAGCCTGACTCTGAAACCACTAACGGCGAATGTTGGCACGGACTGTTTGGCAGTCCGGTCGTTGTGGAAGGTTTTCCAATACCACGACGATCAGATGAGGAAAACCCGGGCCTTGAGATTCCATTGAGCATTATGGCAGGTCTTACACAGGCTCGCAGAGTTGGTTCTTTTGGAGGCAGGACGCTTCTTAAGGGTTTCGCAACTATGTTGCTTCCGATGAAGCGCACGAAAGATATAGTGACCTGGCATTTGATTCAATCCATGAATGGGGAGCGCATATCTTATCTCGAGGCCGACAACTTTCACACTACGGATATTCAATTGCCCGAATTAGAAAAGTCTCGGCATATCTTAGGCTGGTGCCCAGAAATGAAGTTATACGCAGGTAGAAAGGACTTTCTTTATTCTCTAGCCTGAATGACTACTCACTTTATTCTAGGGGCGGCCGACGCATGTTACCTCATCAAAGGTTCGAGACTACCCCGACCTTCAGGACAGGGTGGGTTGAGGGATGCATCATTATCTCTTGGTCATCTCGTCAGCGGAGGTACTCCCTTCAGCGAGGGCCGCAAAGACATTCGTCTCCGCCGGAATAGTTATATTGTAAGAATGAAGTGGATCTCACAAAAGTTTGTGGTTCTATGGGATGTAGAAGACAAACGAGGCTGGCTAGTGAATGGAGCCAGCGCACTACTTCACCTTGTTCGCGCATCTTTAGCACAGGACATGTTCGACAACAAATTCGGTCCACTGTGTTTATTCTCCACGAAAGAGTTCCAAGAAGCCTCACGACTGCATCAGACAGACGCAGCTCTAGAAGTTCTTCTGAACCCGAATAACCTAAAGGCGAAAATCTATCCGGAAGAGGATGACTTTATCCGCTTCAAGGCATATGTCGAGGATTTTTCTGATCTCTTGGAAAAGATGCTTGACTACCAGTCAAGGGTTGTGAATCAAAATATTCCGAGATCGCTGTTGGAAGGTTGGGACTTTAATGATCTGACAACTGGGCGAGATCCAATCTACCCTCGAGAGGCTTTTCTGAATCCGGAAGCCCTTTCCTGGGTTGATCTCACACGATCTGTACATGCAATCACGTTGTTTGGTCGAAGCTTCGGCGAAGTTATTCAACCGGCCAGGGCGTGCTGTTCCGCATGGGCAAAAGTACCTTGCGGAAGATCATATCTTGCAGCCAGCGCTTCTGATCTTTATATGATAATGGAGTCGGATGGAGATCCGTATTCTGTTCCAATGAGGCTGACTCATGATATACTGTGGTACACTTCTAAGGAGACATTCGCACAATGTCAGTGTAACAGCGAGACAGACGACCATACACATTCTGATATTGCCCAAGTACTCCTTCCCTCCAGATTACAACATGAGCTATCTGGAACGTGCTCTCAGTTACCATCCAAAAACGGTGCCATCATATTTGGCTACAGCAATAAGCATATATGGTTCTGGGACGACACAGGGGATCCGTCCAGAACACCAAATGAGTCTGGCCGTATGTCACCATTCAACAAAGGGGTGCGCGGTTCCCAGTTCTCCGACAGTGGAATCGGAAAGAGTCTCGGCTCGTCAGCTTCTATCACAGAATCATCGTCTAATCGACTCGACGAAGAATATACTGAATTTACACATGCAGTGAACAGCGAATCGGAGGACCATCAATCATCCTCATCAATCTACAACAAGAGAAATATTCATTCTGGAAGCGGTAATGTATCATCGCCGCTTGCCAGTAATTACAAAGTAGGCATCGTGTGTGCTCTACACATCGAGCTCATGGCCGTGCGGGCGTCATTTGACAAGACATACGAGAAAGTGGCCATTGCAGGTGAAGATCCTAACTATTATGCACTTGGTAGCATCGAAGGACACAATGTGGTTGCTGTCTGCCTTCCACATGGGGTATACGGCACCAATGCTGCAGCCGACGTGACTTCTAATATGAACCGCAGCTTCCCTGGACTGAAATTCTGTTTGCTTGTAGGGATTGGTGCCGGAGTCCCGTCTCAAAGAAACGATATACGTCTAGGCGATGTTGTCATCAGCACCCCCAAAGGCGGTTATTCGGGAGTATTACCATATGATATGATCAAGAGTACTGATTCCGGAGCGTTTGAGCTGAACGGATATCTGAGTCCCCCGCCAGCCCATCTGATGTGTGCAATCAGCGAGCTGGAGTCGGATCCGTCACGGTCATCAACACCGCTGCAACAATATCTACTGCAGATTGAGCAATGTAAAGAGCAATACAAACATCCAGGGGTAGCTTTCGACAGGCTTTTTGCCTCTCATTACACTCACAACGGCGATCCTAGCAATATCTCAAACTGTGACCAGTGCGATTTTGCCTATGAGATCCGAAGACCTCCCCGTTCATCTACCCATCCTGAGATTCACTACGGACTCGTCGCATCGGGAAACCAAGTCATGAAATCAGTCAAAATCCGAGACAAGTTGAGCCGGGAGCACAATGTGCTATGCTTTGAGATGGAAGGGGCAGGAATCATGAACAACTTCCCGTGTCTCATTATCCGTGGAATCTGCGATTATGCTGATTCACACAAGAACAAACGATGGCAGAACTATGCGGCTGCCACGGCGGCTGCATATGCCAAATTGCTTCTTTCTCGATTGAGAACTGCAGATGGCATTGAGTCAGGACTAGTTGAACGTCTCTCTCGAAAAAGAACTGCAACCACTGAATGGGCCGAAGATATACCAGCGTCCAAACGAAGTAGAAGTTAATTATGGTTGAAATCGTGGTTTATTGATATCCAAATGGTGTATGGGCTACTGTTCTTCTAATTCACTTATTTCTGTTCTTCTTTTTGTGACGCCGATTTTTATAGAATCGTAGACGGCCTGTATGCTTTGAAGCAAACCAAGCTGCTCGTTGAGCTAGGGCTGATATCAACCCTAACCCTAATTGACTACTTAGGTCACATGATCACGTATCGCACCGGCGCCTGCCGTCGCGTCCAACTTTAACTACGTTTTCGAAATCAATTCTCCTTAATCTATTAAAATATAGGTTTTCAGCTAAATTTTGAGGAAAGGGATTTTGGTATACACTGCCATACAAAATGCCAGAGGTCATTGACCTAATCGACTCCTCGCCGCCACCGCAGCCCTCACATCTACAACCTCCCCCCTCAACGCAAGCGCGTCATTCATCCGTCCGATTCTCCTCGCCATTTCACCCAGCTGTGGTAGTAGCAGCTACCACAACAGCGACAACAACAATTCTAGCCAGTTCGCCGAATTATCTATCCTCCGATTTTGACGCTTCCTTATTCACTTTTGAGACTCCTGGGCGTTCGGCGAAGAAGCGGAAGTTGACGCCGCAGGGTGACCGATCAGCAGTAGCAGCATTACCACCACAACTACCACTGGCAGAAACTCAACCTCGGATTGTCACCAAGCCGTCGACACAGACTATTATTCATAGTGATTACTCACTTTTCACCTTTTCGGATGAGATTGATCCGCCGAGTTTGCCTACGGTATGTAGGGCTGATGCGGGCACTTCTACTGCTACAAAGAACAAGACTACGTTCAGTACTACAACCACCACTTACGCCGGTGCATCAGCTACAAAGACGAAAACATACAAATGGGATGGAGAAGAGTCAGATCCGATTGTGTTCACGTCATCTGCGCCGGAGCCTCCGACGGCAAAGGAAAGGCAACAATCTCGACTAAATAAGCCATCGGTTATCACTATAGATGATGATTTTGATGAGATCCAGGACTGGAGTGATCCATTTAAAACATCGCGGGAGGACCCGTTGGATAAACTCTTGGACGATCCGCGGCCTTCATTGAACCCAGCTTATTCTGATCGAACCGCGGCTTTATTGGCGAGTCTTCGTGGTAGGGAAGATACGGAGAAAAAGCCGACTACGACTACTATCTCGAGGCCGAAGAAGTCCACGGCAAATCTTAAAGATTTTGATTTCGATTTTGGTGAAGATTCACTTTCAGATGTACCTCCGCGACCTACAGAGACGACAAAAACGAAGACGAAACCCAAGGTCGATGCAGAGGAGAAAGCGGCGAAGGCACGTGAGCGAGAGGCAACCAGAGAAAAGCGCAAGCAAGAAAAGGAAGTAGAGAAAGAACGAAAGCGAATAGAGAAAGAGGAAAAGGCAAAAGAGAAACAATTGGCCGCGGATATTGCTGAGGTGAATAAATCAAAGATTCACAAAAAGGAGTCTATGCCGGAGATGATTATCGATATGGCAAGTACTTTTGAAGGAACCAGCGTTGGAAATCAAGTGGTTGAATATGTCAGGACTTTGGGTGCTGAGCACACCTTTTTTGACAGCTCGATGCCTAACATTGTCAAGTGGCGTCGGAAAAAGAGATCTGAGTATAATGAAGATGCAGCGCGTTGGGAACCTTGTCAGCCTTACATTGAGACTGAGGATCATGTATTATGCATGCTTCCCGCGCAGGAATTTGTTGACATGGTCATTTGTGAGGACGCTACGCAAACTCTCGATGCCCATGTACAGAGACTGAAGAGCTCATATCGGAATTGCAAACCCATATATCTGATAGACGGTCTTATGACATGGATGCGCAGGAATCAAAATTCCCGCAACAGAGCATACCAAGCGGAAGTTCTCGCTCAGGTCAACGCTGTCAATGAATCAACCGAAGGTACTAGTACTCAAAGCAAGCGCAAGCGAACAACCAAGAAATCCAAAAAGCCCGAAGACACACCTCTCGTGGCCGACGATACAATCGAAGACGCACTCCTCGAACTACAAGTCACGCACAACTGTCTAATCTACCACACAAACGCCGCCGGCGAAACAGCCGAATGGATCAAAAACTTCAGCGAACACATCTCCACAGTTCCCTACCGACATGTGCAAATGGGCAACTATGACGGCGCCGCATTCTGCATGGAGACCGGACAAGTGAAAACCGGCGAAGATAAAGTAGACACTTTTGTCAAGATGCTTCAGGAAATCAACCGCGTTACTGCGCCTATGGCATATGGGATAACCTCTCAGTATCCGAGTGCAGTTGATTTGGTGCAGGCAATGAGGAAACATGGCCCTACATTGTTGGAGAATGTGAGAAAGTCGGCTAATAAGAATGGAGCGTTGACGGATTCTAGGATTGGGCCGGCAGTTAGTAAGAGGTTGTATAAGGTTTTTATGGGGTTGGATGAGACTTCTGCTGATATTTGATCTCAACAATCCTGGAACACTTGCTACATTGTATACTACGTATAGTGTGAATCGGCACATCATCATGGATATGTATTCATGGTATAAATGACATCTGGACAGACCCCAATATAACGCCAATATGCTGTAAATGTATCTTATCAACCAAAATCTTAAATATTACACCAGCTCCGAAGAACTAGACAACAACTCCCCTCCTCTTCCACCCCCTCCAAGCAACCAACCAGACAACGATAGCCATCCAAACGCTAACCGTACACCCCACAGCCCAAAACCCGAAACATCTCCATCCAAAACACTGTCCCTGCCTTATACCATCATCTATAGGTACAAGAGCATCTTGATACGCTTTTGAGTACACAAAGCCCCAAAACGCGGCGCCCGCTGCGGGCACCATGGCTACGATACCCCAGTTTGTGCCGAAGTTCTCGACGCCCCAGACAACGGAGATTATGATGGGCATTAATGCGAAGGAGGCTCCGTAGCCGAAGCCGATGAAGGCGGTTGTTAGGTGGAATAGGCCTGGATGTGGGAGGATTAAGGGGGAAGCAAGAATCAAAAAGCCGAGAGACAGGACCAGAGCGCTCGGGAGGAGGAATGTGAGCCGCGAGATTGTGATTCCCTTGTAGCCTCTGTCTGTAGGGTGGGGGATTGGTTGACGGTTTGGGTTGTCGAGGCTGTAGATAAATTGGTGTGTTGCAGGTGGTGCGAAGAGGTCTGTGATCGAGCCGACGAAGAGACGGGCGATTGTTGATGTGATGGCGATTGTGCTAACGTGGGTTGAGGCTGAGCCTGCTGGTGGTGGAGACCGTAGAGGATATGAAACTGGAGTCAAAGAATGGATGATTGTTCCCAGCTAGACCTCAAATTAGTGCTTGTTCAATCGGATGCAGAAGGAATACTCACGTTGTTGATATATGCTTCCCCGGGACCCGTCACAAAGAAGAATCCCATAGCCAACCACCACATGGTATGATCCTTGAAGAAAAGTCTAGTTTCGTGATTCAAGAGCCAATTCTTCTTCTGACGCTCTTCCTCTTCGCGCTCCTTCTGGCGCCGTAGCTCCGCACGCTCTTCTTCCGAAAGCGTCATAGATCGATCATCCACAAGACCATCCGAATCACTTCCCTCATTTTGGAATGTCCCATATACCGCTCTAACCTCTTCACGAGAACGAAAGAATCCACCTTCACCCAGTATCCCACTCCGCTCAAGTTCTGAAACAGCCTCATCAATATACTTCTCCTGTTCCTCGCCGTCCACAGTCCGCAACGCTGCCGTCCCGCCAACCCCAATAACAAACAACAGAATCGCCAAAAAGATGAAATACCGAAACACATCCACCGCCTCACTGCACGAACCATCCGCCAGTCTCTCACATAGTACATGGCTTCCAATCTGGCTCTGCCACATACCGCTCAACCCAAACGCGGCGATGGGTACAGCGAGCATGATGCCCTTGTACTTTCCTCGTCCAAAGTTCTTTGCGCATGTGGTTACTGCCGCGCCGTAGAGACAACACGTACCCATGCCAATTAAAACAAAGGCTACGACCATGACCCAATATGGCCATCCAGACCCACCGACATCGACTGGTGGACCGCTCTTATACGATAGTGCTGCAAGTAGATAACCCGCCCCAAAGAATATGCCCGCGAGTAACGAAACGGGTGAGGGCGAGTAGCGATCGCATAAATACCCGAATATCGATACGGGTAGGTACATAGCTACCTCCGCAGCGATGGCAATGCCATTTACGCGGTCTTGCGAATATTGTAATCGCGTGAGTAGTAATGGTCCGTAGAGGGAGAATGCCGTGATACTCCCAGCGCCGAGACTGCATCACCACCATCAACCATCAGCTTGGTGTCGACCGTAGCTACAAGAGATAAATGACCTACCAGCTCAAAACACTCCACACAAAACTCGTTATACGTATAACCTCCCTCTTCATCTTGGCCCGATCCCGCTCAACGATGTTCTCGACTACCTCGCTCAGTAGCCCTTCACCGGGTCGATCGGAGCCATCGCTATCAGCCGAGAGCCTGGATATGCGCGGTTCGTCTGATGCGCCGGATTCTTCGTCTGCGCTTGCATGGTCCGCTAGGAGAGGTCGGTTGGCGTCGAAGTCGCGTTTGTCAATCTTGATTTGTTTGTTGTTGGCGGGCATGGTAGGCTAGTTATCTAGGTGGTTGGGTTGTGGATGGATGGGTTATATGTCGTGTTTCGCCTTCATCCCCTCATCTGTGCGACTAAGAATAAGAATTGAGGTTTGAGACGATGGATGTAATGAATTTAGGCTGTAAGTAACTGCCAAGTTGTTGGTAGATGTCTGATCTCGTGAGGTTGATGAGTTGGCAGCTGAGCTTGAGTCACGTCATCCGACCTCGGAAATGCTCCGCTAACCCTAATCTATATCCGACCAACTGAAGTAACTACGTACATCTTATTCCTGATAATCAGAAACCAATCTATTCCAGTCTAGAAAAATGTATAGAAAAAATATCTCGGAATACATTGTTACAGATAGTTTCCTCCCTAATCTAAAATCAGAATCGAAGAACAAACGCCTTTCAGTCCATGACCAATGCCAAACTCACAAGGCAAAAACAAAAAACGAGGCAATAATAAAAAACACGATATATGTAAAAAAGCTCCAATCCTTACGCCCATTGCGCATGTCACATGAATATGTCATCAGTCATGATGTGAGAAGAAAAGAAAAGAACACATCGAAGCAGAAAGGGTAAAAAGCAGAAAACGAAATGAACCACGCATCGGGTATCATGTATCACAATACATTCAAGAAAGAAAAAAACTATTTGTCGAAGCTGATTAAAAGCTGACTTCGCCTGGGTCACTCTCGACGACACCTTCCACCCAAAATCCATCTGCCGGGTTCTCTCGACTGGCGATTCGGTGTCCTGGAGCAAGATCTTCACCTTCGCCGCGCTCAACAATGTCTTCTTGTCCGACCTCTTTCAATATCCGTTGAAAGTACATCCGAAGCGTGCGAAGACCTCGGAGGTAACCGCGGTCGATGTCGCCGGGATGATGAGGCGGGCAAGACACATCAGGAGGAAGTTCATCTTCTCCTGTGACGCAATTGGCAAAATCCACAATTTTTAATTTCACGTCCTGGTCGTTGTGCCAGTCCTCGGACCCTCGCCGAGTCATACGAGGCTTCTCGGTAGACTGTGAATCCTTGGACCCACCGCCACCCTGTCCCTTGCCGGCGGCATCACCATCATATAGAATCAAAAGACTGCTGGCGTAGAAGCGATAGCTATGTAGCTTTCGTATCATGTTTTCGAGTGTGCTCAGCTGCTGCAGAATGCTTGGGATCTTCCTAACAACACTTCTATAACTGACGCCATCATAGAGGAACCGCGTCAAAGCATCCTGAAACTCGCGACCCGAGGAAAGATCTCGTCCGTAATACTTGTCTTCAAACAGATACTCCTGTTTTTTGACGTTCCAGGTTTGCATACCACACAGCCGTACGCCAAGCTGCTGCGATGTTGTTGTTTGACATTTTCGTCGCTGAGATTTCTTCTTCTTCTCATCCGCATACAATCCGTACTGCCGTGTGCCCATCTTCAAATCAAGGACACATGGTTTATTCATGCCAGCTGTCAAATCTTCCAATAGAATGAAGAACTGAACGCGATCGTCTTGTTTTGTTTGGGCTTCTTTGGGATTGGTCGGTACATGGATTGGTTCGGGTTCGTCTGGCGGACGACTTGCGACTTGAAGCGGAGATCCAAGCTTCACAGCATACGGATTCGGAGATCGGGATGTACTCGAATTGGTACGAAGTGGAACTGGTGCAGCTGGAGAAGTCTCGGATGTGTCGCCTTCCATGGCAAAAATTGCATCCTCGTGGTCACCTCCATAGCCATCGTCTTCAAAAAACATGAGGTCGCCATCGCCGCTGGTGATGCTTCTTCGTCTATGCAAGCCGCTACCTGAATGTCGTCGCCTGACACGTCGATCACGGCTTAGAGAGCTAGCTCGAGGAGGTGTATCAGACCTTCTTAGTTTGTCCAATGGGTTTGAATGCCTTTCTATAGCACTCGAGACGGAAGAAGCGAGATTAGACCCATCCTGGGCCGCACCCTTCGCAATATCGATTGCGAGACTCCTAGAAGGCGATTTTCCGCCACTTCCAGTTTCGCTGGATACGTGATCCTCCACGCCATCGCCATTTATTCGGCCAGTGTCCGAACGATATCGAGGCAAACCAGGGTGATTGCGCACCGATCGACGATGATGATGAATTGGCGGTGGACTGAAGACTTCTCGAAGAACCTGCTCCTTAAGCTTCCTATTGACAGTAGTCGCACCCCATATCTTGGGTCTCCCAATTTGTGGTATCATTCGACGATCGACATCTTCTGCAAAGGAATTTCTCGGCGTGTCGTCTGCTGATTTTGATAACCCATCTGAGGGCAGATAATCCAGGTGTTTTGCTTCGCTTCCGTTCCGCGGCGGGGAGGATAGGAAAAGATCAGACGGAATGATATGTCTGTTGTTTTCAATAGTCACTTTGGGGATTATGCCAGTGGTTTGTTGCTGGCTGAAGATTCTTGGCTGGTCTGGGGCTTTGGGCGGGCTGCTGACTGTTTCCTTCTTGAAACTATGTGCGTCGGGTTGTCCTTCCGAAGCGGCAGCTTCACTGACCTTTTTGATAGCGCCGTTGCTGCGTTTCTTGGAATGCTTAGGCTTCTTTGAAAAAGTGACGTTCAGAACACCAATATACCTGATAACAAATATTAGTCGCAAGTTCATACCAATACAAGAGATAGAAATTACCTTGGCAGAAAAACAAGCATCTCGGGATGTCGCCTTTCTATTCGTTCATAGAATTCATTCTCACGGTTGTTGAGTTGCTTACAAACCGCCCGCCGAGAAAATCGAAAAACGGTGGTATGACCACCCACTTGATGCCGGTAAGGCTTTAATTCCACGGCGCCAACGAGTCCTCCTTTTGTATGCTTACGGCGATGGCGGTATTGCCTTTGCGTCTGGGTAGGCGTCAGCGCTAGATGTTCCGCATCGTCCGTCAGACTTGAGATCTCGTCAAGAGTGGACAGTGTGCTTTCAGCCTCCGATTCCGATGCGGTCTCCTGGCTGTATTCTGACACTGTCGCAAAAGCCCTATCTTCGGCATCGCTAAGCGGCTGGTAATCCCCATGCAGAACACTATCGTCATTTTTTGAATGCAAAGATATATCAACATGGCCAGTTGGTTCTATTTCCAACTGATCACGGGCAGTCGGTCGAAGACGGTCATAATCTTCCTCTTCGTGTCGGTATGTCGAAAATGGTTCCTCCTCTTCAGCAGGAGCGACCTCATGAGGAAAGTACAACGCAGACGAGATATGCTCGTCCTCCTCGTCCTCTGGTGCGATATCCGGAGTCCGGGCTTCGCGGACTGGAGTCCTATCCTCCTCAACGGACGATGAAGGCTGAAACTTGTCACGAGCTTCATTTCGAAGCTTTTCTGCGTAGAGAGTGGGGATGCTGGGAGAGAAGGAACTGCCACGTGTACCGCCAGATGTCAGGTGAAAATTACGTATTTCTTCTGACAAACTTCGCGGGATGGTTCGAATAGGATGAGGTGACAACTCCACATCGACGGTGACTACTCGTTCCACCTGCGCAGATAGTGGGGTAGACTCGTCTTCGTAGGATTCAGCACGCTCGGATTCATATTCATTCTGTTGTTGCGGCCTGTGTAGAACTGCATGACTTGGTCGGGGTGTAGAAAGGGAAGCCTGATCCTCGCCAGCTACATCTTCTTTAAGATCTTCAACGATTCGCGTATATTCCGTAGGCCTATCCCTGCCTTCACGCCTCTTGCGATCCGGTGAAGTGGTATTCTCTTTGAACAAACCTAAATAATGACTAGACTTGCGGCTTCGCACGTTAGCAGCAGGTTCAGCGTTCGTCAAGTTAGCTTCGATTGATTCCTCCACCCGAGCGCTACGGCCGCGGCTGGAACTCTGACTGGCATCTCCATCCCAAGTGACATCCACCGTCCCATCTCTATTCCTCAAATGTCGTGAGTTCTGCCATGTATCGGCCAGTGCAATGTCGTGGTTGGTTAGAGGAGGGTGCAACATGGGCGGGTCGTTGATATGAGAGCGAGACTCGCCTGAAGTGGAGGAAGTAAGGAAGGGATGTTCGTGATCAGGCGAGATAGGACTCTCAATATCGGGGCCTTCCGATACAATCTTTCTCAATGGATGAAAAGTTTCTCGGATCGCAATACGATGGGTACCGGCGACCTTTGAGCTTTCTACAGTCTCTTGCTGTTTGACCCAGCCAACATGCGAGCCAGTCAATGGCACAGAAGGGGATTGAAGCAGCAGATCAGAGGCACGGCGAAAAGCAGTCGGGCGTGACATATATTTCCTAGGTGACGAAGCGTCGTCCTTTGTAAATGTGCGAGGCGGCGGATCCTTGTTGATAGATCCAGAACCACCAACGGCAGGCCGTCCTTCGAATGAGTTCGACAAAACAGGTACAGACACCGTCGAGGACGGAGGGGCGTCACCAGACTTTGTTAGTCCTATCGAACCCTGGTCAACATGGCGATGCTCTTGAACAGAAATCGACGAGGGAGGTGAGGAAGTGACGGCATCGTTGGTATCGGAGGGGAGATAGTGAGTTGCGAAGATGCTGTCCCTCTCGGAGAGTTGGGGAGTCTGCGAGCGAAAGGGCCCTGCGTCCGAATGTGTCGAGGAGAAAGCGCGAGAAGATCGCAACTGCTCAGCAGGAGTGGTACTAGATCTTCTCAGAGCGACGTCTGATGGAGGTGGAGGTAAGGTTTTTGTGCTGCTCCGTTCGGAAGGGAAGACGGTCGGAGGAGAGCGAGGGTTGGCGAGGCCATGATTGGAATGGACAAGAGAATTAGTATGCGACGTGTTCCTGTCCATTGGGATTCGCTGGTGGCGCTCGTGCTCGAACTCGGGCCGGGGATGGACGAGGTGCGCAAAGCAAGGGCTGGGGCCACGATCATCGGGGCTTTCCCTGTTCGAGAAAACATCCTGGGCAGTCGAAGAAGTCGACGTCGCAGGCGTTACCGGCAGGCCAGGCGGGGCATGACCTGTCGCGGAACCAGGTCTGGACATGGGGGAAACATTGGTTAGACCACCTCGTGGGGGGTTCTAGGGGGTGAGAATAGGAGAGGGTGAGAGGATGCGAGGAGGGAGAGAGTGAGGCGAAACGTGGGCGAGGATAAAGGTGTCAGTAGTTGAGCGTAAGTTTTAGCTTAAGCTTGGATCGAGACGGGCGATGGCGACAACGATGGGCGCCGTCCGTGGTTGGTATGTCTGTATGTATGACAGGTTGATAAATTGTTGAGGATTTGGAAAGACTTAATGGAGCATAATAATCTTGGTTGAAAAAGAAACGAAAGGAGAGATGCAGTGATGGTGGTAAGTGGTTGGTGGTGGAAAGTTGTGAAGAAGCGGAAAAAGCGAAGCCGGAGATTGGACAATCACAGTTTTTCTGGGCTTTCCGTGTTGGAGGCGCCAAAGGGGGAAAGAGTCTGGAACGGCTGCAAACTCAGTAAACCTGAGTAAATAATATGGACTAGAGCCGCCCGCGGTGCGCACATTCGATTCAATATGATTATTTTGCTGGATTTATTTGTAGGTAAATTTGAAGGATTGTGGTTATCTTTACCCCGACAAACCGCTTGCTCAGGCTGCTTCACGTGCTCGGTAGATGCCTGTTAGTACTCTCTGTACGTATTTCTCAAGCATTCCTCGCAACAAGGAGAAAAAAATTCGAGATACGAGTGTATGGTAGTTGGGTACGTGCAATAGAGTACCTAGGTAAGTATACTACATGTATATGTTCGATATTGGAAGAGTACTTGACCAGAAGTAGATGTACATTTACAACAGTACAGGTACGTACTTGAGTACGACGTATTGGCGATACAGATAGCGACATATGACGCGGGTGGCCCGTCACGAGCGACACGGATCATGTACCGAGCATGCTATTCGACGCTAGCGAGCCTTACAGGTACGTATCAATACAGGCCAGGCCGTTCGCTTTTGTTTAATCAAATGATACATGAAAGTTACACGATGAATAAATATTTGATATGTCTTTTGGAGCGATTTTTTATATGTACTCCCAGAATACCTTCAAGCTGAGCGTCTTATTCTCAAAACTACATATCACGGCTCAAGCTCGCTGCGTCATTTGTAGCAAGGCATTCGGAGAACCTCCGTATCCATATGCTAGTCTGCTATTCGGCACATTATCTGCAAACCAAGCCTATTCCAGCGTAGTCCCAGCTCCACTCGACTTTCAGCCTGATCTTTCACCTAGCTCAGCCACACTTTGTATGTTGTGTACTGTATCGTATCCGTATTTGATTACATTAATTACCTCACCGTCTAGAAGCATGGAAGCATAGAAACATACAGAAGAAGCGGTGGACCGATCGACAAGGAAGATAACTACACCTATGACACTGTAACACGTTGGTCGGAAATCCTATCTCACTGATCGATCTCGACGGAGTATATCCGTCCATTCATCAACCAGATACGTAAAAAAGAATGTTTGTGTATACGATACATCCTCCACTCACAGCCGGTGTATCAACCACATGTAAACACTGCCAAACAGCTATTAACTTATTAAGAGTTCGATGATACGTATTTACTCCCTGTTTGCCAGTGCAATATTTCAATTTCATTAATTGACTCTCCCTTTCTTTCTTTTCCTCCTTGCTTGCCTTACCTCCTTTCTCGCATCAAAATGCCGCAAAGAGACGGCTTGGATCTGCCAATCATTCGACAACGTGCTCCATGCACTGACCAATCATGACTCGCATTGTATTCTCAACAGTTTTTCGATATAAACCAGTCTCGTCTACTATGGAGTATATAACTATGACTTGTTTAGTCTTGTAGAGAATGCGTCCGTTTTCGTGCACATACATATGTACCCCGTCGTGTTTCTGGGATATGCTGGTCTTCTTCAACCCTTGATACCTCCCCAAGTTGTCCAAGTTGCTGGGTACATTACCCGCGTGGACTGACACCCTTGCAAAGACTAAGGCATGTCATACATATATCTCATTATCCTTGTCTACTTAATTGATGTTGCTTAGGTAGATTTTGATTTTCCAAGGTTTCGAAAGTACTTCGGAGCTGGAGTTGAGAAAATTTAATCCATCCATGGATGCCTTGGCCTTTAACTATGTGCTGGCACATAAGGACAATCTAAGCATCGCACAGAAACATTATTCCAGGGTGGGTATGTAGTAGTTGTAATAAAATTAAATGTGAAGAAATCTAGATTAATCGTATCTAGACCAGTATGGTCACTGTGGTGATCATATGGTAGCATGTTTCGCGAAGTCAAGCATGTGAATTAGGGCTAGAATTAAGTTTCTTGGTCATCTCGAAGCTCAACTCAATCAACAACGCGCCCGAATTTTATTTTGACGAGACTCAATTATAAGCTCTAAATCATTCATTATCTATTAATTTTGGCCATTATCCATTTAATTCGCGGTTAGAGGCGCGCCGTTCTTGATATCACCATAAGGAGTGTGAAAACCTCGTCCGTTCCCCGCTTCCCCGGATGAACAGCATCCTCTATACTGTCCTTCCATTCATACATGGTCTAGTCTTAATAGATACTATCGTCGTTTTGCTTGATAAGTTCATCGAGAGTGAGGCTGTCGGCTTGTTTCCAATGAGGAGAATTGTTTATTAACCCGGACTATCCATAGAGTCAAGCCCGTTGCATCGTGGGACTACCCTCACTAGCTCTACTCTTCCATTTGACTCATTGTGGTTTCCATTCCTACTTGGTAAACCTATGCTATCGCTTAGGTTTTGTGATGTCGAGCTGGTTTCTCTCTAAATGGAGTCGCTGATACCTTCTTCTATGATAGGACAATTAGGGCTAACCTCCCAAAATGGAAGGTAGTCTGTTATCTGAGGGTTGGTTAGGGTTATATAGCCTTACCTACCAACGGCTTTAACTACTCTTATACAGGTTGATTCACTGTTCCTTGCCATTGATAAATCGAGCTAGATGATCGATAAAGGCTCCTGATGTAGATTATCGCTGTCTCAATCTTTTAGCATCAGTAGTGGGCTCTAGCTATGTACTGATAACAGCGGGTCTTTTAAGTCATCCAATCGCTGACACCAGCACAATATAAGAACTCGCGATATCTCTTGAAATTTGATGGATATTCCAATCAATTGATAGTTGTAATCATCTTTGCAAATCGACTGAACTCTTCGACTATCAAAGCGCTGTACTTACACCACTTTGATATCAACCTTTGTTGTGATTGTCAAAGCAAGCAATCCAGAAACATCAAACATGTCGGATAAAAAGAGGATCCTCCTAATTGGAAGCGGCGGCGTCGGCACAATGGCCGCGTTCAGCTTCGAAGCCAGCGGCCTCGCAAGTGTGACTGCAGTTCTGCGCCCCAACTACGAAGAAGTGTCTAAGAATGGCTTCAATATCGAATCTGTCGATTAAGGCATTCACGTAGGCTGGAAGCCGACAGCAGGTAAATCAATGCATCATTCCCCAGTGCAAGTTCCCGGAACTCTAATTAATCAGTAATCAACAGCGTCCCCAATGTAGCTAACGAAGGTGTTGGATCCTTTAACTACATCGTTGTGACTACGAAAGACTGCCCAAACATCAAGCCCACAGTTTCGGATATCATTGCGCCGGCTGTGACAGAGGGTCACACGGCTATCGTCCTTATACGGAACGGACTCAACATCGAGAAACCATTAATCAAGAGTTTTCCCAAGAACATCATCATCTCCGGTGTGCCGTTAGGTGGCACCGAGGAAAAGGGGCATGGCAATATCATCCACAACGATCACGACGTCTTGATCGTCGGGCCTTTCCAGAATCCTAGTGTCTCATCCGATACCGCCCTTGCAACCGCCAAGGAATTTTCTGAAATGTACAAGAGCTCTGGCAAAGTCATCTGTGAATTGAATGAGGACGTCGATTTCGTCAGATGGAGAAAACTCGTGTATAACGCCTGCTTCAACCCCGTCGCCGCATTTACGCGCATGGACACTTCGCGCATGAGACTTGCAAAGACGCCGATTGACGATCTCATTAGGCCGGCCATGTGGGAAGTCTGGAATGCGGCAAAGGCGGCGGGCCATGAGCTCCCTGCAGACCACGTTGAGAAGACGATTGAAGCTGATCCGTTCGATGTATGGTGCAAGCCGAGTATGCTACAGGATGCACTGAAGGTAATGATTCCTGTTTCAGCAGTATCATAGGTCTGTATAGGTGCTGAACTACATTCCAGGGCAACTTTATCGAACACATGAACTTGGTCTGGGAACCTATTCAGGAAGGTGAGAAATTGGGTATCCCGACCCCTGTATTGAAGACTATATCTGGATTTTGTCAAAGCACTTCAATGGCAGGTTAAAGAAGCGAGGGGTCTGGTGATTGTTCCCGCGGGTGCTACCCCGCCGTAGACTTATTAGAATGGGCAAAATGTATCCAGGTATATCTCAATATATCGACTGTTGATCTTGGAGGGTAAGAATATCCACCAATTCCTCCGAGTGACTCAGGGGTATTAGATTCAGATGCCATCTGTCTTCTAGCTGCACATTTGTAAAACGGCGCAAGATATAAAGAATAGCCATCAATATATATATTTTACACAGGTCCAATGGCATCCTCAGGAAATTATGTAGGAATTTACGCAAATTAAGGCTGGATAAGGTTTGTTGGTCCTTCAAAGATAAACCCAATTATTCCCAAAGTGCGCCTTTTGTTGTCAGACCATAATAATAAATTCAGTCAAACGGGTTGACAGGAGAATGAAAAAAATAACCTCAAAGTGCCAAATGTAACACGCCAATGCATGCATGCTTCTAATGTATCAAACAGTACACACGCCGAAACCATGCCGTAGCACTTACTCACTGCCTGAACCCGCAAGCCCGAAAATGCATGTAATAAAACCTCCTTCAACCAAGCCATTACTCGCACAATGCATTGCTGGGTGCTTTCTTGGTAAAAACGCCTAATTGCTCCAACTTACTCCACAGTCTGTCGACTTCTGCCTTTTCATGTTCCAAAATAGGTCTGAGCTCTAGACCATCTAACATCCTAATTGAACCACCAGACCCGGCGTATAGCATAACTTCTAACGTCATGCGTTTAGACTTGGTAGATCCGTCTAGTCGTGATCGGTACTTTTGATCCGCCTCTGCGTCTGCCGGGGGAAGTGTATACGGATCGTCGATTTCCACATCCGTGACTTCCTTGATAGCCATCTGACCTATGAATCCAACTACTGCGTTTTCTTCTATCTCATCAAATACCGCTGGTAGTAAGTCGGCGCCTGTTTCGATGTTTTTCTGGCGCTTATGTGTTTTGTGAAGCCTGTCTTCTAGCATCCTGATATGCGTATCAGCACGGCCGCTTCCCGAAACTGGTGGGGGATAGAATCCAACGGTAAGAGGGTTGTTTCGAAGGTCAATGGTCTTCAAAGAACTGTAATCATGCTGACTTGATCTGCCAATTCTCGCCACAACCTGACAGAGCATACGTAGTCGGCTGATTCTATTACCTGCTGCTGTCAAACGACTCAGGCCTCTCATATTGGCGATACTTCCAAGGTCGCTAACGGAGTTGAAATTGAGATTGAGAACACGTAAGTTAGGGAAATTCTTGCCAAAGTGACCAGGTAGGACCCGAATACCGCAGGACGCAATGTCGAGAAGCTGCAATGCTAACATGGGAACTGAAGGCGATAGAGTCCGATCAGAGAGTCTATTCGATGACAAAAAGATCTTGCGAGTGTCACTGAGTGGGCTAAGATCAATATCCAGCGACGCTCCCAGTTCCGGTGATTGCCCAGAAAATTGCTCTCGAACCGAGAAGACTTCAATTCCGCTGCACCCAGCTAGGCCAGACACAGTGGTCAAGTAATTATTGTCGAGGTACAACAACCGAAGCTTTGGATAATATGAAGCATCGAAAGTGGAAAGTCGGTTGCTCGACACTTTCAAATTGCGCAAACTTCGTATTGGTACAGGCGTCTGTAGTTCTCGCATCTGATTCTCACTTAAGTCCAAAGTCTCTATTGATGGAAGGTACTCGAGATGTTGAACGGTGGCGATCCGGTTGTTGCTCAAGTCAAGTTCACTAAGACGGACCCTATATATCAACAATGGTCAGCAATCGATTAATTATCCTGAAATAGGCGAACTTACAACTCTGAGCCTTCAAAATCAACCGCAGTCAGGTTGTTGTTCTTAAGCTCCAAACGCAACAGACCATTGAGACCAAATACACCCTTTATGTTGCGTATTCTGTTATTGTTCGCACGAAGCTCTCGAAGATGGAACAAACCCGAGAAGCCGTCCAAAGCTTCGAGTTGATTGCCAGAGACGTCCAGGTACTGGAGGTTGATGAGGTGGCCCCACGAGGTCAAACTTGTAAGACAATTGTGTTGCACCCGCAAACAACGCAGAGTTGAAGGAGTACCGTCAAGCTGAGCCAGTTCGTTCTCAGAGACGTCCAACTCTTCTAGCAAAGGGCAAAATTTATCCAACTCATGAAGAGTCACGATACCCTTATCTCGCAGGGACAACCGACGTAACTGCTCCCAGAATGGCTCAGTGGGCTCCACATCAGTGATGTGTCTGATGAGGTCTTCTGTGGCCAAAGCAAAAGTTCCGTGTATTTGACGCAAAGAAGTGGGATGAGTACGAGGAGCAACATAGCTGGGATCAGGATGCATAGGATCATCCGTTTGATGAACTGTGAATTCGGCAAGCGAGCTCATATGGAAGCTGTAATTATCATGTCGCGCAGAGGATGGAAGTATCATGGATCTCTCTGCCCGTGTAGGCGTAGACCCTGTCGAGTTCCGACGAACCAAGCTCATTTCTGCATAGCTGTCCTCGGTCCGCTCATCAATACGAGATATAGGACGACCAATGAACGGTTTGCCATCTAATGAAGTTCGGCGAGATGGAGCAACAGTTGAAGCTCTGTGGTCAGCCTGTCGCTCATCATGTTCTTTTGACGTCTCTTCATCCTCGCCATCATCAGCATAGGAGATATGAGATACCAATGGCGAGGAGAAGCTGATAGTAGCAACTCTCTTTGAATTGGATGCCATAGAAGGCTTTGGCTGCTTGAGCGAGCTTTCCTGCACTGCTGTAGACTCACCCTCCACCTTGTTTGAACCTGGGTTGGTAAATCTGCCTACGTTGACAGTCAAATCCTCGGTTCCCCATGATGTGGCTCGGGTTTCGGGCTGTGGGCCACTTGAGGTGAATCGAGTAGTCTTGGACTGTACAGAACTGGAATCAGGAATGAAAGGATTCCCGTCTCGAGTCACTGGTCGTTCGGTGCTTTGAGAGGCGCTTTTATCACCGTGATTCGCCCTTAATGTATGCTCGATATCTGCTGTCTGTCCCTCCTTACGAGGAGAAGCGAACTGCTCGGCTCTCTTGATCTCTTCAAGCTCATCGTAACTCAGATCTGGAATGCTGCCGAATGGGTCGTCCTCACTATCTTCACCTCGCATATTCCCACCGGCACGATCAACTCTCTGTTTGACCCAGGATTTTGTTGTTCGATCGTAATTCATCCCATTGACTTGTTCTGGTATTAAGTGCGAAACCATGTCAGAAGCAATTACGCCCTTCGTATTTGAGCCACTAGACGAAATCGTTGGAATTGAATGCGATGGAGCATCATCATCGGAAAATTTGCGCTTCCGTTGGGGCAAGATTCGCACATCCTGCGGACTGCTCTTCGTGTTGTCCATGTTCGGCTGGTTTTCCTTATACAGATCCGACATGACAGATGCCATGAACTGTTCTGTATCTTCTTTATCAGCGAACTTCTTCAGATGACTGACGACGCGTGGGTGCATTGGTCGGGGCTCCCTGAACTTTCGCATGTCCACACCTTCGCGACTGGGAGGTCGTGAAAGGTTTTCTCGACTTGATTCATCTTCCTCTCCATCTTGCCCTGTAATATCTGATTCGTCCACGCTTGCTAATTCGCTCGTGTATTTGTTCTTTGAGCGGATTATACTCATGACTTTTGTGGCCTCATCGAGGAAATCTTGCGTAGTAAGGGAGCGCTTGTGATCGTCTTGACTTGATGCGTCTTCAATAGAATCATCAGCTCTATAGAAAGCGCTTCCCGATGTGCCTGCGGCCCATGGAATGCCAGCCTGCTCCGAATTTGGCGAGCTCAAGTTTATCATATTGACTTGGGATTGGTGCCACATCTTTTTGTCTTCGAGACTCATATTGAGCACGGATTCGATCAACTCGCTTGCGTCTAAAGATTGTTCTTCGGTTTGTTGTAGAGTCCGACGCCTCTTTCGAGCTGTAGTTCGGCTTGACATGTTGCTTATGCGTCTCACGTTTGGATTTGACTGGTGTATGCCCTGACTGGATTGGCGACTACTAGAGTGGCGTGAAAGTCTTCTCTGTAAAGCTCTGGTTGATGTTCCATTCTCAGGCAGGTTTTCAAGGCTTCTAGTTTTCCGTAGCCCTTCGTTTACTGTATTCTGAGAAGTTGACCTTTGCCGGAGCTGACGTTCACGAACATATGGTTGTTGAAAGGAAAAGCTGGGTACGAGACTGGTTTCGCGGCTGGCAAAATCAAAGTCGAAGCGACCCCCTTTAAAGCTGTTCATGCGAGGATTCGCAGCATCTTGAGTAGAAGGACGTTTATCACTTCTCTGCGGATGAGTATGTCCACGTCTGAGAACTGGCAGGTTACGCTTTGTGGTGCGCGTCCTTCTCGCCATCAAGGACGGTGATGCTGGCTCATCGTCGTCCGATACGTCTTGATAAGTCTCTTCAAATTGACTCATGCGCCGTAGGAGTTTGTTGTTTGTGAAAGTATCATGATTTGCGAACAGTTTCAATGGACTGCTCATGTTAGCAGTTTGCGGTCTTTCAGAACCCGGTTCTCCCTCTGGGGAAAAACTAATTGTAGGAACTGCATTTCTGTTGTGATGATGAACGGTTGGTGGAGAACTACGGATTTTCGAGTTGGTGAGGACGGAAGACTGTAGATTAGAAGGAAAGGACGACGAGCTCAGTTGCCGCATATGGAAGGAACCCTCCTCGTACCCTCCTCGCTCCATGGTCACGAATGGCTGAGTTCGCAATGCCTCTTGCGTGCCTGTGGAAAGATCCTCAGGAAAGTAAGGGCTACTGACGCCGAGAAGTTCGTTGGGTTGGAAAGTAGCTGCTTCGCCATTTTCTTTGTCCTCATTGAGGCCGTTGGGCTGACGCTGCTCCGAATCCTCAGCCATGCCTCCAAGCTGTTTCAGCGCAGACTGCAGAACACCAGAGCCAGTCCGACGATCGACGGTGCCGTTTGATGATAGGAATATAGGTGTCAAATCCTCATTACGGAGTTCCTCCTCCCCACTGGCTGAACGCAACCGACTATCTGCATCTGACACGCCGTCCAGTCCGTATTTACCGCGTCTAGAAGACGTCGTGCGCACTTTGAGATGAACAGACTCCTCATCAAAGTATTCTTTCTCGGGGTTATTTTTAAATGACACCCTACGTCGGGCGCCTTTGTCCGTTGTGCCAATAGCAGCCTGCGATTGAGTACCACTCTCGGTATGACTGAAGATTGCGAATGATGACAGAACTTCGGAGCCTGCGGCGGTCGCTGGTTGTCTGAATATGTTCTCCAGTCCCATAGGGCCAAACAAATCACGCTGCTCATCAGCAGAAATTTCTCCTCGTACAATTCGTCGTTTCCATTCTGGTGTGCCCTTTGTATCTTCTTTACCAGCTCGCACTTGAATTGTTCCCAGTTCGCTCGTTCGGTCTGAAGCCACGGAACTCGATCGGGCCGACATCACATTCTTCAGAGGTGTAGACGATGGCTTTTTGCGCGCAGGTGTTGGCTGCTTGGCGCTTGTTTTAGGCGAGGGTTTTGCGGGAGTGTTTGTTGACGTTCGTGACGCTCGCGGGGAGGGACTCCCACGCGGCGAAGGCGATGCTCGTGCACTCGTAGGTGTTGTGCTGCCACCGCGTCTCACTTGGCTTTGTTTCGCGCCTCTAGGTGTAATTATTCCTCTGACTCGAGGCGACGGGGCCTCAGGTTTAGGTATGCGGCTCCGGATTTCGCAACTGATGCATTTGCGCGCTGTGGAATGCTTATGGCCGCTGTCTGGAAGGGTTGGCGAGTGAGGCAATGAACACGGCGACGATGGTTGTGATGGCCAGTCTTCATCGAGCCCTGCTAGCCATGGCTCCTTGGTCATGTTGGCGGGTTTGGTGTCGTTTGTTTTCGCCATCGAGAACATCCAGGTTTTCGGCGCGTTGTTCCATGGAACGGAGCTCTGTTAGTGGTGGGTCATTCTGTTGTTTTCGTATTTGATTGACAGGATTGGCCGGCGACAATCAGGGATTCAGGGGGCAGTTGATAGGAAATGCCATGTAAACATGCACAAGTAATAGAGGAAGAAGTAAATAGAGCTTGGATATGCTCCGTGTCCAATTGGAGTATGTATTTAATTGTATGCAGTTGAAACTTGAAAGGCGAAAGGCGGGCGAATTGGCTTACAGCTCACCGCCCGGGGCGCCTTCCTAGGCTAACCAAGTTTATTTTGACAGGCCGACGACAACATCATGCCGAATCAGGAAGGAGCCCCCAGCATGCAAAACACTTGGCGCCAAGACAGGCACTGCCAGCCAATCACGTGAAAGGCGGTGGACAGCGCTTGGCTCAGCCAATTGAAACGCGGAGAGCCAGACGCGTTGCTGGGGCAGTGCGTCGCCAAAGCTCAATCGGGATAAATGGAAATCAATTCGCGGCTCTCACGTGGTTTAAAATGCTCAGACTACTCAGGCAACTGCAGCTCAGCTCTGCTTTCGAGGTCGTCAATGTAACAGGCTGAGCTGCCTGATCATCGACATTCTCACGACCTATCTTGTGTTTGCTTTTTCTTTTCTTTCTGTCCTCCTTTTTCTTTGCTTTTCTCGAACATGTACGTCGTCGTCTCAGCATATCATATTGTTTCCGCTGCCACCAGCAGAGAGCACCTTGCGATCTGCCCCTCATGCCCACTCGTCGACAAATCCCCCGACTCAATCTAGAAGAGGCGTCGACGACCGATTACGAAGACTGCTGGCTCCTGGGCTCCGATGACGAACTAGACGAGGCGACAAGGGCGGTGAAAAGAAGGAGAATCGAGACTCTCGGCGAATCTTATCTACAGGGCAAACCGCTATTTATCGCCTCTGCCTCTCTTCGCGGGCCTTTCGATAAGGGCTGGGTGAACCCGTGGAGGAAACATCGGAGACAACACGACTCTGGTATAACACGTGCGGCGACTCTTGGATCGGTAGATGATACGACGGAGTTTGCTGTACCTGATACGAACGATAGCAGAAATAATAAAGGAGGAACTCTGTCTCGAGCAAAAAGCATCCGGTCAGATATACGGGGATACTCATCGTCGCCAAGGACTACTCCTCATCGAGAGAGCGGACAATCGAAATCATTGTGGAAACGAGAGTCGTCGACGTCACATACAGGGCGAGGACCATCCGCCGATCTTCAGCCCGCACAAGCTTGGCTCAAGAGAGATAAGAAGGCCATTGATATTCAGAATTACGATCCTCCCAAATCCCCGTCAAGCCGGTATGCGAGCTCCGGAGCAAATGGTTCAATCAAGTTGCCAAAAACTACAAGCAGAAAGACTGAACCTAGCTTAGCTCGTGCCATGAAGTCTCACCAAACGGATTTGCGGAACGTAAGAAGAAACAAGCCTGTCTCGGGCGATTCTCAGGAAAAGCATGTACAGGCAGTTTCAGACCGTACTTCATCAGTTTTGCCTGAGAACGAGTATCAAAAATCCGGTTCAGATACGGGACAAAGAGAAACATCAGTATTGTCAAAGACCGCAGAAATAGAAAAGTCATCCGACGGACTACACGCGAACGAAGATGATGTCTCGATGAGAGATGACCCCGCGCATCAAGAACCAGATTTTCCCGCTAGTGCATCCTCTGTTCATATAATACCACCGTCTTCACGCCTTCCGGAGTTCAAATATCGACTGGCAAAGGGTCGATCAAGAGAAGAGATAGATAACCAGCCCGAGCATTCCTATTCGAGAACAGAAAACATCATCCCTCCAGTCGACACAACCCGTGACAAGGAACCACTTCCATTCAAGGCACCACCCCCGAAATCGCAACAAGATCAAGCTTCTATACCGGCACAGAGTACCGCGACTCTGACTTATTCAGAAAAACCCAATGACAGCCTGACTGAAAGCGAAAAACTACCATCAGCTCAGATTGTACCGAAACCACCAGGGATCTCTAATTGTTTTATCTCGCTGCATTCTGCCGAATACCGTGCTTCGGGTGCTGCCGAAACTGCCACGACGAGCGTTGATGAGGAACTCTCTACTCAGGCAGCCTTTGAACTCGCACAAAAGTCATTCCAGGATGATCTTGTTACTCCACAAAGGAGTTCTCAAAGTCCATCAAAGACAAGAAAAAGCGTCAAATCGGCTGTCAGAAGAATCACCCCTTTCGCCAATGTAAACAACAACAAACCGACTTTTGATATCAAGATTGGATTGAAAAGTACCCCAGGAGCAAATCACAACATGAATACACAGGCCATGATTGACGCTTTTACTCCTTTCAGCGATGCGATTACAGGTGAAGCAGGAAAGGAGACTGGGGTGCGGTCTGATGTCCATCTCGACGTCGTGAAAGCCCAAACACCGAAAGAAACCAATTTAGAGATATCGCCGCATTCACAACCACGATCGAAGTCTCCCCCTCACAGTCCATCATTTCAAGCAGCCCAAGAACCGGAGGAAGACTCTTTACCTCCATTGCCATTGACCCTGTCAGGAACCACCCCAACAACCAACCAGCAAGATGGCCAAGGATATTTCTTTAGCCGCGATGCGTTCGATGTCGGTCAAGTCATAAAAGATGCTGGAAGCTGGCTTCAGCGAAGCTTTGATATAAACGAAGATTTGAAAGAGGTCACAAAGCAGTCTTCACCTCCCAGTTCACGGCCTGAAATCACCTCCTTGTAGTCGTTTTGATGGAGTTGTCGATATTCCATGTACGGTGTAAATAATCATATCTCTTATGCTCTCTATATATAGCGAGGCCTTCACCGCTCACTCTACTTAACCAGTTCTATATGTTATAATGCAAATACTTACTCAGAATACTTCCTTTATAAGACGAGTCTGTCATTCACCGACATAAGCACAAGTGCCTTCGTAGGGCATGTAGGGTAGGTATGACGTCCTTCAGCGCTTGATCCAAAGTTACCTAGCGTGAGTTTTGATAAAGCTAGAGCCTAAAAGCCGCTCCACCAGAAGCTTCAACCCGCAACAACCCAGTATACTTATCGTCGCCTGATGGCGTGGGTTCAAGGGAAATGGCTCTGACTTCGGTATAACTTTCATTATTTGCGTCCTGTATGCGAACTAACTAGTGTTACAGAAGAAAGCGTTCAATTTCTTTGAGGTTTCTCAAGTCCAGATTCCGGACGATAGCTCCTCCGTCATTAACGTGAGATTCCCCGCCCGCTCTCAGGAGCTTCTAGGCACACGCTGATCGGAACTATTGCAGGGCGATGTCGAGTGTATATGCACCGGATCCGATAGTTTGTTTATAGCGAGCAACGATGGAAGAGTACACATATTGTCGCCTGCGTTCAAGATCGTCCGGTCCTTCAGCGCGCACGATGCTGGAGTCATTCGACACATGAGACAAATCGAGGGGACTTCGCTCTTGGTTACTATCGCGGAAGATTTACCGAATGAACCGGTGTTGAAAGTCTGGGCGCTTGATAAGATTGAGAAGAAGACTGGTGCTCCGCGCTGTTTGTCGACGGTGTCTGTTCAGAATGGCCGACGACCGTTTCCGGTTAGTATACCATTGCGCGTTAGGCATGAAATCATCGCTTACTAGCCAACAGGTGTCAACATTTGTCTGCCTCGAAGATTTGTCACAGGTTGCTGTCGGCTTCGCGAACGGTTCGGTTGCTATTATTCGGGGCGATCTCATCAATGACCGAGGGGCTAGACAGCGGATTGTCTTTGAATCGCAGGAACCTATAACCGGACTAGAGGTGCAACATGGTCACACAATCACCACTCTCTTTATCGCCACTACGAACCGAATCCTCACACTCACAATCGCCGGTAGGGGCCAAGGCCAGCCAGCGCGTGTACTGGAAGACGCAGGCTGTGCCGTCGGGTGTATGGCCCTTGACAAGGAAACAGGTGACATCTTGATCGCGCGGGAAGATGCCATACACACATATGGTCTACGAGGGCGTGGGCCTAGTTTTGCGTATGATAGCCCTAAGTTCTCTTTGAATCTTTTCAAGGGCTATGTGGCTCTAGTATGTCCACCAAAACCCGCGACATCCAAGTCAGATACGCTGCACAAATTTAGCGAAGCAGACGATATCTTCAACACCACCACATTCATCTTTCTGGATACGGACCTGAATTTCATTGCACACTCAGAGGCACTCATTTCTACCCCCAAGAATGTCTTTACTATATGGGGCGATCTCTTCCTGATAGGTTCAGATGGAAAGGTAAAGCAGTTTGTCCTATTTGAAGAAGCATTTACTAACGCCGGCTTTCAGATCACGCGGTACCATGAAAAGAACCTACAACAGAAACTTGAGATTTTATACCAAAGAAATCTTTACATCTTGGCAATCAACCTTGCGCAGAAAGCGGGCATTGATACACTACAGCAAAATGTTATATTCCGCAAATATGGCGATTTTCTCTATCAGAAAGGAGACTACGACACAGCCATGCAACAATATCTGAGAGCTATAGACAATACAGAGCCTTCTCAAGTCATTCGCAAAGTAAGTATACATTCTCTTTTTATCATTTGTTACTCCAATGTCTAATATTATATAGTTCCTGGATACACGGCGAATTCACAACCTCATTGAATATCTGGAAGAACTCCACGATCATGATAGAGCAACAGCAGATCACACGACATTGCTTCTCAATTGCTACGCAAAGCTCAAAGACACGTCAAAACTGGATTCATTCATCAAAGCTCCAGGTGAGCTGAAGTTTGATCTTGAAACAGCCATTGCGATGTGTCGTCAGGGTGGCTACTTTGAGCAGGCAGCATATTTGGCTACCAAACACGGCGAAAATGATATGGTCGTCAGCATTCTTGTTGAAGACTCCCAGAAATATGCTGAAGCTCTAGAGTTCATTTCACGACTTGAACCTGATGCAGTATGTTTGTTCCTCCAAATTGATAAATTGATAGACCATTGACTGAGAGTATAGGCCTATCCAAACCTCATGAAATATGCTCGGGTGCTATTGGGACACTGTCCACAGGGTACAACCCAACTTTTTATCACTTTTTATACAGGCAAATACCGTCCGAAGAAAGATATGGAACCTCCGTCAGAGTCTCAGGCACCCCAACATAGTGCAGTCCGGAACCTGGCAGCTTTTATTCCTCTACCCTACGTTGGCGCAAGCTCTGCTTCGAGATCGCAACCGTCGGAACCTCAGCTGGCACCTGAATCTGAGGATATCAATGACGTTCCTACGTATGACATACCGAAACCACGAAGTGCTTTTTCCGCATTTGTCGATCATCCGGCCGAGTTCATCATCTTTCTCGAGTCTCTGATATCAGATAAGTCTTGGAGCGAGCAGGATAGAATTGACTTGTATACAACATTATTTGAGATGTATCTCGACAATGCAAAGAAGGCTAAAGATCCAAGCGTCAAGAGCGATTGGGAGACAAAGGCGAAAAATTTGATTGAGGGCAAGGATGTAAGTATACTAGGATCATGCCATATGTGCTTCATGACTAACCAGCGCATAGATACCTATCTCGACATCGAACGTCCTGCTTCTCTCGGACTTGTCAAATTTCGAAGAGGGCACGACGCTTGTCAAGGAGCAAGCAGGACTACGATCAGACATCTTTCGGTCATATACTGCCGCAAAAGACACCCAAGGCGTCATCAAAGCTCTACGGAAATACGGGTCACAAGAGCCTCAGCTATACGTTGACGCTTTAGCTTATTTTGCGTCCAGCCCTAAGATATTAGCCGAAGTTGGCGATGAGCTTAATGTGGTTCTCAAGAAAATCGACGAGGAGGGACTGATGGCGCCTTTGCAAGTCATCCAGGCACTGAGCACCAACGCAGTTGTCACAATGGGTATGATCAAGAAGTATCTCAGTCAGAATATTGAGAGGGAGCGAAAAGAAATATCAACGGTAAGCCGGACTTCTACGAAAGATTTGACAGATGCTAATACCTGCCAGAACCGTCGATTAATATCGAGTTACACAAGTGAGACAGAAACCAAGCTCAAAGAACTCGAGCAACTCAACTCCCAACCAGCTGTATTCCAAGCTCGGCGCTGCCAATCATGCGGTGGGGGGCTTGAGCTACCCACTGTACACTTCCTATGCAAACATTCCTTCCACCAGCGTTGCCTCAACAAAACAGGCGAAGACGCCGAATGTCCCATATGCGCGCCACAAAACGCGACTATAAAGGCTATTCGTCGTCGTCAAGTTGAGTCCGCTGATCAGCATGGTCTGTTCACCGAAGAGTTGAAGCGTAGTAAGGATAGGTTTGGGACTGTCAGCGAGTTTTTTGGTCGGGGTGTGATGGGATCGCATGGTACTGATTGATTGGAGGATTCGTGAATTCTTTCATATGTCTGTAGATAGTGAGCGATGTAGGAATACCCAATTTGCATGTTTAAGAGTGTCTTCTGGTCTAGAGTCTAGAATGATACTATCGACCGTCTTATCTATCAGCACGTGCACGCGCGTGTTTAGTGGCACGCGTCCGATAGGGAAGGTGCGATGCGACCAGTAAATTATCCCACCTCAATAGCTTTTTTCCACCCATTGAACAACAAACATGTCTTCCCAACGCGTTATACAAGACTCCGACGACGAGGACGACATCCTCTCCGATGTCGCATCCTCCTGCGACCCTCTCCAAGACTCATCATTTGCGCCAAAGGAAAAGGGTCCTATCGAGCGCGTCCAAGAGATTCAGCCAGGTCTACAAGTACAAATACAAGCACAATTTTCGGCGAGTGAGCTGCCGCAAGTCGATTTTGATAGATTTCTGAGGTCTGAATCGTCTATTATGGCGGGTGATTATGAGGATGAACGATGGGTATCGACTGCGCATTCGAATCCGGGGAATGGTACGCTTTGAAATCCCATCGCCGTACACACAACGATAGGATATTGATTAACATAATATACAGTTATACCGTTCGGAACTTTCAACACAGAGCAAGTGCAATTACAAGACAACAGTTTCCGATACACCGTCAATGCACCCCATAACGCTCTAGGCTCACTTCCACCAACTTCCAACGCAGACTACGACGACGGGGTGGTCGCAGACGATCTCGATCATCCCTCGAAACGACGAAAGGTCTCCAATAACAACACGCAAGATACATTACTGAAAGAACCCGAGGAAACTGGTTCGTCGTACAACTTCTTTGCGTCGCCTGATCCGAACGGACCGCCTCAAACGGCGACTTCGCTTCCGCCGGTGCCATTCATGGAGGAGAATAATGTTGTGCCGCAGGATGTTGAGACGGAGCCTCTGCCGATGGGGACTCCGCCGCCTACGATACCGTTCTCGGAAGATCCGTTACCACAGGAGCAGGAAGTTACTGTAGTGGAGGCCACGACTGGTGAATATGAGGTCCAAGAAACGATTATTCAACAGCTGCCGTCAGAAACGGATAATGAAGTCCCGAGTACGAAGAAGAAAAGAGGTCGTCCGAAGAAGCAAGATGCTAGCGATGCTGTCGATGCTGTCGATGCTAAGATCAAGACAATCTCCGAGAATGTCGCTGAGGTCACGGAGCAACAATCAACCAAGAAGAAACCAGGCAGACCGAAGAAGCAGGAAACGGACACCACAGTTGAACAGATTCTGGCAGTTGATCAGAAACAAACCATGGATGAAGCGGATTGTACTACAACTGCTACAAAACCGTCGAAGAAGAAGGTCAAACGCAGCAAGACAACATCCGACATACCCAGTACCAAGTCTGACGAAATGAAAGCTGAGCAGGACGTGGTCTGGATTGAGACAAATCCAATTGATACCGCAACAACAGACAACACTACGAAAAACACGGGTCAAACTACTGCTCCGGCCGAAGAGGTCACAGTCCCCAAAAAGCGTGGCCGGAAGAAGAAAGAAGTCGTCGAAGAAGCTGCTGCTGCTGCCTCCAGCGCAAACCAGAGCGTTCTTCAGGATATTTCCAATATACAACCACAAGCTCCTCAGAAGAAACAGAAGGACATCGACGTCGAGATTGACAACTCGAAGCATCAAGCACCACCAGATGGAGTGGACTCTTCAAATACTGCCAACATACCCGAAACACCCACCGTGGAAATTCAAGGCAAGCCTATAGAAGGAAAAGGAGTCGAGACACCCGCACCACAAGAGAAAAACAAATCACTGAAACAGACGCCCATATTTAGCGCTGGCAGAGTTCCATTTAGAGTTGGGTTGAGCCGGCGAGCTAGAATTGCGCCGTTGCTGAAGGTTGTCCGGAAGTAGAAGTAACAATATTTGAGATGATTTGTTGCGATTTGAGGATATGTTGTGATATCTATGATTCCAGTTTATGTATAGTTATATTAACATGAGCATGATTACTTAATGTTTCTGACGAGCATCGAGTGCAATAATGATCAATGTTGATGTTTAAGCATGTTGATTCATGGGATAATACAAAATACAAGTCTAACTAAGGAATAATGACTCAGTGCCTCCAGAGTATGGACGAGAAGGAAGACAATAACTAACAAGAGCTGTGTTACAGGCATCGACAAAGTTGCCGACGCAATGAGATAATACATACAAGAAGTCAGCTGGTTGGCTTTCGCCACAGAAAGGAAAAAAAGTTCATGCAGATCTGTAGTCCCAGCGGTACCAGTTATCACGAGGGTCCTCCAGACACTCTCCAACGGTAACTGCTCGGTAGCCGGCATCATTGACACGCTGGAGAATGTGTTCGGTTAGATTGTAGACTGTCTGGGCATGAATGTCGTGTCCAATAGCCAGGTATGGACGACCGTCGAGGCTTGGACTGGTCAATGCTTTGTCGACGATGTCCTTGGATTGTTGAATCTTCTTGGGGTCGTCATTGAGGTAGTCAGCTGTGTCCATGTTGAAAGAAATCACATGGTATCCAAGCTGTTCCATATCCCTCAAGCAGTCCTCATCACATTTGGAGTACGGAGGCCGCATGTAAGTCGGAAATCCGCCGATGATGTTTCGAATTGCTGCCTCGTTATTCAGGATTTGCTGCTTGCGTAGTTTACGTGAAGCCGTAAGGTCTTGGTGCGACCATGTATGACTGGCAATCTGATGACCGCTGTAGTGCATACGTTGGATCAATGAGCCCCATGGCCGGGTGAAGTCGTCAATTTGTCCCTTTCCATTGTTTACTCCAGTAATGAAAAAGGTTGCCTTGGCCTGGTATTTGTCAAGGATATCCAAGAGGTCACGGGTGAACTCGTTGGGACCATCATCGTATGTCATGGCGAACGTGTATGGTGCTTTGCAAGTCACAATGACTTCGCCATATGGGACTCCTCCGATGTGTGGGCGTTGGATCCTCTTGGTAGATTTGCCCTCGGGGACTTTATCGGCGTCACATGTGCCATAACCAAGTTGACAATCCGGAGACATGCAGTGGGCGGCCGTCATGCCACAGTAACCTGTGTGGCATCGATGTCAATATTATAGACAACTGCTGTGAGACTCGGTGACAACGTACCAGCTGCAGAGCAGCAGAGGTATGACTCGCATTTCCTCTTGCCAGGGCCACATCGCTCGCCAATTCGTGCCTTGCTAACGGCGTCGTGCTGACCAAGATGGATATCTGTGGATTGATCGTCCACCGTGGCAATCCTGTTGGGATGCAGCTCTCCGTCACCGTCTCGCACAGAGAGGACCGAGTCACGATGCTGACTGGCGACGGGGACATGGTACTGAAGGGACACGGAGACGTAGAACAGGAAGAGTAAGCCGATGAAAATCATGCTGGGCCGTGGTAATGAGTATTCAAGCTACTTGATACACAAGGATGTTCAGAATATACAAGAACGTTGATGGAAGAGATGAGGAATTTAGAGAAGTGGATAGATGAAAGAGATGAAATAGGGGGAGATCCCAGCAGGAGAAGACTGTCTACTCTCTGTGTGGATGGTATGGTATATAAGGAAGGAGCCATGTCAGCACAACCACTCCGGAAGGAGACATCCCTCCTTCCCTTTTCAGACAACGTACAGCAAAAAACATTTCCAACTCGAACAGACCTCATTTGTACTGCTGGTAAGTTAGCACCTGCCACGGTAGTTAGCCAAGCTTTGTTATAAGACATCGATCAGGGCAACTTATAAAAAATAAAGGGGCCGTTCTCCAAAGAGAACGGCGGTTCTCTCCCGCAACCCTTCCTGTCTCAGTCCGGTATGTTGCACTTCCAAGACTGGTATCTCATCACGTCATGGAAGACAGCATCAGAGAGTCAAAGACTCTGCTGAACAGGTCCACTCCGCGCATGCACAAATTCAATCAAACTTTTCACTTGAACACGCGGCAACGATAATCGAAGAAAACAGACAAAATCAACCGGTTCAGACAAGCCAAGGCTTTGATCCTCACTCGAGAGAGGTCCCTCCACGGCGATTCACCAATTCCCAACGAAAGTCATAACCGAGAGCCAAAGTGAGAGCCAATGATGACAGTACACTTGCTCAATCCGTGGTAGATATTCCAGAATTCAAGAAGCCAAAAACGACAGCCACGAGAGCATGTACAGGGAAGAAGAAAAAGAACGAACTGCTCGAATCTCACGACAGCAATCAAAGTTAGAGCACTTCCAAAATCGCCCTTCTCTTGAATATATTGTGGGTCGTATTCAATGCGCGACATATCTTCCGAGTTTCACGCACAGCTCATCGGCGAATCTTGCGCAGTCAAATAATCGTGTCCTCATATTCCGTAGACGGAATATCTCTCTCTTGTGTGTGATACGGCATCCTCAGAGACTAGTCTTTGTTTCCTCTCCAAGACCCAAATGTCATCGGAGGGCAATATAGCGAACAAAGGACATCCTCAAAAATCGCTGGTTGGAGGGGTTGAACAAATTATGAAAAACTTGTCACCAATGTCGGCGTCCATCAATCGATTCCAAGGCTAAACCTCGGAAGAGATGGTTAACACGGTGGATCGGAACCTTCTATGAAGCTTCGTCGTTGGCGGATGCCGTGATTAAAGGTCGAACAATAGGTTAATCCAAAAGTCCACCAAGGAGTCGGGTTCGAGAAAAGGGACAGGAATTTCCAAAGTTCCTGGGATGGGAACACCTGCATGAAGACAAAATGCGGTGAAAACAAGACAACAACGACCGGAACGGACAACGTGCCAAATGCTAATGTTGTATATCAGATATACAACACTCGCAAGGACCCTAGAACTTTCTTTGAAATGCCAAACCTCGCTACGAGAGCGTACACACGAACAAGCTGGAATTGCAAGATGTACGAACTCGAATTCCGACGAGTGGATTCAGAAAGACAAAGACAGAACTCAGGTGTTTGTAGGCGATATTATCAAAACCGTTGTGCTCAACGCAGTTGAATTGGTACTTCGAAGCCTTCCAAGAAATGGCCAAGTGCCAAATAGTAGTGTTCCACCAAATCTCTCCCGATTGATCCATTAGTTTCCCCCATATGTTCAACATTCCATTTTGATCCGGGTGTACCAGCATAGGAAGACCGACACGCGCCCCTTTTGGGATCTTAATACGTATGGTGCAGCCTAACACTCTGGAAATTTCGAATCTCTTTGACCCATTCGACGCCAGAAGGGTAGAATCGGCTAATCAAAATTCGATAACCAAAAACCGTGAGACTGAGAACCGACTAAGTACTTAGGGTTAAGTTCCAATTCTGCGTCCACCTTGAGTTGTATTGATTCGCACTGCAGGCAGAAAGCGTAGTATGAATCGGGCCTCGTCAAGGGGCTATAAAAGCTAAACGAAGAAATTGGGAAACTATAAGGAGGATGGGCGCGTATAAAGTGCCATTGAAGGCAAGAGAGCGAAGGACGAGACCAAGAGAGGAGCGCAGATGACCGACGGTTCGAGAGCTGTGAATGAGGGACTAAGAGCCGATAAAAAGGTCACTAGCAAAGAATAGTAATCGACGAACAAAATTGATTTCAAGACGGTATCTTTTGTGGTGCTGTAGCTTTAAACGAGCTCGTGAAAACGACGAGAGTTGAGAGAGAGAAGGGGAAGAGTGGGAAGCCGATGAGCTGAAGCTGTCTTATCAGACGCGTCCAGTGACGCGATATCACGTGATGAGGGTCGGCAAATTAAGTCACTTTCCCGCCTGGTGGAGGCAACTTCTTGAAGATATCAACTTCTTTCTTTGAAAGGCGAATGGAGGATTCTTTTCTTTATAGTATGGCACAATATGCGAAAGTTTCGAGATGACGGACATTTCGACAGTCAAGGCTGCATTCGATGCAGCCGACCAATTTTTACATCCCATTTTAGATCGAGGCAGGCAAATGAATATTCCTTGTAGATGCTAGCATGAAGCTGACCTTGCATAAGATGAAATTCGCAAGCGTCCTGGAAATTCGCTCATCGAAATTCTCAGTCGAAGTCTGTCAACCTCCGGTACAGACGATGATGCACAGGCTCGGCTTTCGGTAATAGAAGAGGCGCTACGACGTCTTGAGAGCATTCGTACTGCCCTCGTATCCGCAGTAAGGTCCGGAGATGAGGCCCAACAGCAACCGGAAGATGCTCGCGAAGACGCCAAGAGACGTCGAGTCGTCTATACGTTGTTGGACTTGATTTCCATCGAGGGCGTATACCCATGCCTGTCTACAGGTGTTGGGATACCGTTGGAAAAGAGAGTAATCTCCAACCTGCCACAGGGGGTTGTTGCTAGACAGGCACCTGAGATGGCCAGCGACAAGCCACGGAATGAGGTGCTTCTATATCGTATTCTACTAGCATTGACTAGTATCTTGCTAAACGAGTCCCATGGAGGCATTCAATCCTTGCTTCGAGGACGAGTCTTGAGCGATGTCATCAGCGCCGCTGCTGATCTTGCATTCAACTCGATCCAGATATCAGAAGAGGAGAGGCTTAATGCCCGAAAGATATTTGACAAAATTATCGTTGAGTATGGTCCCCTTGCCGGCCATGTAGATCGCGCAAATTGCTAAGAATAATGATAGGACACCTACTTCTCCTCTATTACCGACACTGTCTTCATTTCTACAGCCAAATGCAGCACCATGGTTCAAGGCTTTGATATCCAGCCGTATGTCGAAAATAGCGTTGCGGAATGACGGAGTCATACACATCATATGGTTCCTTGCCTCTCAATTCGCCCCTACTCTAGGAGAAGGCGTAGGTGTTTCGGAGCCATCGCCCAATGGACCTCCTATTACTGTCCAGGCTATCATGCAGATTTCAAAACTGCTATCATCTGTCCCGCAAGATGTTGATCCAAATTATTACTTTGAGACCATCGCCCCTCAGCTTCTAGCCTTGATTGATAGCGAAGATCCCGACCTTAGACGGACTGTAGCATACGTGGTGGGTAGCGGAATCTTGGGAAAGAAGACATACGGTGCACCGGGAATGATAGGTCATTCTATCTTCGTGGAGCCCCTATTCAAGGCAATGACTGCAACAATAGACACAAATGCCAGCAAATGGCTGAAATTCTTCGGTCCCCAAGGTCAGGCTGTAGTTCAGCCACCCACAGCCTCAACGGATACCCTAGTTGAGGAGTTGACTTTATCGCTGGCATTGGATAGATTGAGCGTCATATCCTTACAACATCCTAACCCCGGCCTTGTCAAACGATTAGTTCAGCCTATGTTACTCCCCTTGTGGGGATTGGTGTGTTTCACTCAACCCAAGAAGAATAAAAAAGTCCTGTACGACAAAAGCTGGGCATTACTGCAAACCTTTTTTACTTTATCGCCTGGCTTTCCTTCCTATATAAAGCTGACCGATAATCTCCTCTGGGACGGGGGCATCAACTGGACGTACAAAGAGGGTATCGGCGGTGGTGTCACTTTGATCAAACGTGAAGGATCCGAATTTGATATACTCAGATTACTGGACGAACTTGACCTTCATGCAGACAATTTCTCAAAGCTACTTGGCTGCGATCCGCGAAGCGAAGATCGTACAAGTGATGTCTTCCTGCATGTCAGCGAGCGGTGGCTCATCGACTCATCGAAACAAGCAGTAGACGCTGTGAATCTGCTGGACAATCTACAGTTAGATCCCAGGACGGAATCAAATGCTATCGTGGCAAAACTAGTCAGTGCCAAAATAGCAGAAAAGCTTCTCAATGATTTCAAGGACACTCTATCCAGACGGCCGTTGAAAATCCTTGAGCTCGCACAACATATCATACAAAGCGAGCTGAAAGCAATGCATGACAGGGATCGGAGAAGAAGAATACGTGAAAGTGGGAAAGCATCTCTTGAATCTCTGGCCAATATAGCAACAAGGCCTGTCGATATACAAGCGGCTGAAAACGAAGACGACGACCAGAATACCTCGGAGACTCTTTCCGCTACATTCAGTCTTCTATCTAGCATTCTGTCGTCTCCGGAATTCTTAATGTCACGATCGATTCTTCCCTTGTTGTCAGAAATCAAGTCGCAATTAGATGAACTGCGACCGAGTCTTACACCTGCTTTATCTAAGGCAGGTTTCACGGCTTCTATGCTGCTAGAGATTCAGATACAGTCACCTGATGGAACAGAACAAACGTGCAAATCGACTCAACAACAAAATACAGACCTTGACATGCATCGTCAAGCTCTGAGAGATATCACATCGCCCCTCCCACCCGTGCAAGCAGAAGGTCTCTCACTCCTATCCAAACTCATCTCCAAATCCTCGCCCGTACTAGACATACCTTCCACAATGGCTCTTCTACTATCCATTATAGCCGGTCAAAGCTCCGAGACTGCCGCAAGCGAAGAATTCATCTATTTGAACGCAATCAAACTCATCGGCCAATTAGCAGCAAACCATCCACGCACCGTCGTCAAAACCCTCGTGGATCAATACGCCGATCGAACCGAGGAGAGAACATTAGACCAACGACTCAAGATCGGGGAGTCCCTACTCCGTACAGTTGAAGATCTAGGCGAAGCTCTAACTGGCGAAGCCGCGCGCACCATTGGCGAAGGCATGATATCCGTCGCCGGCCGCCGCGGGTCCAAACCTCAGACCCAAAGGGCTCGAAAGCAACAAATCGAAAAGGATAAACGAGAAAAAGGGCGCAAAGAGCGAGAAAACAACCTCAATCTACCGGCTGGATGGAAAGTGTCGTCGCCAGCACTGCATGATACACCCGATGTTGAGACACTTCTCCCAGACAACGAAGACTCTGATACCGAGACACCTGAGCAAGCAGCCCATTCCGCAAACATCATATCAGCTTGGGCTGCCGGCGCCTCTTCAGACATCGAACCAGACGACATCCGCGTCCGCGCATCCGCAATCTCCATCCTCGCAAGCGCAATACAAACGAATCTAGCCGGTCTCGGCCCATCACTGGCATCTTCATCCGTCGATCTCGCGCTATCAACAATGAGACTCGAAACTGGTCCCGAAAGCGCCATATTACGTCGTGCCAGCGCCATTTTGCTGCTTGATTTGATCAAAGCCATGGATACAGATCTACAGACTGGATCGAAGAAACTGGGTTTCGGGTTTTCGCTCAGTGCGGCGGAGTCTTCGATAAACGAGCCAGCGGCTTCGTCGCGTGGGCCGAGTACGATTGGGAATATACCGAATATTTTGAATACGTTGACGTATGTGGAAAGTCAAGAGACTGATGCCGTTGTTCGGGGTCATGTACGCGTGCTAGTAGAGAGTCTGGAAACGTGGATGGAAAAGAGTTTGCTATGGGGTATTAATGCGCAGTCTTCTATGAGAGAGGATGGTGAGCAGAGTCTACACTTGGGTGATAGGATTGCTGGTTTAGCTATCAATCCGTTAGCTGCACGGGGATCTACGCATCGGCCTAGGATTGAAGAGATTGAGTAGATATGAGCGGTCACAGTCCGAAATTTATCTTCAATTTGTATGCTACAAGAGCTAAATCGTAACATCATTCCCATACTCCATCGAAAGAAAGCAACCTATTGTACAATCTTTGAAACAGCCAAACTCCCTCTTCAACAATTTCACTGCCTAGGATGTTTGAAGCTCATATCATCGACGTGGATGAATGACTTGGAAGTCGCTTCAGATCAGTTCCGGGCTCTTCACTTCGACGCAAAAGTGGCAGGTTTAACGACGGCCACCCCAGGCTCGTCGGCCACCGCGTCCACCACGTGCACCCCCGGATCGGCCACCTCTACCCCAGCCGTTATCCCGCCCACGGCGCTGTCCATGACGTCCAGGTCCAAACCCTCCACGGCTGGGGCGAGGACCATCGATCATGCGCTGTTCCCGCTCTAATGGTGTGAGGAAGAACTTGTTTTCGATTCCCACCAATTCACAGAAGGCAGCGGTCTGTGGGTTGTTGTATTCGGGTGGCATGTCCTTGGTTTGGATAGGTACCTCAGGATCGTAGACAGGAGCGGTAGTCTCGAAGCTCTGAGGGACTATCAACTTCCCCTGATCGACAATATGCTCCCGAACCCAAGCCTCTTCCTTTTCAATTTGGGCCTTGTAGTTTTCATCGCCCAAGTCAGCTGGTACTTGGCCTTTAGGATTTCCGAGTTCGAGCTGATCGGCGAATGCACGGGTAATCGCAAGCCATTCAGGATCGTATTGAAGACAAAAAGGCGGCTGCGCTTCGCCATCGTCTGAAATTGGAAATACCTCCATGAGTTCGAGATACTCATGGCAGGCACGCCGCTCTTCACACTTGCCCAGAGCTAAGAATTCCGTATGTTTGTTGTAGATTTGTTCGGGTAGGGGTCCATAGCGAGCTGGCTCGGTTACCGGGCGCTGGAAACCCTCAGGCAGTTGTTGGCGGAGATCCTCGGATATGTCCCCTGCCGTACCCTGTTCGGTGGATCCTTGCACTTCTTGTTCAGACTTCTGGGTAGCGGATTGAGAGACTTGGACGTCCTTCGCCCTGTCCGTCTCCATGATGGAATCGACTTCCACCGGCACAACTTCTTTGATATCAGACCCTGCGCCACTGTCGTTCTCGGAGTCGAGGTCCAGGTCAATTTCATCGCTATTCTTGACGATAACATTTTCTTGGGCAGCAGGAGTTTCATGCTGCATGACAACCTTCCTGCTAGTGCCATGTTGCGAAACCTGCTTGAAGGTCGAACCGATGGATTGTATGTTAAGCGATCGATCTACAGCTGGTTGAGATTGTTCTTGGATAAACTTCTCTCGGTCCGCGGCGTCTTGCTTGGCTGCGACCGCTGAGAAATTATTCCAAGCAGAGATGGCACTGGTAGGAGTGCTGGGTTGAGTGCTGGGTTGTGATATAGGGGTTTCTTTTGGTGTGTTCGACACGGGGGGGTGAATTGTGTCAGATGGTTTATCGGTACCTTGAGGAACCGATTGCTTTTTCTGATTCGCCAAGTATCGGACTTGATGATGCTCATAGTCCCCGTGAGTAACAACAGCTGGGTACCTCACATGAAGATGAGCCGAAAACCAGTGAGGCGGACGCAGTCTATCCAACACGTATTTTGCCGCGGGGCTTCCCAACTTGCCAGCTTCCGAATCCTCTCTGAAGAACGGCTTCGTCTTGAAGAGCTGGTTGTAGTTGCCGCATAACTCAACGCCTCTAGGCCAGTCGTGAGACAAGCCCACGTCAACCTGGGTGCGAATCTGCAGCAACTTGCGCACATCGAGCTCTCGAACATGATAAATTGACTTCACATCATCTTCATTGTAAGGTAGACGCTCGAAGTGAGGTTGATGGTAGTCGTACCCTTTCCAAATACCGGAGAGGCCTGCGATGCGTAATGGCCCAAAGCGGAGGACGTTAGCGGCACCCACGTAGTAGATGTTGGGCGCTACCCATCCCCCATAGTAAAGTTCAAAGAGGTAGTTCCCGGCCTCATGGTTCCCTCCGATGAAGATAGTGGGATAAGGCGCGACGGCTTTCCCACTGTAGTACTCATGAAAGTCGCCAATCTCGCGATACTTCGATGGTACAGACATGCCATTGAGATCATTCGCATTTCGTACAGACTGATTTGTCATTAGTTGAGAGGACAGTGAGAGAAGATCAAACAGAAACTTACCTGGAAATCACCCCCAATAATCACTAGATCAACGCCATCCCAACCCTTGGCCTTTGCGCTCTCTGTGACTTTGGCATAGATGTCGTGCAACTTGCCATGGCCCTGTAGACGTATGAGTAAGTTGAGATATTGGACAATACTTTTCTGAACCTACACAACCCTCGAGTGCAATGCGCACCCCACGTGTATCAGTCATATTCGACATGTAACACTAAGGTCGAGGTCGAGGTCAAGTGCAAGTGAATTTTTTGTGAAGGATCGAGGAGATTTGTAAGATGTGAGAATGAGCAGTAGCTGGGTGTTGACAGTTGATGAAGAGGACAAAAGAAGCTGGTATGTAAGGTGTAAGAGGGATATGAAGAAGGTAAGAAATGAAGAAGAAATTTTTCAGGATGTGAGAGAGTTGAGGAAAGAGAAATAATTCATTTGAAGGGGGGGGATGCTAGTTATAAAGGATGATGTCGTGTTGTGAACGTGCCCAGGCGGTGGTTGTTGAAGGCAAGTGCCCGGCAGACAAACGCTTTCCATCTCTGCCTCTTCTTCTGTTATAGTTACTCTCTGCAACCCCCCTCACAATATCCTCACTACCCTATCACTTGGATATTTCTTTGTACAGCTTTGTTCACGTTGTTTGCCCCCTAATTATGGCTTCATATGATTCGACTCTGCGGCTCCAATTCTTGCAGAATGCGGCGAGCTTGCTTTGTTCTGGGAGTATATCCACCGCATCCCATCTGATAGTGCAGCACAACGGCATTCTCCGTGAAGATTCCAAGTCAATAAAACTCCGGCAACATGAATCATGGTGTAATGCATGTGGCGCGCCCAGGCAACCTCGTTATACAAAGATAGTGAAACCTAAATATAGGTCTAGCAAGGGTAAAACCCGGCCGGTGTCGATTGCCTCGCGTGAAGCTATTGTATACAGTTGTCTCCGTTGCTCTAGCCGGACTGTTCAACGTCGGCCGAGTCAACCCCGACCGTTACAGAAAGCAGGCGGTACTTCGGCTGCAAGTATACAAGCTGCTCCAGGTAGTGAGGTGCCTTCTACCAGCCAATCTACTGTGAATCTTACAAGCAGACCTGCTGCCGAGAGCTCTACCAAGACTACGTCGGAGAACGCAAGCAGCAAAAAGAGAGCCAAGGCAAGGAAACAGGGAGGCCTTCAAGCTCTCTTAGCTTCCAAGCGCTCCGGAGAATCCACGCCATCGTCTACATCGTTAGATATTTTTGATTTCCTACAGCAATGAGCTGTCTGACTGTCAACAACCTTGTCGGTGCAAAATTTTGATGATGCCTTGCTGCCTTAGTGCCTTGATGCCTTAGACGGTTCGGATTAATCGGCGACATTGCTCCGATCCAACTAAGCCTGTTCGGTACAAGCGCGGGGTTGCTTTGTAAAGTTTGAGGCGCGGCCTCAGGCAAGAGCCAGCCCAGCTGCTACCCCGCCAAGCATCATTCGCTCATGGAAGCCGCAGCGAACCAGAGCGAATCTTCGGGGAGCCGCTAGAGATTTTTTTTTTTGTGTATACCTACCCTTCTGCTCCCGACATCTCTGCTTTCTGTCTTGCACTTGGTCATTACATCTACTTCAAGCTCAGCGATTCGACTGTTTTTGAAACCCTTTATATTTCACAATGTCGGAAGCAGCAGATTCCACTGCGCAGATGGATCGCATGCTGGATTCAGCGACCCAGAAGCAACCTGAAAATGAGTCTCAATTCCAGAAGCTCGGGGAGGTTGTGGAGAATGACGATGACAACGGTGTGGTTGAAATCGAAAGTCTTTGCATGAACTGTCATGAGAATGTATGGTTTATTTCTCCTCTTATCGTTGCGACGACACTAACTTTGGCAGGGAACTACTCGTCTCCTACTCCTCCGCGTTCCATACTTCCGTGATATCATCCTCGAGTCTTTCGAATGCCCGCATTGCTATTTCAAAGATAACTCTGTGAAGTCGGCGTCCCAGATTCAAGTGCTCGGTTCCAAATACACCCTCGTGGTAGAAAACGAGGAAGATCTTCAGCGACAGGTCATCAAGAGTGATATTGCTATCTTCAGATTGGAGACTCTGGAGATTGAGATGCCCAAGGGAGAGTCTCAGCTCACAAATGTTGAAGGCGTGCTTCAAAAGATTCACTCCACACTCGAGAGCGAGCAGGAATTGAGAAAGGAACAAGCCCCAGAACTATACAAAGCCTTGGAGCCCATCATCGAGAAACTCGCCAAGATGTTGGCCAGGGAAGCTTTCCCCTTCACGATCTCCCTTGACGATCCCACCGGTAACTCATGGATTGCGCCCACCGCACACGATTCAGGCAACAAATACAAGCGCCGCGACTACCCACGAACCCACGAACAAAATGAGGAATTGGGTATTGCAGCAGACCCAGACGCGCAGAATGCCGAAGCCAACATGGTGCAGACTGCTGGCGATCCTGAAGATCTCGACATTATCGATGGAAAAGTCTACACTTTGCCCGCAGAATGTCCTGGATGCTCCAAACGATGTGTCGTGAACATGCAAAAAGTCAGCATTCCTTACTTCAAGGAAGTCTTCGTCTGGAGCACTGTTTGTGATCATTGTGGATACAGAACAAACGAAGTCAAGACTGGTGGTTCAGTGCCGGACAAGGGTAAACGAATTACCCTCTCAGTGGAGTCCATTGAGGACTTATCTCGTGATATCTTGAAGTCGGACACTTGTGCTTTGTACAGTCATGAGCTCGAGATGTCCGTACAGCCTGGAACACTTGGTGGTCGTTTCACTACTGTTGAGGGTCTTCTGACCGAGGTTCGCGATCAATTGCACGGCCAGATCTTTGATGTTGGAGATTCAGGCGCTGGAGATTCGTTGTCATCCGGTGACAAAGAGACCTGGACTCGTTTCTTTGACCGACTCGACTCTGCTATCAAGGGCGAATTGAAATTTATCATCACGCTGGAGGACCCTCTCGCCAACAGTTACGTGCAGAACTTGCATTTGCCCGACCCTGACCCTCAACTATCTGAGGAGGATTACACCCGTACTGAGGAGGAAGATGATGAACTTGGTTTGAAGGACATGAAGACTGAGGGATACGAAAACGATGCCGAGCATGAAAAGAAGGAGGGCGAAGCTGAGGAAACCAAGGCTTAAAGTGGCCCGAAAAATATTTTATGAGGCGCGAGACGGAGTCTGTAAATAGCGAATATCCGCTTGACTGTTGCATGGGAACTGGCGTGTTTGTTTTTTTCTGATGTTTTAGATAGGTCATGTTTATGATGCATTATGATCATAGTATATATACATGTAGTCATTATTCTATCAATATCTGCCTTCTGCTTCATGTCGCATTTATCGACCTAATTGTAGATAGTATAGATCAGTAACATTCCTCGAACAGCCACCACTAAGCACAATGCTCGGTTTGTATCGTATCGAGGATGACAGGCGTAGTACGATGAAAATCCGAGAACTTTGATCCTATCGTTGTTTCGAGATCGTGTTCCCAGATTCATGACAGTCTTGAGCGTCGCCTGGGCCATGACCCGCTCGGGTTTCCTGAGACTTGTCGAAAACGATTGTCTCTATCTGCGTAGGGAGACGAGATTCTTGTTCATCCTAATGTGGATTCGCTCACTTGGCAAACGGATTAGCATGTATCGTAACCGACTTGACCTTCAACGCCTCCCATTCCCCTTCAATCTCCTGTCCTTCTTTTGGCTGCACCACACGACCTTTCTTATCCACTTTGATATTCGCGCGCTCCAATCGTCCCAGGACATCACCACCTTCATCCTGCGCCGACAAATTCAGCACTCTGCCAAACACCGTACTCTCGCCATCAAGATGCGTCGCCGGCGCAAAGGTTATAAAAAACTGGCTCCCATTCACCGTCGGTCCAGAGGCGTTTTGCATACCAGGCGCGGTACGGTCTTTTACGGGTCTTGAGGCCATGGACAGCACGCCACGCGCATTATGTCGTAGGGCGGGGACATGAATTTCCTGATTAAGGGCGGAAGGGTGGTGTATAGAGGTACCGCCTTTGGGGATGTCGTCGAAGGGGAGGATGTGTCGCTCGGAGGAAGTTGCGGCGGGACTGAGGGAGATGTCGCCGCCTTGGATCATGAACCCGGGCATGAAGCGGTGGAAGGGGGTGTTGTCGTATGCGCCGCAAGCGCAGAGGGCGAGGAAGTTCTAGCAGTTATCAGTCAGTACGATATCCGGTAGGTACATATTGATATGTGCAAGATCGGGTCGGAGCTTACCTCTGCTGTTTGAGGAACGGTTTCGCAAAAGATTTCGACCTTGAGGTCTCCATGGGTGGTGTGTAGCTATAACAATTAGCAACGATCATGTATACACTACCATAAACGGGAGTTTGTCCTTACCGTGACCGACATGACGCCTCTTATGTGTTATATGGAAATTAGGAAATTAGGTGAAGTTATCCAGAGCATAAAAATGCGAGATGTTCAAGTATGGAGCCCTCCGCATGCTCCACTCTCCTCTAATTGGCTGGATGGTGCTTCTTGGAGACAAGATGGATGGCAAGCCTGAGGCCAAGAACGAGCCCACCTTTTCTTTGTTTACTCCAGAAACATCTCAATCCAGTCTATCTTTACTTGTTGCTCTGGGCTTGCTTGCTTCCTTTTCCTTACTGAATCCTCAGCCGTCAGCTTTAGTCTAGCCACTACCCAAAGCAGAATTGGCAGTCTGGCATAGCACACCACACGAGTCAGTCTTCAGCTGGGACTGGCTAGCGGCCACTCTAAAGGTTCACAGGCGGCTAAAGACTCCACACATCTCCTCGCAAGCCAGGCCTAACTTCTAACTTGATCAGCGCAGTCAGCCACCATCCCAGACCCAGACTCCTGCGAGTGCTGGAAACTCAAATACTAAACACACAAGGAGAAGCTTCATCGATCATTAACCGCTCTCGATAATCTTGTCCACAAGGGATGCGCAACACATTATCGATCTCTCGGATTCCTGCATAACTAGCATCTGACTCTCCAAGACTCAGCTACATAACCCGCCCGCCTTGCCCGCCGTCCATCGCTCCACTACCACCACAACCGCGCAGCTGGCGGACTGCGTTGTATCCATAATATCAATATCGCACCAGCTACCCCCGAAATTCTACATCTTGGCTCTTGCACCTCGACTGATGTAATCGTTGTCCCCACGCGACTTGCGGTTCCTCGGTTGCTGAATACACACTGTCGAACATACGTCTTGAGCTGGCGATTGCTCATGGTGGGCTGGCCAGCGCTTTTTGAAGATGGCCGCATTCGTGCGAGTGTCCGGACCACCGAATGGTAATTTCCTGATCGGTTATCCTGGGATATCGGCGACGCTGGTAAGTAGTATACATTCTGGCTTGACAATGATGGCTCACAATGGATGGCGCTGACGTTATACAGCCGCGCGTGGAAGGTAGAGTCGAGATACGTCCCAGTGTTGGCATCACAGCGCCGGTAAACATTTCACTAGTCACCATATGCCTTCAACGAAAAGAAACAATTCATCCCTCCGCCGACTCGGTTACGAAGAAACACCTTGCGCCGCCCCGAAAAGAAGTTATAGAGTTGGTTGGAAAGGAGATGTTATTATTCCGATGTCCTGCCGGTCGAGAATATGAAGAGGTCATGTCAATGGACCTTCCTTTCGTTCTGTTTATTCCCTATGGAAGAGGAGGCCAGGAGGTATCACGGCGAATCCCTGCAGCTAGTTTACAACTACCGAGTCGGACGGCCGAAACTTTCTACGAGATCGTCGTGACTGTACAACAGGGCCAGTCAGATCAGCGAAAGTACGGTTTCCCGGTTCCCATCTGTCGATACGATACTTTATCTACGTTTGGGATGTATAATAGGCCGGAGACGGCGGAGAAAGTGACGGACCATTTGGTGACATTGGGCATATCCCTCCCCAGGGGTTCATATGGTCCGCTGGACCCTGTCAGCGTATACGTTAGACTGTCGCCGAATCCGGATTGGCTAGCGAAGGCCAGGAAAGTCACAATAAACAAAATCACGATTGGAATTGACGAAGAGATTATATATAACCACGAAGGAGACGAACCACAACGAAAAGTGAAGACGATCATAAAACGGACAGAAAGTGTCGGTACCAAGCTTTCAGATGTAGGCTGGGCAGCGAACTTGGGTTTGGTGTTTCCGGCAAAAGATACCCGCGACGCAGATGGGATTCTACCACGAGGAAAAGCTGCGTTTCCATCATATGCGGTCACTGGATTTACGACTACTGCCAGTCTTTACAAGATTGAGTATTATCTCACTGTAAAGGTATGACAAAGTTTAAATGAAGGAAGAATCCGTGCTAACATAAACAGGCGCATTTGATATCTGCAAGAGACATCGTGATCCGGCAGCCCATCGTCGTTTGTCCCATCGATCATGCGGGATGTAAAGAAGAGATGGAAGCAATAGAGCAATCTGCCCGCGATGCTGCAATGATTAATCCTGAGAATCCAGCTTTACCGCATCCGACAATTGTTCGATACCACGATTACAATGCACTATCTGTGCTCGGGGTGGCTGTCGTTGGGAATCAGAAGAGGCCATTGATCGATTGAGTCAAACCCAGCTCTCAATAATATGAAACATATACCCATTATTTACGACGTCAACGTTAGAAAAAAGCTCAACGTGGCATACAAACTTCGGTTGACCGAGTTGATTATTATATCCAAGGCGGCCTTATAAGAGTCGTCTAACACTCTAGCTTTACCAGAAGTGTACAGCATAGAGTGCATCAAAGGGGCAGAAGAGAAAATAGGCCTTACAGGAGAAGGTGGCATGAGAGCCATGCAATGATCTTATCGACATATGCCAAATCATGGTTATGAATATAAAGACAGTATTCAAGATGGCGATAGAACGCTGTCATCTTTTCCTTCATCTACGTGGGGTTTTAGCGGAGGTACATATGCATGGGCCGGAGTTGAGGTATCATGATTTCTCAGGCGTTCATCCTTTCGCCTACATTGGTGGGATCAATGTTGTCAATCCTACATTATCAATCGGCTGAAAGGTCATTCAGGCTCCGGCAAACAACCAACTTTTCCATGAACATGACTAGTTGATGATACGTATTTAGGTATATAACAATAACAAATCCAAACATGTCCTCATAATTTATACAATCTGCCCGCCGTGCAACCTATCCCAATTCCAAGAACTCCATCGCCTGACTCAACATATCAGGATCTACCGGCGCGGACTTGACAGGCTGCGCATCACGCTGCTCTATGCGCTGAAGAAGGTCTTTGAGCGTTTGCAGAACTGCCTGATACTGATGCGACGATGCGCCCCATGTGTTTAGTGCGTTGTTGAGATTGGTTGATATCTTTTTCTTATAAGCTTTATTCATGGGCATCGAGTGACTGTCTGTACTTACTTGAAGGAGTAGATTGTTATAATTCGTGTCAGTAGACATTTTGCGCGAAAGGATTGATCGTGTTGATTGATGCCTGATGTTCCTGCCTCGTTTATGCGGGCCCGCTTATCGAAAAGTTAGTCCGCGATAAGGCTCTGATAAAGAAAGCTATGATTTTATTTCGACTACATCCCGCAACTGACCAGCACGACTAAAAGTCCCGACTCACCATTCCTCAATTTCGGATTCAAACACTGCATATTGTCTTTTACAAGAGCAATGGCAGACCTCGACGAAGATGTCATCCACCACCCTCCATCCAGCGACTCCGCGCCTCAGGCCGAAATCGATCTCTCAGATGAAATGCAAGACTTTCGCTTCTTGAACAGTCTCAGTCTGTACGTTACCAAATCACCAATTACCTTGCTCTAGGACACATTTCTAATAGATTAGTAGAGTCGACAGCTCACAAGCCGCGCTCCCCCGCCGCGGCGAAAAGGACTTTGAGCCCAATCCCACCATGCTACAATCCGATATCCTCGCTGCGTCGCGACATGCGATGTATACTGCCATTTCGCATCCGCGATTACATCCTGAGAAAACTCGCTGTGTGGGGATATATGCGCCAGAGGGGCCGACACCGCTGCCTAGCGAAGCGAACAACCAAGAAGTTGACGCTCAGGCGAGTGTTGACGAGAAACCTTTGAAACGTATAATCAAAGATCCCATGGCCGGTATATCACCCGATGCATGCGTCTACGTTCCCCAACCCAGAGGCCCCTTTTTCAAAACAATGGGAAGAGCAGATCGTTGGAACAGAGTGTGGCTATTACCCGAGGAAGCGATCTATCTCGTTGAGCGAGGGTCGCTTTACCTCAAGTGGCCAAGCACAATCACAGAACCTGTACGTGTTGATGATGAAGAGATGGATGTGCCAATGAGTCTGGAGGCGGCGTATGCGTGTATGATGGGGCATGGTGGGTTGACGTTGGATAGATACGTGGTTTATAGTGGATTGAAGAGGAATGGGTATACTATTGTAAGGGCGCCGTCGTGGTATGGTACGGTTGAGGAGCCGGAGCATGAGATTGATGGTGAGATTGCGACTACTGGTTCATATCTTAAGGGCGTATCTGCGTGCTGGAACCGGTTTTATGAGTCGATTTCCAGCATGGTAGAAAAGGATTATTCGGCGCAGGGTCCTTTGATAGGTGTTTCGATCCCGAGGAATTATAGTAAGTGTTTACTGACTCTTTTGCCCTTTGCAATAAAACTGACAAAGATATAGATTCCCTATATAGAAAACTGGCTTTGATCCCCGCCCACAACGCAGCAGTCCCCAAACCCGAAAGAAAGCCAACAGAAGCCCCCTTTCAGTTCACATACTACGTCTACAAACCCTCCACCCCTTACAAAATCTCCGCCCCTCAAGCGCCCGACTTCCGCCTCGCAGTCGTCGATGCTCGCAGCCACACCTCAATCCCGACAATGCGCCAACTGGGCGCGCTGATCGAATCAAGTCCCTACGAACCGCCCCGCGGCGAAAGGATGGAGCGTAATGTGTACACTCGTCTACGGCAGGGGTATCGGAGCGCGATTCTGGCGATTGTCGATCAGGGGATTGTGAGTTATTTGCGTTTTGCGGATGCGGGTTTTTCACGAGAAAAGATTTTTGAGAATCAGGGACCGCCGAGGGGGAGTAAGACTGGTGGATATCGGGGGAAGAAGAATGGTGGCAACGGGAAAGGGAGGTAGTGTTGTCTGCAAGTCAGTCAACAGTACAATACGTTCGCTCCATGAGCCGAGTCCACCGATTTCAGAATTGCGCCCCAAAAGGCGACTTGATCTGTTTCCCCAGGAATAAGACCTGCAGTCCATCTCATCGGACCGAGGCTGAATAGAAGGGAACCTTCAATCCCTCTGCCACCATCTTTAGGTCGTTTATCCATTGGATGCATGGGATAGACGACGATGCTCCGGTGGTTCAAACGCAACAAAATGGACAACATGGAACAGCAGTTGCAGCCGGGGTCTTGCAATAATCGCATTCTATCCATTTCCTGTTCCCTCTCAAACTCCGAATAACAAGTGTGCAGAAATCGACACTCGATCGACCATAGACATAAATAGACACAAACGAAAAGAACCCCATATTTTTAATCACTCCATAACCATAATCCATAAACAAATAAACCTGCCAAACCCCTCGCTGTGCATAAAATATCATTTTTTTGGTTCTTCGAGATCGTAACATCGAGACTAAGCATCCAAATAATCCGCCGCCATCAACAACTCCAGACACAGTTCCGGCGGAATATCCATATCCGCGACGTTGGCCTGCTCTTTCATCTTTTCGTTGTAGCAGAAGTATTCGCAGACTTTTTCGAGGACGACGCCACTATTTCGTCAAAAAAGAAATGTCAGATTTTCAAGTACTGTTGGTGATTGCAGATATGGGGTGGCACGAACGTGATGTTCTCGAGGACACAGGTACCCGTTAACGCTTCTGAGAATTTACCTATTCCATACGTTAGTGAGGTTCTCATACAAGCTGAGGAAGACGTACTGCTGGGATCGAGCATGCGACGTATCGTGCCAGAGACACAGGCTGTGCTGCGGGGGAGGACGAATTCGAATCCATCGCTGGATATGAGGGTAACGTAGTCTGCCGTTGCCATATTGTAGGAAGTAGTTTCTGTGGTAGTTCGATCGAAACAAGTATATAAAAGTGACGGTGGTGATGTTGGGGAAAAGATTGGACGATGCACGTGTGATAAAGAAAGGAAGTTGATCTTATCTGCGCGACGCGTTAAGTAGATTTGGTGTGGTCCGTGCTTAAGCTGTGGAGCTTAGCCTCAACGTAACTACCCTTCTTCATGAAGACATGATTGTTTCTTTGCAAAATATCAACGGTTCTTGGATATAAGATATAAGATGAACAAGATGCGCAGCGCAAGAATTCCCCAGTACCTTGGCATCAAACGTGTCCAGACCCCAAGACATTCGATGTTCTATACAGACATCCACCCTCCATCAATCACAATTTCTACAAGCAAGACCCTAAGTCACTCGCAAAGAGTATATTCATCAAACTCTCGACCATCAACACACAAGGGGAGAAGCCGTCTCCATGGCCGCACAGCAATGATAACCGGGGGCTCCTCAGGCATCGGCTACGCCATCGCCGAACGCTTCCTCGCCGAAGGAGCCAGCAAAGTAATCCTCGTCGGGCGCCGGCACGACAAGTTGCAGGATGCTTCGAGGCGGTTGACGGAGTCTATACTTGAGCCTACCAATCAAGCCGGGGATGTAGCGACGAGAGCGCCGGAGGAGGATGTTCGCGAAAATACGACATCGTCAGACTCAAGGATCGAGGTTCTAGTTGGCGATATCTCCGCTGCGAATGAATGGATGAGCGAGCTTGAGAAAGCTATAGTAAGTCTCCTATTTCTTTTGGATTGCTTCGTGCTAATCGATCCAGACAAACGTAGACATCCTCATAAACGCAGCCGGAATATCAAACTCAAACATCCTTCCGCGAACAGCACCCGAGCACATCTCAAACACACTAAAAACGAACCTCGAAGGCGCAATATATACTTCTCGAGCAATGCTCAAGGTGTGTATGCGTGCACGCTCAACAGCGAAGAGCAAGAAAGATCATCATACCGAGACGGAACAGGTATCGAAATGTATTATCAATATCTCCTCCTTGCTGGCGTTGAAGGGAGTGACGGGAACAGTCACGTATGCCGCTTCTAAGGCAGGGTTACTAGGACTGACGAGATCCATGGCCGTGGAGGCAGCTGATATATTGCGTGGGGGGAATGTTATGCTAAGATGTAATGCAATACTACCTGGCTATATAGAGACGCCGATGATTCAAGGTTTGTCTTTCACAATATCTTCATCTGGAAGGGTCTAACGATGTCTAGATTTCAGCATCGACAAAGTCAATGAACTACGAGCTCAGATTCCTTTGCACAGATTCGGGCATCCGAGGGAAGTTGCTGACGCAGCTGTCTTTCTAGCTACTAACGAGTACGCTAATAACTGCGTCCTAAACCTGGATGGCGGATTGAGCGCGGTGTGAAAGCCATACTCTTTAACGAGATGCATTGGGTAGAACGATTTCGACGAAAAAGTTTCTCTCAAATTTCATCTATTCTTCTACCTTGAAAATGCCCATTGCGAAGCATAATCGGCCAATCTATCTGTCTACCTAATCAAATCGTTCCTCCGAATCAATAAACCACGCTGCGCCATGACCGTCCGTTCCTTTCATGCGCACATATCAAATCCTTGCGGTGTATCAAACCAAATACAACAAAAACCAAAACTCCATCATGATCAAAGCAAATAGGGGAAATCTTTTATACAGGGGAAAAGAAAGTAAAGAGGACACAAATCTCGGCCGTGAACTGTCGTGTGAGGAATCGTCTAGTCGTCGTCAATCAGAATTGCGCCAGTGTCAGGGTCATCAAGCACGATAGGCTCGTGGTCGGTGCCATTGGTGGCAGCAAGACGTTTTGCGTCAGGTTCGCCGTTGAGAGCGGTCTCTTCTGCGCCACGTTTCCTCTTACCAATAACTCCGTTGGTGGCCGTGCCGTCGACGGCATGTTCCTCGACTGGCGCTTGCTTGGGCTTCTTTGGGATCTCGATATCTCTAGCAAGAGTGATTGCTTTGCCATCACCGATTTCCGTACTAAAGTACCATGAGCACAAATACTCGTATAATGGGTTAAGAATCTACTCACCTTCCTGCCACGACCAGTTCTAGATTGACGAAAGGATTCTCATCCTCCTCATCAATGATGGTCAGCAAAGTCTCTGCCTGTACGCCCAGATCAACAAGCTTCTTGGGCAAATTGTCATCCAAGTCTGGATCGTAGATCATGCCGGCATCCGTATTGATCGAAAATTCTTCGGTATATCCGAGCTTGCCGCGGATAATATCCTCGACCAAGTCATTCAATGTTGCACGTTCTAGGTCCACCACAATTTTTCCTTGCGCCACAGCACAGACGGCGCAGAACGGATTAGGCGGTCGTAAACTGTCGGAATTTATGGCTCGGACGCCAGAGCGCTCAAGGAACACCATCTTTGCATGATCGTAGTCATCCTTCAAAACTTTGAATGCTTGCAAGACACAGAGTCCCGCGGTCATTGCGTTTGTTGTGGCAATCGCGGGAATAATGTTCCCAGCCATTTCTACATCTGTTAGTTATGCCCTCAGTATTACAGACGGAATGCAGACGTACGCTTGATATCAAATTTGGACTTTGACTCGATGCCAAAAATCACAGACCGCAGGTTGGCGCTAGCCGCGACGAAATCAAGAGTGTCGACGTCGTCTTTGTCAAATGTGATTATTGGCTCAATGTTGCCAGATTTGTTTGCTTGGAGCTCCTTTAGTCGACTGCTCAAGCGATCCAAACTATAGAAAATATTAGCTCACCCTTCACCACCATCGAAACGGTGTGCCTACCTATCCTTGAAGACTGCAAAGTCTTCTTCGGGAGTCCAAACTTTCTGGTCATTCTTAGAAATAGCAGCCTCGACTGAACTAGCCTTTTCTTGTAAGGAATCATAATCGAGGGCAGTTGGAGGTTTGCGTGTCTTCCACATATCTTCCATGGCACGTAGACGTTCAATATCGTCTTTGAAAACTTTGTTAAAGACTTTCTGTGCGAATCCTTCAGAGCCTATAGATTCTCGAATTGCTTTGAGGGCCTTTGCTTCGCGACGTAAATTCTCAATCTCCTCCGCTAGAGCGAGTTAGTAGATATTTCATTTCAAAGGGCTGATGAAACGTACCATTCTCTGCATCCTCACTATGATCGAACCCGTCTTCGTCGCCGTCGGTTTCACTAGTACCGAAAAGCTCGCTGCCAGACTTAGCACAGTAAACTCTAAAGTCTATGGCGAGTACTTACGGAAGAAGATAGCTCTTTGCCCACACAATGCAGTGTATAGGCTGGCTTGGTGTGCTTCGAATAGTGCAAACGGGGAACGATTTTGGCACTTCTTTCGGGTTGCAATCGTAGCACTCAGTACGAGACTAGACTTTCGTCAGCAAGAGCCTGAATAGAACGGACCATCAAGATGTCGCACCTTCTTGATGACCTGAACTTGTCCATTAAAACCTGTTGTTCCACTTTCGACTAGAGGCACATTTGCGGCGAGGCACATCCGATTCACATGGCGACGAGCGTCCAAATTATCAAGAGCGTTGAAGACAACGTTGAACGTGGCGAACCAGTCGACATTGAACTGGGCGTCTTTGATGTTGGCATGGTATGCTTCCAACTTCGAATCGGGGCGGAACTTTTGGGCGACGTCCTTGGCTACCTGTAGGTATTAAGAGTGAGACATGCACTCGATGCGATATCCCCCACTTGACGAGCTTACCAGTGCCTTTGATTTTTTGATATGTTCGTGGCGAAACAGAAACTGGCGATTCAGATTGCTTAGGTCGATGGTATCGAGGTCGACGATGTGAATTTCACCGAAACCGGTGAGTAGAAGGTTTTTGAGAAGCTCGCATCCGATTCCGCCAGCGCCGACGAGCAACACGCGAGACTAGAAGTGAAATAAGTTAGTAAAAATAATCCCCGTGCAACAAATGTATTGAGGTTGATTTCAGCGATCCAATTGCTTCGTACGAACTCACCTCACGAATGCGACGAGACAGAGTCCCTAGAGAACGCTTGAGATAAGCGTCTCGCGACGGGAGCCGACCATTTGTATTGGACTCCATAGCTAGGCAAGGTGGATGAAGAATACTGTCATCCTAGAGAAAAATCTCAAGCGACCGTAGAAGAGATGAAAGAGGCTAGCGATAGAAATGAAGGTGAATGGAGGAGCAGAGAAAAAGGTCGGCGAAGACTGCGGACTGAGTGACGGCAGAGCTTCTCCACACTGCGATATGAGCTACTCCGTAGAGCAGACGGATGCAGCCGTGGAAAAGAAAGATTGACGAGCGTCGACTGGGGGCGCGTAAAATTGAAAGAGAAGAAAGGTACAACTAGAGGCACAGGAGAAAAGAAAAAGAAGGGATGTGAAGCAGAGGGAGGGAGAGAGAGAGAAAAATGTGAGGTTCGTAACCAGCAACGGATGATCTAATCATTAAACCCGATTGGGATGGAAGGGACTGCCTCTGTCGTCTCTTCACTCTCACTCTTTCTCTCTCAACACCCACTGCTTTCTATCGGTTTGGCAAATTTCTATCTTTTGTAGGATGGAATATTATCTCTGCTGGAAATTTGACGGAGTCATGTCAATAGACACACATCTACTACTGTTCGACCTCAGTCTCGCAGCTCTATTTAATTGCTTCACCCTAGCCCTGGACCATGCCCTCAATTCTTATCTCTGTCAATCATCATTGCTTATACTTACAAAGAAAGGGTTTGCTCAATCAAAATGCAACAGAATCGACGAGTGTCTGGGACAACAGTGCATGGGCCTAACGGACAGTTGCAGGTTCCATGGCGAGCTAGCCAGTCGATTTGTCAATGACAGCGTCCATGTCGATGCACGCTGATCGATTGATATCAGATTCAAGCGCTCTTGAGGTATTGATATCTTTCGATGTGATTTCTTCGAATTCTCTTGGAGTAGTTAATGGGATCAGCATGCCTGAATCTGGGATTTCTGACTATAATGATACCAATTGGCCATGAGCTTCCGCTCTCATGCAAGCTTATCACACAGACTCCGTATTTGCTTTTAACATTCAGTCTCTATCAAACGTGCATACTGTAGCATATAGATCAATCAATTGATCTTATTGATATCTGCAGGGGAGAAGAGGGTGAGCCAATCACAGTCTAGCATTCTGCTTATGTAACCAGTCAAAATAAATTTATTTTTTTGGCAGGCACACGACAGTAGACCATCAAGCAATTCTGGCGAAAGAGAGGACTGTTGCTTCAAGATTGTCATAATACTCGCAATTACTTATCACTTTCAAAAGGACACCATGGATGTGTCTCGTTTCCAGTAGCCTCAGACCTGAAGATGGCTGCTTGACTCATCCTGTTCATCCTTATCGATATCGATCGATATCATCAAAGATTCCAAGGTTGTGGCAACAATTCATTGATCTCAAGCACATCATCCACTGCACGCATTTCAATCCATTGAAAGGGGTTCCAATCAAGCCACATAGAGTTTAACATACAAAAAAAACGCAAAGTGATGTCGGACGACGAAGCCGACCCCGAGCTCCTAGAGCTCCTCCGCCAACACCTCGGCCTAGGCAAAAAGAACAACGCAGCCCCAGACACAAAAGTCCTCCAAAACGCGCGATGGATATTCGACAACTCCATCGACGTAGCCCTAGATCCGCGGCAGACCAAAGCCGCTGCAGAGACTATATGGCAACAAATCCAGCAGAAACAGTACTCTACATCGACGTGGTCTGAGCATGAATTGCACCCCAAGGCCAAGGATGAGAGTACGGTGGATTTTATATTCACGATGGATTTGCTGAATTTTAGTTTTTGGTCGGAGGAGATGGAGGAGAGTAAGAGGTTTGGGATCGATTATCATGGGCGCAAGTGGACGGGGTATTGGAGTTTGGTTGCTGCTTTGCAGAGGGCTTTGGATGACGGTATTCCAATTACAAGTCCGGAATTCTGGCTGAATGAGGAAGAGTTTACGGAAGACTTGCTCCGACACGTTTTTCGCTCCACCTCGGATGAGGAGATTCCATTGCTCAGAGAGCGGTTCGACTGTATGCGAGAAGCGGCCCAGATTTTGGATGAAAAGTTTGACGGTAGTTTTATCAACTGCATCTATGACGCCAATCAATCCGCGGCAGCTCTTGTGAATCTCCTAGCAGATGAATTCCCATGCTTCCGTGACGAAGGAGTCTTTGATGGCCGTACCGTACGTTTCTATAAACGTGCTCAGATTCTTGTGGCTGATCTATGGGCCTGTTTTGATGGCGAGTCATATGGCGAGTTCAACGACATAGACAAAATCACCATGTTTGCCGGTATTCTCCCCCCCTCAATCCATAATAGTCCTTTTTTATATCTAACTCTCTCCAGACTACCGGATCCCACAAATGCTCCATCAACTCGGCTGCCTCCTCTACTCCCCGCCATTGGAAAGCCACATCCGCCGCCGACAGCTCATCAAATCAGGCTCGAAGTGGGAAATGGAGCTTCGTGGTACTTCTATCTGGTGCGTGGAGCTGATTAGGCAGGAGATTGAGCGTGCGCATCCGGAAGCGAGGATGGTGTATTCTACGGGGAATTCGTCGACGTTTGAAGTCAATATCGATGAGAAACGAGATGAGGAAGTTGCGGAAATATCAACCGAAGCGCAAGAACGTGAAGAGAAAGGGGAGACTATAGAGGAAGCAACCCAACAGTCACAAGAGAATGGAAAGAGGGAAGAGACTACAGAGATAGAAACTCAAGAGCCTCAACAGAATGGGGAGGAGGAAGAAATTACAGAAAAGTTGGCCGAAGAGTCACAAGACATTGTTGAGAAAGAAGCACCAAAAATCACAACAACATCGAAATCAAGCACCCCGAAACTGAAAACCATCAGCATAAACGCCATCTTGATCGACTTTTTCCTTTACGATACGATGAAAGAATTGGAGAATGGCGGGCAGGAGACTATTCCGCATCATCGGACGAGGAGTATTTGGTATTAGAGGTGATACAGATATACATATAAATAGATTCCTGCATGTTAGAGAAGATTCGAATTATTTTATGGGTGGTTTTCTTCGGTTTCTTGGTTTATGGTTGGTACTGGGTTTTGTAATGATACTGGCGTTTAGCATAAACATAGACATAGTTATAGATATCTAGAAGATCAAGTGTCAACTAGACAACCATCCTCTTCCCTGTCTTCATAATCTTGCCAATCCTATCCAACATATCCGCCTTCCACTCTAAAAAGTCCTCCTTCCGATCCTCACTCAAATAATCAACCCGATCCTGCATCATCGTCCCTAGACCCGGTAGTAACAACCCTTCTTCATCCTTACCGGCATGTAAAAATATATTCGTCTTCCGACGCTTCATATTCTGAGCCTTGCCATCATGCCCCTCTCCATCAACCTCATCGTCCTCATCATAAAGCCCATTCCCAAACTCATCCTCTCTTTCCCCCGCCAACGGTATATTATCAAACCATTCCTGCCCCTTTGCCCATTTCAATGTCTGAATCGTCTCAATCCATGCATCCACGTCCTCACCATGCCGTTTTTCTGCGGCAGGTAAGCCCAGACTTGATAAAGCTGTTTGTCGCATTTCGGAAAATGTCTTTTTATCCATTTTGCGGGATTCTGTGGCCGGGGACATTGGTGGGTTGTTGGAGGATGTGGCTGTAAGTGGTTTGCCGTTTGCTGGTGTGTTGGGAGGGGGGCTGCGTCGGCGAGCTAGAACTAAGAAGTAGACGGCTACTATGAGTGCCAGTATTACCTCTTTGTAGTCGTCGCTCTCCTCTTCCTCCGGATTGCGGATAATGTTCACGAACTCGGAAGCATCTTCATCCAGTTCATCAATTTCCTTGTCGGTCATTTTGGAGATGAAATGAAGAATAGACGAGACACCCGCAAATATATGGGGAGGTAATGTCCGTGAGATAGGCGGTCTTGACCATAAAGTCATCCGAGGCGCAGGCGTTGATAGTATTTTGCAGACTGTCCTGATAGAAGGCATGACGAATTGTGGCGCATCTTTAATATTCTCTAACAACTGTAGTGGTTCTTTGGTAAAGCGAGCACGCTTCACCGAGGTCATTCGTGACGGTGTCTTGTTTGTGTCATTATCAAAAGCCCTCTTTCCTAGAGGTGTGCTTTTAGACGGCGTATTAAGCTGCTTTGATGGTGTTCCAACAGCTTTCCTGGGTGTTGACGAAGGTTTGTTTGGTGTCGGAGGTGCTGATTTGTTCTTTGAAGTTGTATTTCCTATGGACTTTTCGAGGAATGTATAGAGCTTTTTGTACACTCGCGGGGGACACGGCGGATGGCCAAGCAGAGGCGGGAGTTTCAACGTCCGCGCCAATCTGTAGTCAACGCATTAGCATTATGATTCATCCGACAAATGATAAGATTACATACCGCCGACAAGCAATCTCGGCGCAGGCATGAGGCCTGGCAATTTCCTCCTCCGGCTTCAAGCTCGACGAGTAGCTTCGGGACTGCGCAAATAGAGACTGCGCAAGACTGAGAAGCTCAGGTGGCATTTCATTTTCGTGGGTGGGTAACAGCGTAGCGAGAGCCCGCTCAACAGGTCGTAGATTATTCATTTTGTCTGGGAAGTGTGAATTGAGGTCGAGTCAACTGTCAAAGATCGGATACTTTCTCTTGCCGACGTCAATCAAAGATACCGAGCTGTTCCCAAAAGAGTTATATTGACTTTGGCGCGAAACGCGTCTGCCACGCTAACTCGTTCTGGACCAGCCCACCGGTTGCCTGCGCAACGAATGACATCGCCTTTTCTCAGCTCAACCTCATCTTGACGAGACATCACTAACTACCTACAAGTATTTCGGACATCTGAGTTAATCATCCCAACAGCAACAAAAAATGCCTCCCCGCCGCTCAACCCGACGGACTGCTCCCAGCCAGCAGTCCAAACTCTCCTTCGGTACACAGTCCCGAGTCACCAAGCCCTCTACCACACTACCAGGCAAACAAATCAAGAACATCGACCCGGTCGTCCAAGAACTCGCAGCCAAAAGAACATCATCACCAGCTCCTGAGCCCGATACTGCGTTCCCAGAACAAGTCCCCGTTACGTCATCGGCAGAATCGTCGAAGCCGCATGTCGCGGAACTAGCTATTCGAGAACAAGTAAAGGAGGAATTGATCCAGCCGCAGACGGATGAGGATAAGAAGGCATTGAAGATTAGCGAAGCGCAGATTAAGAGGTATTGGAGTGAGGAAGAGAAGAGCAGGAAGGCGCCGAGAGGTATTTCCCTTTGTTTCAAGGGTACAACGCACACACATTGCTGATCATTTATTCCGAACCAGTACATCAAGTTGGTCTTGATATTGACGAGAAGATTCTACGACATTTCGACTTGTCAAGCCAGTACGGTGTAAGTAATCTTGCCAACTTGCTACTTATCACATGATCTGATATGAAGAATAGCCCTGCGTCGGAATATCCCGCATCAAGCGCTGGCGTCGAGCACATATGCTCGATCTCGAGCCTCCAATCGAGGTCCTTGCTGTCCTTCTGAAGGATCGCAAGGCACCTGTCGCTGAGCGGGCATATGTGGATGAATTGCTCTCATGATAGGCTCTTAACATTTGTTTCTCATATGTTGTATTTCAATTGGCGTTCTAGGTCTTATCATACCCTTGATTTCTTTTCACCGGTAAGGCGGGCAGGTATCAAGCTATATTGTTTACATGAAATCAATCCTGTTTTCAATCTATTGAAGCAGTCATATAATCATATTCTTTGTCCAAGGGTTTGGTCACACTTTAAGCCTTACTAGCCAATCGACTGTCGGGTCAAGCTCGGCAAATTTCTCGTGATAAAATTGGCCACCTAGGTCAAGTAGTCGGGCAACTTGAGTCACCAATCGCTCGAGCACCTATTGGCTGCAGGATGAGTCCGCCGTGATTACCGGTGAGCTAGGTGTTTAGCGAGAAGCAAACGATTTTGGTGAGAAAAAGGAGACATCTTCGACCTGTCATGGTTCTACACATATCATAGGTACTCTAGCCAAGTATCCATATTCCCAACTCCAAGCACCACTACAAGGTGGCTACATACAACTCTTATCCAGCCCTATCTGTGCAACAAACACGAGATGGAACCATCAATTGAGCACACATATCACCTCTTTGGTCATCTCTGGCTCGAGTCTCCAGAAAAATATCTTACGGCAGAAGATTTGAAAGACACTTAGACAGCTTGAGCCACTAATCCTCGAGCTAGAGAATCGAAATGTTCCAGGTAAGTCTATTATTTACTATTTCGATTCCATATTCCAGAGCTAACTTTAGGGACTTCCTATAGACCCCAATTTTGATCTTGAGACCAATTCCAAGACTTTCGTCGAGTTCGAGCAAAAAGTATGGAGATCTCTGAATGTTGAAAGACCTCAAGAGTTCTTGCTCCGACCTTCCGGAACGATACTTGCACCGATAGCATGTCATCTCAACAATCCAACTTTCTACACCAGCAATCCTTCTGCTCAAGAGGTGTACGATATTTCAAATCCTTCGATCTGTCAAGTCAGCAGAGCTGGATTCTTGTCAGGAAACGCTTTTATATTTGATCACATTGCGCGCCGTGATCTCTCAGAGGATGTCCGTTTATTTTACAATGATGAACTTATCAAGGTTCATGAGGATTTCATGCTTTCTTTGAGAAGAGCTATGACTGCAAAGATAGAAGTCTGTTGGGGCAAAGAAGTCTGCATCAGGATGAAGAAGCTTCTAAACCTTGCACCACTAAGGCTCTGGGTGAATTCAAAGATGTGGAGCTTTGGCTGGAGTTTGACCATGACAGTGTGATCCGTATCATGGTATTTGCCAACCATCCTCAGTACTTCATGTACTCCACTGGAGACCGGTTCAGACAGACCGAGGGCCGAAAGCAGGATATTATCTTATCTGTGGCCGCCAAGATGGCCAATCTTACCATCATACAAAACTTCTATGAAGTTCACCACAAACCGTCAACCTATGGGAGGTTGAAGAGACACGAATTGGAGCTAGTCAAAAAGCTAGAAGCCGGATGCAGATACTCAGCTCAAAGCGGCATTTCCAACAATACAGCGATATTGAACTTATTGCAGCAAAATACACAGAAGCGAGAGAAAGGGTCAGTCAAGGAAGAGACACCAAAATCAAGCCCCCAGCACCACATGGGATCAGTTAACCATGTCACAAGCAATCAGGGCAGGCTCAGAACAAGAGGTATGGCCTTCTTGTTCCCTAGAGAGTTACGCTAATAATAGAACGAAATTTAGAGTCAGTGGCGCTTGAACCAGTTCTGTGAGATAATTCAGTCGCTATCTCGCGCAGCCACAAAGGTCTGTGAAGATGAACTGGGGTATCCTATTAAGCGTCAAGATGCAGCTCTTTTCGTCCTCAAGTCGAGATCCTGGAGCCATAACTCACGATGGAATGACCTCCCATCTCCTCTTGTCGAATGGATTCAACACCAGGGTGGTTTGAAAATAGATGGCAAGCCTATATCATCCACAGATGAGCTAACGGCCAATTATCTCCTACGACGTCGAGACGATTCGTATCGCATCAACCCTCAAAATCCCCTGGATATATTGCTTAGGGTGGCATTCATGTATGTGACAGAGGTTTGCAGAGAACGAAGAATGGATACTGAGGAGTATCTTCTCCCTGGTGCACATCCATATAATATCGTTGCAAGGAAATGTTCGCTCTGTGGGAAGAGCGTACTCGACGATGCCTTTGCATGTTATGCAAAGGTAGACCCGACAACATACATAAGTTTCTATCACAGGGCAGGGTGCGGGCGCCCAGATTGTGGAGAGACCTTTGCGCAATTCATCCCTACAGATCCTCATCGAGAATACAAGAGAGCTTCTTCCGCAAGACTTCAGAAATCCAAAAACGCAGAATGGAGTGAATATCTTCTGCGCTCGTCGGCAGAGGAACGTGAAGGATTGAGACAGGTTGTGGAAATCAGATGTACCAGCTGCAAAACCCAGACCATGAGAGATGATGCACCACGGTAGACCACTGAGAATCCTGCCAGATACGTCAGGTCGCGTAGAGCATGTAAAGGATGCGGTAAAAACCTCAATCAGTCAGCATCCGTTGTGCCAGCACGGGAACCTGTCAGTTATTGGGAGCCTCTGGATGTCTCAATTCCAACCATAACATCACCTGTCCTGAGCACAATGTGGACCCGGCTCAAAGCTGCTGGCTGTGATCCCACCCAATATCCTAGAAGGCCGGATATCTACTGGTCTAAATACAGCGATCTGGAGAAGGTGCGAATGCTCCAGGAGGGGAGTATGACCGTCACGGAAGTCAACGTTGAATCCACAGATGATATCAAGCCAGAGCCGAAGCTGCCAACGGGAAGGAGGGCCTACGCCAAATCAAGGTTGAGGCCTAGGACAGTACATATGTCAAATGAGTGAGTTTCGATTGCCCTGGATGGAAATATGTACTCCCGCGGAAGCGCTTTGCTACGAAGTGTACGAAGAAAATCAGAGATGGTAGAAATGTTCGCATCCGGCATCGTGTGATGATACTGGCATGACACATGAAAGAAAAGAATGGATTTTTAATTCACTTGAGATGCCCAGCGTAGTTCTGTGTTCTCGACTTTCTAATCTCTAGGTAAATGAGGGGATAAAAGTCTCGAGGAGTGAAAAATAAAGAGATGATGATTGACCTCCGTGAAAAAAAAAGGGGGGAATATTAATGTTCTCACCGGGATGAATCCAGCTTTCCGGATCGCTCAATTGTTTAGCCACAAGACCGATGAGTTAACCACTAGTCGATGAAGACCCCGTTGAAGATTGCGCAAAAGACGTTTACATAGCCAGAAGGAAATGAAACAATTGAACCCAATCAATTCTTTTAGTTTATAATTATACGGGGAAAAAATAATACGATAGATGCAAAGCAGAAAAGACGCTCAGGTAGATGTTCTGCCAGTCTATTACCAGAAGTGGTTAGTCTATCTATTGCCTGACCGCCTTGGCCTCGGGGATGAACTGTGTTTCCGCCTCCGCATCGTCAATCGTATCCGTTTCCGTGCGGCTATGCGGGAGCCCTTCACGTATTGAGAAATCAAAAGAAAAATATAAACTATTTTATAGTATGTAGCTATCCAAGAAAAACAAAAAAAAAAAATAATGGAAAAAATACAATGTCCCCACTGAGAATTGAACTCAGCTTTCCGGATCGCTCAACTGTTTTGCAATTGATCATAGAATATGAGACCGACGTCATGACCACTAGACCATGGAGACTTCATTGGAAATGTGATGTGCATTTATGAAACATATTCATAGATTTCGCGTTTGTGAGAAACATTTTTGAAAAAAGAATAAAAAATGTATTGTCCCCACTGAGAATCGAACTCAGCTTTCCGGATCGCTCAATTGTTTGCAATTGATCATAGGTTATGAGACCGACGTCATGACCACTAGACCATGGAGACTTCATTGGAAAGGAATTTGAATCTATGAAACATATTCTATATTTCGCATTTCGGAAATGTTGCAATCTCCACTGGACTAAAAAGGCCGGTTACTTTTAGGCCCTGGTAAATTGACTTAGCGCAGCTTGCAACAAGAAACTAATATTAGGTAATGGTGTTGTGAAGTGTGCCTGTCTTTTACCCAGTCAGGCAGTGTGGCGGTTGCTCGGGTTAAAAGGAGTAGGAATTGTACCGTAATTGTAAAAGATATCTAGTTATAAGCTATGTACAAGATACGTACCATTGAAACGGGACCATGGTGTATCAATTGATATGCCCAGTGTGGAGGATTGATGCTGGCTCGGATATATATCTAGATACCAGTAGATGGCCTACCGGTAAGCCTCAGATGTCAACTGGTCAACTGCTTGAAATGTTCCGAGAACTTGAGGTTCAATGTCAACCTTACTGATTCAAATGTTAATTCTCCCAGACCAGAGACCCAAAAAGACAACTGGAGGTTTCATTATTTTAGCAGATGAAGCAGAGCGGGCATACGTGGATGAACTGCTCTCATGATAGGCTCCTAACATTTGTTTCTCATATTGTTGTATTTCAATTGGCGTCCTAGGTATTATCATACCCTTTCTTTTCTGTTCCCCAGTGTTTACCTGTAAAATTCCTTGCGCGAAGTTATCATTGTCTGGTGGTCATGCAGGCTTGGTTTCCACGGGGAGAAAGTATCAACCCGGACGCGATTTTTTTGAGGCTGATAAAAATCGAGCCGTGGAAAATATGCAGTTGAACAAAAATAACCTTGATAGTACGTAGTAGTTCAGGCCAAAAAAAAGAAAAAAAAAAAAAAAGATCGAATACCCTCACTGAATTGAAGTGAGCTTTCCGGATCGCTCATTGTTTACAAGTAATCATAGCATGCTATGAGACCGATAACCTAACCAGTAGTCGATGAAGGCCATGTTGAAAAAAATTCACACAATTAGTGCTCTATATAGATAAGGAACATGCACCTTGTTATATGTGGTGCTGACAACAGAGACGCAAAATCGCTTATTGTTCGTTTGATATTAAATCTTTCATTCATTTGGCGAAGTAAATCCGGGCTCCAAGGAACTTTAGCAAGGCATTTCAAATATGGGGAGCCCATTATTATGGCTTTATAGTGGACTTGTCTATATTCACGACCTACATGGTGCAAAATGTTGGCTTGGGTTGGACGTTGACAATCAACCAGACATCAGCACTGTGTACAGCTAGCTCCCTGTCTAAAGGGACCGAGATACTCCAAACTGCCCAAAAAGACTCACAGACATGCGCATGCAAGTAGCCACGAAACTTGGTATCTTGATAACAGGAACTACACATGTGTACGCACTACAGAAAGCAACTATTACAAACAGTGGTCCGGATTTCCAGAAGGATTCCCCCACCAGGTCGGAAAAGGGACCTCGTTACCACTTGCACCAAAGACCGCAAAGGACAAGATGAAGATAATGAGTTGAGACCCCCCATCCAACGCAGCTCCAATAAAGTAATTGTACTTGTTGTAAATCCGGGGTAGACGACGACGAAGCCAGACTTGAGAGAAGATGCCAACCACGATCGAGGACCAAATCCATGATGTGTTGCCGTAGTAAATTAGACCGGCATAATTGAGAATCACGGCGGTGTTGATTTCCCATTTGGCCACCCTGGGGAATACCTTAATCACACCCCAATGCAAGACAGGGAAAGCAAGACCAATGACTAGGCCCAAGGGAACGATGAGATAACGTCCGTGTATTCCGTACATTTCCTTTGCTAGTGCCCAGGTGATTGCGTTGGAGTTTAAGCTCTGCATGTATGAGCCGCTCCAGATGTTATTTCCGATGGGATCGAGGAGGATTTCTCGTTGATTGCTGACGATTGTCGTCATAACGGCATAATTCAAGCCTGCTCCTAGCAAGGTGCCATACACTTGAGTGAGGAACATCACTCGAGGAGGAATCTTGGTGTATTGGCCTACTTTGAGCCAGTTGGCCAAGTTGACAGCCAACAGAATGACTTGATGGGACTATACCATGTTAGTAGAGGCATTAATAATAAGAGTCGATAAACTTACCCAACTTGCAAAGTAAAGGTTGGCTAGAGGACGCCCAGGGTGCAATGCGCCTGCAATCATCTTGGAAATAAGATTCGTTCCCACACCAGTTCCGTACAGTCCGTAGAGAATACAGGAGAAAGGAGCAATAAAAGCCCCTAGGATAAGAGCAATGATATATTCCCACGCTGGTTGCGTAGTTTGACCTTTAATGTTGACAATCAAACCCGCAAAGAATGCAAGCACAAAAAGACCATAATACCACCACATGGGTACTTCTTTATACTTGAGCATTCCTTGGTAGTGTGGGTCTGGTTGCGCCCTGGTACGTGCCTGTTTCCAGGCGAGCCACATGTCTTTACCATAGAATATGAGGACATGGGAGATCAGTGCACCAATGGCCAAGCTCTGTGTCAGGAAACCCCAGACAGTGGTGGCAGTCATGTATGGTAGTCCCACATCGTCGACTTTGTCAAAATCAATCGTACCTTGACTGTTCATTATAGACTCGATATCGAATTTCGTGCCGTTTGCCTGAAACAAGGAGGTAGACATGAACGGGAAGCTCAGGGCATCCCAGGCATTTCCGTAGTAGAGAGCGAGCATGGCGATATAGAAAATAATGTAGCCAACCCATGAATTAAACTGTTGCTTCAAAGGCAATGATAGGTATGTGCTCTGAATATACTGCCAATCGAGACTGAAGTTCAAGATGCCCAAGCCTTCGTTGGAGGAGGCGCCTCCGAAGACTTTGGAGAAAATGGTTCGTGTATGTGTCGGGGCATGCATAGAAGCTAGACAGAAGATCGAAATACCCGAAAACCAGGTCACGATGTACGAAGGGAAGAATTCCCAGATCGCGGAAGCCGCGAGAGCCCAGCCGAATTTGATCAACCGACCCCTATTCGCACGGGTGTCGAAGTGCAAGTTTTGGAAGAGCACTACTTGAGGCAAAGTTGACCAGTATACCATCTCAGCCGGATAGACGATCAAGGGGCGAAGTACGCCAGCCAGTACAAACCCGACAAGTGAGATGGAGAAAGTACCCAAGACTGCCGTGGTTGCTGTTACACTTGTGTTGTAGAACAGTCTTTCAACAGCATAGACCTCCACTCCGGCAAGACCGTTATTGCCAGATGAGGCGATCAAAGCGGAAACCACATGTTCTTTAATTCCGAACGTCTGTCCGAAATTGAGGAAGCGAAGCGTAGCCTGTAGCCATTTCCACTTGAATCTTTCCGGGCGAGGAGTGAAGAGCGCCCATGCCTGGCCAAAGATGAAGACGAGAACTGCAAGATTAGCGGATGCATAGAAAGTAAAACTGGTGGTGGACTCACGTTGTAGAAAAGTGAAAGAAACCTGCGTTTGGTAAGGTTTGAAAACATAGAGCATTGTAATGACACTTGAAAGCGCGGTGAAGGCGGAGCCTAGGACAAAGGACCGGAATGTAAACGCAGGATCACCATCATCACGCAGTGAGACAATGTATTTCGAGACATCGAGACCTGTAATAAACATTCAATGTTAGCTAGATAGCGAATCTGTGTGTAGAGGTGAAATGTACCATTGCGAATAACCGGATGCCCATTCACGTATTCGGTATCCTCATCTTGGGGAGATTCTACCGACGCCTCGCCTGTCTTTTCGTTGAGGCTCTTGACATTGTCGCTAGCAGAATCAAATGTGGGTTCCGTGACTTCCAGCTTGCCATGTTGAGAGACATCCGAGCTGTCCTGGTCAATCTCTGGTGCAACTTCTTTTGTGGCCATTTTGGTTGCGACCTTGGAAGGGAGGTGCGAGCAGGAAAGAAGAGGGGAAGTGAGCCTTCCTAATTGAGCGATCTTATCTGCCACATAGAAGCAGAGGCAGATAAACCGAGCAGGCGTCCCTCTTATATAGGTACCCTGGTCAATATCTTCACCTTTTCAAATTCCCTCTTTTGCTTCTTTTCTTCCCTCCACGTGGAGCCATAAAAATGTCGCCATTTTCGCCTTATATGATAAGATTGAAGACACCCTCCACTCTTTAGTACCACTCAATCTTCCCAGGAGGTTGCATTCAGAAAAATGGTGTGATTGGGCTCGGCTGGTCGACGATCCGTTCCTCGCTGTTGGTTTGACTTGGTTGGTTGTACGAACATGTGATGGGGGGCATTCTTCCTTAGCGAGACTTTAGCCATGTCTTAGCTTAAGTTAGTCGAGATGTGCAACCGGAAAACGAAGCTTTTTACGAGAGAGGAAGAAATGATGTTCAGTGGCAACCTTGGAAGGTACTAAAAACACTCTATTTACAGCCACCCGGCGGGACTCTCCGACGCACTTCGTTTCTGTTTTGAGTTCACTCAATTATTCAGATCCAAGTCCTACTCCATATAGTAGAAAAGGATGAACATAGCATAGAAGACTAATAAATAATCCAAATTAAGAGAAATAATTTGTAGTAGCATCGCCATCAAACCATAAGCTCAACGCTGATTGGCCTGCTGCAATATACAAAATTTCCTTTTTGTGTCTAGCTCCCGTGCCAGCTCAACCAATCAGAGTGCTGCTGTTTACCTGCCGGCCCGGCAATAATTCCGAGATGCCTTTACTATAGGGTTAGGGTTAGAAGTCCTCTGTTCTCCCACCACGACGCTCTCACGCCAACAGAATATTTGTATACAGAAACACACCCACATATACCTAGGTCGGTTAGGACCTAGGTAGTTCAGAAGATACGCTACTCAATTTGACATCAGCAGGAACTTTTCCCGTCCCACCGAGCAAGTCCGTCAAGAAGATCAGGCTAATACTCCAGATTTTCGCCCAAACTTTCGGAATAAGATATATTAGTGTTGCCCCGATATTCAGATGCCAATCCAGGTTAGAGATCTACAGTCACCTGATAAATGCTACATGATGATTCTCGCATCTTTCCCATTTGAAAGAAGTGACATAGGAAGCGGGGAGTCTCGCGATCCTTAGCGGTTAAAAGGAATAATGCAAAAAAACGGCTAAAAGAATCACTGATTTTATATGAGTTGAAAAGACAGCCTCATCTTGAACAATGATATTCAAATCGAGTACAATCGATTCTTTGAGTCGAGTTCAAGGTTGATCGTCACCAAGGAGTGCTACATAGCTAATCAACATGGAGATGCTCAAAATTGCATCGCTGCTTCAGCGATTTGCATATGTTTTACCGCTGGCTCTCATGCTAGACAGCATCAGTGTTGGGGTGAAAGCCGATAACCCCTTTGTGCAGAGCATCTATACCGCTGATCCGGCACCACTGGTATACAATGACCGCGTTTACGTCTTCATGGACCATGACAACACTGGAGCTACCTACTACAACATGACAGACTGGCATCTGTTCTCGTCAGCAGATATGGCAAATTGGCAAGATCATGGCATCCCAATGAGTCTGGCCAATTTCACCTGGGCCAACGCCAACGCGTGGGCACCGCAAGTCATTCCTCGCAACGGCCAATTCTACTTTTATGCTCCTGTCCGACACAACGATGGTTCTATGGCTATTGGTGTGGGAGTGAGCAGCACCATCACAGGTCCCTACCATGATGCTCTCGGCAAACCGCTTGTAGAGAACAATGAGATTGATCCCACCGTGTTCATCGACGACGACGGTCAGGCATACCTGTACTGGGGAAATCCAGACCTGTGGTACGTTAAATTGAACCAAGACATGATATCGTACAGCGGGAGCCCTACTCAGATTCCACTCACCACGGCTGGATTTGGTACTCGAACGGGCAATGCTCAACGGCCGACCACTTTTGAAGAAGCTCCATGGGTATACAAACGCAACGGCATCTACTATATCATTTATGCAGCCGATTGTTGTTCTGAGGATATTCGCTACTCCACGGGAACCAGTGCCACTGGTCCCTGGACTTATCGAGGCGTCATCATGCCGACTCAAGGTAGCAGCTTCACCAATCATGAGGGTATCATCGACTTCCAGAACAACTCCTACTTTTTCTATCACAACGGCGCTCTTCCCGGCGGAGGCGGCTACCAGCGATCTGTATGCGTGGAGCAATTCACCTACAATGCAGATGGAACCATTCCAACGATCGAGATGACCACCGCCGGTCCAGCTCAAATTGGCACTCTGAACCCTTACGTGCGACAGGAAGCCGAAACGGCGGCGTGGTCTTCGGGGATCAGCACGGAGGTTTGTAGCGAAGGCGGAATTGACGTGGGCTATATCAACAATGGCGATTATATCAAAGTCAAAGGCGTAGCTTTCGGTTCAGGGGCCCATTCCTTCTCGGCGCGGGTTGCTTCTGCAAATAGCGGCGGCACCATTGCAATACACCTCGGCAGCACAACTGGTACTCTCGTGGGCACTTGTACTGTTCCCAACACTGGCGGTTGGCAGACTTGGACCACCGTTACCTGCTCGGTCAGTGGTGCATCTGGAACACAGGATCTGTATTTTGTTTTTGGTGGTAGTGGAACAGGATACTTGTTCAACTTTGATTATTGGCAGTTCGCATAGTATGCTGAGAAGGTCAATAACATGTAGTGCTAGCCATGAACTGAATAGCATCAATCTAGATCAGCCAATAAGTATGTGTCGATGCGCCCTCGGTAGTTGTTTTGTCGACATCAGCCGATGTGTAGTAAGCTATAGGCGTTGATCCGCGTGGCTTAAGCCACTTCGATTGTATCCCATACACTGCGGAGTTCGTTGATTATAGTGTCGGTCGTGGCTTTTAGGTTTCGCGGGGTATCGTGTGAAGATCCGCGGATGATTAACTGTTGACTTATACTCCTATTTACCTAGAAACTGTAAATTAGGCTGATAGATCAAGGTGCTGCTATATAAACATAGCCGGATAGATCCGTAATAGCTAGGTATAATTAACCGAGCTTCGAGGAAATATCGACATATGGAGAAGGCTAATTGAAGAGTTGAAGGATATCACCCGAGTTCATGTTGCATCAGACAGGATCCGGGGCTGGCGCTATACAGGTTGCTCCAGGCTTATAATGGCTTATAAAATACCTCTTTCCAAATGTCTCCTGCTTTCAACACTTAGTGTATTGTATGATCAGTGATCCGAGCCGGATAGGTGATTTTGACTTAAGAAATAGCCAATGATGAAGTACCTCGCAATCGGACTTCTTGCGTCTACCGCAACAGCCTTGAACAATGGCCTTGCCGTTACGCCTCAAATGGGATGGGGTTAGTGTCCTGACTTGTCTTTAGAATTGAGTAATGAGTACTGAGACATGACAGATGACTGGAATGCCTTCGGATGTGGCCTGAGTCAGAGCCTTATCCTGTCCACAGCGAACGTCATCGTAAAGACCGGTCTACGGGATCTAGGCTATCATTACGTGATTCTGGACGATTGCTGGTCGTCAGGTCGGGGTTCGAATAACCAAATCATTCCCGATTCTTCAAAATTCCCTAACGGCATGGCCTGGTTGGGAGACCAGCTTCATGCTCAGGGGCTCGGGTTTGGAATATACTCTAGTGCTGGCACAAAAACCGTATATTATGCCTAGCCTTCAAAACTGAAAGAACTTTAGAAGCTGATATATTACTTTAGTGCGCTGGTTATCCAGGGAGTCTGGGCTACGAGACGGTAGACGCTGATACCTTCGCCAGCTGGGGTGTTGATTATCTGAAATACGATAATTGCAATAACAACGGTGAAGCAGGGACCCAAGCTGCAAGCTCTGCCCGGTATGACTCTTTCATCTCAATTACTTGTATGGTATCTTGTGTTGACTGTTTGGAAAAGCTATGGGGCCATGGAGAAGGCACTGGCAGCAAGTGGCCGCAATATTCTCTACGCCATTTGCAACTGGGGTCAAGACTCTCCTTGGATCTGGGGGCCTTCTGTTGGCAACTCTTGGAGAATTACGGGTGATATCACCGACAACTTCAATTCGGAAAATTCGGTCTGCCCAGTGTAATGCTCTTCCCTATTCTTTTTTCTTTTTTTTCCCCCCAAAGTCCCTTTAATAATATTTGATACAGGCCAAGCTACGGCGGATACGGATGTTCCGTAACTCAGATCTTGTCCAAACAAGCGACCATTTCATCTTATTCGGCAAAGGGCGGCTGGAACGATCTTGATATGCTCGAAGTTGGAAATGGAGGAATGAGTGACTCTGAATACGTTGCTCATTTTAGCATGTGTATGATTCTATTCTTTCGACTTCTATCTAAGTTGTGACTTCTGAGCCTTGCTAACATTTATGATTCAGGGGCTGTGGCAAAGAGTCCACTCATTATGGGCAACGATATGAGCAAACTGATTGCCAGTGACTATTCCATTCTTGCCAACCCTGCCGTCATTGCTGTCAATCAAGATCCTCTGGGAGTTGCTGCTACATACCGGTGGACTAAGAATAACGTCCAGCTCTGGAGTGGACCGCTCGTTTCGACGAGCGGAAGCTCAGTGAACGATCAGGTCGTGGCGTTATACAACAACGGCGGATCAAGCACCACAGTATCCGTAAGCTTCTCAGACATCTTTGGCTCTTCGTCAATTCCGTCTGCTCAATTCGAGATTCGAGATCTCTGGGGCTCGCGGTTGAGCAATAGCCAGGCTCAAACCATCTTGACCAGCGGCGCAGCGGCCAACCCGTCGTGGCTCTATAATGCTACGGCCAAATCTTATTCTTCCGGACTTGCACAAGGCGATTCAATGCTGCTTGGAACCTCCATTGGTAGCGTTACGGCACCTAGTGGAAGTATTAGTGCCAGTGTTCCCGGGGATGGATGCAGAATCCTCCGCCTCCGCGCTGTTTCCGGCTCGTCAACGTCGTCTTCTACTTTTACATCCGCTACTAGTGGTACTGCTACCACCACGTCTCCCTCTCAGTCATTGCAGACACACTGGGGTCAGTGTGGTGGTCAGGGTTGGACCGGACCAACTCAATGCCAGTCCCCTTACACATGCCAGGTGGAGAACAGTAAGTTTCAGACTCCGTTCCATCCGTTTTATTTTCTCTAGTTCCATACGCTGACCAAAATCAATTGCAGCATACTATTCACAATGTCTATAAGTGAAACCACTGCATAAAGTAATCCCATTGGGTCAAGTTTGAGGTTGTATTGGACCTGATTAGTTTATTTTATCAATCAAGTTTTAAGTAGGTTATGACAGATTCGGCCGTAACACAGATCCGGGCTCTCATCTCGCCCTTTACATCGTATCCGCCAAGGCACTGGACCTTCGGGGGTGCTTATAGGCTTCCTGCCTATAAGGCTCCCTCACAGTTGTAACAGAAAAGCACTTTCAATAGACCCTTATCGTACATGCTAGGCCTATAGATAGGTAGTTTTAATCATAGGATGATTAGAGATATACGAGAGAGTTAGGAATATAGAAAGCTCGTACTATTTTCTCAATGAGCTCTTAGACCGTAACTAGCTGGTCAAGATCATGCAAATCCAAACCATTGCATATCCCTAGCTCCATTCACAGGCACCGTATGCCCTACACCCGTAGCATAGATACCATGCAGATTCGGCCCCCAGATCGTAGTAGTATACTGTGACTGCGGATTATTCTGCTCCACTTGCTGCGGAGATGCATAATTATAACCAAACACACCCGCCCACTCCTTACAGGTCTCGTTGTAATTCTCCGGGTAAAGTGTGGTATCAATACTGCCGTGATAGATCTGCATCTTGGGCCGTGCACCGGTGTAGCCGGGATACATGTTTTCGGCGATACTGGCCCAGGTTTGAGGGGAGGCTACGACTTGTCCCTGTGCACAGCTGCTATTCCAGGCGTCAGCTTGGCCGGAGGCGGAATAGAAGCAGCCGGCGGCCACGCCAGAGTAAACTATGGCAGCACTGAAGAGTTCGGGGTATGTTGCTGCCATGACGTTCTTGAAACATCAGTTAGAAGAATGAATGCAAACAAAAATATTTTGTAGGTATTCTTACGGTCATCATAGCTCCTGAACTGGATCCAGTCACAAATACCTTGGAGGTATCCGCGTTATATTGGGAAGTCGTCCATGTAACCATATTTGCAATTGAGTTACTGTCGCCGCCACCGTTGTGGGTAAGAGCTGCATGAGAACTGACGTCCCAGCAGGTACCGCTATACGGACTACTTGGATAAATGACTATGAAGCCATACTGCTCAGCAAGCTGGGCGTATGGAGTGCCCTGATAATAAGCCTGAGCAGTTCCGGTGCCTGATAGATCATCACGTCAGTCCACGCTCTGCCAATTGCAGGTTTTTTGGTTTTACATACAGTAATGTATGGCAACGATAATGCCCGGCTTTGAAGCCAGATTTTTGGGTACATAAATGTAGAATCCAGTGTTGGTTGGATTCGAGCCCCAGTTACCTGTGACCTGGGAGAATTGTCCAGGCGTCGGAGCTGCGCTGGTGAGCATGGAGCCTAGCAGGGCCAGAAGGAGGAGGAATAGACGCATTTTGAAATTCACTAATATCCTTTCAAGATGATGTGATAATGATTTCTGGGTTTGAACAGGAATCCATACCAATGTTCAGGGACTCCATTGCAGTATTTAAGCTATGTGAAGCTCCATATCCGTGATGAACATTTGAATCATCACCCAACATTTGAACATATGAAACAGTTTAGCCTAAGGACTTCTCTCCCCGCCGAAGATCGACAAAGAAAGGACATTTGATTTGCACGGACTAATGGAATATAGAATCCGCAATGTTTCGCGGAGTGTCGCAATGCTTAAAACAATCAATATCTGACGTGGAAACGGTAGATTTACTTCATCAGGTAAATCAGAGATCCCCCACAAAAATGAAACGTTTCTGTGGGGATCATGGATCTACGTAGTACAGGGCTAAATTCAAAACTTCTTGTTGCAGGAAAATTAATTTTGCCCACCAATAGTGAATCCCAGAATTGGTCGATATGTGTCCCTGGTCACGAAACAAGGATTGGTGTAAGGATAGTCCAAGAAACCTACGGGATGAGCTGATCAGTACCTACCTGGTAGGAAGGGTTGAAAACTTCAGATTGATATCTGCCTCATAGAATTATAATGGGGAGGTCGTGCCATACTTATAACCAGCAAAAGGCTTCCTCCCTCTGGATGTACAGGCAGTTTTCCAGATGTTCCCTTAGATTCCAAGAGTCTCACGATATTATACACAAGATACACAGAATACAATACAATACGACCTTTCACTCGGATTCTCAAAAATGCACCCATTACATGAATCTGAATACCTCCGCAGGAGGATCTCCCAAAATGAACATCGGAACTCCACAAGACATGAAGAAATCCGGTGTAATATTCATGACATGCAATCGGAAGGATGTTTTGTCGACCAAAGCTATACCTCTTTGAGGCCCTCCCAATACTCTTATTCTACGCTCACCTTGGCCATCCTATAAGATATTCAGATCAAGTTGAGAATGAGCAATAAGCAGTTACTTTTTTACAGTTACGTGAAATCCTATCCCGCAGGAGTTTGCGCTTTTATGTATACCCTTTACGGATCCAGTCCATTTCCACCGGAGCTTGATTTGATCCAAGTATTAAAAGCCCAAGAATGGAACATGATTGTCCTCACTGTCGAGGAAGGTTTTTCTGAAGATTCATCAGTCATCAGTCATCAGTCATCATTGGAAAGAAAAGATGATTCTCTTTCAAGTGGTTCAGTTCCTCGCAGCTACAGCGCTGGCCGCTGATCTATCGCGACGACAATCTTCTTCGAATACGGCTGTCGTTGACCTCAGTACTAATCGAGGAGAACCGAAGCACTTGGCAGCAGGATTCATCTACGGTATACCGGACAATGAAAACCAGATTCCAGACCACTGGTATACAAACATGGGATTCAATTACAACCGGGGAGGTGGCGCTCAAATGGGTACGTTTACGCTTACTGCTTGGCGTATCTGTTGTTTAGGTTTAAAAAAGGATATCAATTGATCAAGTTAACAGGCGCGCCAAACCGTGGATGGGTCTGGGGCTTAAATGAGTACAAAGGGCGGTTCCAGTCAACTCTGTCCAACTACCAAGTCACTCGAAAGTTTGGAGGCACTTTCATCATTCTTCCGCACGATATCTGGGGCACGGATAATACAAACTCCTCAACGCATTGGCCGGGCGATAACGGTGACTGGTCTAGCTACGATGCCTTTCTCGATCAGCTGTTGTCAGATATCAAAGCAAATAACATGGTGGACCACAGTGTGTTCGACATATGGAACGAGCCAGATATTTCCATCTTCTGGGCACGCTCTTCGTCACAATGGGTTGAATTGTATACTCGGACACATAAACGAATTCGGTCCGACTCTGCTTTGAACGCTATGCAAATCTCGGGTCCGACCTTGGCCTATCGCCCCTCATCAACCAACTCTTGGTGGACAAGCTGGCTTCAGGCTATCAAATCGAACAATGCAGTGCCTGATCAGTATGCTTACCACCTCGAAGGAGGAACCACGGCAGTGGACAATGACCTTCAGACTAGCAACCAGACTCTCGGGGCTTTGCTATCGCAATATGGCCTACCGGGGCGCCAGGTCAATATCAATGAGTATGCAAATACTGGCGAGCAAGTTCCTGCCGGTGCTGCGTGGTGGATCTCGCGATTTGAGCGCTACGATGCTATCGGTCTACGAGGGAATTGGCGTGGTGGCTGTGTACTGCATGATCTCTTCGCGGATCTACTTACAAAGACATCCAACCCAAACTCATGCGGTGCTACTGACTATGCTCCGGCGCCCGAATATCCAGTATACGAATACTATAATCTCAATATGACCGGTCATCGCGTTTCTACACAGGGCTCAGGAGATCGGCAGATAGACGTCTACGCCACCGTTGGCAGTGACGGGGTTGTGCGCGTGCTCACTGGTGTCCGCATCAACACTGGCACTTGGTACATTACCATTGACAATCTCAGCTCAGTCGGTCTACCTACCTCTGGGACTCTTAATATTCAGACTTGGGGATTCCCCGGTGGAAGCAGCGTCTTCTCTACCGCATCTGGGTTGCAGAATAAAGGGGTTGCTTCTCACAGTTATTCCGGAAACTCGGTTACCTTTCCTGTATATCAGACCGACACATCAACGGCCTGGGCCTTTGAGTTTAGAGCAGGCTCAAGTAGTATTACCACTACTACAACAGCTAGTACGACTGGTACATCTACTAGTACATCTCAGTCTGCTGCTACTCAGACGCATTATGGACAATGTGGCGGACAGGGATGGACAGGCCCTACGCAATGCGCGCCACCTTATGCATGCGAGAGCGAAAACCAATGGTATTCCCAGTGCTTGTGAGAAGGAGGTAGTCATTCAGACGCATTGTGAGTATTGCCCTTTACATAGGTAGTTTAGCTTTTGCCACGTTTGTCGATTGTCAAGTGTAAAAGCGGGCTTCTCTCTGGATTTCCGGTTTAATGGATATTGTGTCTGCTCGTGATCAGGGAATAGCTTCATATTCCGGCTATGCTCGGGTTCAGCGAGGAGTGCTGCTGTTAATATCTGTGAGGGCTTCGCCCGAACATGCTCTTGAGCCCAAGGTCAGTCATAATATTTTATCAAGAAAGTCGATCTTATTCAGGCAGGCAATCCAGTATCTTTCAATGTTCCCTGGTGATGTATGTATTGGACTCCACCCAGGCAGGAAAATATACGTTACAAAGCTCTTTGCATGTAACAAAAGCTTTTCTACATATGTAGAATATATTGTTGCCGTCCATCAAATAAATCACTTCTGTTTAATTTAATTATCAGGCAATTTTCTCGGCAAGACTGTTCGTGAGATCCAAGATTATGCCCAATATCAGATCTATGCTGCACTGCAGATCAAAGTATTTCCTATCAACGATAAATCAATAAATCCATCGGTTAATTTGCACGAAACCACCGCTCGGTTAGAAACATGAGGCAGAATTAGTTTCATAAACATCACGAGTTTTGAAACATGGACTGGCCGATACTCCGAATAGTCTGAAGAATAGAGCCCCTTGAGTCATCTGAACTAGAACTTCCCCACATTGTGACTTCAAATTAAAGGGAAATCAATTGTTTTCGGCTAATATATACCGTATATACCGTATGACATCTGCTGTTGGTGTTGAGTTGTGGCTCTTAAATGTTTCACGAGATGCCTGGCGTAATTGTTTCAAGGGGCTAGGGAATTAGGGATGAATATGTTCCTCAAACGAGAATAGATTTCAGGTATACGCTTCCCAATACCTTGATCGTGATTCCTCTTGTTCCCGCTCTTCGTCTATTGTCTTTGGACTTGTACTTCTCACGGATGAAGCTGCACAAAACACCAGAAACAAGAGCCGGATAGGTCAGCAATAGTCTACGTCCATAGCATACACAAGCGTCTACGTACACCTCCTCAAAATCTTTGTACAATGACCAATAGTCGAGGCACTACACTATATCTTTACAGGAACCCTCAATGCAATCTCTTCTCATACCGCTTCCCCATCCCAGCCTCCCACTCATCAACAATCTCCCTTGCCAATCCCGGCGCAATCACATCATCCCCTCGCTCCAATCCCTCAGACACAAAGCCCATAAATTCATCAATTGACAACGAATTCGGATTCTTATGTTTCTTATTATCGTCTGGATCTTCCCGCTCACGATGAAGATCCGACTCAACAGCCGGGGGCACGATTTCAATTACTCTGATACTCTCAAACCCGCCGCGGCGGAGTTGGGTGCGCAGGTTGACTGACCATGAATGCAGCCAGGCTTTTGTGCCGTTGTATACTGGGGTTATGAGAGAGAAGGGGACGAATCCGAGAGCGGAGGAGACGTTGATAATTGTACTCTCCTTCTTGCTTTTGAAATGATCAAGGAGAGCAAGAGTTAGATGCATAGGACCTCGGATATTTATATCGATTTCCTGATCAGCCTTGAGCAGGAAGTCCGATGGATCATCTTTTAGTACTTGCAACGGCCGCTGAACACCGGCATTATTAATCAGACAGTCTAGCTCGGGATGTTTTTCGAGCAAGGATTTCACGAACGATGGGATCTTGTGGACTTCGCCCGTGTCGAGGAGGTAGTAGTCTGTAGCCCCGATTTCGTGGGCGGTCGTACGTAGCTTGCTTTCCGTGCGACCGGCTAGGATTACTTTGACGTTTTTGCTGAGGAGATAGGTTGCTATTGCTTTTCCGAGGCCGCCAGCGCCGCCGGTGACCAGAGCGCAGGAAAAGGGCAGAGCCATGGTTCTGTTGTTGATGTTGTTGATGTTATTGAAGATAAGATTGAGTTTGGGCGGATGCGGGGAGATTGGATGGCGGCAGCCCTACATCGGATGTCGCCGGATGTCCATCTTGACTTATCAGTACTTCAATAGATTCATTCAAGCGCCTACAATGACTGCGAAGTAACTACATATTGATCACAATGCACTCCGCATACACTTGCTTGATGCCTCGCACATCGCCGAAGTCACGGTCACACAAACACTGACTGACATAGAATGACCTGTCGGAGCGTATGCATGCACCAGACAAAAGAGATATACTCTCAGCCACTCAGACCCCTCGACCATCACCCATTGTAGCACAAAGGGACAAGCAAAGCCTCCATTTCCAAGGTTTACGGAGCACAATAAGTCATATTAACCCTCGGTTTGTCCTCTTCGCGCAATATTCTATTCGTTAGAGCAGCAGCTTGTTACGTAGATCGAGGTAATGATACGCTTAGCGCTGGTTCGTCGTGATGTGGCGGCCATCGTACAAGTACGATTGTACTACATAGGAGTGCTTTCTTGTTGAAGAGTGTGAGGAGGGGTTGATCTGGACTTAGATTTGGGGGGTGAGTCGAGTATATAAGTTTCTGTCTCTGAGTTTCCTCGAGGTTAGTTATTGGTAAACCTCTGCTTTCGTACAATCAATCACCTCATTCTTCGAATTAAGCACGTACTTCCAACAGTGGAACTCATCACGATGCAGTTCACATACCTTCTCGCTATAACAGCAATCCTCGGCCTCGGCCTCGCCCAACTCCCCAATCTCCCCTCCTGCTCTGTCCGTCTCCCTTCCCCATCCCATACTTACATGTATACTTACCAACAAACCCACTGACCTTAAACCCGATACCCCCTAGTTAAACTGTTTCCTCTCAGCCCTCCAAAACGACGGCTGCCCCATCCTCACAAACTTCACCTGCCACTGCGCCGTGCCCAGCCTCGTCGGCGCAATCACTCCTTGCGTTCAGAGCGCCTGCGATCTCTCGGATCAATCTTCTGTTTCGGATGCGGTGACATCGGTGTGTTCGTCGGCTAGTGTGCCCATTAGTATTCCACCTGTTACTGGTGCTGGGACCACCACGGGGTCTGCTGCGACGACGCCGTCGAGGACGTCTTGTTCGGGGAAATCGTCCGCTTCTGCGACTGCTTCTTCTTCCGGGACAGGAGGTGCAGGAGGAGTAGTTGGTGCCTCTTCTACTTCCGGCGTCGCGTCTGGTGCGTCTGCATCTTCATCTTCATCTACCTCGACCGGCAGCGGCACGACTAGCACCGGCACGACCATAGGAACCACGACGACTGGCGCCCCCCAAGCCACCGGTGCTGCGGGCTCGGTTTCTGTGCCGTTTATCGGGACGGGCTTGTTTGCTTTGGGAATTGCGGCTTTGTTTGCTCTGTAAGCTGTCTTGTCAATGGGCACTGTGGGCTGATAGGGGTCAAAAGTTATGAGTGAATGCTAGTATACCTGTAGGGGTGCTAATGTCAATGACGTTCCAAGATTGTTCGGGTCGGAGAAGTGTAGTATCTGTATCGATTTGTATGGATGTTACAATAATTCATAGTTAGGTGCAGGTGCAATTCCATATCCAAATGGTCTGTTATTCATCAATCATAATTCATAATATCTCACAGCAAAGTCATAGTCCAGCTATGACTGTAGCGACTCAAGCTTTACTTTTAGCCAGGCTTGACCTGTATACAAACCAGCGCCCCATACCCAATATCCTACACCCAAAACGGCGCCAAAAAAAGGTAATCATAACACAAACTCGACATTTTCACACGTCTGCCCATATTCATTGATCTTTCTATGTATCCGATCAATCATCCAATTCGATTTCCACCCCTCGGCTGCTGTTCCTCTCTTAACGGCTGACGAAACGAAACAGCTCTCATCATCTTCCTTGTATCGATATGAAAGACAATTCTGGTCATCGGCACATTTGTTGCTGCAGTCGTCAAGAGTAAGTTCAAGGGGCGACCCGTCTTCTTTAGTGATGGCGTTTTCGGCGGTATTGTCCCATCCATCGCGCGGAGAGAGGATATCTGGTAGAATGAGACGATGGAATACGGCGCTGTATAAGAGTGGTTTTGTGGTTGAATTGTCCTGAACATGCGTTAATTATTGGATGAACGAGGGGTGAAAGTAGAAACATACCGAGTCAAACCACTCCTTGTCAAATGCATATAAAGTCCGAATATCATCAGGCTGCATGTGATGATACGACACAACCGGAAAACACCACGCACGCTTATCGCCCACAGTCGCGAAATAGTCCACTTCCCACGGCTTGCTGTCCTGCAACATGGGCCAGGACCAATTCAGGCCTACGCCGGCGTCACCAAATACTTTGCCCAACACACAATCGCCCGCCCATTGCGTAGCGGTGTAGCCATCAATTTCTGTCTGCGGTTTTGCATCTAGATACTGCGCCATTTTGCGCATGACCGGGTTCGATATAACAAACCCGGAACCGCCATAGGCAAAAATCGTGTCGGCGATCTGCATAGGATAACCCAAATACCAATCCTGTTCATAATCCAACTGCGACAACCAGGTCACAAGATTCGGCCAGAGAAAATACGAATCAGCCTCCATAAACACAAACCACTTCGCATCCGGTTTATGATCCAATGCCGCAGGGATCATAGGCAGAAACTTCCATTTATCCAACCTCCAACCGGGATTGTTCTGACGCCCAAAGGGCCCATTAGAGTCATCGCCATAATCTGCGGGTGTCAACGCCTCGCGACCATGGTCACGAATACGATTGTACAATTCGAATTCCGGGATGTTGCGTTTGACGCTCTCGTCGAGTCGGCGCAGGACGTCGTGCGTCTGTATACCGGCTATTTCCTCTTCGTAGTCTGAGAAGACGACAAAGTGTGGCACGGACGCGAGGGTTGTTTCGAGGTGAATTGGTACTTTGGTTAATGATTCTGTCACGCCGGTTTTGAGGATGACGAGGATATCGTCCATTCCTGGAATAGGTTCTGGCTTAACATTATTGATGCTGCTGTCGTCGCCACCTATTACGAAAAGGGGTTCGTTGTGCGAACCGTCCGTGACGAAGAACTGGTCAAGTAAAAGCGAATGCGGCCTTCGCAGCCATGTGTAGAGCAAAACGAGACTGAGTATGGGCGCAAAAACGAGGATCCAGATACGCGATCGACTGTTGTGTAGTCGATGTAGAGATGGCTGTGTTTGCATGACGTTATACTATATATGTTTTGGAACACCAGTATCCTTGACACACACCAGTTCTTCATGTACAGACGAAGTCGAAAGTCAAGTCGCAAGTATAAAACAAAAATCCAAACCAGCGAGGACACCAGATATACACGAATATCAATTGCTGTACAACCAACCAACCCACCAGTGATCACTCCAGTGGCTGAGGGATTACCGCCCACGAATCGACGTACGTCAGCATCAAATGTCAATCATTCTTTCCCCCTCCATAACTCCATAATAAAAAGTGGGCTGGCCAGTTTCATCCTTCAGATCGACCGTTCATCCCTGCTAACGTTAGTACGTACGTAGTAACGTCTCTAACGAATGTGCGCACTGACCAGTTCTTCGAAAAGCTTGAAAATGGAATACTAGCCGCCCATCTGGCGGGTAGCAGCTATTATTGGACAACGCTGGATGAGAGACGCTCGACTAATCAGCGTCCGTGGTTTGGATGGCGTTGACAGGTCTGGCGGTTAGTGTGTCAGTGATATTAACATGAAACGTTAAGTAGATGTTAAAAGGAATTGATTGATCATCTGCTGAATTAAGATACAAGATCTGTGCCAACTGCACAATTCGAGTACGTATATCGTTTCAATCAAAAGCACATACGTAGTATATACGTTTTGTAATAGAGATAATGCTAGTTAAGTCTTGGTCATCGTCATTGTCTTCTAAAAAGCTATCAATCAAATCCATTCATGAACCATGCCATGCCCGTGAAATTATTACAAACACCAAATACATCGCAGCAAAAGCAAATCAGCAAAACTCTTTATTAGTATTTATAGTTTAAGCACCGAATTCCTTGATATCGGTCTTCTTGCCGCTCAAGGCAAGAGGAACAATACCACTGACGTGCATATCAGGTCCGTAAACGTGCATGTCGAGTCCCAATTCCTCACCAACGGCCTTGATGTTCTTAAGACCTTCTTGGTAGTTAGGACCAGCACGACGAACCCAGATCTGGACCTTGTGCTCGTTGAGGGTCGATGCAACTTCTCGGAGAGCGCGAATGACACCCTTGAATGTGGAAGCGACGTTGGTGAAGTTGGCAATACCGCCACCGATGAAGAGAACCTTTCCTTCGGGGCGTTGAGGGGCTCGGAGCATCAAGTCCAAGACTGTGCGGGCGTAGTTATAGGTCTGAGTCTCAGTGGGAGCACCAGAGTATTCACCGTAGTTGGCCAACTCGCTAACGAAACCAGCGGATGCAATAGCGTCGGCGTAGACGACAGAGGCACCACCACCAGCGACCAAGGTCCAGATACGGCCATTGGCGTTGAGAACGGTCAACTTCAAGGAAGCACCGGTCTTGGCGTCCATGTCAGAAATGAATTTCTCCTCCTTGCTGAGTTCACGACCGAAAGGAGCGGGGAATTCCATTGGGGGACCAGCATCAACGTTAACCTTGCCATCACCCTTGGGAGCAGGCAAACCAAGAGCGGCAGGGCTGCGAGCAATAGCCCACTTAGTACCACACTCGAACTCAGCAGTCTGGTCGAGCTTGGCAGCCAAGTCGAGGAAGTGAACCTCGGCGGAAGTGGCATCAGCGTTGGGAATAACGACGAGGGGGTTGATCTCGAGGTAGGTGAACTGGCAGTCGACGTAGACAGCGTACAGGCGGGAGATGAAGTCAACCAAGACATTGTGAAGGCCGGCGGGCACCTTCTTCAACAAAGTAGCGGCAATCTCTTCGTTGGAGGGGAAGTTTTTGAGGTTGACGGGGATCAAGAGCTTCTCAGCCTTGGCATCGACATCACCGACGTCGACACCACCTTCGTGAGTGAAGAGAATCCAGTCGCCCTATAAAATATTAGCTCCTACTTTCATATGATTTGCAGGGCTCAAGTACATACCTCTCGCACCGAGTTAATGTTAATGTAGTACTCAGTGTTCTGGGGGTGAGGAACAAATGGCTCGACCAAGAATTGGCGGAGGTAGCCCTTGACGTGTTCGACTTGTTGTTCCTTGCCAGCGCGCTCTGCAATCCAAGCACGAGCTTCGGCCCAGGTCTTGTTGAGGGCGAGGAGACCACTCTTGCCTCGACGCTTGATCAATTGATCTGGCTTCGCGACGAACTTGGCGTCTTTGGCGAGCAACCAAGGGTATGTGGCCTCGGCCTGGTCGAGGATTCCATTGACGTCGGCATCCTCAGGGAAGTAGAGGGAAGCGAGTTTGGGGGGAGGGTTGTGAGTGGCAGCGCGAGGAAGCGGAGTGGGCTTGATGACGGGAGCGCGAGTGAGGTGGTAGTTGAGGATGGCCTTTCCATCGGCCTCGAAAATAGATTTGGCGGACATTGTGTGAGATGTGTTTGCGTGACGGCGTCAAGAGTTCAATCAATTGATTGAGCGGAATGAGAAGAAGTTATGTGACGGCTGAAAACGCAGACACAAGAATCAGTTGGTTGCGGTGTAGAATATAGGCGCAACAACAATTCACAAGAAAGAAGGGTATAGATTGAATTGAGAATGAGAATTGAAGAAGGGAGCAAGTCAAGAAGATGGATAGAAGTGAGCAAGCAAGCAAACAATCAGTCCAGGTGAGGTGAGGTGAGGGCCCAAAAATTATTGTCTGCGAGCAGCGAGATGATACATCGGGACCGGAAGGCAAGAGCTAGTGGGCCGTATGGTATGTGTATTGGCTGTATTGTCATTATTGTGTATCGGCGCGTTACTTGTTTGGGCCAGCTGGGCAGCTGTGTTACGGTAATAAACAAAGAATCTGCGGAAAATAAGAGGTAATAGTAATACCGAGGACCGCTAAACTTTCGTTGAGCGAAGAAGGAAGGGGCGGTGGAGCATCGCAGCTTAGACCGGGATCCACACGTCCCCAACCCCGCCTCCCCCCTGGCAAATAGATATAACCTCCTTCACCGTACGTACTGAGTGCTACCGAGTAATCATCAGTATGGGCCCCAGGCCACTGCGTTTTTTTCTCCTCGTTACGAATTGTGTCCCGATTGTTAGTATGGCGTCTACGATGCAAATATCAGAACGCAAGTTGCGAACCTTGCGAGGTCATTAAGACTGAAGACTTGATCGGACTCCGCACCCGATCCCCAGCTTAGCTCGGCCCCCTCGGACTCGACGTCAATATCTCTTCTCCATAACTATGAAGCGACAACATTCTGGAAAGTCCAATGGCGACGGACTGTTAATACGGAGCCGACCGCACAAATACGTAGGCACTGTTTTCTACGTGCTTCTAAGTCGAGTGTTACTATCGGTACCATTATCCTCAATATGTCAAATATCAACATGTCCGATAAGACGGAATGTTGGAATGCGGCGCCAACGGGCCGATGCATTCGGCACCTCTGTCGTTCAGTATCAAGGTACAATCTTCCTTACTTGCTGGCTTGTGATTGTCTGCAATAAATAAATAGCTATCATAACCTGTTTACCAATCTCCAAGAGAATCAACACAAATGGAGGGGCGGAGAACGGAGTAATTGATATGCTACGATGATTTTCGGGGTCGGAAAGTAAGCAGAAAGTTTTAAGAGAGGAAAGAATCACATGGAATCGCTGGAATGTAGAATTGAAACTGCATCACAAAAGGTAGTACTCCGTCTCCGTACGTACGTACGATGAACGATAAGATGGTGGGTAGGTTGATCTCATCTCGAAACACTGGGGCACTGATAAGCCCGCTATCGATAAGAAAGTAGCACTAGGGAAATCCCCAGTTGGCGGGAGACTCTGCTGTGAGCAGCCTCATATTTCCTTCTGTCGGTCACCGATTGACAAGGTGCGAGATACTGTACCTGAGCTAGATTAAGAGAAGACGGTCTCGTCTATGTATACGGTCATGGGAGGGAAAACTCCGAGCTGGGCGGAGTTTATGTAAGGCCCCGCGCTAGTCCCGTTCCGATAGTGTTCCAGAATACCTTCCATGGATACATACTATATATTGTAGTAACTGTACGTAGTATTATTGGGACATTTCTTTTTGGGGAAGCTAGCTTGTTTACTTGTAAGATAGTTATCATTGCATTGCTGAGTCTTGCTGAGTACAAGTTATTGAACTACCGAGACGTATGCTGATATCTACTCGGTATGTTTAAGCATGTTGATACAGACTAGTCGGATGATCTCCGTGCTGAGGCACCAACAAAAGTCGAGACTCGCAGTCCATCTACTATAGTACACCGAAAGAAGGCGAGACAACGGTTTGTTGTTGTGGGGATAAAATGTTGAGCCAGTCCGGGAGACGGACTGCCTTCTCCGGCCCCATCGTAAATTACGGACCTTATTCTACCGTGTATTCGCAATCACAGGCGGTAATTTATCGCTGCCAAAATTACAACCTGTAGCCCTCGGAATCGGTATTTTGTGCTCGAGACCAAGTCAAGTTTATATATAGTACTATTCAATAGGTGTTCCTCTGCTCGTAAGAATGTGCCGAAGATAGTATATCAATACCTGGTACGATTAATACAGATCTGATCTCCTTGCGTATTTTAGTATTTATTTACACTAGACGGTGACAGACTGACAGTGCTCACCTCCTTGGTAACCTTAGTGCGGTACGGCGGGTACTAGCTGCCCACGCTTGCCCTACTCCGTCCGTCATTTATTTTTTTCGTCCAGCTCAGACCGGCTAGCTCGCCTTCCTCAATTACCCACCATCTATCTGCCATCATCAATTCAATTACTCTTCCCCGACCAGACTTCTTTACTCTCTGGTCAATCTACATTTCTCACCTCTTGTGACCTTGTGAGCTGCTTTGTTGTTATTGTGCATTCTTGTTTTCTCTTCTTCTATACTACATCTTCCGTCCATCTCTCTGTATTGATCCACGAGACCAAGAAGTGACGGGGTTCTTTTGACCAGTAAGTTGGCATCTATCCTCTTGCGCCTGCTACAGCAGCTACAGCAGTGCAATTGCTCTCTCAGTCTTTTATTGAAATGTACTAACACGCAACAGCACATATATTCAAGATGCCTTCTATCGCTTCCTCCAACGGCGCTCACTCTGCCAACGACAACATCACCCGCTTCAACCCTCCTTCTCGCCTCCTCAGCCCCCTCGAACAACACACTCTCTTCCACCCCAAAACACGATGCTTCGTCTAGTGAGTATTCATTCAACCACTCGCTGTAAGACCGTCAATTGACCAGAAACAGTGGTATGCAGCCCCGCGCTGTGCAGGGTATGCTCGACTTCGACTTCATCTGCAAGCGTAGCACCCCCTCCGTTGCCGGTATCATCTACACCTTCGGTGGTCAGTTCGTCAGCAAAATGTGAGCGCATATTGATCCCTTGTTTGATCTGTTGGATTACTAAACTAGTGTAAAGGTACTGGGGAACCAGCGAGACTCTCCTTCCTGTCTACCAGGACGTCGAAAAGGCTTTCGCCAAGCACAGCGATGTCGACACTGTCGTCAACTTCGCTTCCTCCCGATCCGTCTACAGCTCTACCATGGAATTGATGGAGCTCCCTCAAGTCAGAACCATTGCCATCATTGCCGAGGGTGTCCCTGAGCGAGTACGTTTCCTAGACATGACGGCATGAACAGAACTAACGTATGTACAGAGAGCACGTGAGATTATGGTTGTCGCCAAGGAGAAGGGTATTACCATCATTGGACCTGCCACCGTTGGTGGTATTAAGCCCGGTGCGTTCAAGATTGGTAACACCGGTGGTATGATGGACAACATTGTTGCCTCCAAGCTTTACCGCAAGGGTTCCGTCGGTTACGTCTCCAAGTCCGGTGGTATGTCCAACGAGTTGAACAACATTGTCTGCCAAAACGCCGACGGTGTTCACGAGGGTGTTGCCATTGGTGGTGACCGTTACCCCGGTACCACTTTCATTGACCACCTTCTGCGTTACCAGGCCGACCCTGAGTGTAAGATTCTCTTGTTGCTCGGTGAAGTCGGTGGTGTTGAGGAGTATCGTGTGATTGAGGCCGTCAAGAACGGCACCATCACCAAGCCTATTGTCGCTTGGGCAATCGGTACTTGTGCCAGCATGTTCAAGACCGAGGTCCAATTCGGTCACGCCGGTGCCTCTGCCAACTCCCAGCTCGAGACTGCTGTTGAGAAGAACAAGCACATGAAGGCTGCTGGCTTCTACGTTCCCGACACATTCGAAGAGCTTCCCCAGGTCTTGAACAGCGTCTACAAGAAGCTCGTTGCTGACGGCACCATCGCCACCTTCAAGGAACCCGTCATTCCCAAGATCCCCATGGACTACTCTTGGGCCCAGGAGTTGGGTCTTATCCGTAAGCCCGCTGCTTTCATCTCCACCATCTCCGATGACCGTGGACAGGAGCTTCTGTACGCCGGTCTTCCCATCTCTGATGTCTTCCGTGAGGACATTGGTATCGGTGGTGTCATGTCTCTCCTTTGGTTCCGTCGCCGCTTGCCTCCTTATGCCAGCAAGTTCTTGGAGATGGTTCTCATGTTGACTGCTGACCACGGTCCTGCCGTCTCTGGTGCCATGAACACCATCATCACTACCCGTGCTGGTAAGGATTTGATCAGTGCTTTGGTCTCTGGTCTTCTTACCATTGGTTCCCGATTCGGTGGTGCTCTCGACGGTGCCGCCGAGGAGTTCACCAAGGCTTTCGATAAGGGCATGAGCCCCCGTGAGTTCGTCGACACCATGCGCAAGGAGAACAAACTCAGTAAGTCTATCGAATCTGTCATGCAAAATAACGAATGCTAACCGTTCTAGTTCCCGGTATTGGTCACAAGGTCAAGTCCCGTAACAACCCCGATCTCCGTGTCGAATTGGTCAAGGAGTACGTCACCAAGCACTTCCCCACGCACAAGCTCCTCGACTACGCCATTGCTGTCGAGACCGTCACAACCTCCAAGAAGGACAACCTTATTCTCAACGTTGACGGATGTGTTGCTGTCTGCTTCGTCGATTTGCTCCGCAACTCTGGTGCTTTCTCCGCCGAAGAGGCCGAGGACTACCTCCGAATGGGTGTCTTGAACGGTCTCTTCGTCCTCGGACGTAGCATTGGTCTTATTGCTCACTACCTCGACCAGAAGAGACTGCGCACTGGCTTGTACCGTCACCCTTGGGACGACATTACCTACCTCCTCCCCAACATCTCCAAGGGAGCTCCAGGTGCCGAAGGTCGTGTCGAGGTCAGCCTTTAAAGCGTTTATGTTTCTCTTTTCTTTTTCGTTCTCAGCACCTGTTTTGATATCGGCACGGGTATTTTCAGCATTTAATGCCTTTTGATGTTTTCATTTTGTCAAAATCTGTTGACTGTCTTCCTTATGAACCGAACCATGAGATGTGGTTAGTACGTGGCATGACAGGCGATGGCACGAGGTGCGCATGTACGGCGTAGATTTTAATACTGGGTAGAATGGTTAATTGACGTATTGATGATCATTGCAACTTATATCACGTAGTTAGTACTTACTATGTAGTAACTTAGATGTGATTGTACTGCAGGCAGTCGGCATGTGATTGACCATCCGAGCTGCGTGATTGGCCACAGAAGCTGGGTTCTTTTGCGGCCGCTAAGCTCGATCTCCGAAAAAAAGGTATACAACTCAAACCCCATCCATCAAGAACCACGAGATATTAAAAGAAGGAAAAAAAAAAAAAAGGACAAAATGGTCCGCTTAAAACACCGCTACCTCCTAATCGACATCCTACACCCGGAACCCTCCCAAATCTACAAGTCAGGATCATCGGCATCATCATCATCGTCAATACCGACACATCTCTACTTCCACCCGCCGACACCAGATACATTAACCTCCAGCGTTCTAGCACGATTACTACGCGAGACTATATCGGAGTTGTTTGGAGATTATGGAATTGGCAAGTTGGGCGGTGCTTCAAGTGGGAATTTAATCGGTTCGTCTGTCCCTCCATACAGCGCGTGCGGTGTTTTTTTTTAACTAATGGATGGGGGTGTGTGATGAAGTGAAATATTTGTCCCCCGCTACGTCAACGGCGATTATACGCTGTCCGCGCGCGGCATATAGATTTGTTTGGGCAGCGCTTACGTATTTGAATGCGATACCTGCGCCGACTTCTTCAGCTGCTGCTGCAGCGACGAAGAAGTCGGAGATGACGATGAGGAATGCCGTGTTCAGGGTTGTGAGGGTTTCGGGCACGATGCGCAAAGCTGAAGAAGAGGCGATTAGACGAGCGAGGAGGGAGATTGGGAGGACCAAGAGGGAGAATGTGAATAATGGGGGTGTGTTGGAGGGGCTGTTTGGGGGGAAGGATGGTGTTGGTGTTGCTGTATCGCGGGTAGGGGATGATGAGGCTGTGTTTGGGATGGATATTGATGATGATGAGGAGGAAAGTGATGATGAGGATTGAGGTCATGGATTTGTTGGTTTGGATTGTTATAAGTGATACCCCTGTTAAATGCAATTCTATTATATACATGAAATATTTATTAAAAGGTTTATGAATGTCACGACTTGGACTTCCGAATAACCTTTGTCCCACTATCAGGCATCATCTGAAAGTCAAGCATATCATCGTCCAAATCATCCTGGCCATGGGCTTTCGCTTCCTTCGCCTTGGCCTCCTCTTCCAATTCCCTCCTCTCATGCTCATCATACTCATCCTTCGCATCCAACCATCTCTCCTGCACATCCGAAATATTCAAATCCCCCCACCCTTCTCTCACCGCAACCTGCCATATCGAATCATTCGCACCTTCAGCAGGACCAAACGCATATCCACTCGCGCGATCAATGACCTGCAACAAATGCATCATACTCTTCTTATCCTCCACCGCCAACGTCTCAAACGCTACCAGCGCAAATTCCTGCACTAGATCGATAATCGCCTGATTCAATGCGCCGAATTTCTCATGCGATAATCGCGAGGTCTCGGCCTCGAGGTGCGGGAGGAGGTAATTTAGGTCTTGTACTTCGGTGTAGAAATCGAGATTGAATGGTAAGGGGGAGTAGTTTGATAGATTATCGATTTTGGTGAGTACGTTGATGTGTGGCAGGTCCATTTGGAGCATGGAGCGGAGGGAGAGGAGTAGAGCGGAGATGTACATTGATGGGAGGGTGAGGCTGTATGAGTCGACGAGGTGGATTACTATTAACTATTACTTCATTAGCAATTTCAAGATACCTTTGGAGTTTGAATGACTCACTCGATATCCAAGCTTTGATATTCGGAAAAAGATGTTTCGTAGCGATGAGTGGTGTGTGAACAGCTCGACCTGGCCAGGGCAATCGAATAAAACGTAGTCATCTATCACAAACGTCGTTAGACAATACAAATGACGGTATAGTCAAGCTTTAGAAAATACCTTCTAATTCCTTCAATCCCCCCTCTAACCATCCAAAATTATTCTCAAGCTCTTCCAGCGCATACAACACCCCGCCATTCGGTCCCAAAGTGTCTTCTGCCATAATCTCCTCCAGCGTGACTAAATCGCGCACGTCCAGCGCACACGGATACGAGGTCTGGTCATTTGCCGGGTCTAAATTCACGATCGAGCATCTCCTTCCTATAGCTCCCATGAACTGATGCATGCCATTGCAGTATGTCGACTTCCCCGCTCCCGGAGGTCCGATGACGAGTTGCGCGAAGGGCATGCTGTTTGTCCTGTCCAGTTCACAAAAACGGAAGAGTAAGGACGTCTGGAATTTCTTGTCAAGCACAGCCGAAAATTATAGTGGTCTTAACTTGAATGATTATCCCCAGAGTAGAGATGACCGTCAAGAGGCAATAAATAAATTAGGCGGCATCGAGCGGCAGAAAAGTGTCCCGCAAAATGGAAGCTTCGATTGGCGCAAACTGATCGCCGCGGACAGCTACAACTTTCAGACCTCAACTACACGACGTTACGACACATATACATGCGCCATGTCATCTAGTACGTTTCCTCGCATAGCCTCTACTGATTTTTGAAGAAGTGTGAGAATAACTGACTGACGTCCGAAATTAGATCAATTCACCGTCGCATCCCCACCAACAGATGCCATCTCCGCACTCAAGTTCTCTACCGAACCAGATTCCACCAGAATAGTCGTCTCATCATGGGATAAGAACGTGTATTTATATGACTTGCGCGATGAGAATGGTGTCGTTGGCACGGGAAAACTGCTACAGAAATTCGAACACCGAGCGCCGGTACTAGATGTTTGTTTTGGTGCCAATGAGGATGAGATCATTACAGCTGGACTGGACTGGGATGTTAGGAGGTAAGCTCATAGACCCTTGGAAAACTGTATGGTGACTAACGATGCGAAGGATTGATGTAAACACATCCACCCAAACCGTCCTCTCCAGCCACGAAGCCGGCGTCAAATCCGTTGTCTATAGCAAAGAGCACTCTATCGTAATCAGCGCTTCATGGGACTCAACCCTGCACGTCCACCGACTCAACTCCGATTCCACACCGGCAGTCATCCCGCTCCCCTCCAAACCATTTTCTCTCTCGCTCAGTCCCACGAAGCTTGTTGTCGCCATGGCTTCTCGAGCATTACACATTTACGACCTTAAATCTCTCGCCCTCATAACAGATCAAGCCGATTTCCAACCTCCGGCAGTTAACAAAGTCGAAATTGAGCCGTGGCAGAGACGGGAAAGTAGTCTGAAATTCATGACGAGGGCTGTTGCATGCATGCCTGACGATGCGGGTTATGCGTCGTCGAGTATCGAGGGTCGGGTAGCGGTGGAATGGTTCGATCCTTCCACAGAATCACAAGCGCGCAAATACGCGTTTAAATGTCATCGACAAACCGTCGAGGATGTCGATGTTGTCTACCCCGTTAATGCGCTCTCATTCCACCCTATCCACGGCACGTTTGCTTCCGGTGGAGGTGACGGCGTTGTTGCGCTATGGGACGGAATCGCGAAGAGGCGGATTCGACAGTATCAGAAATATCCGGCGAGTGTGGCCGCGCTCAGTTTTAGTTCGAGTGGGAAGTATCTTGCGATTGCCGTTAGTCCGGGGTTTGAGGACGGGAAGGACGATATTGAGCCTGGGACGGTGCAGATATTTATTCGTGAGCTTGGTGAGACTGAAGCCAAGGGAAAGGGGGCTAAATAAGTTACAACTAAAGGATACTAATGGAGTTTTAATATATCTATGGGGCAGGCGAATTTCCTTTATGGCTTTTACAAAAGTATGGCGTCTCGCATTGTGTATGTATAGATCGTACATCCCTTTCCTACTCTAGATGATCATGAAAACAAATCTGTTTCAAGAATATTGCCAACCTCTATATAACGATTGATATTTCTGGTTTCAACGTGATGAAATAGTAAGAAAACGGGTATTAACAAGAAGATAAAAACGGTGATCGTCAAAGATCTAGACAGCAGCTTTTCGGACCGTCACCGAGCCATCCGGCATACCAAAATATGCAGCAACAGGCTTTTGCCCACCAATAGATCCCAAAGCCTGTGCCTGAGGACCAGTAACTCCACAGAAGATACCCACTTCCAAAACACCGGGAATCGCTTTGATCTTTGTCGCAAGAGTCTCGACTTCCCAGATACCTCCGGTACCATTGCCGTCCTTGCCGGCTTTGACGTCCGATGGAGTCACAAGAGGGAGGAAAGGGGCATCGACAATGAAGAAGCCCTGATCTGTCTTGAGGGGACCTTCTTTGGCGACGGTGTTGAGACGAATGGCGGGTTTGATGCTGCCCAATTCGGTCAGTTTGCGCACAACGCGGTTTGCGGCTATGGGTGCGACTTCGATGGGGATGTATTTCCAGTTGGTTAGAAGGCGGTTTTGGAGTTTTCTCGAGTCTGTCGGAGAGTGAGTTTTGTGAGTTGATATTTTTCTGGATGACTGTAAAACGTACCAGCGACACAGATAAATTCCTTGGCCTGAAGAGCGACAAGCTTTTCCTGGAAAAGACAAGCACCACCACCCTTGATACAATTCAAATCATCATCCACCTCATCCGCGCCATCGAACGCGACATCAAGGACAGTCCCCTCCGGAATAGCATCAAACTCGACGGCTGTCAACCCCGCTTTTGTAATGAGTTGTTTCGATTGATAACCCGTAGGCACGAACCTGGTCAGAGTTGTGTCAATCCCCAATTCTTTGATGGCCTCTACGACGTAGACGATGGTTGTGCCGCTGCCGATTCCGACCCATTTTGCGTTGAGGGGATAGTGGTTTTGTACGGCGACTTTGGCGGCGGCTCGCTTGGATGCTTCGATGCTGGCCATGGTGTGCTGTGAGCGGGTGAGAAATATGGCGAAGGGCGATCTATAAGTTGGAGTGAGGAGTGCGCTTGGGTGAGATTTTGCGACGCAGGTAGTTCGGTGAAGTCTAGTTGATCGCGTTAGTCAGACATTGTACTATAGCATTGGCATATGGGTCAATCGGTCGAAAAACAATGATCCGGATTGAGGAGTATACTCACGTGGAAAATTGTCTTGAGGTGGAAAGAAGCCGAAGAAATGGTTGCATCAAGGCCTGTAAATGAGCGATCTAGTTAGAGATATAGATCAATTGGCATCATGAGATGTATACAACTCGGTGGATAGTACTCCGGATAAAACCCCGCGGAGTGTAGTGAGTGCTGACTGATGTGACAAAAGTCTTACTAAACAATAATTATAATGGGGGAGATGCCGGAGAAAGTCGCTTAGAGCTGCCTTAATTGACCGGGCTCCTTTAGCCACGGACAGCGGTGCCTTAGGGCCTGAGGGCCTTAGAGCCTTGGAGCCTTGGAGCGCTTCCTCTATGCCCTAGACGAACGGATCTACTTCCACCTATGCATTTGCAACGACTAAAGGAATATTTCTGTATGATCTCAATCTGAGCTGGCCCTTCCATGCGCAGGCTAATATAACTAATTTAATGTCCTCCTGCAACCAGCTCATCCATAGAAGAGCTCTGGAGGGGATGGTTGTGTGTGCCAGGCCCATAATGACCTTCATTTGATGCTGTGCTCTCAAGAGCATCGTCAAGAACAACAAACTCAAGATTTTCCTGCTTTCGAGGTCCCTTCCCTACCAACCATGGCCTGCTGCTCTGACTATTTCGCAAGTCAGATACGCCACTGCTGCAGCTTCTCCCGAAACTCAATAGAATGGGTTTTATAATGGGCAGCTCGGCGACATAGACCTTGGTGAAATTCGCGAAGCCGGGAGCGCAGCTGACGATGATGGCTACATTGCTCTTTACAACGCTGCAGATCAGGAGCGAGGTGTATTTCCAGGTGCCGTCGTTGGTGCCTATGGCAGCAACCCTATAGACTAGAGAGAGCACACTGGCAACAACTCCCCTGTCGACTTGTCGTTAGTATCTGAGTATGTACGAGGGTAGGAGAGGTCGTAAACTTACACCAACGCCGTGGCAAAGACAGCTAGAACTTGGATTTTCTTCCTTCTCGACAAATGCAGCTTTAGAACAACCGGAATCGGTAAGATGAAGATGAATAGATCCAGCACAATGCTAAGCGCAGACTGGACTACGCCCCAGATCAGATCATTCTGTGTTCGTCCGCTGAATAGGACAGAAGCCCAGCTATCACCGGCGCGCGGCGCCGAAAGGATTGCCGATATGGGGATGTTGGTGAAGTAGAGCAGGGCAGCGAACACGATTCCGGAGCGAATGGCGATACGCATAGACGTGTGGACTTGGAAGATCTGGAAGAAGAGAGAGAAGATGGAGAGCTTGGAGAAGAAAAGCAGGAATGTGAGCACTATTTCTTGAGAAAAGAGCATCTGTCAAGTGGCTCGTTAGACGCTGAATGGGCCACATAGGTATCTGCCCAGTTTTGTTGAAGCACGTGGGGAGTCAGGATACCTTCGTGTATGTGCTGTTGTACCAGCATGCTCTTATATCCCACTGATGGCGGGCAAACTTGGTCTGCGAAAGCATAAGTCCAATCAAAGCAAGCGAGAAGACCAGCGCAATGCTAACAAAGTCTATGGCTCGTCAGTTCTTGTGTTTTGAGAAGACGTATTGGCACAGCAAGGTGCCGAGTCACGCTTACAATCGCTCCACTGAAGTTTCCTCCTATTGGAAATCAGTCTACATGTAGTAAAAAGGACAGCTCCGACGGCCATGATGGCACAAATTGACACCAGTACCGGAACCAGAGTCTCTGGGTTCTCGAAGTTCGGGGTAGTGCCATTGGGTGGTACTCCGGCAGGGAGCAAGCACAGATCTATACCAGAGTAACCTTGATCCATTGCGAGTCAGGAAATTGAATAATGTGCGACGGAACAGGCAAAATCTTATCAGTAACAGAAGTGTATACGTGCTACGTACTTTAGTAGTAGGACTGTGAATCTTGCGGAAAGCCAGGATCAAGCCTGAGGTAGAGAAGACGCTGGGTGGTGAAATAAATGACCGGATAGAAGTTTCAACTAGTAGAGTAGGACTATTCTTCAGTTCTATTTCTGTCTTCTCATCCGAGATAACCCTGGAAACAAGACCGCCGAAAGACCCTGGAATATCAATCGATGCATGAATTGTGTTGATGCAAGTAAAGTGTCTATCAGAGCGGGTTGATATGTGCATACCCAGTCTGAACCAAGTGCTCCAATTATAATTTTATGAGCAAAGTGGTGGCATGCAATGTCCCCCGAGCTCTGCTCTGTTCTGATTCAGGGGCCTGCCTCTACTGCGGGGGCTACATAAACGTCATGTGCTTCCGACAGTATACCAGAATCTAGATCATTTGAATAGCCCCCCGATGCAGGTACGGGCAGCAAGGCCCTTTGTACCCCCTGTCCCTCAAATAAACGCCGACATACATGTATCTGTTTTTCAAATGAGATGCAGGGGCACTGTATACATCTAAACTTATTTACCTGATCATTAGCTTTTATGCCGAGAATCTTCAATGGTGGTTTCAGGATATCCTTGTTTATCCGCATTGCGAAGAATCGTAACCCCAAGCTTCGAGTTTATAGGATGCATGTGCATTACGTTTTACACTTCTAGCTTTACAACATGCAGTAGATGGCGACTTGAAACATTGAAGTCTGTGTCTCACCACTGTGTACTAAATACAACCGGAGGTTTGCACCGCATCGATAAATACCATGTTATAAGCTATGAAACGTCCTCGGCGACTATATTCACACCCTTGCTAGACGCTGAGAAGTTGACACGCCACTCCCGCTCATCTCTAGGAACAATCTCAACCATCAACTCGTCCTTGGGCGTTGGCATAGACGATGTCATGGGCAGATTCTTCCGCGGCTCCAGCCATTTACATGTAGTACCATTCTTGGACACGGGCTTTAGATCGAAGCGGAGCAATAACAAAGCCACAAACGACATTACCTCGGTGCTGACAAAATGACGCCCGGGACAAAGTACTGCACCGCCGCCAAAGGAGCGAAATGCCATAGGGTTTGTTCGTTTTGTGCCATCCTCACGTATAAAACGGCGGTGATTGAAGCTATTAGCCGTCGAGCCCCAGACTGATGTATCAGTGTGTTGGACTGGAGTGACTGTCATAACAGTGACGCCCTTCTTGAGGAGGTACTTGTTATCGAAGATAACGTCCTCCATTACAACTCTGGCAGCGATGCCTATGTGCACATAGCGGAGGGTCTCTTGCCATGTTGAGAGAAGAATAGGGCATAAAGTCTTGAGATTGGCCAGGTCAACAGTACGAACGTCATTCTCGTCTACCTGTACCAGCCTTTCTACCTCAGCCTGACACTCGCTGAGCACAACTGGGTCAGAGAAAACATGATAGACCATCCAGAACGAAGCCGCCAAGCTGTTGGTCAGGGATGCGACCATCTGGCCAATTTCGGTGGCTGCCACATCTCTGCCTCGCAATCCATGCCCCGTATTATGTTTATAGCGGCATTGAACGAGGAGTGAGCCCTGATGATGACTATTCTCCGCAAAATATTTCTCGAAAGCGGGAATGAGCAGGTGTTCCCGTGCTTGCAGGCTTTTCCCTGCTAGGACGCTTGGCCATGCCTTGAGCATGTGGACCATAATGCCTGGCTCAAAATCGCTGATTGCCAAAGAGTGAATTTTAGCTTATCTCTCTGCTGTATAGACATTTAAGCTAGCTAGGGGCTTGAACATACTACCATGCTTGCTTGAGAGCAGGATCTCGAAATGGATTCTTCGGCCCATAAATGGACTCGGTTGTAGCCATAAACAGCTCGTCGCGGACCCAAGAAAATAGTTCGACTGTTGTGGGGCCATTGTTGCTGAGATTCGCTAGAGACTTTGAGAAGTATTGTATTGCGGCATTGTTGAGAGCATCCAGTCCGGGACCCGGGGACAGCGCTGGATGAGTAGATGGAACGAAGGTGGACAGATACGAGTCTTTCTCAAACATCTTGTCCGAACCTATGATGGCATTTCCAGCTGGGCAAACGCCCATCACCGTCGCTGCTGCCTGTGCTTCTATGGGTGCGAAGGCAATAGTCTTGATCTGGCGTTGTAGTGGTGGGATGAGTGATAGAGAGTTGATAATGTAGATGCGCTGGCCTGGCATGCGCAAGGTGTACATTGGAAGATCGTACTTGTCTCTGGCAACAGTAAGCTTGATCAAAGTCAAAGCCATGCTAAGTAGGGCACGCATGGTGGCCGCATCGTTGGATGACAGACCTCATTTTCACAGCGTAGCTTTGCATGCCCGAAAGCAAACCAAGCAGCGGGTTTATAAATGGGGCAGAAGTCTCAATAGCAGGCGGTTCCATGGGGTCTTGCGTGAAGCGAAGAAGTGCAGCAAGAAATACATATGTCGCGGCCCCAATGGCCACAATCAACACTAGCGAGGAAGTCATTTTGGATCAACCTCAAGCTGGGTTGCGGGATTGATCAGAATGGAATCGCAAATAACAAACTGTAAGATGTAAGATGGAGAATGGAAATGGAAGATACACGATGGTGTATTTTCTCATTGTCAGGATAAAAAGAAGAGGGAGAGGAGACCAAGGAAATTGTCCGTTGGTTTGCTCCTGACCCCTGTCAGCTGAGAAGGCTCAGGAGGCAGTCAACCTACAACAAAGGACAAAGAAAAGTATTGATTTCAGCTTCATACAACAACTCATTTTACTACTGCATGTACCCTGCTTGTTGGTCACATCATGTAAGAGAGTCGAAATTAGGCCTAGCTAAAAATGTTCCTCGTTTTGCGTTCCTATATTGTAGGCCTTCAAATTCCCGCGCAAAACGATATCTTGCTCGAGAAATAGAGCGTCAACGACAAACCAGAACCATCTACATATCAACAACTAGGACGGTCAATCACTTCCTGTGCGTAGTAATCATCTCCTTGCTGGGATATGGACTGGTACTCTTTGAACAAGGAATTTTTGAAAAAGCGTGGCCTTTCTTTGCAGGCTGAAATCCAAGATATCGTCTGTGAAGAAGGAAGAAGGATGGAGGGAAGATATTGCTCGCTCGAAGACAGTATAGGATCTTTTGCTGCATGTTGGCAATAAAAGATATGTTGCAAAAGAAGTTTTGATTGCATTCTTTCAGTTTTGAGGAATGATATGGTACAGCATATACACTAATACCGTTGCACATATCATAACTAACTGATAAGGGATTCTTATAGGCATGGTACCCTGTAAGCATGCCTGAAGGGCCCCGGCAAGAACTCCGTAGAGGGGCGAGACTAGGGCTAGATTAGGGCCTAGAGTTAGGGCTAGGAGCGGGGCAAGAGGAAGGTCATTTACTCACGTGACCAAAAATTACCCAATGCGGTTGGAGGGGTGTGGATGCAGAATACGAGGGTTGCCTATCACTTGACGACTGACAAACGCTGCTTCAAGACTGCGCTCTGGCACAAGCAGAGAGCTCGCTGTTATCATAAATTCCCTTATTCCCTTATTATCCCATCCTCTTATTTCTATGTCAAGCTCCAAATAACAGCATGACAGACGCGTTCCCTATCGCTCTGGTGGGGCCTTCCTCGAAGGAGAGAAAGTATGACCGACAGCTGCGTTTATGGGCAGCTAGCGGACAACAAGCACTTGAGCAGTCGCGCGTGCTGCTGGTCAACTCAGATGGCCCCATTGACGGTGAAAATACGTCAATCGGCGGTGTCGCTGGCGTCGAAACTCTCAAGAACCTAGTCCTGCCTGGAGTGGGAGGCTTCACCATTGTTGATCCTGCTATTGTAACAGAGACCGACCTCGGTGTGAATTTCTTTCTTGAAGAGAGCAGTTTGGGCAAATCGCGAGCTCAGGAGACATGCACATACCTCAAGGAGCTGAATCCTGATGTCGATGGGGACTACAAAGCTGAGGTACATTCTTTTCTTCTTACGATGTCACGAAACTGACCTGCTATAGCCAATCTCAGAACTACTACAACAACCCGACTTTCTCTCCGCATATAAACTTATAGTGGTTTCGGGCCCTATAAAACGATCATCTCTCGATGCGCTCTCCCTCTCCGCCGACCAGCTTGGCGTTCCTTTGATGTACACACGCTCCGTCGGCTTCTACTCATCCTTCTCGCTACAACTGCCCTCCGAATTTCCCATCGTCGAAACACACCCGGACCCTGAATCTACACAAGACTTACGACTGCTCAACCCATGGCCTGAGCTGCAGGCAGCATGCTCGGCAATTACAGACCTTGATGCACTCGACGACCACGACCACGGTCACGTGCCATACATTCTTATATTACTACATTACCTAGAAAAATGGAAAGCTGAACATGATGGAAAAGCGCCAGAGAATTACAGAGACAAGACGGCTTTCAGAGAATTTGTGAGAGCTGGAGCCAGGACCAACACTGCAGAAGGCGGAGAAGAGAACTTTGACGAAGCCGTTGGGGCTGTTCTCAAGAGCATCAATCCTTGGTCGTTGCGCAGCAATATTCGCGAGATATTCGACATGGAACAGTGCAAGAATCTACAGCCGGATTCGGACAATTTCTGGATTATTGCTGCTGCATTGAAAGAATTCTATACAAAACACGCTGTTCTCCCACTTCCTGGTTCAGTGCCTGATATGAAAGCCAAGTCGGCAGATTACATTTCCTTGCAGAACATTTACAAAAGCAAGGCAAGTCGCGATATCAAGGAAGTTTTAGAAACTGTCCGTACTTTAGAAGCGCAGCTGGGTTCACGGACTGTACCAGTTGCGGAGAAAGAAGTCGAGGTCTTTTGCAAGAATGCATCACATGTGAAAGTGATTCACGGGCGCCGAATACCTCACATCACCATCGACGCCAGCCAAACTCTTAAGGCCATCAGATTTGGGTTTGGAAATCCCGAATCCGTTATTTCTGTTTATGTCGCTTTCGAAGCCCTAGACGCCATTGTTGACGGGATCCAAAACGGCCGATTGCCCGCATCAGCACTAGACGACGATGCAACATGGGACACAACACTCAACCGCCTGATAACCACCATCGCAGAAGACGACAAGACTTTCCTCGAAGACGAAGAATCAGTCCGCGAAAGCGTGATGAACACAGCCAAAGAGCTCCGTCGTACCGAAGGTGGTGAATTACACAACATCTCCTCTCTTACAGGCGGGTTAGTCTCGCAGGAAGCGCTCAAGGTGTTGACGAGACAGTATGTCCCGCTGGATAATACTTGTATCTTTGATGGGATCGGTAGTCGAAGTGAGATGTTTCGCTTGTAGACTGTTCCATGAGGGAGGGCCCTTTAGAGCGACTATTAGAAAAGATGATTGAATGAAATACGATCTTATGATACACGCCTCATGCTTCATCAATAACCAAATCTTCGCCGTCATATCATTCTAATTCAAAAGATCAAGGTAGCCCAAAATGATGGCAAAAATAGCAACGAATGGGGAGGAACAAATTGATCTGGCGCAAATAACCATTGATCAAGCAGAACTCTCCCAGAACTAGAATCCGTGTCAAAGCAGAGAATCTAGCTCAGTCTGGTCATACAGAGAAGGTGTTTTTGACATGAAGTCGATTTTAGCTCTGCACTTGGGAGACAAGTGGCGGGAAGGTTCGCAAATCTACTAGAATAGAGTATAACTATCTGCTCCAGCACTTCGGAAGGGCTCATAACCATTGTGCCATCCATTCTCTCCTACTTTACTTCTGTTTCTCAAGATTTACATCATTTTCTCATGGCCAGTCTCACTGCAATCTCTCGCTCATATGAAACCCGCAATATCCGCTACACAGCAGCAGGGGTATAGCTGGCACTGAGAGACAACTATGAACAATCTTTACTTTAACAATCTTCCCCCATCCGTGTGAATAACCGCTCCAGTAACGTTGGCATCCTTCATGAGATATATATACGCCTCCGCCACATCCTCCGGCTCGCCCACCTTATTCAATAATGTTACCTTCTTCAGCATCTCCTTGAACCCAGCCTGAACCTTAGGATCCGGCCCAGCAAGCGCCCTAAGCAACTCGGTATCGACCGTACCCGGGGCGACAACGTTGACTCTAATCGGCGCCAAGTCAACTGCGAGACCCTTAGCCACACCCTCAGTAGAAGCACCTAATGCCGTCAGTATCCCTCGGCCGGGAGTCGGCTTTGTGGCTGTCGACGCTCCAGTGAAAGTAATGCTGGATCGTGGGCCTTGATTCATGTAGGCAGGGGCTATCTTGCCGAGAACAATGGGGGCATCATAGCGGAGGATGAGGATCGACTCCTTTATCTCGGAAGCTTTGTAGTCAGCTAAGCCGGGAAGTCTCGGTACGTTTGCCGCTGTATAGGTGATGTGGTCAAGTTTGTGGGTGTTGTTGTTGGTAGCGAACTCTAGAAGTGCTTTAAGGTTGGCTTCGAGCGACTCGGGCCGTGATAAGTCGCATATATGGCCGTGGATTTTGTTCGCCGCTGCAGCTTCAGGATAGGCACTTTTCAGCTTCGATAGAGCTGAGGAGAGGCGATCCTGAGTCGAGCTCGAAATGATGACGATAGCGCCAGCTTCAATGGAGGCTTCAGCGGTAGCGAAGCCAATGCCTGAAGTTCCTCCTAGAAGAAGAACACGGGCGTCGCGAAGCTTGGCGAATTTAGAAGCGGGCATCTTGTGAAGATAGAATATAATATTGGGTATACACGATATTGGAGTAGGGGAGTTGTCGTGGTTTGGTGCTTCAAGAAGACCGCAGGTATTTGGAGACCGATCCAGAGCATATCCTAAATACATTTCCCTAGCATATGTAGCGCAATAGTCCCGGAGATATCGGAATTTGAAAGCTTATTGCCATACGCATGTTGCAAGTTCTTTGTTCTGCAGATTGTTCCTTGAACTCGTCGTGTTGGTCTATCGCAGGGATGTCACAGACAGACCGCGCGCGAAGCAGGGGCCTATGTCCGGCACGACGACGTAAATGGTATATCTACCTAGACTTGAATTATGGGCTACTATTTCCCCGGTTTCCTAGAGCATGGATTGGCCGCCATGGACCATGTACCGTACACTTAGGGTCCAATTTAGGGTCCAATTTAGGGTCCAATTTAGGGTCCAGTATCCCTGTATCCCGCGCGGCTATTTCCCATATTTCGTTCCCTGTTATGATCGACATAAAATCTCACATAAGCTAGTTTGGGGGTATGTATCTGGAGCCTGAAATAATCGGATGATATGCTGAGTCCACGAGTATAAGCTGGATGTTGAAACGTTCAGCCAGGGTTCCCTCGTGCAAGGGTACACGCAATCTCTCCACATCGCGCCACGATTGACAGCTGGGAGGACTGCATCACATATTGAACGAGGCAGATCGCTGTCACCTTCGGTGATTTTAGAGCTTATTTCAGAAGAGCACACTAGATGTGTGTCCTGCGTTAAGCTTGAGCTTCTGGGTAGTATTCTGCCCCTTCATGGCGTTGCTCGTAGCCTTTTCATTTAGGAATTACGTACTCGTATTTAGAAATGAAATGAGTACCTGGGTACTGGTAGGGACGAGGTTCTAATTGTAGTAAAGAAAGTAATTCTCCAATAGTATTTATAAACCGTAACTTTTCTGCCACGAAAGCTAACAGGGGTTAGATCACATTCCTAGCATTTCGATTTCCAGCACTTCAAGGAAAGATTTTGTTCTGGTCTTCTTATTGGAAAAATTCAGTTTGAAGCAATGTCTTTTGTCTTTTCAATGCTCTTCCTGTGCCTGGTTCCTGGCATTTGGGCGGTCCCAGACCAAAGGAAAGATGGCCAGTTCAATAATGACACGATTTCCAGGGACGTGATCATCATCGGTGGAGGTTCCAGCGGGACATTCTCTGCTCTTAGCTTGGACCGCCAGGGATATACAGTGGCATTGGTTGAGAAAGAACCCATCCTCGGTGGACATGTTAACACGTACCGGTATCCAGTGACAAACCAAACGGTTGACTTCGGTGTACTTGTTTTCAGCAATATCACAGTCGTTCTTGATTACTTTTATTATTTGGACGTTTCGCTCGCGCCGTTGGGTGAGCAACCGAGAAATACAACCTATGCCGACTTCAATGGTGATGGGAAATTCTTGCAGATTCCGAATTCAATTCCTTGGGCCAACGACAGCGCCAGGGCTTCTGCCTTGGTGTCCTATTTACATATACTGGAGGACTATCCATTTTTGGCCAATGGGTTCGACCTCCCGGATCCTGTCCCCGAAGATCTCCTCCTCAGCTGGGGTACCTTCCTCAACAAATATAACCTTGATGCGCTTGCATTCTTTGCATTGAGTTCAATTGAAGGGTTTGGCAACGTGTTGGAACAACCAGCTCTGTATGTCATGAAATGGTTCGGACAGCTCACGGTCAACTCTCTTCTCGGAAATGAAGTACAGTCCCTGACGACAGAAAGTCATGACAACCAAGAGCTTTACGACAAAGCACTAACTAGGCTAGGAAGGAATGCATTTGTGAGTAGTAATGTCACGGCGATTGAGCGTGACAACGATATTGTCCGAGTTTCGGTGTCGACACCGTCTGGATGCAGGCTTCTTGTGGGAAAAAAACTTCTTGTTGCCATACCACCAACGGTCAATAATCTGAGAGGGCTGGGTCTGGATTTGGACAGTGAAGAAGAGACACTGTTTGGGCAATTTAACAACAGCTATTATTGGAACATGATTATTCAAAATTCTGGCATTCCAGATGATGTGGAGATTGACAACATTGACCTATCTTCGCCACTTGGAATTCCTTCTCTACCAGGGCTCTACGGCTTCAGACCGTCAGGACTACCAGGATTCCATCTCGCGTTATATGGTAGCCCGCATTATATATCAGACCAGGAGGTCAAAGCGAATACTTTGGCGACCTTGGGCAAAATCATAAGTGCGAACGGATACTCAGCTGTCAGCAGTCCGGAAATCGTAGGATTTGACAACCATTCACCTTTCGAACTCGCAGTTTCCACTGAAGCTATCCAAAGCTGGTTTTACGAAAAACTCAATGGTCTTCAAGGGAAGAGAAATACATGGTGGACTGGCGCAGCTTGGCAGACTCAGAATAGTCCTCAGATTTGGAATTGGACCGAGCATATATTGATACCGAAGATCGTAGCAGAATTGTAGTGAAAGAGAAAACCTATCCAAATACACTGAATCCTGGAGATGGAATTCACTGTAATCCGATTTCATGCGCAATAATGCGATAATTCTAGGAGGGCTTTTCAATGTTTAGATAATTAGAGATAGCTTTCGCTGTTGTCAGAAAATATACATAGTCAAATTGGAATCTAGACGAATAGACACAAGTAACCTTTCCATATTAAGTTATGATGAAACACTGAGGATATTTATTGAACCGGGCTTACGCTAACTACAATTAAATACCTACAAATTCTCAAATGATGCAAATTCGCCCTTGGTATCAACCATCTCTAAAAATATCAAGAGCCCGAGTTGGAAAGCTCCGGTCACGGATGTGTTTTTGCTGATATGAAAGCCATATCTCCGTGAAGGAACTGTCTATGGTTAGCAAACGTGTGATTCCGATACTGTATGCTGGCGACATTCCTAGGATTGCCACAGAGACAGAAATGCATCCCCTTCGCCGTTCATGGCATTTCCATCAGTTACCCCTTTACGTAACGGTCAATGGTTCTAGAATCAGAAGCTACTAGGGTCTGGTATAAGTGGGCGGGTACTAGACATAAGAAACTCATTTCTTGATATAGTCAGGAGTCGTTTCAGGAGTCGCTTGCCCTTTCGTAAGAGTTCAATCCCCCTATATTAGTTCTTTTTATTTCATACGTCTAGATATCGACCAGTCGGAGCGCCTGCTCGAAGGGAAGGGACGATGAAATTCATTCCAGTGAATGGCCATCCTAGCACAACATGAGGCACAGAGAGCGCGTCTTGCGGACTTGAGCGGACTAGTCGAAAGGGCCAAAAAGTGATCAGTGGTTACTCGGAGATTTCCTTCTTTTATCCCGAAGCCATACGGGGGGTTATCTCGTTAATGCGTTATTTTCCTCACCAGTGTCTCGCTGCTGATATATTATCCATAGATGGACTTATACTTTTCAAAGCAGGCAGCCTCGTATAGAGATGTTAGATTGACGAGTCATAATCCATGTGAGATTTCATGGAAAAATGCGGACCAACAAAGTCGCCGGGGGCAGCTGTAGCACACGTCAGTCATACTCTCATAGTAAACCAATCATACCCCTTATCACAATTAGCAAGTGTTGGCAAAATTATGCGGTGTCAGCACACACCACCATAATGTTGTAAATGAACAGCTAAGCTTTTATAGTGTTCTGTGCCACAGGCTTCATTCCTAGATAGACACAAGTAATTACTCAGACTCTCGCTTGGCATCATACAAGCTTTTGGTACCCACCTACTAGCTCCCTTATATCTAGAGGATATAGGCCAGGCAGTTGATAATCATTCCGCCCTAAAGCTTGTCATGGCCTGTAAGGGTGATTGGGGCTATCGAGGTTTCCAACTTTCCAACCCAGTCACGGGAGGTTCACGGTCGAGTTGTCACATTCGGGTAAGATTGGGATGATCAGCGAAACATGCTTGTTGGTCTGGTTATACAGCTGGAATACGAGCAGCTACGTACGGTAGTTATACCGTGGCCTATAGCGCCGTCCGCTCCAAAAACCACTTTCCTGTATTCCCTCTATGCTTTCTATTGGTTTTAGAAATCCTATTTTCTACTCTTCTGATCATTAGCATATAAGCATGCATAGATTACTTTACAGCTATCCCGGTTATGGTGATTTCAGTGCATTACCTAGGTAATCCATTCGGAGTCTCTTGCTCAAGGTATATAGCACGTAATGGAGAGGCCTATAACGGAGCCTGGTTTTTTAGCGGTGTTCACTCTACATTTCCGGCTTTCTTGGTAGCATGTCCGTTCGGTTCCACCCACAGCCTCAGGTCCTGTTCGAAAAGGCTGAGCGCAATCTAAGAAAATATTTGTGCGAAGCATCCCGTATTCTATAGATTCTACAGGGCACGGTCCCTCTATACGAACGAGTGATACGAGACCCCAACAGTTATACGCGCAGCTTTGTACAGCTCAATGTGTTCCACATCGACCTAGGTAGGAGGTGTGTCTGCCGTATCCAGGATATATAGCACGTTATGGAGAGATCCATAATGGGGCCTCGTTTTTTAGCGGTATTCACCGTCCATGTCCGGCTTTCCGCTCTCATCGGTCTTCATTTCAAGGATTTGCCAACAGTCTTGCACTGTACTGTGTATGGCAGCCTATGGTTTTATTTCCGAGACAGACGCACAGCATATAATACATTATTTAGTTTCTTACTAAGTGGTTTTCTAACAATTGACTAGAAGAACTCCGAATTAGACAATCTGATAAGACGTCTAGCGGGAGTTTCATTGCCCTAATGTTCTAAACCTAGGGATTTTAGTTGTATTTATTTAATTCAAGATCTTCTTCTGATCAGCATACAAACTGATTCTACTATCTCCGCAACCATCGAAATGCTCAGATTGCGCTTGTTTTGCAGATACTACTAGGACTCCGCCTTAGCTGAAGGCAGTATATATAGGTGTTTGTGGATATGGACATGCTTCATCATTCTCAGGGCAGCAAAATAATAAGGAGCTCCAATGGCTGTTGGACTTGCCGACTCCGGCGCAAAAAATGCGATGAAAATCGCCCCTGTTGTAACACCTGTGCTGCACTTGATATCCCCTGTTTCTCTGGCCAGGACAAGCCGGAATGGATGGATGGTGGTGCGAGACAGGAGGAAATGGCCAAACAGCTCAAACGCCAGGTCAAAGAAAACCGCCGTGGAGATCGTATCAGTATCTCTGGCCACCCTGCCTTCCATGCCGAACTCGCCACCCGCAACTTTCAAAATTCATTCAAGGAGCTGCCCACCCCGGTTGATCAACCCAGCATGGCAACGGCAGACATTCATGTTGCAGGGGTAAAGCCATGTCCTGACCTTTCCAATATCTGGCTCCAACGTGGGACTGACCCCCAGCCTCCTTGCGAGCATAATCCCCAAAGTGTAGTCTTTGGACAGTCTGACACGGTTCTAATTATGTTTTATCTCGAACACTTGTTGCCTTTTCTATTCCCGTTCTACCAGCCTTCACTCCTTGAGGGCGGCAGAGCTTGGATTTTGGAGATGATCATAGGGAGCCCAGTGGTACGGCAGGCCACCCTATGCCAGAGTTCCTATTTCTTCTCTCTCGTCCGGGGAATTGCCGAGCGCGACGTCGTGTGGGAATCAGTCCTCGCACAAACCAAAAATGCATTTGGGCTTCTGAAACAGTCACTACAGGTATTGGATGGCTCAAATATCAAGGGATATCTGCAGGGCGCTGTAAGGGTTATGGCAAGCATTATGCATATGCAGCGGTTCGAGATTGCTATCTTAAGCTTTGACAACTGTCGTGCACACCTAAGTGCTGCTTTGGCTCTTTTTAGACAGCTGCTTGATAGCAGCCTCGGTCCTGTGGAACCAGCAGGCTCTAGGTCAAACTTCAATGCTGTCTTATCGCGACTGGGACCGGGGTCATGGATTCTACCTTCCTTGCAGGCTACCCAGCTTCCTAGTGCAGAGCAGGTTGCCTTTCAGTTCTCATCCGCCCTTCTAATACTAGATGATCTTATTGCTAGTACGGTGTCTCAGGAGCAGCCCAAACTCTATGAGTACCACCGAGGCCTTCTTTGTAATACCGATATAGGTGGCACAGAGCCTCCCGTCAATCTCGAAGCTATTATAGGATGCCAGAACTGGGTGCTGCTATACATCGGTGAGGTCGCCATGCTTGATGTATGGAAACAGCGGCGCAAAAGAGCCGGAAATCTCGATGTCATGGAGCTCGTCCACCGCGCCAAAGTCATTAAGGATTCGTTGGAAGCTCATCTTACGGAGCTCGAAAGCAATACAGTAATCACTCCACAAGCCGGTAGAAGCCTGGTTAATCTTTTCCAATCCGACTTCTACCACAGATCAGAAACGTCTGCAAGCCAAAGTTCTTTGGTTACCCGCATCTGGGGTCATGCGGCGCTTATTTATTTGTTTATTGTCGTATCCGGATGGCAGCCCGCCAGCGCCGATGTACATCATCATGTTGTTCGAATCATTGAGCTGATTAATCAAGTCTCGCCTCCAGAGTTGTTGCGAACAATGGTGTGGCCGTTCTGTGTGGCTGGCTGTATCGCCGAGCCAGCATATGAAACTCAATTTCGTGCATTAGCAGATTCGTTACAACCGCCGAGCCTCTTTGGCACGGTGCGCAAGGCACTTGAGATCATGGAGAGTGTGTGGCTCAATAGGAGTGCAAAAGATGCTGAGAGCCGCGACCTCGCTGCGTGTTTTAGAAGCCAAGGAAGTCTAGTGTTGCTTGTATAAAAGATGAATCGTGTAGAATAGTCTATAATGTCAAGTCTGAATGAATACTAGATTATAATACTAAACTGGTTTGCAACTTGGTTCGTTCATACTGTAGGACATCATCCTTGGCTGAGTCACATAGAAAGAATCGACTGAGGACAAGCAGGAAGTAATGAACTGAGACAATAAATTGTTATTCTCAAGGCTTCTACAATATGCTCCTGTGATCAATCCTCAACTTTGACTCCAGCATCGTGAGGTTGCTAGTGGTCTTGCGCAAACTCTTAGACAGTGCCAAACCGATACTGCGCCCAGTTTATACCTCCTTCGGGAAGATCCCAAAGCTTTTCACCCACATCCGATCCAGCAGCACCTGCAGCAATATGGGTTGGGAGAAGATGATCAAGGGTTGGGTGTGCATCTCTGATATCATGACGTTTCAGCAAAGCGGACATCTTTGCTTGACGTTCCGCTGGTTCCGCGGTGATAGCCTCTGTTAGTGCCTTCTCGAAAGTGACGGTGTAACTGAAAATACAGTTAACAGGAATGTAGTCAATCTGGCTTAGCCATCACTTACGGCATGCTTTGACCTGTTGCCTTCGTGGCCCTGTAATCAGCAGTATTGTGGACTGCCATTCCGGCGCCGATGATTAGAATGCCTTCGTCTCGCAGACTTTCCAGTATCTGGCCCAGGCGGTAATGCGCATCTGCGTCCTCATTATCGTACAGTGAAACCTGCACAATTGGCACATTCAATGGATTCTCCTTTGGATCAAAGGCTATCCAAGCAGCACATTAATATAAGTAAGGTCCCACGAATACAAGTTCTTGTAGGTAAATTTACCAGCCAAAAACCCCATCCAGACACCATGGTCAAGGCCTCGTTCAACTCTCTCAACATTTATACCGGCACCTGCGAGCTTTTCAATAACCCTCTCGGCAATTTCAGGACTTCCTTCGTTCGGATAGTCGATTTCGTAGTAGTGTGGCGGAAAGCCCTCGTAATCGTAGATTATATCCGTCTCTCTGGCCACATTGATCTTGACCGTGTTTGGGCGGGCTTGCCAGTGAGCAGAGAATATGACTATCGCCTTAGGCTTGATTTTTGTCGTGATCTCCTTCCCAACTGCAGCTAGTTTGGCATAGGCGGGGTGGCCCGGGTCTTCAATGAAGTTGGGGCCTCCGATACCGAGGAAGTAGACAGGTAGCCTTGAATGGCTATCTGAATGAGAGAAGCCAGCCATGGTACGTGAAGCTTGTGAGATTGATTGTGTGCCAGATGTTTCTCGGGGGTAGTCAGAGGCTGCACAGTCTGGTTATGAAAGGGCAAAGCATACCTATTTATATCTCAGGACACCTACCTGTTCTACAATCAGAAAGGGTCAACTGGTCAACTGGTCCAGCGGCATGGATAATTCCCGCGTGCAATAGAAGTCACCTTCATGAAGCGTACAGTATTCTTGTGCCACCGGTACTCGCCTTCAGTTTCGGTAGCCGCGCACAACTACAAAGCTCTTTAGGGTCATCTAGAATCTATTGATGGATAAGTTGACATACGAAGACCGCAATACTTTGTGGGTGACCCCATTAGACGATCACAAGTCAGAATCAAGTCAGAATCAAGTCAGAATCACAGCAGGTGTTTGTGAATTTATACGAACCCCTGCATGCCGCGCGCAACAAGCGCGCAACAAGCCCTAATTGCCTTGCCTATATAGCAACCGCGCGGGTGAACTGGATGTTTACTTCCAGCGTCTCGACGCGTTCTGTGGTTTTCCAAGGCTAGCATCCAGGAGCATCGGAGGATATTCTGTACTGTACTTTTCCTGCACAACTAATTAGTGATGCAGCTAACGTGATCCTCGAACTACTTCGACAGCATGGGTGACCCCTGTCAAAACACCCATGTTTCGACCATTTTCCATGGATTTTTATAGGCCTGGATTTTGCGGAGTTATCGGATTTTTCCTCGAAGCTTTTCTGTATCTAGTTGCTTGCGACCAGAAGCTCAAATCTCCATTCAGAATTGACAATCTTCACAGACTGAATCACAGTTCAGTTTGAGAAATAGATCGTTGTAATCTTTTCTTGGAAATGGCACCAAACAACCAAGCAAATAGCCAAAGGCTTGATGTGAATCCAGATCTGGCACTTCAAGAACCGGTTAAGCAGCCAGATATTGATCTTGAAAAGGATGGAGATGAGGATAATAGAAACTTGGTATGTGTCCAGATCATCTTGTGAAATTTTTGGGATTTGAGAAAAAAACCCAGCTAATGTTGACGTCTGTCTATAGGTAACTTGGGATGGTCCCAGTGATCCTACAAACCCAAGAAACTGGTCGTTCACGAGAAGATGGCTCGCAACAAGTCTCGTATCACTAATTACTTTTATGACCCCAATTACTTCATCCATGATCGCACCAGCTAGCGACGCTATCGGCAACGATCTCGGCGTTCACCAGACTATCCAGCTCCAGCTCATCTTCTCGATATTTCTCCTCGCATATGTCGCCGGACCTTTCGTACTGGCTCCACTGAGCGAAGTGTACGGACGTGTCATTGTGCTCCAGCTTGCTAATATGTTTGTGACATCTACTATGCGCGTGTGGTATGGTGGCTTGAATGCTAACGATAGGTATGACCAGGTTCTTTCTCATCTTCAACTTTGTGTGCGGCTTCGCTCAAAATAAAGCCGAAATGCTAGCATTTCGCTTCCTCAGCGGCCTAGGTGCCTGTGCCCCTTTAACTATCGGTGCTGGCGTCATCTCTGACCTCTGGAGCCCCGATGAGCGCGGTATGGCGATTGCAATTTACAGCTTAGCACCTTTGTTAGGACCGGCATTGGGGCCCCTGCTTGGGGCTTGGATTACCGAAAGAACTACATGGCGGTGGTGAGTTCCCATTTTTACGAATCACTAGCTTCCTTCCAAGCCTGAACCTCCATTTAGGTGTTTCTGGGCTGTTACCATCTTTGGCGTTGTTGCACAAGTCGTCATCTACTTCACCCTGGCCGAGACATATGGCCCTCGAATTCTGTACAGGAAGGCACAGAAAATGCGTAAAGAGACAGGAAATGAGAGACTCCGAACGGAATTCGAACGCGAAGATCGTAGCCTCAAGAACACCTTGCGGCATGCTCTAATCCGAGTCGTTGTGATGCTTACAACCCAGCCCATCATCATATTCCTCGCCGCCTATATGGCTACTACCTTTGGCATAATATACCTCATGCTCGTAAGTATTTGATAAAGCAAACAGCCTAAGAACTGTTACTGTCTCTCTAAATCTCCAGTCGACGTATCTGACCTATCCTACTACCTCAGGCAAGTTTCCCCACGCTCTGGACAGAATATTACCACGAGTCAATCGGCATTGGCGGACTAAACTACATCGCCATCATGATTGGATTTTTTCTAGGTGCGCAGGCTGGCGGTCGGTTCGTAGACTTTGGATACCGGTATCTCAAGACCCGATCCGCTGACGGCAGAGGCGTTCCGGAGTATCGAGTCCCGGTTCTTTTCATCTCAACTTTTCTACTCTCGGCAGGACTTTTCATGTACGGCTGGTCTGCACAGGCAAGAGTTTTCTGGCTTGTCCCAGACATTGGCGTCGGCATTTTCTCCGTTGGCGCCAGTATGACTTTCACTGGACTGCAAGCGTACACTATTGACGCCTATCCGCAGTACGCAGCCTCTGCTGTTGGCGCAACCGCCGTAGCCAGGAGTCTTACTGGATTCTCATTCCCACTGTTTGCGCCCGCGATGTATGATGCTCTTCATTGGGGATGGGGTAATAGCGTGCTCGGATTTTCTATACTTCTCATCGGGTATGGAGGCGCTTCTGTCCTGTGGGTTTTTGGCTCTAGACTTAGGGCTGCAAGTCCGTATGCAAGGGGAGGAATATAGGCCCGTTCAGATGGATAGATGGAAGCACGAGAGCTATTGGCAAATACTATGCTTTGGGATAGATCCCTTTGTTTGGACACTATACCAGTTGACATGGTAAGGATAAGATAGGACTAGATTATATAGCAGCGCTGGTGCGGTTCTGAGTCGTTCATATAAATTTGTTATTGTATTTATATAAATCTTTCCAGGGTTAATGAATTTCTATATTATTGGGATTTGTAGTGCCCCCTCAACAACTACATACTACACACAGCTGTTTGTACTGCATGAAGTCCATACTGTAAGCTCCTAAATGAGCTCACCTATAAGCCCTATAATAGTCTAAGGACTCGCCCAATAAGGGTAGAGATAACGATGCCTATAGGTAAGAATTTTGCGTAGACATACATATCTCTCCTAGTCATCATGAAGACTGGCACTGGCCATAATACTCTAAGATTCGATGTTTTCAGACTGTAAGAGACAATGAGCTCAATATAGATAGGGTCCAGTGGAGCGTTGATAGGATGGATATACACCAGCTACTTAGTGGATGATGAGGAGCTTGATATGAGGTTGATTGTGTGTATCTAGCTATTTAGTGTGGTGCCGCCCAGATATAGGCGAGAGACCTAGCTTCTCACAAAGAATTTCATGGAAGCTTCAACGACCGAATTCATATATGGATAGCAACCGGAGATACCCCTCGCGGTCAGGATTTAGCAGGATTTCAAGACGTGAGTACCGCTTGCATCGGCCATGGAATCTGGTATCCGAAGGAAAGAGGCGCCAGGACTATCGGCCAGAAATACGCTGCCTCACGGCGTAGACTACACGACATTTGAAGGGATCGAAAGTCCGAAACTGGCCAAGATACATACACCAGACCATACGGGATGCGCGGGTGTTGACGGCGAGAAAGGCTCTGGGGAGTTTCTAAAAACGCGAAAGAGGCGGTTTGACTGGGAAGGACGTTAAGAGGAAAGGTCACAGATCGGAGCATCTGGAGAGAATAGATCCTTGCCAATAGATTTCCACGATTTCATTGATTGACATCGTTTTATTCAATCGTCGTAGGAGGACTATCCGAAAACCCAAGGTTCCAGGTTCAATGTTGTCTTGGGGTGTATTCGTAGCACACCCGTATACCTTTGACGAGTTACATTTGATGTTTGATCTGGTGGTATATTTGACAGCAAAAGCAGAATCTGATTCAAACTCCCCTATATGCAAAGACAAAGGTAAGTTATCTCAAAAACAAAAAAGGTCATTTAAGACATGTACAGAAGTAAAGAAAAGAAAAGTTCTGGCGCCTGTCCGTGCTCCTGAAGCCCAAATATAAAGCCAAATATACACAATTATGTGTATAGTCTTGATCATCAAGAAGAAAGTTGAAAATAACCAAAAAGAGATGAAGTGTCCAAAGTGTACAGTGTAGAAGAAAGTATAATGTCGTATCAAAGTCCTGGCGGAAAAATGTGTGAAGGCGAATATGAGCAGCAAACCGGCACGGATGACCGTCAGCGAAAAGAATATTTGTCATGAGGTAGAATATGTCAAGAGATGTGTCCCTCGAAAGGCGTAAGATATGGAGCTGAAACGAGGTGACAAGGAAAAAGCTTTATGATGCATATGATGACGACGACGATGAAATGATTTTATCCGGCCACTGGTCTTCCAACTCGGTCGAGCCAATAGCATAATTCTCCAGTGCTAGGCGCGCACTATATCGAATATTTTCGGTAAATGCAACCTCAACCGGGGGAGCAATATGTTCCGAAATATCGCTGTGGTAGGCGGATAGACCGACGGGTCGATGATGATTGAAGATACCTGGTTCGACAGACAGACACACGGCACCCTTGGGTCGGCCGTTGACGCCTTCGCAAATGTCGCGTAGCATGATATCGTAGGGATCGCCGAACTTCTTCACGCCCATCTCGTACAGGATACGACGAGCGCCGCGTTGCGAAACAGCATAGACTAAAGAACAAATCTGGCCCATGACGTGGTGAGTTGTCCGGGTATGATCGGGGAAAATCTCGCGGGGGTCACGCTCCTGCTCCATGACATGTAGATGATGGTTTTGAGGAACAGTCTCGTCATTGTAATGGATCACACGACCGCGAGGAATAGTTTGTGATTTCTTCGCCTTGTCTTCGTCTTTAAGGTTGATGTTTGGAGCTTCGGTACCACAGTGTCCGATCCACAGCACGTCCCAGTCGTCACCATATGGAGATACTTGTGGCTTCGCGGTTTTCGGAAGCTGGCCGAAAACGAGTTCCTCCGGTTGACCACCCTTGGATGGGTCATAGTATGAGGGGTCTGCATAAGTATTCGTCGTGCCCGCAAGAGGCATTGTTAAAGCTCGAACTCCCTCAGCAAAGTCGTACATTTGATCGTGAATGCGAACGTCCCAGTCCGCATCATCTTCGAGGATAAGTGCTGAATCCAAATTGTTCTCGACGATCCTGCAGTATCATAGCTGCCTTAGTACCAATTCGTTACATAGCTAATAGCGGATGTAGCTTACGCTCTAATTGCGTTCAAGTGACTCCTCCAGCTGCCGATATTGCCAGACCTTTGGCTTGTATGACTTGCCGGCGGGGGAAGCGCCTTATCCATGACCTCACTGCCGAGCACGCCCTCGATGTAATCCAGCTTCAAGTCCGTCATGGACGACATAAGTGCGAGAGCATCACGCCGGTCTGTTCGCGGGGGGAGGTTGATAACGTATATGGCGCCGAACTATATGATCGTCAAGAGATTCGAGTCAGTCTAATGCATTGACAGAAAATCCGGATTACGCACCCCTAAGGTGGAATTCCTAGCATCGTTCATTAAATCCGAACTCGACGATCTGCGCGACGACTTCGGCGCAGGTTGCGCATCTGAAGGCTGATAAAGAAAATATATAAGAGCAAAAAGTAAACAGCCAACTAAAATAGTTTGGCCCAAGATTCGGCTCGCCATGGCCGTTGAATGCGACAATGGCCGTTATGGATTTCGTGGAGGTTAAAAGAAGCGACGAATGTTGATGCAAACTGCAAAGTGTCCAAAACGGATCCACCTGCCAAAATGCAATGCGCCTTTATGTATGGTGGAATGCAGGGAGGGTCAGCATGGCCAGAAGGAGCGCTTCAGTCTGGCGGGGAGTTGTAGGAGGGTGAATCGAGAAAAGGGACGTCTGAGTTAAGTTTTAACAAGTACATTACTGTGTAATAGGGATGGAGATCGCGCTCAGCCATGAGACTAATTATTGGTAGGTCACGTTTTGGCCGATCCGCCGTGTCTGATTGGGCCGGACGTTTGTCTGCAGCAGCTCTGGCCAAAGAGAGCCCCTGGAACAACGCTCCAGGTCACGTGCTCTCTGCATGTGATTTCGTCAGTGGCTCCTTCCTCTTTCGGTAACACAGCCCTAAGTCTCGTGCCTTCCTTCTGTACCATCTGTCTTGGTCTACCCCCTCAATCCTTGATATTCTTTTCTGTCGTCAAAACTGTGATACCTCATTCTAGAAATCAGTCAATGGCGCAATCATTGGATTTCTCGCTCCGCTGCAACTCTCTAACATGTCGAAAAGTCCTGACTGGCCGAGCTGTCGTGACGACTTGTTCGTTCGTAGCCATTTCCTACTACCCTGTCGAAAATCATCTCACTAACATGGAACATCCACCAGGCACATCTTTTGCCTACCCTGTGCGCAAAACTTGGGTCTCACAAGGCAAACACAGCAGAGTCGCACCTGTCCTGCATGTCAAGCAAACCTGCCCAACCCTGACGACGTTGTGTCGACCATCCTCAATCCGACAGAAGATTATAAGACGAGCGTGCTGAGTGGTTTGGATCCGACGACGATCATTGAGTGTGCCGGGAGAGCGCTTTCGTTCTGGGCTTATCAGACGACGCAGGAAATGTAAGCCATCTACCCGATACCCCCTGTGCTTGATATATTATTGACAATTGGTACAGATGCTACCAAGAGTACCTGAGCAAAGGGCTCACGGAAAAGTACGGCAATCTGAACACCGAGAAAGAAAAGTTGATCAACAGCGCCAATGCGGAAATATCAAGTCTGCAAAACAAGCTTGCTGGTAAATACCCCCCTGCTGAGTGCTAACCACTCTCTAACGTCGATACTCTAGACATGCAACTGGCCCAAGACCAACTACAAAAGAAAAACGACGAGCTCATCACCCTCTACCAAGAGAAATGCAAAAAACACACCCAAATGACAAACCTCTACAACCTCCTCAAAAGCCGAGCGATGCGTTCTCAGATACAAACCGCGGCTTCAGACTCCGTATCTCAAACACTAAAGTCCTTACCCCATGCAATAGGCAATACACGACTGAATGGATCATTGTTACCTCAGACAGCCATGACTGCATCTCGACATTTCGATGCTCTACCTTCAACGGAGAAACGCAGCAATAAAAGCAGCACGGAGAGACTCTTTCGGCATCAAAGAAGTGGTAGCGCGAGCTCGAAGAGCAAAGAGGATCGTTTCATGGCGGATGTGGGTGCCATGCCGCCTCCTCAGTTACCTTTTTCTGGTATGCTAAACCCCTTTGCTTGCCTGAAGATCAGAAAATCAGAGCTGACTTTCTTGATTGCGTTACGCAGTCTCTCGAAATCCCGTCCCTACGCCATCGCACCATCGGACTCGTCTTCCTGCCCAGCCAGAGTCAGCAGTTCTCCGAGAAAGTCGGGAACAGGCTGAAGAACCAAAGTATTTTGCGAACCATGGACGTTTTCGAGATTTTAGTTATAATCCTGGCTGAAATGACGGTTTATTTGATCGTGCAGAGAAGCTTAACTTCAGCGTTAAATTTGACTCTTCTGATATAGGGACATCTTAGAGTTGTGATCATCTTAGCTCAATATACGTTCATTGAGAATACGCCTAATACAAGGAAGAAGAGAATTGGCAACCCAGGCCCGGTCTATCTATAGCAGGACGCATCTAATAAGACAATGCAAAGATTACATTACAAGAAGCTTGCCATCATAAAGGACGACTCAAAGTATAGAAACAAGAAGGATAAGAATCAAGGCACCCACAACCGCACAAAGCCAGCAACTTCCTGACGACAAGTAACGCAGCTCCCAAAATTGTTCATGGCCAGACTGACCCTGCAATCTTCGCAGACGCAAAGACATCGACATGGCCAGGCAATGATTGATCGTGGACTTGTCTGACAGATCACGCATTGAGGACCGTCGTCTCCCAGACCTGCTGCGCCGGTTTCCCATGAATCTTTGGGGCCTTCTTTGGCGCGTACGGCTGCGTCTTGGCGGCGAGTCAGGATGAGTTTCTCGAGGATGTCGGCTTCTTCTTCGGCTGTGGGGCGTGTTTTATCGTTGCTGTTACTGCTGCTGTCTCTGGACCTGGCATGATAGCGCACTGGCATCAATACGCGTGCTCGTTCGCGCTCATCTTGGCGTCGGAAGCGGCTTCGGGTCATGATGCGGCCTTCTTGCTCGGCGAGGAGATGTGCGGCGAGAATACGGGCTTCGTTTTTGCTTTCTTGATCTCGAGGGTCGAGTAGTCGCGCAAGGGAGGAAGTATCCAGTAAAGTTTCCATTAGTGGCGTGCTTTCACGGGCGAATGTGCGAGGGTAGGGTTCTCGCTGTGTAGGTGTCCGACGGCCATCGGAGTCCTCATCATCTTCCCATTCATCTTCGTCGTTGGTCTGCGTAGAGATCACGCTGGTGTTGTCTTCAAAGCCATCCTCTGAAGGGACGTAATCACCACTCTCGTCCTGGTTACCCCAGGATCCTCCAGCGGACCACCAACTGTATAACTTGTCATCTAATTGAGTTTCGTCTGTATCTACCCACGTCGATTGATGCATCGTTTCTCTCTTTCGCATTTCTTTCTCAACGTCAAACTCTTCATCTTCCGGAAGCTCGAATTCACCATCGTCCGTCAAAATCCAAAAGTCCAACGATGCCTGCTGCTCCCTCAGACTAGCCTTCTTTCGCTTCTTGCTGGGTCCGATTAGACGCATCATCCACTGTGGTCGAGATGTAATGCCCATTCGTTCCAAGATCTTGTTCAAACCTAAAGCAATCCATCTAGAAATCAAATAAAAGATACCCCTGAAAAATGCATATCCATGATAAACCCTGCTTGCGCCATGAAATGCACCAACACCGCCAAGATTGTTCTGTGAATGAGACCGATATATATTCTTCAATTTTTCAATTTTCTGTTCCTTGCCGTATCCGCTTTCCCATGTTTCCGCTCGCGGTGGAGGAATCTCAAAGCTGATACTGCCAGTGTCGTCCCATGGAGTAGCCGAGGTGTTGCCCAAAGCTCTCTGCCTTACTCTCCGACGAGAAGTCTCAATTTCAGTAAGTCTGTCTTCCTCCAACCAGGTCCTCCGGCGAGCTACCACGCTACGCCCCTCGTTCAAGAATACTGCCTCACTCGCAGCAGTCAAGGCGGCATACCCGATGCGTAGTAGAGAGGTATAAAAATCCTCGTGCATGTTAAGACGCACATTGCGGATCTGACTGGAGCCTTGCATGTTGTCATTTGCTAGAGAGAATCGCTCCCAAATAGACGACGGTTCTGGCAATCCCGCAGGTAGATTGAAAGCACTGATGAGAACAGCAAGTCCATAAATGGCCAAGCAGACAATAATTCCCACCAGTATGAGAAGATGAGGAACGAACCCCACGATACAGACAGTAGGGAATTTGAGGAAACCGCTATCACCGCTGACGGGTGAGTTATCCAGAAAACCCCATGCCATAGCACCCATGTAGCAAAGTCCCCATATGGTTGTATTTATGAGTCGGTATCTGCTTTGCCTTCCGAAAACATCGAGAGCATTAGAGCATAGACTATTGCAGCACGAGATGAGGATAATGAAGAGCAATTCAGGCGTCACGTTCATCTTCTCGAGAACCTGCGTACGCGTGAGTATATGTAGGGTTGAGTTTTCGTCTCCCGTCAAAGGCAAGTCATCTCGTGTTGGTGTATGCTTTGTTAATCCAAATATTCCTAGACCTATAGACTGGCTGACCATGGTCTCGGCCTCTGCGAACGCAAGAGAATGCTCGAAGATCGACATCCCGGCCTCCGTGACAACAGGTCGACCTTGCAAAGCACACAACAACGTCTCCACAAAGTGGCTTATGCAAAGAGTGATGAAGACTGGCCAGAGGAGATTGAACGATCCACGAGGAATATCGGTGCCACTCGATTGTCTACTCATAGACACCGCACTACACGAGTCCGAATATGACTCCCAGCGCAAGAGTGTAGAACTCATGGAATACAGAAAGCCACCACCGGCAGCATGATCAAAGGAGAAACGCTTATCTGGATGGCCATATCGTATTGAGGGGTATTCAGGAGACGTTTGGCATCGAATAGCGCGTAGCAAATTCCCGATCTGCGCTAGAAATAGAGTGATGGGTATGACGCGAAGAACAAGGCGCTTTTTCCACGGAATGCTAATGTGTCGCCTCGAAGACGCATATATTGTCACGCGATTGAGTATCAAAGCGACCGAGAAGCAAGCTAATGACCATCGACTCGTCATGTAACTGAAAAAGCCGCTGAATCTCCTCATTGTTTGAAAGAAATCTGTCATGTTGAAAGCAGCGTCAGCACCAGCGTTCTCTGCAATTCCTTCAGCTATATTTGCTCCAGTGGCTCCAGCCGCAGCTGCCAGCTCATCTCCTCCGCCCCCATTACCGAAGAGGGCATCTAGACCGGTGAAACGCACGACATTGTGTGGGAGGGTGACGAACGTAAACGTTTCGACTTGTTGTATTGCTTGCCAAGGGGCTTTCAGGAATAGCAGCGGATATGAGATGTTGTTTGAGATTGTGCTGTTGAGCGTCTGCGCGGAGGATGAGGGGATGGAGTCACCAAAAGCCGACATTGTTTCACGAATATGCGGATGGACGAATAGGCGAATTTTAATGCTGTCAGAATGATTTGAATTTCAATCGCTGACAAGTAAACGTGAATATTCTGTTTGATTAGCAATAACCCATCAGTGTTCGACCGAACTGGGCAGGACTTGGGGTCCGACACCTAGGAGGCGTCTTCCCTCGGTCATAACTCTTGTGAAGCGAGAAAGTGGTAGACGTGCACAGAGTGCAGGAGAACTATTGATACAGGGTACGAAAAGTGTGAAGGATGGATGATCTGATTAGAATTGATGTGGAGAAGAGTCGTCGCGAACTCCGGGTGTTGTAGTAAGCTAAAGGGAGATAGATGATCATGATGGCGGCTGTTGCACTTGCCAAGGTCAATCCCCGCGCCTCCGCCCAATCGCCCAAAGGGAAATCCGTCACGACCAGGGTATCAGCTACGATTAGCCCTTCGATGTTGGTGTATAATGTGCAGTCAGATCGATGTGTTTGGGGACTGTTTACATTTAATATAAGTGTGCTAAGAGTATGCCGTCGTACATATTGATTAATCAAGAAAAGGAGAGTTCGGAGAGCTCACCGAACTGATATTTGCTTGTGTATATCACTTTTTTATCTAAATATCCAATTCTATGTCCATAGTATCGTATTGCCAGCCAGCGCCAAACCAGTCATAACACATCAAAAGAAGAATGCGTTGCCCTGAGCATCTCTCCTGGTAGACTTCATCTTCTCCAGAAACTCCTGACCAGGCTCGTACTCGCGCCATAGACTGGCCGGAAATATGTGCTTATTCTTCTCATACCACCGCCGATCCACCACCTTGGTCAATGCTGGATCTGTGTTGGCGCCCTCAAGCTCTTCATCATTTGGTTGCGAGACTGGGCCGTCCTCATGTGTGGGAGGTACGTTGGCTGAGAAGTCGAACAATAGACCGTCGGTCTTGCCAAAACTAGGTACTTTGTTGGCTATAAAGTAGTAAAACTCATAGTGCTGCGACAAGTTAGTATCAACACAAATTTCCGCAGTGATTAGAGGAAGACTTACATGAGGAACAATAATATCCCCTCTTACAAGCATGAGATCATCCACACCGACTCTAGCCCATTCTCGACGATTATCACGCTTCGCACGACTACTTTTCTGAGCACCTGCCACCCCGAGCTCGGCGCCAACTTTTCGACATCGGTCCAGAAATAACCAGACGTGATCGCCTTTCTTGACCTTCACCTGTCCGGCAGGGATGTTGGTTCCATCATAGAAAACAAAAGGTATTATAATCTCCGTGGCTTTGATCTTCTCTTGCATCGCCAAGAATTCTTTTCGTAAAGCATCGCGAGCCTGCGCCTCAGCTTCAAGCGCTGCTTTGGTGAGTGTCTTTGGCGGGGGAGGAGCATTGGGGTTTGCGGTGATCTTTCGCGGTTGTATAGCAGGATTTCCTTCTAGTCGCTTCTTGGATGTAGGTTGTGGCGTCGCTGCACCAGAGTCTTCTCCAGTATCATTTGTATCGTCATCATCTCCGAAGGATAATTTGCTCTTCGCAAGTGCCTTTTTCTTTTTCTTTGGTCGACCATCCGAGGAAACAGAACCGGGTGTCAGCGCACTGTTCTTGGCCCATTAGCGGTATTCCTTGATCCTAAAACGTATAGTTAAGCTTACCCGTCTGTCGCATCGCCTTGTGATGGCGATCCTGTCCTCGTGCCCGGTGTGAACCGTCCCAACGACTTATCATGCGCCTCGCGCTCCTTCTGTTCAAGGACCTCTGCTCGCCGTTTGCGAAACTCTGAGAGATGGACTAAACCAACTGTTTGTGATTTGAGTAAGTCCTCCGCTGAGGTTGCTGAGTTTGTGAACGATCGAGGAGTCGACGTGCGACTTGGTGGTTCGGTTGACATGATCTTGAAGTGTCGAGAAATATTTGATGGCAATCCAGTCTCAGAAAAAGAATGTCAAATGTATGCGCTCTACGACGCCAAGGACTTCTCGAACCACGTGACTTCAGAGGGATAGAAAGAAACTTCAAAACAAAAGCCCACACCATAAATATACAATCTTGAAATATCAATAGTTACCCAGCAGATTTTCGTGGTTGGGCTTATCGGCGCTAAGATCTGGGGCAACATTAATTGCTCAAGAGTCAAAGCTTCCGCTTCCGCTAGCTCGTCTAGTGAAATTGCTCCAACAACAACTACAGCTTCAAATCACAACTACCACATTTATCCAACATGGAGGAAGACGATGATGATCTTTACGATCCTGCTGACTCGTTTCCGCCTCAGCAGGAGCACAGTAACTATAATCAAACCACGGAAGACGCCAAACCTGGAGACTCCTACGAGTTTGAGGAGGAGGAAGAGGACGATGATGTGAATCGCACCTCCTACAGGAAAACTTCGCGCATAAAGAAAGCTGACACTCATTTAGGACGATTTCAATATTATCACAGAAGCTCCTGCAGATGCGGGTCAAAATCTGTAAGTTCAAAAAAGACCTCAATGCCTACAATTTACTGATTCGTATCTTGACAGTGCGCACCCACGACATGCAGCATTAGCCAGCGAAAATCAACGATCAGTTTCAGTCGATATCAAACCGTCAACACCTACCGTTCCCATAAAAGCCGAGAGCGCTACGCCCGCACCTATACAAGGCAGACCGGTAGCGACTTTGAAGCCCGGCGCAGATTACCCAGCCATACACACATCAACCATCGACGTGAACGGAAACCCAATACACCCCGTCACAGGCAAACCCATTACATCAACAGACCTAGATACCGATTTCCCTTCAGAAGACGACAAGCCCTGGAGACGTCCCGGAACAGATATTACGGATTTCTTCAACTACGGATTCGATGAGTTTACATGGGCGAGCTACTGCCTCAAGCAACAGCAACTGCGCAACGAGGTATCAGATCAGAAAAAACAACTGGATGAAATGCAGGCGTTCATGTCGATGGGAGGAATGCCCGGAATGCCAGGCGCGCCTACTCCCACACCAGCGCCGCCCGCTCAAGCCGCTCCTGCTGCAGCAGGTATGGCCGGTATGCCTGGGATGCCGGATATGTCGCCGGATATGATGCAGGGAATGCTTGCAAATATGATGGCTCAAGGACTCGATCCGTCGGCAATGGACCCGATGAATTTTATGCAGCATATGCAGGCCATGATGGGTGGTGGGCAGCCGGGCGGTGGACAACAGAACCAGGGGTACTCAGCGCAGGGAAATCAACAACAAATGGGTTATGGAGGTTATAATCAACAAGGAGGGTATGGTGGAGGACGCGGACGGGGCGGAGGTCGAAGGTGGTGAGCGATGTATCTATATGAATATTTGATTTCACCCTTGGTCGGACGGTATTGGCGTTCTTATTACTTCAATGTGTCACTTGCACAATATGAAATATACCCGGTTCCATATCAATCAATCAAGTGTGATAGAAAGTAAAGTACATATAGTAGAGTAGAGTAAATTATATCGGCAAGCCTCGGCTTTAGTTTCCGGGGGCGGAATGGATGCCTTGTCGCCTTGCCGTCTGGCCGGCAATAGATCATAGAAGAAAGTCTTGGCATTCTGGAAATTTCTCGCTCGAATCGCTCCAGCCAAAGCTTCGTTTCTTTTGATCTCTTCGGGTAGCTTCAATTCATCTATTTCACGATCTCACGTCTCTATCTTGCAATTCAATAGCACAGTCTCCCTATTATAATCTATCACAATGGTATGTTGGAATCTATCCCCCCCCAGTTCCACCATTCAACCAGCTCCGCGCAAGCTCAGCTCTCGCTCCCCGGATTGAAGCTCTGCTTACAATCAATCAATCTGTCCATCACGTTCTCCCTTCATACTAACAATTATGCTGCATCAGGCCCTCCGCAACATCAAGAACCTCGTCCCCCTCCTGGACCGCGTCCTCGTTCAGCGCATCAAGCCCGAAACCAAAACCGCCAGCGGCATCTTCCTTCCCGAGAGCACCGTCAAGGAGATCAACCAGGCCACCGTTTTGGCCGTTGGTCCTGGCGCCACGGACCGAAATGGAAATAAGATCCCCATGAGCGTTGCTAGCGGTGATAAGGTTTTGATTCCTCAGGTATATGCTCCCCATCCTCGACAGATGTCAATGAGTGTGGTATGCTGATTTGGGTTGTTGTATAGTTTGGTGGTAGCCCCGTCAAGGTTGGTGAGGAGGAGTTTACTCTGTTCCGGGACTCTGAGTAAGTTTGAATCTCATCGGAAAAACAATAAATACATTGCTGTCAAATAACTAATAGCTATTTCAGGATCCTTGCCAAGATCAAGGAGTAAACAAATCACTCTCTCGACATAATAAAACCTCTTCCTTTCGCACAATGTACTATATCGAACCTGTATTATCACGCCCAAAGAAACCGAAAGTCTAGGGGACGGCGTTCGTTTTGGATAAGAAGAAAAAAAGAGAAATAACCTTTTTAATACACCATTTACACTGGGAAAGGATGCTGTTGTTCTGACCATGTGGCATGCGTGACGCGTTGTCGTTGTTGTTCCAGCGGATTTTCTTGCATATTTGCACTTTTTTTTGGTCTCAATTGATTCATTCAATACATGTACTCCATGTCTCATTACCATCGGAGAGAGCCTTGATAGGGTCTACTTCATCAATCTTAGAATCTCCTCTCTGAATACATACTTATACCTATCTTCATGTGCGGCATTTTCTATTACTCGATCGAGGTCGTTCACGTCAAGTTCACAGCCCAGTCGACTTGCCAATCCATCTCGAGTGCCTTGTTGACTCTTGAGAGAACTCTTTGCCCTACGAGCTTCAGGAACATGTCCCTTCTGGTTCGGCACGGCATCTCGACGAACCTTGAAAGAACACTCGCCTGGTCGACATCTTCAGAACCGCAGGGTTGTGCCGAACTTGTCTTGAGCACAGCGAGAACGCTCTGAGCTGCGAAAGGATTGAGTCCTGCGCTTCGAAGGAATACCTCCCACTGTGTCTGGTCTTCGTGGACGTGTGAAACAGATGTTCTGCTTTCTGTTGCGTTCAAAGGAGGTACGAGATCTGGGTCAATGGTATGTTTTGCGGCTATGGACAGGATCCATTCAAGCACGTCATCTGTAGCAATGAGCAGCGCTTTGATATTGCATATATGATTTAATGACATGCAATAGGTTGTTAGATCTCTCACTGATGACAGAATTGTCATGGATGTTTCAAGAGGCGATCGAACCAGCACGTAGAGCATCTCATACCGTGGAGTAGCCTGGACAATTTTCGCATGCAACGGAGAGTCTATTCCCGGAGGCCCTTGTCCAGGAAGATACTTCTGCGTTGTTTCATGAGAACTCGCAAGAATGATTCCAGTAGTTGGGGATACTATCAAATCGGCCTCGTTGATCGACTGTGGTTGACTAGGGTTTGCTCCTTGATAGTCACGAAAGATCAGCCGCACAGATCGAGAAGATGATATATCTTCTAGAGATCGAACAAGGGTGCTGTCAGACCGTAGTAATTGTGTCGACATAATCAGCAAGAGCGGCTTATTGGACTCTTTCGAATAGTACTTGGGGTATAGATTGAGGCCGTGGATGTTATGCGTAACGATAGGCGAGGATGACAATTTGGTCGAGATCGCTAGCTTTTCAGGAGTATCAGCCTTGACTGAATGAAATTCTGTGCTACTCTTTGGCGTGCTGCTAAAGTACCGACTTTCATGGTCAAGTTTCCGACGTTTATTCTTGTGGCCTCTCGTCTGCATGAATGCGGATAGCGTACCTAGCGATCCTGGTGGATTCGTCACTGGTGAGAGTGCAATTCTTGATCCAGGCACCTTCCTTGCAACGTCTTCTGGTTCATGAATAGTCAGGGGAGATGCTGCTCGTTTATTACTGACAGCCTCTCCGACGTGTGAGTTGTGTACCCCAAACTGTTCAGGGGTAAAATCGTATTCAACCAACGCTACATCGAGGCCAATACCCGTGTCACTGTGAGGAGAGTCCAGGATGGAATTGCGCTCAACCTGCTCCTCCTTTTCAGTACCTAGAGCATCTTCGACGGGCAGGTCGACTTCCTCGAGCAGACCAGGGGTAACTGCTTCTTCAACAATCGCTTCGTTGAGGCCAGAATTCGTGTCGTTACTACGAGACTCCCGTATGATGCTGTGTTGATGCTGATCCTCACTTTCTAGATAGAAATAAGCGTCTCCGACGTCCGGATCGTCTTCCGCAAGTAGACCAGGAGTAGCGACATTTTCAGCAAGTGCTTCGTTGTCAAAGTCAGTGTCGGTATGGCGAAACTCCGATTCAACATGGCGCTCATGCTGCTCCTTACTGTCAATGTAGAGAGGAGGTGTAGCCAGCTGTGAAGAAGATACCTAAGAAACGAGAATCAAAATTACCACATCTGTAGTCACTGAGGAGCATATACTCACTATGTCCAAGATAGAGCTGTTAACGAATTCCTCTACATCCTTCCTATGCCTCTTTTCGTCGAGATACGTTAGAGCTTCGCGCAAAACCCGTCCAGTGCCTTCAGGGGCTTCCAGTTTCTCCGTGCTCGGGTCTCTATCCAACATGCTCGGCAGCTCCCAGAAGTAGTCAGGAAACTCGAGCCCCTCTTCAATGCTGGCTCTTTCGCGATCCGCCAGATCTGGTACTATTTCATTCAACAGTTCGACAGAATCAGCTCTCTTGGTCAATCCCTTCAGCGTAGTCTTCCTTTCGGCAGAGAGTAGTGGAACGTCTATCTTCAAATCATCCCTGGGCTTGTGCTTGAGTTTCAGAGAAATGGTATCTTCCGCTCTGTGATCTGGTTTGGCCTGTAGTGCTGTTACTTCTTGTAGGACAGACGTTAAGAATTTGACCCCATCCTTGTCAAGGACTAGTTTCTCGTTTTTCGATGTAAAGGTCGATGTGTGATTTGAAGTCTCGAAATCGAAGAGATGCGATGTCAAGTCCGTCGAGGAGAGAGATTGTGCATGTTCAGAGTCGCGGATCTGGGCAAGGAGATCCAAGGGGTTGAGGTGTTGGTAGTTTCCCGCAATGCCTCGGGATCTAGCGTAGTCAAGCACAGAAACTTCGTCAAAGTCGTCCATTACGAGCTCCTCAAATGAATATCGGTACGTTGGGATTTCGTGAGGGAAGAGGTGAGGTTGGATCAATTGATGACAACGGAGCAGGAGCGCAACACGGTGACGTACTACACACCCTGAGGTAATATCCAGGTACAAGCCAACATCAAAGGCATACATAGGTAGGGTCTGTAATTTACTTACAACGGCAAGATGGAGGAAATATGGAAAGCGGCCAATGGGTACACTGACCAGAAATATGTGTCTGCCATTCATTGCTTTCAGGGGTAGTACATATAAGGTTTAGTTTCATCAATAATGTACAGTCATTAATCTTATTCAATTATCCAAGTCGACCCATTCCAAGAGTCGGTGGTCCAAGAACCAGTTCCTGTACTTCCTCCTTCACATTTCCTAGCCTGCTCGCGACACCTAGAATACCGGCTTCGACATCTCCCAGAGCGGCAGCAAGATCTGCCAGTTGGTTCTTAGCGCCGCCACCAGGTGTACCGTCGTCGCGATTGCGGGAAGAAAGAAATTCATTGATCTGTCGGTTGAGTGAGCCCTCAACACCGTGGAGATGATCTTCGATTTCTTTCAGGTTCTTCCTGTAGCCATCAAGAACGGTAGACATTTCATCTGACCGGTGAGAAAAGTATTCGACCAAGTTTGTTGGTATGCCGTTGATCGAATCAGATGTAGATGGATCGCCTTCAACTCCGTCAGGTAGCGCAAGGGTGCTCTTTCGATTCTTGATGGAGGATCGTAGTGTCTGGCGCTCAGATAGCTGTTGCTCAGAAACAGACCACCAGCCTCCACCTGTCGATTGGTATTGCAGTGGCAGTTTCAGATTGTCAATCGCACGGAACCCGACTTGAGCCTCTGCTGCATTTCGAGCTACCATTTTGCGAACAGCATCAATTTCCCGAGCATCATTTTCCAGAGCTAGTTGGATGTTTTCAAGCTTTCCTTCAACAAACTCGACATCGTTCGGGATTGTAGAGCCTTGAGATATGACTGTGGGTATAATTCCGGCGACGTCGTTGCACATGCTGATTTGATTCAGAATATATGTATCGATCTGTTCTATCGTTCTTTTGATTTCATCTGCACAACTCTCGAATTTCGTCGTCGGTAGAAGATTGCTAGCATCTACCCTGACTCCTTGCACAACAGTTCCTTGAGCTGCTGCTGTTGCTTGTGGCTGTTGAGTGGTCGTGTTCTGAGACCCGAAAATGGAGAGTGTCGGTTTTTGCTGTTGTTGCTGCTGCTGAGCTGCATTCTGAGTGCCACCACTGGAAAAAGTCAGCAAACCACAAATCATGAACAGTACATAATTGATGCTTACAAAATACTCGTTCCTGTCGTTGTAGCTGGCGCCGTGCCAAAAAGGGATTTTGTTTGAGTTTGAGTCGTAGCTCCCTGGTTTCCTCCGAACAGACTGCTGCCGCCAGTCGTATTCTGCTGCTGGGTGTTGGTGGCACCGAATAGACCTCCACCGGTAGTTCCTGTCTGCTGTGTGCCTGTGTTTCCGAACAATCCACCGCTAGGGGTTGCAGGCTTTGCTGTACTTCCGAATAAACCTCCACTAGCCGGTTGCGACGTGGCCGTCGAGCTGCCAAACAAGCCTCCGCTTGCCATGCCACCTTGTTGTGTAGTAGTCGACGTGTTTGCGCCTTGTCCGCCGAATAATCCTCCACCGGTTGTCTGATTATTCCCTGATTGCGGGTTTCCGAAAAGGCTTCCGGCGGGTTTCTGTTGGTTTCCAAACAAACCCCCTGTGGCAGGCTGTGTTGTAGAGGGCGCTGATGTGTTAGAGCTAATAAATGTCAGCGGAAGCTTCTCTATCAATCAACTTTCAGTTGTGGGGAATGTTTTTGTGCTTCGCGAAGCTGAGCGTTTGGAACAGCGATGGTAGAAACACGAAACAGCAAAACGTGCATGAGATAAATGTCGGAAAAAACACCCAATAAACAGCATTGACGGTGTAGAAAATGCAGAGACTCGAGCACTCACAATAAAGAATTAGCTGTAGATGTGTTGATAGATAGCCCACCGGCGGCTGGCGCAGAAGGTTTTGTTGAAAACATCGAGAGACCGAAGGAACTGGGGTGCCCTTATTTAACAAGGAGATATGACAGCACGCGCTGCAGACTCAGACTCGCCCCTTGCTTTCGATGCTCAAAGAACCAGCTCAGGCTTTTGTTGTCGCGAGCTGGGCGGAAGAAAGAGACAAACAGAGCTCAAAAGGAATCCGGCACTTTCCCCGATTAGGATTAGCTCATTTTGTATGTAGATATTGTCTCCCTAGGTATTAAGACGATCCACGACTTCGTCTCTATTCATCTTTTGCACTCAGCCAACCAATAATTCGGCGATATCTGGATCATGGAGAATGATTCATTATACGATCACGAAAATGAATTGCGCTTGACATGTGTAGCTGTCTGCAATGTGTCGGATATAAACGAGTCCAATGACAGATCAAGCAGTTTGCAAGACTCGAACTATTTCAAGAACGCAGAATGGTGAGTGACCCCATGCTGTCTATGAGAATGTTTGAGTGCTGATGAGAAATTTTAGGACTCCAGATGGAACATCGGTCATAACTACGTCTGCGGACAATCATATCAGAACATATATACTGTATGAAACTCTTTCGCGATGTTCTATACAGAAGTATTTGATATTAATCCACGTATGACAGGCCACCGGACCTTCTTGAGGATAGAGAAGATGCATTGGATCTAAAACCATATTCTATACTACCGTCTATGGAGCCAGTATATGCAACTGCAACATATCCGTTCTTCAATCTTCAAGACCCCTCGACTACCTTAGTTCTATCCTCAGTTCGGGATCACCCTATCAGACTCTCATCGGCTTTGTCGCCTCAAAATTTGGGTACATACTCTTTGATAAACCCGTCAACTGAAGCCTTTATTGCACCTCATTCGATTCTATACCCCTCGCATCTCGGCGGTTCTCAATTCATTACGGGTTCTGATTCTTTGATATGCATTTTTGATGTTTCTCGCACCGGAAACGAAGGACCCGTCAGCCGTTTACCTACTATCCCAAACAAACGAAAGCAGATCGTCGGCGGTGGCGTCGGAATGAAGGGAATTGTATCTGCGCTTGCCATGAATCCTGCCCAGGATGGAATCCTAGCTGCCGGCACCTTCACCAGAAACATTGCTCTGTACGGTGCCAGAGGAAGTGGCGAGCTCATTGGAACATTCAGTATCGCCAAGACGGAAGCCGACAGCCATATAGGAGGTACAGGGATTACACAGCTATTGTGGAGCCCTTGTGGGCGATATATGTATGTGGTTGAGCGTAAGAGTCAAGGTATGCTGGTCTACGATATTCGAGTTACCGGTCAGCTGCTGGGATGGCTTGAGGGACGAGAAGCAATGAGCAACCAGCGGATGAAAGCAGACGTTATTGCCGTGGGTGACGACGGTTCACATGAAGTGTGGGCAGGTGGAACAGATGGAGTGGTGAGAATGTGGAAGAACCCTCATACCACGATCGGTGGAAGCCAGCCCGACTTTTCATCCAAGATTCATGATGGTGCGTTTGCAATTCAAGACTGATAAGTCTGAACAATATTAATGCTGATGCGAATGTGTAGACCCCATCACCAGTTCGGTGTTCCATCCAGGCGGCAGTGTATTAGCAACATGCTCTGGACAAAAGCGATTCCCGGATTATGATGTCGACGACGTTGGAGAGATTCAACAAAAGACCCAAATAAAGGGCGACGATAGCTTGAAGATTTGGGCACTGTGATACAGAGTTCTAAGCCAAGAGTGATTCCTTCGATGAAGCACGATTGATAATCAGATCACTCTGGCTTCTGGTAAGCACCATGCTGAAATCTCACACTTTCTGAACGCTAATAAATATAGCTGAGAATATACATGGCCGGCTAGATTCAACAGACATTTATAGTCTGTGCTCAAAAATCCTACGGCTTACCGTTATTCATAAGTCCGCTGCGGAGTTAGGGCTTTCTCAAATCCATCAACACAACTTCTATTTCCAAGAAAATATTGTCTGCTTGGAAACAGAAAATAAATGTCTATAAAATTGGCAGCTGTCTACGCGAAATTCTACAAATGTAAGATAGACTTCTTTCTAGCCCAGAAATTGACACTGACAGTATCTACAATGCAGCGCCTCTCATCGACCAGCTTTTTCGCCCTCACATGGGCTCTTACTTTTGCATCAAATGTTCATGGGTGACCAGCCCAAGCTCCAGCGTACTCAAACAGTCCCTCAGCTAGGACTATCTAGCAAGCTTCTTCCAACCTGACCTGGATCGAAAATCTCGCCTTTCGACCATCCAATGGAGACCTTCTGTTCGGTTTTGTCACCGAGCCAAGTCTATACCGACTCGAGGATCCATGGAATCAAGCTACCACAAAGTTACTCTATGATTTTCCAGACGTGACCTCGGTGTTGGAATGTTAGATTGCAGATGATGTCTTTGCCGTAGCAGTCGAGAATTTCAGCACCACTACCGTAACCGCTACGGAAGGATCATTCTCGTTGTGAAAGGTGGACTTCAAGGACGGAAAGGGTGGACATGAGGTAGCGCCTGAGATATCGAGATCGGCTTAAATTACCTTTCTTACTACGTATACGAACTAGTTCAGATCGATGTGCCAAAAAGCTGAGTAGCGGACTGCTCAATATGGAAAACTAAAGTGTCATTTGTATATAGGGCGTTCTTCGATGTTTCTGAGATCTTTCTACCTCAATGGATTCAAGTATCCATACTGCTCATACAAAATTTGGTGTATGGAGCAAGTGGGAGTTGCTGAAAACCAGCCCTATCAACTTAACCGTTCAGTACGATCGTTGCCCTAACATCCCCAGTCTTAGAAATCTGCGAAGGTCCATAATTGCTCAATCTTGCACCCAGAGCTTCAATTTATCCATCATTCTATCCTTAAGTCATTCAAGAAATATTTCATCTATAGCAAGGGTAATAAAGATGCAATCGCACTCTACTTAACTCATTCATGGGGAGGCCTGCATGCTGGTAAATTCTTCCGCTCCATACAAGAACAAGCTTCATATCGAGTCATGTAATAACTGGTGACAGCTAAGCATAATTCTCTTAGACAACTACTACATAGCTTAAAATAATAGGAACATTTTAAACGTTTATTGGCAACTTCTGTTATTTCAGGGCTTGGTATTCTATGTATCACCAAATCCAAACTGGGTGTTTCGCTGTCAGCACAAAAAACTCAACATCGACGATGTTGAAAGATATCTCGGCGAGGGCGAATTCACTTGATTTACTAAAATGTCCTTAGTCATTGATTGTTTGATTTATCATGGTGACCTATACCGACCTAATTTAGCCCAGCGAATTGTGAATGTTTGAGATACCTACAGTCCAGTCCGTTTCTACTCGAGTATCATGTCATTCCGTCCCTGACTTTTCGATTGTTTTCATTCTGAAATTTAGATACAATACATACTATTCATCCTATGGTCTAATTACGTGTCTAGACTAATATCGGCCGAGCCTACCGAGGTATATCTCCCTACATATGTAGGTAGATGCCCAACTAGTATATACATCAAGAATATTAGCCATCAATGCATATTCGGACGGAGGACCCGGCCAAGCTATTTGCACACGTAACCCAGGCCTGTTAGAAATACACCATCAGGATATGGTTATGCGTAAAATGGGAAGGCGAAGATGGGACAGGAGGCGGCGTGCCTGTTGTTAGGGGGCTTGAGGCTTGTTGACGATGTAACACTCAGTAAACTCTACCGTACGGTAGTATTTCCATAGTCATCACCAACATTATCATCACGAGTACGAGTATACAATTCCAAGAAGTAGAGATACATTACGGCGTTTATAAAAGCGGTCAGTAGCCACAACAATACTGTATATATTTACGGGGCCTCATAAGCACCTTATACAGCCAGACTGCGAACCGCACCAGGAGATCGACCAGACATGCTGTTCTCGAAACCGGTGAACCGCTTGAATAGCGTGCTCACCTTCATCTTTTTGATCAAATACACCCTCGCCGCACCTTGTGATATCTATTCTTCTGGCGGAACTCCCTGCGTCGCTGCACATAGCACCACTCGAGCCCTTTACGACGCATACACCGGCGCACTCTATCAAATATCCCGTGGTTCTGATGGCGCTACAGCCGACATTTCACCCCTATCCGCTGGCGGTGTTGCTAATGCCGCCGCACAAGATACATTCTGCACCAGTACGACGTGCCTGATTACAATTATCTATGACCAGTCCGGTAACGGTAATCATCTTACCCAGGCACCCCCTGGAGGTGAAGCCAGTGGGCCAGAAGCCAATGGCTATGACTATTTAGCTAGCGCTATTGGAGCGCCGGTGACACTGAATGGTGATAAGGCGTATGGGGTTTTCATTTCACCCAAAACTGGTTATCGTAACGATGCTGTTACTGCTATAGCCACTGGTGACGAGCCGGAGGGCTTGTATGCTGTATTGGATGGCACGCATTACAATACAGTTTGCTGTTTTGACTATGGCAATGCTGAAGTCAGTAACAATGATACAGGAAATGGCCATATGGAAGCTATTTACTTTGGAGCTGATACCAGATCTGGCAGTGGAGGTGGCACCGGTCCCTGGATCATGGCCGATCTCGAAAATGGTCTCTTTTCTGGCTACGCAGCTGGTAACAACGATGCTGATGTAACAATGTCTTCTCGGTTTGTGACGGCGACGCTCAAGGGAGAGACAGATCAATGGGCGATGCGGGGTGGAGACGCCACCTCTGGCTCATTGACAACTTTGTACAGCGGCATACGTCCGACTGGTGGTTATAACCCGATGAGCAAAGAGGGGGCCATTATTCTCGGAATTGGCGGCGATAACAGCGATGGCGCTCAGGGTACGTTCTATGAAGGTGTTATGACTAGTGGATACCCATCTGATGCCACTGAGAATTCGGTACAAGCCAATATTGTTGCTGCGGGCTATGCAACCGCCTCCTTGGTTAGTGGTCCCGGGTTAACTGTTGGATCCTCGATTTCGCTGCGAGCAACAACCGCATGCTGTACGACAAAGTATATTACTCATTCTGGATCGACCGTGGAACTTCAGGTTGTAAACTCGTCTAGTACCACTGCTCTCCAGCAGCAAGCTAGCTGGACGGTTCGCACAGGACTTGGTAACAGTGGTTGTTACTCATTCGAGTCCGTCGATACTCCTGGCAGCTATATCCGCCACTCCAACAGTCAACTCTTTCTCAATGCCAACGATGGCACCAAACTGTTCAGTGAAGATGCCACATTCTGTCCCATGGCTGGTCTCAACAGCCAGGGCAATTCTGTACGATCATGGAGCTATCCATCTCGCTTTTGGCGCCATTACAATGGGATCCTTTATATTGCGGCCAATGGCGGACCTGATACTTTTGACAGTACAACGTTGTACAATGATGATGTGAGCTTTGTGATCAGCGCCGGTTTTACTTATTCTCTTTGAAGGGCAGGGGGTGTAGGTCGCGACCTATATACTATTCTCTGGTTGTGCCCTAGTACATACATGCAAGAGACATCTGGAGGACAATGTACATACATTCACGTATGAGTATATAGTCAATCGATCAATTGGCTCTTCAGCCGGTCGAGTATCATCGTCATTCAAATGTTCCATGTAGCCGTTTATATCTTATTCGCAATCCAGGCAAAGTGGACATGCTTCCGTCCATGAATTTATTTTTGAAGCAAGTATTGAGATAGATACTGACACATCTTCTCTGACTCCTGGCTTGGTACTTTGTCATTTGCCCCAGATGACTCAATAACCTTTCTCTATGTGTGTTTATATGCACATTCTAGACTTTATCTAAACCACTCAGTGTACACAAAAAGTAAACCAAAACAACCTCCCATATATCCGACATTATCATTGCGACGGAATGACAATGCCATACTGCTCATACGGAAAGTCCTCCAGCGTAGAAAGCAACCGACCAAACCCATCATTCAACTTCCCAGGCTTGCCCGATGTACCAGCCTTCGCCAATCGCTCCCCTTGCAACTCATCTGCTTCCTTTTCAGCATCCGTCTTCTCCTCCTCCTTGTGTTCTCCGGTCAGACCTGCAAGAACCTCCTCCTCACGCCCCTTGTACACATCCAGGACAAGCGGATGAGGACACCAGATAACCTGCATACCCGCACGACGACCAGCCTCAACACCGGGAACGGCATCTTCAAAGACTAGACACTCCTCTGGCTTAATTGGCTCTTCGCCCTTTTCGCGGAGTTCCTGGTTGATACTCTCAAGGGCAAGCAAGTAAATATCCGGCAACGGCTTTCCGCGTCCATCGCCAATACGTGGGTCATCACCTAGAACCTGTCTATTTTTGGGAAACAGAGAGAAGAGATCCTGCAAATGACTGGATTTGAGCTCATAGTTGCGTCTGTGGGATGATGTTGCCAGGGCAATGTAAACCGGATGAGAGGTGTTGGTAGTGGCATGAAGATCATTGAGCAACTTGACTACACCGGGCAAGGGTGCGGCCTCAGGGAAGAGCTTTTGTTGCATGACGGCTATTTTGGCGGAGTACTGGTCTTGCGAGATGGGTAGCTTTGCCCAATCATGGAAGATTTTGATGGCCTGTATGTTTGTCAGTGTATATTCCTTAAGCGCTCTGTTGTAGAGAAGATAGTACCTCGGGAGCAGGTCGGCCTTGGATCTGAGCCTTGAGATACCAGGGCATGTTAGGCTTGCCATATTCTTGCAGAACAGAGTTTGTGATGGTCGTGTAGATGTCTTCTGTATTTAGCAGGAGACCGTCCATGTCAAAGAGACAGGCCCTAATGCGGGGTAGTCTATAGATCGCAGTTAGCTAAAGCCATATGGATGGGAAAGATCCTGGATACGCACTCGGTTGACGACATTGTGGTTATTTGAGTTGAAGAAGGCAAATGCTTGCCGTACTGCGGGGATGTCAAGATTTTTGTCGTGAGAGAGGTGATGGATGTTGATGAAGAGAAGGAGAACGAGGGAGTGGCTTCTATATTTATACTCAAAACCTGTCATCTAAAGTGTCGTAATGTCAGATGTATGACAGGAAGCTCATGCGGATGCAGACAAAGATTCTTTCTGTTGAGGTATCATGGTATTCCATACCAACAGTGGGCGGTTTATACTGTGTTTGATGACGAAAGTTCTGTTTTTCTTACATTTCTTACTTATGCGTACGGAATATGTACAGATATATGCACGTGGGAATCTGATTGGCTTGAGGTAGGCTGCTCACCTTGCCCTACTTGGAGATGTCTCCTTCTAGATTCTGTTTAAGTATTTTGGAGTTCAATTTATCTCGGAGATCGTTCGAGCGTCCTCAAGCATTTTCGCGTAAGCTACAAGGGCACGTACATAGGGTTTGTGCTACCTATTAGTTCAATCAAGCAAAAATACTACCAGCAGATCTCGTACCTGAATTGTGGAGCATCGTAGGCCTTTGCTCGAGTCTATTCATACTTCTATATCTGTGAAGAGGTGCTCGAAAGCAGATATAAATCTCTACACAAACTATATACTCGAATGCTTGTATGAAATCCATAGAACGTGGATATAAATATCTGGCCGTGCATGAAGATATTACTAGCGCAATACGAACCAACAATACATACAGTACGACTTCGTTCAACCAAGGCAAAAACCGACATATTCTACACTTGAGTGACACTGTTCCTGAGTCTTTCTCACTGTCACCGACGACTCACGCATCACTTGACAATTTAGATTTTCTTGAAGAACTATACAATTGGCGGAATTAATAGTGTGACGACTTTTACGATACAGGTACGAGAATCTGTCATTTCCCGCGGTCAGACTTGTCAGTCGTCCATAACAGTCATGACTTACACTGGCCCAAACACAGATCAACGATTCTGAACATTCCTGAGATAGGCTCATCAAATGGCGCAATCAGCCTTCGACAGACCAGAGCCAAAACACACACCAAATGAGACGAACGGTGCGGAGTCGGACGACGAATTTCACGATGCCCATTTCCCCGCAGACGAAGAAGCTGTACGTGCGCGTCCCTCTTAACGCATGACGGTGCTAATAACACAAGCAGAAATTGTTAGAAGAATCGAATAATTGCAAAGTCGAAGCAAACAAACAGTTCGCCGCTGCCGCCTATTCGGATGCCATTTCCACGTACGATCGCGCACTTGCCTCTTGCCCGAATTACCTAGATTACGAGATTGCGGTGCTGAAGAGCAATATATCGGCATGTTATCTGAAATTGGAGGACTGGAAGGCAGCTGTTGATGCAGCGACGGCGAGCATCGAAAATTTAGACAGATGTCTTCCAAAACCCAAACAGACCGATAAAGAGGATAATGCCAAACCTTCCGATGAAGGAGCAGAAGCTATAGTGGAGCTTCCAGACGACGAGGAAGACGAGGCAAAGCAGTTAGAGCGTCTACAACAAGATGACAAACGTCGCGAAGATGTCAAAAGAATCCGCGCCAAGGCATTGATGAGACGGGCTCGTGCAAGGACAGAACTGGATGGTTGGGCTAATTTGCAAGGCGCGGAAGAAGATTATAAGGAGCTGGCAAGCATGGACAATCTGCCGCCGCAAGATCAAAAGATTGTACAGCGAGGATTACGAGAATTACCGCCTAGGATTCAGGCTGCGAGGGAGAATGAGATGGGGGAGATGATGGGGAAATTGAAGGATGTGAGTATTTCCCTTGTTGCAATTGACTGAATCAATGCTGATAATCCCGTAGCTTGGGAACGGTCTTTTAAAACCCTTTGGACTATCGACCGACAATTTCAAATTCATCAAGGATGAGAATACGGGAGGATACAGCATGCAGTTTCAGCAAGGAGGTCAATGATAGTGCATTGCCACCTCAAGCTCTTGAGTCATCGGAAATCGGATAGGGTCTCCTTCACATGGACATACTCTAAGGTTCCCCGGGCCGAGAACATTCTTATACCAAGACGCTTAGAGCGCCACTTGCAGTCTAATGCAAGTTGGAACGAGTGTCCCCGGAAATTGTCACAATTCTCCTCATGAGTACCGAGTTCCTTTCCCGGTCATTAACAACGATTGTGCTGCGGGGTTTGTAGCCCAGTAGCAGGGCTAGACTGCAAATAGATACATGAACCTGATTTCCTTACGCATGGAAAAGTAACAACGAGATCAAATAGTCAGAATATGAACTGTAGAATGGGAGAACGTCAAATCCCGGATTGTATGAAATGCGGAGAACCCCCAGGTCCCCGCTCGGATTTCCCGAGAATCTTTTACTCCGAGAACTCTCAGGCAAAGAAGGACATTCTTCTTCTTTCTACCATGCTGTCAATTTTGTTAAGAATTTTCACCTATACTTTATACGAATAGGATAGTATAAGCAGTCAGCAACATGACCGCCCTCCTACAAACGACATATCTTGGCCAAGTCCAAGGCAAAAACATCGATGGCGTAACACATTATCGCGGCATCAAATATGCTTCTCTGAGGAATAGGCTCGCAGATGCTGAGCTGATTACCTCTAGATCACCAGATGAAGGAGTTTTGGACGCTACAAAGGATGGGTATGTGGTTTACATTTTCCGGTCTTCAATTCGACCGAGAATCATGACTGACGTATGATAGACCAACGGCTGCTTCTCTCGCCAATGGATGTGATTTCGAACAGAGCGCTGTTCAGCAGACATTACCTAAGAAGGAACTACCGCAATCTGATACAGAATGTCTTAATCTGAATATCGCTGTGCCAGAGGGAACGACATCCGCCTCAAAGCTTCCGGTCTTGCTGTTCATACATGGTGGAGGTCTGAGCATTGGTGCCAACTCATGGCCACAGTTTGACTGGACTCGGGTGATCAAGTTGTCTGTTGAGAAGGGTGTTCCTATCTTGGCTGTTGGACCCAAGTAAGTTCCCTCCCTCGGATGAACGGTCCCTGTTTGAGAGACTGACATCGCATAGCTATCGCCTTGGTGCATTTGGATTCTTGACTTCGGAAGAACTTCGTGCAGCAGGCTACAAAGCAAACAATGGCTTCCGTGACCAACGAACCGCTATAGAATGGGTGCATAGACATATTCGCGACTTTGGCGGTGACCCAGATAACATTACACTTGCAGGAATGAGTGCCGGTGGAGGTAATACGACTCTGGCACTGCTCGCAAGAGTAGAAGCTGACATCTCTTGCAGGCTCGGCCACTCAACACCTTCACTCCACGACCCCTCTCTGCAAACGTGCACTCTCGATGAGCGGGCAAAATATTCTCATGACCCCTCTGCCGTACGAAGTGCACGAACAGGGTTACCAAACGGCTATCAGAGCATGGGGTTTCGACAAGCTGTCACCAGAAGAGCGCATCAAAGCAATTCTTGAGTCGCCTGCTGCGGAGCTCGTGGAGAAGATGCCACCCGATGTCGCTCCCAGCTTTGCTATTGACGGCGATCTGATTCCCAATCCACCAACTTTTGCTCAGATATCGGATAAGTCTGCGGCTAGCTATCCAGTGGGAAAGAGCTGGTGCAAAGAGATTCTTATTGGCGATGCCCAGCATGATGTTTGTTCTATCCGTCACCTGGCTTTTAAGAATAAATACTGACAGCTTATACAGTCCAGTATATTCGGCGTCCGTCTCGGATTCCAGGCCAAGAATGCTGCACCACGCTTCATATCCACCCTTGAAAAAGCCCTCTCAGCATACCCCGCTGAAATTTTATCCGAATTACTAGCATCATACGGCATCTCCTCTACAATTCCAGATAAAGACGCATTTGATCGTATTCTCGAGTTCACGAATGACGTTCTATTCTACGCACCAGTTCTAGCATACGCAGCGGGATGGCCTGAAGATGGCAATGCATATGTCTACTACTTCAACGAAGAGAATCCATTCAAAGGTCCCTTCAAGGGTCAATCTACTCACATCCTAGATTTGGCTTATTTCTATCAGAATTACAATGATTACCTCAGCCCCGAGCAGCAGGAAGTCGCTCGAGCTTTTGCCGAGGACCTTCTCAAGTTTGTTGCTGGACAGGCGCCGTGGGAGGCTTGCAAGGGTACCGGTGAGGGATTTAGAGCGAGAGTTTTTGGTCCTAGTGGGCAGCAGCAGGTGAGAAGACTTGTGAAGGATGTTTACGGAGGTGAGACGCAGAGAAGAGGCGTGCTTCCGAAGCTTGCGAGCGAGAAGGGTGTGAAGTTGGATGATTTGACGGGGGTGTTCTTTGCGTTTTTGGGTACTTTCTCGCCATAGTCAGATAGCTTGATAGTTTGAGTGTTACGTACCAGCATTTTTGGACAAGTGGAGGGAATGAAATGACTTGCCGGATTGGGTAAGACATATCCCGGGGGGATTTCCGGAGTGTGGGGTAATCCCACCTCCATCCTCCCCACGTGCCACTTAGGGCTAATTTCTACAAACTCACCCTACTATACGAATTGGCAACGTCTAAGTTCTAACTAACTCAATCCAGCCAATTGAGATTCAGTAACCCCTCCCTGACAGTTCTCACCTACCTTCTACTTCCCTGACAATTTTCCCAAGTCCTTTTTTCCATTGACACAGACTTTGTATAGGAGAAAAGCAGCCAAAATGACCAGCACAACTACGCTTCACCGGCAACTAAACGCCACATTCAACGGCATAACAGTAGACTTCTCAGGCACCAGAATCAACAAGTTCAAGGGCATCAAATACGCTCATATTCCCGCTCGATTCGAGAAGGCGCAACCAATTTCTCCTGAAGAGTTGGATGGGAAGACGATTGATGCTACTCAATATGGGTTTGTCTTCGGCATTCATTGGCCCTGAGTGTGTGTTACTAAATTGATGTCTGATAGTCCCAAATGCCCACAAGTCGACGTCGATGTGCGTCATTTACTGCGCATACCCGAGGATTTCGAGATCAAGGAGGAAGTTGAAGATGAGTTTGAGTGCTTGAATTTGGATGTCACTGTTCCGGCGGATGTATCGAGAGGCCAGAAACTGCCGGTTCTGGTTTGGATATACGGTGTGTTTCAACATCTTGGGGGGTTATCTTTCTGGCTAGAGATTTGTGAACGCTCATTCCGCGAATAGGTGGCTCCCAAGCAGTTACCTTCTGCTCTGCTGCGTCTGGGATCTGTGGTTAGTATATCTAATGATCATCATATACGAGGAATTAGGCTCATTGATTCATAGATACTACAAGAATCGTCGCGGATTCAGTCAAGGCCGGAAAACCGATTATAATGGTTGCTATGAATTACCGACTGAACCTCTTTGGTTTTGGAGACGGTAAAGGTACCGCGGAAGTCAATCTATCTCTTAAAGATCAAGCATTGGCAATCGACTGGGTTAGACGATATATTCAGGGATTCGGTGGTGATTCTGTAAGTACTACTCCTCGCCACTGAAATATACAGATATTGATAAACGATCTCTTAGGAAAACATCACCCTCTGCGGCGAAAGCGCCGGCGCAGTCTATGTACACGCTCACCTCATAACCGGTCCACCGGTCAAACGGGCCATTCTCATGTCTGGCTCTCTGCACTTGTCTCCGCCAATGTCCCATCAGCTCGGAAAGGGAATCTTACAGACATGCGAAGCTCGTGCTCAAGAGTTAGAAGGTAAATCATTACGTGAATGCAGTCAGAAAATATTCAAGCAGATCCTGACAGAAAACAATCTATCTCGCTGCTGGCTGCAGGAAGAAGACGTTTTGGCGGATTGGGAGAATAAGCAGGAGCAGGTTGAGGAATTGATGATTGGCGAGACGGAGTTTGAGGTGCCCTTCCTTTTCCCCCTACCCTTGGGACTTGATACAGAACTAACCTATCGAATAGTCAGTAATATGGCGTAGGGGCATCGAGACCCTCTCCCCGTCAGACATAATATCCACCTTCACAGCCTCCAACCCTGAGCAAGGCGACAAACTGCGCAAGGCATATCACATCTCCGCCGATAGGCCAACATCGAGTACCCTCGGCGTTTTGGATCTTCTACACGACTCTAAATTCACTCTCCCCACCGAACTTGTTGCGGAAAAACTCATCGCGAACAAGAAGAAGGTATATAGATACCTTTTTGACGAGGTCAATCCATGGCAGGCCTCTTCTCGCGCTCACCATGCCGTTGATATACTGTTCCTGTTTGGTACGATGGACTTCTCGCATAACCCCTCCGCTGAAGCGGTAGGCCAAGACATGCGGAATAGATGGATCAGTTTTGTGAGCGGTAGTGAGCCGTGGTCCGAATTATCTACTACAGAGAAAAGGTTCGCCTTTGGTCCGTATGGTGATTGCAAGGAGATTGATCAGAGACAGTTTTCGGGGAGGAGGAGGGCACATGTGTTGGAGTTGTTGAGGGAGGTTGGACCGCAGGTCTATAATGGGATTGCGAATAAGTTGGCTGCTGGGAAGATTAGTTTGCTTAACTAGAGCGTAGTGCAAAGGATTATAAACAAATAGACTTTATTGGCTCAAGTTTGAAGTTTGATTAAGAAGACGGACTTAGGTCAAGATAGATGCTTGGATATCAAGCTGCTATTCACAACGACGATATACACAACTCGCAAAATCATAAATACATCAAAGCATCTACATTCATTTGGCACCAACCCCAAATCAAATCAAGAAGTACCATTAATCTTCAGCCTGTCAACCCCCTTTGCCAAAATCTCCTCAACCTCCTTCAAATGACTCGAGAAATTGTCCACCAAATTATCCCACATCTTAGGCTCGTGCTCATGCTTTTTGCTTGAGTTCCATGCATAATCGGTGATTGTGAAGGGACGGGAAGACTCAAACATGAATGCGATGGAGGCGGGTGAGATTTGCATTACGGGTGGTGCGGATTCGGTGGCTTCTTTGAATTGTTCGTAGGCGACGCCGTGGGGCACCACTAATCACAAATTAGACATTGGATAAAAATGTATTAGGGACAGAGTACTTACTGCCGCACTCGAAAGAGATACTGCCTGGCATGAATTCGTCGGATCGGCCGCCGTATTCTCCATAGACGAGACCCATGAGTTCAGAGGCTGCGTTTCGATGGTAGTATGGTGGGCGATAGGTATCTACAATCGGTCAGTCATTTTACCTTTCTTTTCAATAAAAGTTACGTAGAGGTGAACATACGAGAGGCAACATCCCATCGAGGCGAGAAAATCAGGAAATCGGCAAGAGGGCTTGTGAGGTCACGGGACTTAGCCGTCAAGACGCAGAAGATGGAAGGATCAATGTGGTCAACAGAAATGGAGCCGACATTGACGAACTTGGTCATGTCATATTTATAAGGAACCTGTAATAGAGAATAAGTATCTTGCAAGCAAAAGCAGAGACGAATGGAACATACATAATTTCCGTGCCATGCAACAACATCGAACGGCGAGTGGTTCTGCGTGCTCTTGAAGAACTTTCCTCCGAGCTTATACACAATCTCCCATGGCTCCTGCACAACCTCATACTGAGCAGTAGGAGTAAGGAAGTCGCGCGAGTTGGCAAGTCCATTGGCACCCAAGGGACCCAACTCCGGAAGCTCAAAGCTACTACCCCAAATTTCAAGAATGTATCCTCGAGAAGGACCATCAGGTAACTCAACGCGGAATCTGATCCCTCGCTGGATGACGACCAATTCTCCAGGCTGCACAAACAAAGGACCGAATTCAGTCTGGATGTTGAGGGCGCCTTTTTCGGGGACAATGAGGAATTCGCCGTCGGAGTTGACAAAAGCCTTTTTGGTCATGCTCTTGTTGGCGACGTATACGTGGGTGGCTAGACCCTCGCGGAGGGTTGGGTCACCTGAACCAGCAAACGTTCGGAGACCGGTGACAAAGTCGGTTTCTTCTTCAGGGATCTCTGTGGGCAACCAGGCAAGCTGAGTGGGCGAAACGTGAATCTTGGGGTTTAAAGGGAGGAAGCAGCATTCTGTGTCTTTATTGTCTGGAAGTTCGGTCTATTGGAGCTTTAGTTAGCGTACATCATACACACAATGATACAGGAAAATCGTACAAATCCCTGATGGGCCACGGCAGGGCGCACCCGATAAAGCCAGGCCTTCTTGTTTGCATGTCGTGGTGCGATGAATGCAGTGGCAGTTATTTGTTCAGCGTAAAGACCAAAGCGGACATTGCGTGGAGAGTTTTGACCGTGTGGAATGGTTCCTGGGATTGCCTCTGAGGAGAAGCTGTTTCAATTAGTATGCCGATGCCTTCCCTGATTAATGTACGGCTACATACTGGTTTCCAAATCCTTCTTGGTACTGGTCTCAGTTAGCATCATGTTTACTTCTTATTGATTTGTATCTTTTACCCACCTTGTAGGGATCGTTTTTCCGTGTGTTGAAAGAAGGAATAGTGGCATCTTTCTGGGTCTCAGCCCAGTGGAATATCTTCTGATACTCCTTGGGATCTTGTAGATCGGCTGTAGAAGGCATGTTGACTGCGAGTCGATATAAAAACGTATGAACCACTCCCAAATAACTAAGTAGAAATTTTCCCTGAGTCGGTTTTCGAAAAAATGTCTCTTACATGTAGTACAGAATCCCAACGACACTTATAAACCGCGCTCTTACCGACTAGCCTGCCTCGGCCAAGGTAGTACTACGTACCCCCTGGCACTCCCCATGGGCTCAACACACGCCTGGCCACTAAGAAGGTCATACGACATCCCCATTCTGGGTTAAGATCAATCCCTCGTGGAGTCGTGGTGAGGGCTTCGCCGGGGAGAAAGTGTCGATGGATAGCTTCATGTGGGGTATTGCCGTATCAGGAGCGCAGAGGGTAATTCCGTAATTCCGTTACAAAGCTGAGTCTTTGGCCGGTCTGTAATTAGTGAGCAAGACCTAAGATTACTGGTTGGAGAAGGATAATAACGTCCTCCATTTGTTGGAGGCTGCCATGTTGTGTGGGGAAAATCTACCCCAACCTTAGAGTGGGATGGCCGGAAAAATGGTTGGAAGTCTCCACATTGTACTCTGCGTTGGCTACGGCAGTTGACCAGAAAACAGATCCCGATGATTTCCAAGGTTTGGTAGTTACTGTATGAATAAAGATGAATCAAAGTAAGGTGGACATTCATAAAACAGAAAAGGCAATTCTTCAGAAATACATCACAGTACAAATCAAAGGAGATCCTAAAACACCTTTCCCGGGTATCTATATCGTGTCATCGGCGAGGCATATGTATGAATAATACATCATATAGTCGTGGAAGGCATCATTCCAAACACTTTTGTGGATAGTGTCATTATATCCACATTTTAGCTGTGAGGCCACTGTTTGAGACGAGACTCCATTGCATAATAGGAGTCTCAAAACTGAATCCAAAGCTACCGAGTTAAACGGGACCAGCGGCTCTATCTTTTTCGTAGACGACAGCCAATTTTTGAAGCATGTTGCTCATTCGACAGGTAACTAGTTATGTCAGTAGCTAGATCATGAATCATAATCCAGTAGGAATACAACGCACCTTTCCAGGTCCAGCTAGCATTGATGTACTCGGCGAATAGTTTAGCTAGGCTGGCAGCCATAGACTGTTTTTCTCCCCGACGCTCGTCAACCTGTCTCAATATCTCCGATAATCTCTCCAAATTCTGCCTTTCCTTGTTGTCGGGCTGGATGGATGCCTGTTGTGTCTCCACGGTGTGTACCCATTTGGTATAGAATAGGGCTAGTCGAAGTTAGGCGCAAGCGATTAATACGATCTACCACCAACTTACCAGTATCCCACATGGCCAAAGCATGTTCGACGCTCCGTCCTAAAGTATTTTCCTTCTCGGAGAGCTTGTGTATCATCTGCAGCGGAGATAACAGGCCATCGAGGGCCTGTGAAACGGCTCCTGAGAGGAAAGGTGTTCGAACCTGGTTGCTTTTAATGTAATTGCTAGCCGCTGTATATGCTGCTTGTTCATCGTCGCTGAAAACCAAAGCGCGATCGAAACTTCCACTACCGGTAAAAGCACGTACATAGCAGCTGCGGAGTACCGACATGCCATTGAAAAGTAATGGACCTTCGACATCGTCCCAAGAATTTTCTCCGTTGGATGAGCGCCGATGCGCGAGGATCATGTAACATCTGGATAATGCCGCCTCGGTTTGGCTGGTACATAAAGCCTTCATTTGCTCTTCTTCTTTCGCATCAGCTGAGAAGCTCATGAAGGATTGAGTGGACTGCGTTATATGCCACATATGCACGTTCACTGCATGCATCAAAACAGTCACTGCATAGGCAGACCACTGGCTTTCCGAATCAAGATCAAAATCTTTGCCAAACAGAACTTTTGTCAACGCCATATATACGTCGATTTTAGGTGACTCTTTAGTTGCCATTGCTCTCTTCCATTCATCCTCATCCGACGCCATCCAAACATGTTCATCTGCGGGCATCTCGATCTTGAGCTCTTCGGTCGTAGAGATACAGGGCGAAATGTTATAAGTGAGCGTCAAGAGACTACTTATCACAAACATACCGAAAAGTAGACGCTTAGACGACTCTCTGGAGATCCAATCAGACCAGCCGTTGGACTCCGGCTTGGAAGTGGCCAACAGTGCCGCTTTGCGTGAAGAAAACTCCCGCTGAATGAAGCCGACATTCTCAAGCGCCCAATTCACTGCCTCAAGCTCACCGCCGAAAGCCGCCTGAACGATAAGAAGTAATTTGCTTTGAACCTCCCATAAGGGACGATTATAACTGGACCCCGCATTTTGCAAGGCCTGCTTTGCCAGTCCAGATAAGACAATGGCAGCCTCCTTTTCGGCTCCAAACAGTGCGCCAATGGAACACATGGACAATAATAACGGGGGAGGAGTAACCGAAATGTTGAATGATGGAACATGAAATAACGGTAGACGAGTGTTGAAAGACTCGAAGAATTGTTTCATAAAGCTTTGAGTGTCTTGTGGGTCTGGCATTTGCGAGTCTTCGACCTCGAGATTATATTGTTCTCTAAGATCCGTCAAAAAAGCGGTTCGATCATCTTCTGTAAATGCCATATGAGGCGGGGCGCTATTTGGCACCTTTGTGTTGCGAGCTCGTCCCCGACGACGAGGTTCGAACGAAGACGGTTCCGAAGATGATGCGTCGAACACATTTTTGAGTAATTCCAGAGTGGATTTACTGCTGAAGGATTCGTCAAGGTATCTGGTTAGTGCTTGCTGATCGAGATTCTGACAGGGAAATAAAGCGAGTATATTCACATTTTCGGTATCAGGAAATGTATTGTCTGATGGAATTGGCGCATTATTGATTTGTGGAGCACCTGCTGTGAGGTTAGGGTCAATTGGGAAACCCTGATATTGATTGAATTGTTCCAGGATATAAGGCTGCATGTGAGAGTCATATACGGCATGATGCTGATCTATCGGATACGCAGGGATATACTGATAAGGCGCGTTTTCATTGCTTCCACTAACAGTCATATAGGTGCCATTCAGGAGATTGGGATCCATAGGAAATTCGACTTCCATCCCATCCGAAGTACCGGCGGCTAGCTCCGGGTCGCTGATTTCGGACGAAGAAGATACGCGAGGCGACGGAAGGAAGCTTTCATATTGTATGACGGTTTCATCATTTAGGCGCATGCCGGTTTGTAAGTCTTCTTTGTACTGCGGCTCTATCTGGGGTAGTACTTGTGGGAGCGGATGGGCCTGGCTCCAACTATTCCGACTCTGACGACGACGAGCTGGACGTGCAGAGGCTTCGGGGGCAGCGTTTAATTGGGCATTGGCCCATTCATCGGCATGAAGTGTGCGCTCATGTCGAACGAGCAGGTCTCTGAACAAAAGAACAAGAGTGTCAGCAACAATATATAAAGCATTACCGAGGGAACCTACTTTCTGCCGTACGACTTTTGGCAGAATCGGCATGTAAACGGACGCTCCCGGAAATCTAGCACCCCTCCATCAGCCAAATTGAATCGGTAGCACCAATAGGTATAAAATATCAACTTACGTGCGCGCTCATGTCGGATGCAATGCTCAGTTCTCTTGAAAGTCCGGCCGCAAATGGTGCAGGCGCGCACTCTCTTGCCTTTCTCAATCCTCTCTTCAGGCATAACGTTATCTATGGCGGTCGAGGCTATCAGAAGAGCGATAAGCGAAATGACATCAACGACAATTGGGGTAGCAAATATAAAACTTCAAAGACAGAAGCAATCGGACGCATTGATGAAGTCGGTCGGTGGACAAAGTAAACCGGTGATGGGCCCGAGGTGGTGACTGTAGGAAGGATGACTGGACTCTGGAATCCAGGATTGGCCCAGCAGGGCGTGCGGGGGAGTTCTGATGGAGCATAAAGTAAGAGGGCCTGGCGGGGCTCTTGATCCGGTTAGCGCGGAACGACAATGGGCCGTCATTGTGATTAGTCATCCGCATGACTTGCATGACGATTCGACATCACGTGTAGCCTGGGTTGGCACGTGCCTATGGTCTAGCTATTGTGGGCTAGTGCATCCCCAGCTTATCATTGTTTCTCTGCTCTGCTGTGTCAGGCCATGGTGTAAGGCGTATGTTTACGATGTTTACGTTACAAGTCTACAAAATCAAAAACGTGATATCCATTAATAGAAACGCTCTTACATCCGGTCTTCCATTAGGTCTAACGATCAGAGTAATAGACACTCTCTCCTTCATGAGAAGATTGGAAACATAAACGTGTGGTATGTATGTAAGGGAATTGCCGCGTCCATCGAGTATGGTAGCAACGCCGAACAAGTAGCCAGCACGCGCACACATATGTGTCAACGATTAGAATTCTGTTTTCTCTTCTAAGACGCCAATGCCAGAAAAACCATTCCCTCCCCTTCCCATGCCAAGCGACGTGTATCGATTCGTGATGTAGGACAAAGGCGAATTAAGACAAAGTGACGTCGGGTATAAGACCAATGTGATTCATCATTCTGTTCAAAAGAGTAAAGTTCGATCGTGGCTTAGAGGAAATAGTCAGGGGTTCGTCTCGAGACCATCGGTTCTCCAGCGCGAGGGCATGGGTCGAATTGCAAGCTGCCACCGTTAGTACGTTACTTTGTTATATCAAAAAGGAAGAGTGAGAACGTACAATGTATACTTCAAGTGCTCGTCAATCTCCATGATAGCAGCTTGGTTACCACAACGGTAACAATAGTTCGGAGCTGTGATCGTCAGTTAGCAACCTGTTCTTTAAGTGGAAAATGCCTGCCGATCAGTTCATACCTGAAAAGATTGTAACAACATTTCGGTCCTGGGACCAATTGTAACCCTCCATAACCAATTGATGAGCACGCGCGACTAGAGTCAACCCATTGTTGTGGTTGAATGCCTCTGAAATATCCTGTCCGAATGTATAACCAGCACCACGGGGAGAAATTCCCCAGCCGCAGCGATCATCAGGGTCACTCCAGAGCAAATCGCACATAGGTCCTTCGTGAGGTACTTCTTGAATACGATCTAGAGATCGGATATTGTCGAGAGTATCGATCGAGGGACTGAGACCTCCGTGAAGGCAGAAAATCTGGTTCTCAATCAAAGCGGTAAGAGGGAGATAGTCGAAAAGGTCGGTGAAGTACTTCCAAACGTTCGCGTTTCCGTATTTACGAAGGCATTCGTCGTAAAATCCGTAGACTTGTGTGATCTGTCGAGATTCGTGGTTTCCACGAAGGATTGTGATGCGTTGAGGGTAACGAATTTTCAAAGCAACAAGGAGTGTGACGGTCTCAACAGAGTAGTATCCACGGTCAACATAGTCACCTACTTTCTGTCAGCCTTGCGAAGAAGGAATATCTCAGTCCAGGAATACAACTGACCCATGAATAGGTAGTTTGTGTCTGGGTTAGGTCCTCCAATACGGAATAATTCCATCAAATCGTGAAACTGTCCATGAATATCTCCACAAACCGTGACGGGGCATTTCTGTTGATTTCACGAGTTGTTTATTAAAATCTGCCCTTGCTCGTTAACCGTTATTCGAAAATACGTACCACTGGCTGAACGTTCGACTCCTCTTGAAGGACTTCTCTGGCCTTTTAAACAAAAATTGATTAGCCACAAATGCTGGAAGGCGCTGTAGTGAGCAAGCTTACCCGATCACACAATCGCTGCACGTCATTCTCTGCCAACTGCTTGCAACTCATCAAACTCTCAATCCATCCATCAAGCGTGGGTATGGATCCAGGATCTGAAATAGGGGAGAGATTATGAGGCTCGGGAGAGCGCGCTGTGTCGATTTCCATATTGTTCTCCATCTTGTCTCGTGTGTGAGGGAAGGTCGATGTAGCAAGACCTGAAGGAGGGGCGGACGGAACGAGAGTCTCGTGAGGTTAGGCCAGTATCAACAGCAGCGACTCGCCAGCAACAGAAAATGGAGAAAGATTCAGAAAGAGAGTAGTGATTGCAAGAAACTGGGTTTGTTTATTTTGTAACAACGAGGTGATTGAGTGCTATCAACGCAGGGCAGTGGTGGGGATAGATGGGCGGGTTTTGGCTTTGTCTTCGCGAGGTTGCCGTTTGGACAACCAAGGCTAACTCCCAAACAGACGCGGAGGTTGCGCCACGCCAATAATGTGCCACACTAGCACTACGTACGGAGAAGCTACACCAGAAAACAAACATCTACGTACCCGGACTTGGTAAATTTCTTCTTAGTTTGACATCTTACTTTACTCGCATGACCACGGAATTTTTATTATTTCATTTTTCAATAATACATTTTGTGGAACAAATAATCATGTCAATCGTGAAAATGTCTAATCAACCCAGTTTAATCATTGTTAAATGATGTCACCACCGCCAAACCCTCCACCGAACCCTCCAGACCCAAACCCTCGTCCTCCAGGCCCAGATCCTCGACCTCCAGGCCCAGATCCTCGACCATATGGCGGTGCATCCCACGGGCCTACAGGGTCATATCGGGATCCTGGCGGCGCTCGGGGATCGTAACCGCCCTGTTGTCCTCCAGACCCTCCAAACATCGGATCATCCGGTGTGGGATGCATCCCACCACCTCTTGATCCAGGTCCAAATGTTCCTCTCAAAGGGTCGCGAGGGCCCAGACCTTGAGGATAGAGATCTCTTTCACCACTGCGTGGATAGTTTCCTTCTCCGTAGGGCATTGTGCGGCCTTGCGACTGTCGGCTCAACTCATACTCGTCTTCGAAACCAGGGGGAGCAAAATCGCCAGGAGGCGCTTGTTGACGTGGTGCTGCAGCTAAAGGATCATCGAATGGGTATGGACCAGCAGGCGGAGGAGCTATGTCCTCTCGTAACGGATCATGCTGTGGAGGCCCTTCCGGCTGCTGTTGTCGTTGGTGATCACGAGCTTCATCAGCGGCCTGCTGGGTTAGGCTCGGTATGGCGAATTTCTGGATGACGTGGATTTTGAACAGACTGATCAAATCATCGAGACGATTATGTGACACAAAGATCGACCTCAAACTGTCTGGCTGATCTGATTGTATCTGGAAAGGTAAGGCTGAAGACGAAATGAACTCGGACACTGGTACATCAAATGATGTTGCCTTGTCTTCCCCAGCCAGTCCCATAATGACTGCATTGTTGCCAAGTCGACTGACTTTTAGTAAGTATTCAGTCGATGTCTGTTGGCGAGCATATCGGAAAGAGTAAGTGTTGTTGTGAGCGTTCCATTCCTTTGGCAGGATTGTGGCGTCTGTATCATCTCCTATTAAACCGTCAGTATTCATCTATTCTCCCCCAAAAATCAAGTCTCGCATACCAATATTTTGTTCTTCACCTAATCCAATGAGACGGAACTGTGTGGCGACCATAGATGCATGGCCAACAAGTGCTATTGCTTCGTAGGCATTCTTGATTGATGGTTCTGTTTGTCCGTCGCCCCGCAGCGATGCGACCACGACTTCCAGTATACGGGATGAGTCCAACGCGGTGTCGTCCGAACCAGCCATGATGTCTGTTTTTGTATTGATGGATGTTGAATGAACAGTGTCTTGCTTTAGTCTCTGAGATAGTTATAAAATAGATATATGAATTCCAGACATTCTTGGGAGTCATGACATCAACACAATGAATGCCTGATGTCCGCCGGAATAATAACGGGCCGTTAGGTAGACAAACACTGCAAACATAGCCCTAAGCCTTGAGCAATCTCACAGCTGCCAGTTCTTCTTCATCTCTCTGCCACCAGACAGCGAATTCATTACCCACTGTTTGGATATCAATTCAAGGCAAATTAGTCTTGCAGCTTACTTCTGCTTGATTTTGTCCATTTGACTAGTCTGTAACCTTGCCGTGGCCGGATTTCGATGATACGTAGGTTTGATGAGTCTTTCGAGCTATGGTCCTGGCAAATGTAGCTACTTAAACAAAATGTAAAGCTTGCAATATTAGGCACTTCTAGCCTTTTTTTTACAGGATGAGTATACTGGAGCTGCTCGACAGCTTAGCTTCAAGCTTTCAGCTTCCTCTGGACTGTCTCCCATGGATGTTTGTGGCAATAGTACCGACAATCAAAATGCCACGCACCTTGTCGTCCCTGTCTCAAGGATGACGCTCATCTTGACTATCAATATACAAGTAGAGTCGGGTAAGTTGATACAGTAGGAACTTTCTTCAATACTCTGAACTGATACGACCTTGTTCACTCGAAATAACCAAAATGTGCCAAGTAAAAAGCGAGTGGCTGCCGAAGCTGGTTGACTGCACACTTGTCGCGATTATTGTGTGGTCTCTTAATCCACGCCGAGCCTCTGATTCGCCAGTATTGACCGAGCAGAAACGGTAGAGCTAACCATCACTTGCACTGAACTTTCAAGGATTGATCTTCTCTCTTTCGATCTCCAACGTCTCTTCGTTATCGATCTGGTCCAACCCTACGGTCACCTACTCATTTTCATCTGAAATCACTCCTCACTCTGCTGCTACTGCATACAGCATTATTGCATCCTTCTGCAACTCTTTTCCTAGCGACCATTCCCCCGGCCTGTTTTTTTTTTGTTTGTGCCGTGTGCGGAATCACTATTCTCTTTTTTCCCAGCGCCATCTTTGTTGCCACGAGGAATCGCGTATCTTGGTATAAACACATCTCAATACCAATCTTTAGTGGTCATCCTTGTGTAAGCTAACTATTCTTCTGCAGCAAAATGCCTTTACCACTACCTTCGAGTTTTGCCTCTGCCGCTGCTGGCATTAACCAAGATTCAAAGAAAGACGGTGCTATGAGCGGAGAATGGTGAGTTACCATCATGGAGATTCCCTTACAGTAAGATTTCGTTTATCGGCGTCCACCATACTAAACCATCATCTCTCATTCAGGACGCGGTCTCGTACAAACGGAGCGACACAAACTTTTCGTCGCCCCTCTGTCGCGACAAATCTATCGCACAACCGCGATAGTAGCAGTCAACCTACATCTACTCCCACTTCTGCCGCATACATTCCTCCTCATATGACCTCCAACTATCAATCTCGCAACGGTTCGACGGTCGACAGCCGATACTCCAAGGAAGACCTTCTAAGCATCTTTAAGGGTCAACGAGATTCGGGAGCGTTGGGAAAGAATATGGGAGACCATTTCTTAGCCTCGTGGAACCCACTTGACGATACAGGAGCTGCTAATGGTGCCTCGGCAAAGAAAGAGGACCAAAAAGATTCTCCACCAGGGCCTGAAGTTTGCTGGGACCATGTGGGACATTATGAACCACTAGGCTTAATAGATATGACGGAGGAGGAACGTGAGGTATGTTGTTCATGTTTCCCATTACATTGCCCTCTCGTACTAATCTTTCTGGCGTAGCTCTTCTCGACTACTGTTAACTCTCCCTTGAAACCTCCACCATCAAGCGCCACCAAAGACAATACTGCCGGTGTCGGTGGACGCAAAGCCTCCGTCTCTCACTCTACTACGTTCAACACCTCATCTCCAAGTTCTGGACGACCAGGTACGCGACGCCGAGAAACTCAGGATTCAACAGGCAATCCCATGTCTCCGACTGCCGGTTCTCGTTTCTTCCGGGAAGAGCCCAATACAACCACGCCGCCTCCTTCTCTTCTCCGCCGTAAGACCGATCTTCGGGATACAGCATCTAATGCCAAACAATTTGAAGAGAAAGATAAACCAAAGGAGTTACCGGACATTTCATCACCATTTGGTTCTTTGAAGCGGAGCGCTACAAACCCAGTTGTCAGTGGCTTGGCCGGCACTTCTTCGCCTTGGACATCGGCTTCCCAGACGGCCAATTTGTCACCGATGGGTGCTTTTGGAAGCTTTTCACTGGGTACCTCTAGCCCTCAAGCTCCACCGTCTGCTGTTGAGAAAAGACCTGGCTTCGGTAGTGTTCGTGGTGAAAGCAGATTCAAGGGGTTGCTCTCGAAAGATAGCTCGGAGGATGTTGGCATGCTTGCTAAGGACAAAAGTCTGACGAAAGAGATGGAGCGTCTTGCCGAAACTGAGGGAACAAGTCGTTCGCAATCGCCATGGAACGAGACTGTCAAGACTCGTGCAAACCGCAGCGAAACGAATCCATTTGATGAGCCTCGTAGTGGGAGCGCTGCTTTAGGTGGTTCTGAGGAAGTCGGATCGGGAATAGACGAACTTGGATTTGCCGCTTTTGGCATGACAGCTGGCGTTCCTGGCCTTCGAGATCTGCTCGGTCGTGGCGACGGTGCCCATGGTTCCACAAGTCACCTCCAGGGTCTTGAACCAACCAGTCCGACAAACACAAATCCCTATCAAAGCCCACGAGGTGAAAAGGTTGATGATGACGTCGACACTGATGGCTCTGATGTGCAGCGAAGCCAGCATCCAGGCATCAGTGGGTTGCGCGATGACGCTGCTGCTGCTCCCTTTGGTTCTATCCGCCGCGGTGGTTCTGCTCTAGATATGTCCGCTGGTGACCGCAGTCAAACTTCTAGCGTCGGGCCTGGCAGGGGCTTCTCTAATCTTGGCGGACTGACTGGTCTTCCTGCTATTGGTGGTTCAGGGGCATGGCCTTCTGCCGGAGCAATTGGCACTCCAACACGTGAACGAGCTGCCTTCACCGGATTTGGTGATCCGATCTTTGGATCTATGGCCGAAGTTCAGTCTCCGGGTCTTTCTACGCTTGGTGCAGGCGGTTTCTTTGGTTCTCACGGGGGACTTAGTGGAACTGGAAGCATCGGCCGGGCGAGTAAGATGGGTTCTCTTTTCCCACCTTCTATGCAAGAAAATATAACGGGTGAGATTGGACGTCAGGAAGACGGAAGTAGGTCTCAAGGTGAGCCATATCAGAGAATTGACGATACTGTAAGGGAACACATGACTTATCCTGGGACAGATCTTAAACCTTCTACATCAACGCCCTTGCAACTTCCAACTACATCTGCCGGTAGTGCTCTGACAACCCCTCTGGCCTCATCTTCTGAAGTCCCACAGAATCAACAAGGCTTGTCTACTGGTGGCTCTAATACTTTGCCTACGGCTCAGCAGCGGACTATGGTTATGCCGGATCGCATGAGATGGATCTATCGTGATCCTCAGGGGAACATCCAGGGACCTTGGTCAGGACTGGAAATGCATGATTGGTTCAAGGCAGGATTCTTCACTGCGGAGCTTCAAGTCAAGAAATTGGAGGATCCTGAATTTGAGCCTCTAGCTCAACTTGTTCGTCGCATTGGGAACTCACGCGAGCCGTTCCTTGTACCTCAGATTGGCATACCTCATGGTCCTGAACCCAACCAAGCTGCAACATGGGGTGCTTCAACACAGCCTGGAGCCGCTCAACCTCCGTTCGCAAACAGTTTCCCGACCTTCGGAACCACACTTACTGCGGAGCAGCAGAATGCATTGGAACGGAGAAAGCAGGAAGAGCAATATCTCATGGCTAGGCAGAAGGAGCATCTTGCTCAACAACAAGCTATGATGAAGCAAATGCAATTACAGGGCGGACCGCATAGTGTGCAACCTCAGCTTCAACATCATTCCAGTGCTCACAGCCTTCAAAGCCAGCCCAGTTTCGGAAGCATCACGTCTCCCACTGGAGGTTATCAGCAGTCGCCTATCCAGGGACCTATTCAGCCTCCACAACCGATGCCAGGTTACTTCGATGGTCCCTTCAGACAAAACAACCTCCCCTTCGGGCCACAAATGCTCGGGACGGACTTTGGGTCGCACGAAGAACTTCCAGGCTTTCTTGATCGCTTGAATTTGAATCGCCCTGGCCCCTTTCCTCTGAACTCTCAAGGCTCATTTAGCGGTCGTCAGCAAGAAGCCGGCATACACCCGCAACAGGTCAACTCAATCTTGCAGGAACGTGCACGTCTTCAACAAGAGCAGGAGCAATACGATAAAACTCATTCAGACAATATCTTTGAACAACAAGCGCGCGAAGAGCGTCTACGCCAGTTTCATGCTCTCCGCTCGGATGAAGAGGAGAATCTGTTGAGAAATAGCGAAGGCCTATCGTCAATTCCAACGTCTACCACGGCACAGCAAACCGAGTCTGCTCAGGAGCAACAAGAAGAAGAGGCTTTTTTGCAAAATCATGAGACGTCCACCAATGAACCACTCTCTCTTTCCCAGCAGGTGCAGAAGGCAGCTACCGCGCAAAGACAACAGCAGCAAAAGCAAAAGCAAGCCCAAGCTGAGGCTGCATGGGTAGCCAAGGGTGATACCGGCATTCCTCATCCCTTCCCGCCTCCTCCATCTCAATCTCCTCTTCCAGCACCTGCAGCTCAGCGCAACCGTCAGCACGTCGCTGATGCTCTTGCTGCAACTTCCCGTTCTCAGAATCAGACTCCTGTTGAAACACCATCCGCTTCCATTGCTCCTTGGGCGAAAGACAGCATTGAAGCACCTAAGGGTCCATCTTTGAAGGAGATCCAAGAAGCCGAAGCCCGCAGTGCAGCTCAGCGTGAAGAACTTGCAGCACAGGCTCGTCGCGCTCAACTTCTAGCTGAACAAGAGCGTCTCTCACAGGCACAACAGGCAACAACAGCCCCTGGGTTGCCATCAACAGCCAACTGGGCTAGCAGTGTATCTCCAGTCACGCCCAGCACTGCCAGTTCAGCTTGGTCCAAGCCAGCCGCAAAGGCTACTGGCACACCTGCCAAGACTCTCGCTCAGATTCAGAAGGAAGAAGAGGCCCGCAAGCAGAAATTGGCTCAGGTCAATGCTGTTCAGGCTGCGGCCACCACTGCTCCTTCCCCGGTATCTGGGAAGCGGTACGCTGATCTCGCCGGTAAGGTCGCTGCATCGCCAACCACTGCGACCTCTGGAGCATGGACCACAGTTGGTGCAGGCGGTAAAGCTAAAGCGCCACCAGCTGCTCCAGTCGGTCCTCGCTCCACTAGCGCTACCCTTGCTGTTCCTCAGGTGGCCAAGCCAAGACCTGCAGCCCCAGTCAGAACAACGACCATCGCCACCGCACCAGTCTCAAATGCAAACCGCGCAAATGAGGAGTTCACAAAGTGGGCTAAGATCACCTTGGGCAAAGGTCTCAACAATGGAATTAATGGTATGTTTCGTGCTCTACATTTTCTTGATCTAATGCTAATCATACATAAACAGTTGACGATTTTGTACAACAACTCCTTTTCTTACCTGCCGAAGCAGAGATCATCTCGGACTCTGTCTATGCCAACTCTCAGACCTTGGATGGCCGCCGTTTCGCCGAAGAATTCATCCGTCGCCGCAAGCTTGCCGATAAGGGAATCGTTGACCCTGTCAGCACCAGTGCTATCACTGATCAGAAGGCAGCTTCTGGCGGCTGGAGCGAGGTTGCAAAGAAATCTTCAAGCCAGCCCAAGCAGGAGGACGAGAGCGCTGCTGCGTTCAAGGTTGTTGCTGGCAAGAAGAAGGGCAAGCGGTAAACGCTATGTGATCTGAGGAAAACGTCTGGCTTGTGCTCGAAAATCGTGTCTACACTTAATCAAATACGACGGTATGGCAGTGTTTCTATCAAATCATACCTGGCCATTATAATGTACTTGATGCGGGTGACGGACTTGCGCCTTTTCTCCTCAAACAGTCATGTACAATCGCCTAGAAATTTCAATGAAACGAGATTAGTGGTAGAGCATTGATGCACGGTAGTATTGCTAAGAATTTTCTCTTGCTGAAGTTATTCGTATCACAAACATCAGGACTACCGTTGTCAGCATGCAGCTGGTTCATTAAACACCTGGGCATATACGTAGTTATTGTCTCGGGGCCTTGCTACCTACCTAGGTAAGTCTCGAATAGGGGCGCAAGCCTTGCACCGGGTTACAAGAGGAATTATATCTACATCGTAATTTGACATTATTTTTGAAATTCATATCTTTCATTACAAAATATGCAAATTATTCTCGGGTATCAAACATTCTGGAAACCGTAAACTAGAAGAACAAAGCCACCCCATTCAACGCACAGCATCTCTCAGATCAAAGAATATCTTACACCACCTCTCGAAGCTCTTCCGTGGAACGTTTCCTCTTGGATGGAATTGAGATTTCCGGAAGATTGAAGGCAGCCTGTGGATCGGGGAGATCAGAAGAGAAGGAGGTATTGGGAATTCCTGAGGAACCGGTAGGCTTGGAAGCATTATCAGAGCTGAAGGTATGAGTGGAGCTGGAGGATCGGGAATGTGAAGCATTGGAACCATCACTGGCATCGGATACAATAGGTTGATTTGAAGCAACGCCGGCAGCAGGGACATTGGACGCATTGAGATCATTGGAAGCATTGGTAGCATTGGGGGTATCGGAATCGGGGTCACTGGAGGCGTTGACAGCGACAGGAGAATCGGAAGTAGCGGTATCATTGGAAGGACCGAGGATATCGGGACCACTGGGAGCATTGGAAGTAGCAAAATCCTTAGCAGCGATAGCATCATTGGAGGTTTGGAAGCATTGAAAGAAATGGGGCCCTTGCGAGCAACGGGGGCGCTGGATGCCTTGGCTGTCTTGATTGCCTTAAAAGTTTCAATTCATCCAAGATCCTAGTTGGCCCCTCCAATGAGCATGTCAAGTACTGAAGGAAAAGCTTCATATGCTTCTCGCATTTTTTCTCAGTCGTAAACTCATATAGTTTACTCTTTCGAATGACAAGGCGTTTAGAGCCGAAATAAGCTTGCAAAATCCTACCCCGTTGATCATTCGAGAATGTAAATGTCATCATCTGGGTGAAAGAAAGGAATGAGTCAGCATTGAGGAAATTGCTAACAAGGAATCAAGGAAGCCTGTCCATCCTTTGCACTTACAGGGACAACATTATGTTCTGGGTATAACTCTCCGCCCACGAGCCGATTCCACATGATTGCCACAAAGGCTAGGATCTCAACAACCAAGACCCTGTCTTCGTTTGGAAGGCGATTTCCAATTGTCATTACCACATGCGGCTTGTCATCGGAATACCAGGCCTAAAACGGGTTGCAACTGTTGTGATAGTAGATAGCTGAATAGAAAGGCTCATCTTGATGCCGGAGTAGGTACTCCCAGTTGTAACTATAATGCTCGCGAATAAGTCAGCAGCTAGCATATGCGGAAGGAAAAAAGAGATTCTAGATGCGTGTAACATACGGTCCTAGCTTCTGTTGCAATTCAGTCAAGTCATTCAGATGTATAGACTCATCATCCCCCGGTCTCTCCCAAGCAATGCATTCAAACCAGTCTCGTAGCCAGTAGCAAAAGGTTTGACCGTCTGGAGGCGTTTCAAAAGTTCCCCAGGGTTACTGATTATCCAGTCATCATGGAAGCGTTTCAAAGAGAGTTTCGTTTCCTCGTCGCGTTCGTCGAGGCGTAATCCTCCAAAATATTCCTTGGTGCTGGGCCGGAAAAAGTTGGGGTTCGGGGTTGTCTTGTAAAGTCCATCACCTTCATTCAAAGTCAGATCCTCGTATGTGATATTCAAGTCGTTCAGGGTGGCTGGGTCAATGTAAGAATTGTTTTCAAATCTGACAAGTTCATCCCAGAGACGAAGGAGGTTGTTCGCAATCTTTATTCGAGCTCGACGCGCTCTTTCATCATCGCGCTGTTTATCCTTCCGCTTACGGTAGGAAGGGAAGAACTCCAAGGGGTTTTTCATTGAGGCGAATCTTGACTGTAAAACAGAGAAGAAGAAATTAGAAATGTGTATGTACTCAAAGGATCAGGAGCGAACTTGCTGCTGTAACGATGATGTGAGGGAGGTGGTTTGAGAAGAAGAAGAAGAGAGAGGAAGGCAGAAAATATGACTAGGCCTCCTCATTTCACATTTCACATGACTCACTCAGATCAAACGAAGAAAGACTTTCTTCAGGGAAGGTCCGGCAGGGCGTTTATTCATCTTGTTAGGGCAACAAAGACAGCGTGGAGTCTTTTCACCGCCAGGAACGAATAGGAGAACGGCACGTAACTACTGTATTAACAGGTGCTCCTAATCAGAATCTTCAAAATACTAGTAGATTACTGTACTAGTAGAGTGCTTTTCAATCCTACATCAATCATAGAAGTTTCTCGAGATAAGATCTAGGTATGGGGAAGGCTTCTATTCGTTATGGTGTATTACATACAGAGTTCAGTACAGTATTGTACTATTACATGAGATGTGTAGTGTATAACGAACAGAAGGCTGCTTCAGATTCATCCTGATGTTGATATAGTGATAAAGAGAGCTACTGATGATGATTCTTAAAAGAGATTGGTTTACAAAGTACTCTCCATTCTATATGAAGTGAAGCTTTTTAATACAAGATCAAGGCGTGGAAAGGCCTCCTGTTGGCTATCGCCAGATTCTGCATACTGATGTATCTATGTGACAATAATTCTAGATTGATCTCTGCATTTTGCTCTTGAAAAAAAGTGTGACTGCCGTCATGAAAACAGCCAACTGCCTCATTTGCTCGGGATTTCTCACGTCTAGTGGACCGAATCTCTGCATGCTGATAAATGGCTTATTTCCCATCTGACCACCTCCTTCGGCATCAACCAGATAACCCAGGTAATTAGGACTCGACGTTCCCACGGTGACGAAGATCATATGCTTATTCTGTGATAGGAGAAGTCGGCTACAACTCAGTTAGCGTGTTCTTTTCGGAGGTCGACATCGGCACTTTACTTACTAGTTTTTGAATATCTGTGACCTTGGGTTTTCCTGGTCACTAAGTATCCAGCTGGCCATCTCCACGCCTTCTTGCATCTGTGTCTCCTCCATGTTCATGTCTCGCATTTCTCTCTGACCTCAACAATGCTTAGTACACTTCGGTCCACCGTGCTCCGTCAGTGTACGCATTGAATCCCCCCAATCGGAATTGCGAGCGGAAACGAACAGGATCCAACGTCCACGCCAGAGAGTGTCCAAAGATAAGGTCGCATGTAGCTTGCAGCAGAATAATGAGTGATGCATTTGGCGTGGGCTCATTGACTACCACAGAATATTCGTCAGCATCAACGAATGTTTTGTCTGAGTCATGCGAGGACGGCCGTTCCTCCATCTCTGGAAATGTATCGTGGTCGTCAGAGGACTCTAAGTCGTCTTCATTTTGCTGGGCAGCTGGATGATGTAGCTCGGACGACTTCCTCCCACGTATCTTTTCCCATCCGCGCATTATCTTTGCTTCCAAACCACTGTCGACATCGGTCTTGATGGATTTCCTTGGCCGTAACGCTGATCACCAGTTTCTCGAAGTCGTCTCTGACTGATCAAGGTTCCGGTTCTCTCCCCCCAGGATCTGCTCGTGAAATAGCTTGACTGGTTTTAAGGATCCTGGCCAGTACGGTGAACTCTTTCGGACGGTTCCTATCGAAGTGCCGGTAGATAGGAGTCTAAGGTATGCCTTAAACTCTGGATCTTTGTCGACCAGGTCTATAGCCTCATTCCATAGCATATTAAAGTTCCAGCTGTTCCAGAAAGACGACTGATTGATGAATTTGAATCTCATTTCAGGCGCAAAAATGATTCTCATTGCTAAGAGCTGCTTCTCAGTGACATCGCTGCCAGATCCAAGGCAATCCTGGGGCAAGTTTTTGATTGATGTGATACCAGCAACGTCAGAAAGTCGATTCAGGGTTTGGACAGTTTGAGGCACGACGAATCCTGAAACTTTGGCGTGTAGTTGAGAGGAAAGTTTTCTGGGCTTGCTGTCCGGTTTGGAGGACTTCTTGGTATTTGATTGCGAGGAATGGATGTCTGCTGGTTTCCTTTTTGGAGCCATTTTTGATTCCGTCTTGTTTAGCAAATTGGCAACCAGCAGTATTGGTGGTGCTAGGCTATGATTTTATATCTGAAGGTCTACCAGTCTAGATCTTTGAGGAGAAATACTCTTTCATATCTGATGCTAATCAGAGGCATTGATGGCTCTTTGTTATGCATCCTGTGACTCTTGAATGCTAGATACGCATGCTACAGTAGAACCTGGCTGTGATGAATTGAAGGCCTCTCCACATGTGCAGATTTACGTTGATAGGATCTGAACTAAATGTTATGTTAATTTAGTGATGAAGGGAGCTCCTGATCTTTGATCTTTGAGTAGGTTGGTATACTGAAGCCGTCTCCATTTCTATATGAAGTGAAGCCTCTCGATACAAGATCCGGGCATGCCACTTGAATTGAATATCAGCCCAGATACTAACGTATTAATGTAAACTTGGAGAGTTTATAGATCTAAGAGTCCTTGTGGGGTGGTGGAGCTGAGGCTTAAACTAGCCATGCAGGGTGCATTTATCGATAACCTTATTTTATTTAGGGTTATTCTAGAAGATCAAGCTTTGTCCGTACCAAGGTTACATACAAGCTTATGGCATTGTCATCTTGTATAAAGCTACATACGTAAAGTTATGTGAGAGTGGTTATTTCCTACTCTCAACGAGGCAATGTCTCTCTAAGCACTTGCATGTGGATTCACTCTATTTCTTTGTGGCTACAGAAACAAAGCACTCTAAATGGCAAGACCAAGACATTAATAGCCAGTCGAGTGCGCAATATCCTTCATCTGCAAGAGATTCTCCTGCATAGACTCGCATTTGACCCGGAAACGCTCATAGCAGTCTTTACCAAGCGGCACTCGCAAAAACCCTTCTTTTCCGGTAGCCATGCCGGTATTCATGACGACTTCGAGAATCCTTTGTGCAGCTTTGGCAGGATCACCCTGCTGTTTTCCGTCTTTTGACTTGAATAATTGAAGATATGTTTCGAGGGGTGTTCCCGCATACCCTTCGTTCATGCCAGCAGCCGGCTCGACGTATGCTGATAAGAACTTTGTGCGGAATTCGCCTGGCTCGATCAAGAGTACCCGGATACCGAAGGGAGACAGCTCTCTCGACAAACTTTCAGACATGCCTAGATACTTCATTCAGCATAAAGTTTTAAATAGATTTGGCATCTGAGCAAAGACTCACCCTCCAGCGCAAACTTTGAACCTGCATACATCGCACAAGTAGGCAACCCATCCAACCCCGCAGAACTACTAATATTAATCACCGTCCCGGACTTCCTCTTCCTCATAAACGGCAAAGCACCCTTGAGAACTCTCACAGCGCCAAACACATTCGTACTAAACTGAGTCTGAATCTCCTCCTCGCTCATATCCTCAATACTACCGAGCAGCGAGTATCCGGCATTATTGATAACCACATCGATAACACCACCGGCTTGGTTGATTGCGTCTTCAACTTTCTTAGTGGTCTCAACCTGAGTTACGTCCAGCTCAATCCAGGTTCCGCCGAGTTTGGAGATTTGCGGGTTCTCAGCGGCGGCCTTTGTGGGATTACGGGCTGTTGCGAGTACTTTGTGGCCGGCTTGGAGGGCTGCTTCGGCGATTGCTGCGCCGAGACCAGAGGAGGCGCCAGTGATCAGCCATGTTTTTGATGCCATTATGAGTCTTCAATCCGCGGTTACGTTCCACACTTCCAGTATGTTAGGGCAAGAAGTCTGGTTCTCGGGGGTTTCGGCAACAGTTCCAGGTTGTTAAGTGAGAAGGAACATATGTATTGATCTCTATCTATGTACCATCCGCGCCTTATATATATCCGCAACATTGAGGTTTCAAATCGGATTTTCCCCGATCTTTACGGCGTTATCATGACTGGCACATCGTTTACCAACATAAAGGCCGAGCGACTTTGCTATCGAGATATATGATTTGTTTGAAGTACAAGCTAAATCGGATATTGCGGAGATATCGGCTAATCTCCGCTATCGCTGATACAACTCAGATTCTGGAAATACTCGCGAATACGGATGATGCTGAAGGCTTAGGGCGTATACAGAAGGCGGCTATCATAGATCAAATGATTTACAGGGCATATCCGGAGAACAGCGAGAGCAGCCCCGAGTACAAAAGCTCATAGCAAATGGATCGGGCAACGTCTCGTAGTCAAAAGAGATTCGTTCATTGTCCTGCCCTGTCTATGCAATAAATACTGGTATTGGTTAAAAAGATACGACGCCGTAAAGAAAGTCCAAGCCACTGTACAAGTCGGCTATAGCCTCACTATACATTTATACATTCAGCTGCCACCAAAATGACTTCTCAGCCAACCAGTAACTCCTCCACCACTGGACTGTGGCTGGTTTTCAGGCTCATTCCGACTGGACTGCTCGTGTCGTTCTTCTGGCGGGGCCGAAGCCGCGTGATGTGAGGAACGATGATTGTGGTTAAATGAGGAACCACTGCTGGTTCGATGGCGATGAGCACGGTAAGGACTACCGCTGTAGTCGCGATTTGATTCATGACCAAATGCAGAAGATCGACGTCGAGGAGGAGATTGAGGAGGACTGCTTGGTATGTGTACGGGATTATTCATAGTTCCCGGGGCATTGTCACTAAGGAGATATTATCAGCAAACATATAGCATAGTAAACTGCAAAGCACTTACCCCTGATCAATTGGCCTTCTACAGTGTGGGCAGGTGTTATGTTGTTGGAGCCACATCTCGATGCAATCCCCGTGAAACCAATGCTTGCAAGGAAGCTCTGTAACTTCACTGCCAAGTTCAACCGGATCCATGCAAATAGAGCATTCAGCCTTCCCTTCTTCCCCTAGCATTTCTTGATCGACGGTTTTCTTGGGCAGAGATCGAATCGCAGTTTCAGCCGCTGGCGGCGCTCCTCGGTTCATATTTTGATCCACAAGCTGTGATATGACGCGATCAAGCTCTTCTTGCGAGTAAACAGCATCTCCAATGCGCCCTCCACCAAGCATGGTAGCAAGTAAAGAAAGAGGATGCATGGGACCCATCCCCGTGGTTCCCATAATATGGATACCTCCTCGAGGCCGATCAAACCCATCTCCTGCTGTATCCGTGCGTAATAAATCAAAAATACTAGAATCATATAAGCTCATATCATCACGGAAGGAGGGGTTTGCAGTGTATCTGCCACAAAAGACATAAGCACACACGTACTCGTTCAAACTGGCTAGAGGCACTGTTGGTACCTCCGGGCTGTCTGTATTCCTTGGCCATAATCCCCCATGGATATTGGCACCTCGAGTTGCGCCAGGCGTCTCCCATGGATCTTCTCGGTCTGGTGGCGGACCATTTCGGTTTTGTGTATTGTAGGCGCCTGCTAGTTCCTGGAATATAGAGCCGACTGTCCGTAACAGTGGCTCGCCGCCATATGCATCAGCAGACGGAGGACTTCTAACACGTCCACCCATGCCAGTCGTGAAAATTGTGCTTGTGAACGTAATTCGGCCATCTGGGGAACGATATTCACGGCGACTGACTCTGGGAGGGCTTCCAAAACTCTGTGGTTCATCGTCGTTGGTTTCGGCCCACGGATTGTGGTTGAAGAATGGATTTTCTGCATCATATCGCGCCGATCGGGGAGACTGGGGAGACTGGGGAGACTGAGGCGGCCGTGGGGATACCGAAGAAGGAAATGGCGGGCTTGCAGGACGAGAGTTGTGTTCTTCGGCTGGTTGGTGTTCCTCGGCGCTTCCTTCGATCTACCATGTAATCAGAGCGTATTCTCTAGATATTGCTACCGGCGCGAATACTTACAATCTCGGTAAAGTCAGAGCCACATCGTGGACACATCAAGCCGAATGTGTCTTTGGGAAACACATTGTTACAATGATAGCACAGAACATCCTCTCCGCGCTCCGGCATATTGAGCGGAAACTAAGAACGGACGCTCCGAAAGTTTAGTCTGGGTGAGGAGAAGTATCGATATATGTGAGATGGAAATGAAGCTAGGCTTCAATATGTATGAGAATAACTTGTACTAGTCGTAGAAGCAGAAAGACGGTTTCTGCCAGCGAAATGTTTCGAATGTGACAACAAGTGACGGGTCTAGTTGAGTCAAAGAGGCCGCCAAAGAGGCTCATAGACAAACCCTTTGGGCAACAGAACGCAAGCAAAACAACTCATTGAAAAGACGGGGATGTCTTTGTCGGTGTACACATGTAAGAATGGCTTGTTGTCAGTACCAGCATCAAAATCAGCCTGGGATGCAGGGAAATGGAGGGAGAAAGAGCATGGAAGAGGAAAGAATAGCCTCGTGATGGATGGCGGCTGCGGGATCTGATGACGTTAGCGGCCGATTTCCGCCTGATTTCGAAGGTATCCACGGCATCGAACCTCGCCACAATGTCCATATTGCACGGCGTCTTTTCTGTTACTCAGTGAAGCCTTGTATTAAGTGTTAGATGATTGGTTGAGTGTCAAGGTTGAATTGTGGCTATGAAGCACAGCAATATGGAGCAGAGAAAGTGGTATTTGTATAGTTTCTGATATCTACTAGAATAGAACAGATGTTACACATCAACATATAAGGAGAGAAACAGTTCAAAAAATAGAGAACTCAAGAGATAACGCCCGCCCATGCCGTGGTTAATTAGCTATCAATAAAACAAATATGTACTGAGTAAAGATTCTTCGTATATCGGCCGTGTTGGATCTGTTTTAGGATTTCCCTCTCAACGTCTGCGCGAACCTCTGACAAGAAGACCACCGATCAAGCCAGCAGCAAGGGCAACACCGCCTACAATGGCAACTCCCACCAGACCCTCTTTGGCGACTTTGTCATCGATAAGTTGTTGCAGGCTAGCAGCCTGGAGATTGTCGGGTTCATGTTCGAGCAATAAATCGTTATATCTGCGTGCCTCTGCGTAGTTGCCTAGCTTGAAATTTCCGAGAGCGATGTAATAGAGGCATTCCCGACGACGGTCTAGAGCGGTGCGGAAGATCTGGGAGAGTAGCTGAACGCCTTCTTGTTGTTCGTTTCGTTTATCTGATTTGATGAGTCCCTTGAATCCGGTTAGTCACACAGAACATGAAAGACTATCATAGGTATAATTCTCCGACTTACCCAGGCGTAGTTGAACTTGGTCTGCACTCCGACGAATTCACCCTCCTTCTCATACTGTGCGCGCAATACCTGGAGTTCCTCTGGCCTCAAAGGACTATTCAGAGTTAGTTTAAAGTAGCACGGAATAGAGTCGTACTTGCCTCTCCGCATCTGCAGCGTCTAATCGTCATTAAAGTTAGTTACCATTCTTCCATGAACAAGGAAAGACCGAGCAAGGAAAGACCGAGAGCACAGTACGTACAAGGCAGATTAGTGACCATATTGGATTATCAGTGTCGACAAAGAGTTCAACAGAAAGATTCGGTGTTGTAACAAAGAACAGTCCGAGTGTGTAGAAAGAGATGTTTTGTGCTTGTGATCTGGTCTCGACAATTGATCATTGGACCAAGCGGAACAACAAGACTCAACATGTGGCGGTGCAGACGCGGTGACGCAATGACCCTTGACTTTGTGTGGCTGTTGCTCCCGCAACGCTGTGGCGTAGCTCGCGTTATCTTCTTTACAGAGCACTCCAAGAAGTCGCTGGCAACTCCGCGTACTGTCATTCAGATATTTCAAGAAAAGAAAACTGCCAAAATGTTGCTCGACGAAGACCCAGCTACTGTACGTTGACTGCCACTTTGTTCAACATGCGATTGATAACTTTGATCCCAGCTAATCTCTGTTTAGCTCATCCAACACACAATCGGAAACTTCAACATCAACCCCGACAAGCTCGCCGTAACCCGGATCAATGAATCCCTGACAGCACTCCAACAATCGCGTGACCTGCGCATCCGCGAAGCAGAGACTGCTCTCCGAAAACTATCGCGCAACTTGAAATCCCTAGAAACCAACTATGAGGAGACCGTGGCCGCGCACGATCCGGCCCGTCACGCGCAGGAAATCCTCGAACTCGATGCGCAAAAGTTCCGTATCGCGAAAGCCGCATCCGATCTAGAGATTGAATCGGAGCGTTTAGAGGGCGATTTGGAGATGTTGAAAGAGCGGTTGGCGGAGCTTGAGGCACAGGGTCTGGAAGGCGATGAAACTGTGCGCCGAGAGAGGGAGGCTGATGATGCTACTATGTACGTATCTTTTGCCTGTCCTGCTATAACTACGCTAATTATGGTAGATTGCGTCTCAAGGTCTACCGCTCCCTTGGAATCGATGTTGAAGCCGACGACGCTGGCAATTACAACAAGGCTATTATCCGAAACAGTCGCAAGGGTGATGTTCATGTGGTCAACATCGATCCAAAATTCTCTCGGTTTTTCTATGCGAACTACTTCTGGCAAACTATGCAGGGATAACTTGTTTGGCCTATTTCTATGTGGATTTACGATGGCAATGACTGGCGTTGACGGTGGGCTGGACAGCAACACCGGCGTTTATTTATCTATATACCCTGAATACATTCAAATTCCATTTATTAACACGAACATATATGTACTTTGATGTTCATGATATGAATTTATCTCTGAGCAGGAGTAATATATCCGCCTTCTTTGCATCGAAATCTTCGACGACACCGCCATGGAGGATTTCTCGTGCCATTTCAGGATACGAGTTCTCCAATGTAGTGAGCAGCTCATACTTCTGCGCCTCCGGCAAATCCTGACATCCCCAAGCAGACAGCCATTCAGCTTCCTTCTGCGATATCCTATTCTCAACACAGTCCATACCTGGAATATCATTTCCATGCCATGTCAAAACAACATCCGGACGCGGTCGATCATCAGTATTAACAACCTGTGTATACCTCGTCTCAACCCCCAACGGCGCCAACCCCAATTCCTCCACCTTTGAATTCCACAAAACCTGCTTCAACGCCCCATCACCCTCCATCATCATCCAAAAGAGCGGATAAGAGCTTCGCGTCAAAGTATCCCTAACCCCCTTCGTGGCTTCTCTCGGACTAACCAGTATCGCGACCTTATCACTCGTCCGCCATCCCACAGGTGAATGCCGAAACGCGCCTTCCAATTCCCTGACGAGATTGGGACCAAGTTTCGTCTTGAGCGCTTTGCACTGCACGATGACCCGAAACGGCGCGAGTTCTCTGCCTGGAACGTGCCATGTGCCCACGAGATCTATACCGGCATCATCCCGACCACCGATTCGTTCTAGATCAAACGCAAAACGACGTAGAGTAGACTGTACGGTATATTCGTATTTTGTGCCGACGTAGGTAGTAGTACTCTCAGGTAAAGCTGTCTGTTTTGCGTATGCAAAAAAGGAAGGTAAATCATGGTGGTTTTGTGATGGAGCTGGCGGAGCTTTGGGGATATTGAGGAGGTGGCGGGCGAATGGACTTATATCGTTAGAAATGCGACTAGATGTAAATGAGCGGATGAGTCTGCTTCTTGCTGTCAGTCTCCATGATGCTGTACGGAGCACCATTCTCCCCTTTGGTCACATCTAGCCGAGTGGTTGAAATTGCTTGATCGACAGCCCGCGGCGCAAAGGTAAAAGAAGCTTGGAGGGTTGAGGTTCCCCACAGTCTCCACTCTCCATCTTTTGTCCATCGACCACCAGCTTCATCGAACATTCACTCCCAGCACTTACTGTTGATTTAATCCTTGACCTACACCTCAGTGTATGCTTCAATATTACACTCGTCATGGCCGACATATTAACCCAACTCCAAACATGTCTCGACCAGGTACGTCTCTCCAACCAACCGCTCCGTCATTGAATCTGACCGAGTGATACAGCTCGCAACCCAATTCTACGCAACCCTCTGCTACCTCAGCACCTACCACGATCATGTCCCCGCCACAGTGCCACCCCCATCATCCGGCATCACAGACTCCATGCCTCCCCTAGCGAAAATCCCCCGTAACCAACCCTCCGCCGCACCCATGCCGGCCGGCGCAGCCGCAAAACAAACCGCCGAACAACAAGGCCAAGCCTCCCCCTCCTTGGGCGTTTCAGGCGCAGCTGCAGGAGGAGGAGGAGGAGGAGGAGGAGGAGGAGGAGAGACATCGACTCTCCCTCCAGGCGCGAATGGAGCTGGAATGACGTCTTTGACGCCTGGGCAGGGAGATCCGAATCAGCCTCCACTACCGGATTCGCCGCAGTTGTTTCTGTATCGACAGAAGGAATTAGCGCGTGATTTGATTATCAAGGAGCAACAGATTGAGTACCTGATTGGAAGATTACCAGGCATCGGATCATCGGAAGCAGAGCAAGAAGCGCGGATTCGAGAATTGGAGAGTGAACTGAGACAGGTTGAGGTTGCGAGGGAGAAGAAAGCGAGAGAACTAAAGAAGTTGGGGAAGAGACTTGAGTTGGTATTGGGGACTGTCGAGAGGGGGATTTATTCGAAGCAGCAGAAGAATGGTCAGGATTGATCTGTCGCCAATACTTACGTGCCGTCTAGCCTCTTTGGAATTATGCAATGATACCCATTGATAGATACAATCTACTTTTCAATTTGAAACATCACGATCAAAGCAGTCTCATTAGTACTGTGCTAAAGAAATACCATATACAGGACTTGCGTCCATGTCTTGTATATCGAGATAGAAAGAAATATCCATGTAAATCACCGTCTCTCTAACCACTGTAGCTGCTGACCTTGTAAAGAATCTTCTAGAAACATGATTTCAACCAGCATAATGGTTGTGTATGAGAATGAGAAGATCAGTCTATCGGCCTTAAACCTTCTCAGCTGTCTTGGAAAAGGAAAAACATGCATGCATCGCAGAATTTGAAAGAAGGATATAAGAAAAAACGTCCCGTCCATATACGTCGTTAGAAGTCACCAGGGTATCGATAAGAAACCGGAGCGCCGCCCATGACACCGAAAAGTGATTGCAAGTATGAGAATAAACCGAGTAAAATGAGCATAAATGTAGATGAAATGAAATAATGATCAACTGGTATATGGCAAGAAAAATAGACTCCTGAAATCCAGCGATCAGCGGAAGAGGCTGCGGTAAGCCTTCATTCTCGCCTCCTGGACTTCGCGCTTGTCGAGTTTGCCGCGAGCCATGCTGTCGTCCGCTAATTGCTGCTTCTTCTGGGCCATTTCGTAGATCTTCTCCTCGATGCTGGCCTTCATGATGAACTGCACGGTAGTCACCTCACGAGTTTGTCCCAATCGGTGGACACGGTCCACCGCTTGAGCTACCGCAGCAGGATTGTACTGAGGCTCCATGATGTAAACGCGAGACGCACTTGTCAAATTGAGGCCAACGCCTCCTGCTCCAATAGTAGCGAGCAGGATAGTTATATTGTCGTCTTCAGCAAAACTGTTAAGTGCAGTTTTGCGAGCTGCGAGCGTCATTGTCCCGTCAATACGGGTGAAACAGTCCAATCCATTGTCTTTTAGAGCGATTTCAATAAGATCGAGATGGGAAGTCCACGCCGAAAACACTACACTCTTGATGGGAGGCCCATCCTTGATCGTTGCGCTCTCCTCGGCCGTGCTTTTCAGATGTTCTAACAACGCCAGAGTCTTCGTGTGAGGTCCCTCGTATTCTCCTAGAAGCTTCGCCCGTTTCCGATTGCTCTTGGCCTCCGCTTGACTCTCTCTGTACTGTTGGAGTCCAGCTGGTGTAATGGCAGAGTAAGTCATAGTGATATATCCCTCGCATTGCACGCATCGTGTCTGTTCTGAAGATGTCTCCGGCTGCATAACAAATCCTTTTTTGATCGGACCGAAGCAATCAAGACAGAGAACATCAAAGCAGGGTAGCATCACAGCCATGGGAAGCTTTGGATCTGGCGTATCCGACTCCGTGTTGGTATTCTCGACCAGCGGCTTGTTGCAGACAGCGCACACGGCCGCAGAAGTCTGTTCCATCAAAGTGAACATTTCATAGGCCTTCTTGTCAATCGCCCAAGCTTGATCTTCCATTTCACCTTCCTCGAGATCGATAGCATCTTGAACGCTCAAGCCTTTCATCCTCTCACGATCTTCCTTGTCGAGTAGTTCCTTGCCGTGTGCGCTAATCTGGCGAAGAATCATCATAGCCTTGAGCACATGGTGATACATTCGACCGCCAATAGAGCTCTTGCTCTCATTCGCAAGAACCTTCATCATCAAGTCTGACTCTCGGCGGAAGAATTCGTGCAATTTAGCTTCTTTCTCGGAGAAGTCCAACATGATTATCTTTTCTTCCCGAGGTGGCAGGTTGATTTTATCTTTCACACGGCGGAGCGTAAACGAGTCCACGAGGACACGGAGGCTGGCAAAGACGGTCGAATCACCTGCCTTGAATCGATTGACGATGTATGCGTTAAATTTGGCCTTCTCATCATAGGGATACAACCGAAGAAACTTTGTTACCGATGCGAGGTCTTCCAGACGATTCTGCACCGGGGTTCCTGTGACAGACCAGCGACGCTGACTGTTCAAACGAAAAATGGCCTGGCTCTGTTGTGCAGACTGCTCGCGGATAACGTGGGCCTCATCAAGGACAATCCGGAACATGTTCATCTTTAGCAATGGGCTGTTCACGGGCTTGTTACCACGCCCACGCAGTTCACTTGAAATCGTGCTGTAAGTCGTAATGATCAGATCATACTGAGATAAGTCTTCAACCATCTTCTTTCGAGTAGATCCGTGGAAGACGTAGTAAGAAATGGTTTCTTCACTTAGATGTTCCTTAATCTGACTGACCCAATTGTGAACTGCACTCAGAGGTGAAACCAGCAGTGTCGTCTTCGTATTGCGAATACCAGGATTGCCACGGACAAGAGAATGGTGAGGTGGCTGTTGTTCCCAGAATCGTGACTGGGGCAGTGTTGCGACAACAAGGGAGAGGATGCTCAAAGTTTTGCCCAGACCCATCATATCAGCCAACAAACCTCCGTAAACCTGGGCAGGTTCTTCGTTGAGAGTAACACCACTGATAATCTCGCGATATTGCTTGACTCCGGCCGTGTAGACCTCACGCCACAGGGAGTTGTTTTCTTCCTCCTTATTTCCATATTTGCGGTCTTGTTCTTTCTCCATCATGAACCATAGAGCCTGTTTCTGGTGACGAAGAAGAGGTGTAAGAATCAAAGGAGACGGCTCCATCTCAGGAATGTTCTCGGTACTTTTGAGCTGATCAAACATCTTCATCACAGCATCGTTGACCTCTTCTGCAGTTCGAACTTCGTAAGTTGCCATATCTCGCGAACGAGAACCAGCGATAGGTCCATGATTCTGCTGGGCAAGTCTGAGTTTGGCATGAGGATTGAAGACAACCATACCCCTGTCCACCATGGAAGGAGTATCCAACCAGACATTTGCATGACCAAGAGTTTTTCCAACCATGTCTGCGAACTTTCTTGGTCCGATCAGATTGATTGCGGCGCGATACTGGGCAGAGCAGGGTTGCCAGACTTCTTCATCGGGCTGTCTTCTCCGTAATTCGAGACGTGCCGTCATTTTAATATTCATGCTCGGAGTATCCAGTAAAGGGCAAATGGCGGCGGCTGTTCTAGCATCGACTGCCCCAAAGACATGACCGAAAGGATCGCTGACATCGATTCTGTTGACTGGGCCACGACGGGTGGTCAATTTGATAGAAGGCCAGTCGCGCGAGTAATCGTCAAAGAAATTGTTTGCAGCTGGCTTGGGCACTTGATGCGCTTGGATGAATGCGTTTGAAATCTTGCCATAACATACGATCTGTTCGCTCAAATCAACGGAGCCAGTGACCTCAATTTCATCATCCGTTGAAGTCGTCTTTGTGGGTGCTTCTATGGTCAAATGTCAGCTCTGTATATTTGCAAGAATAGATGTAGAATACGCACCGCTAGTAAGATCCACAACTGGAGTGGAGGCTTCGGAAGGTTGTCTGCCTTCTTTCATGTATTCACCAAGACCACTGTTCCCAGACATGTTGAACTGCGACTTGCTCTTAGCCACAGTATCCTCGGCATCAGCTGTCTTGATGCGCTTCTTGGGCTGGTCTTCGCGACGCTCAACATTGTAGATATCCTCGATCAAAGACTTGTGCTCGTTGGTCAAGTCTTTGCTCTCGCGATTGCGCTTTCGGTCGATGCTCCCTTCTTCTTCGCTAGAGATGTCCTCGCTGCTAACGAACTGAAACTGCATCTCGTTTTTGGTGTCCGGAGCTGGCTTCGACTCCGACTTAACGTCGATGCGACGAGGAAACATCGTATCGGAGTTGGACTGCGTAGAGGGAGTCTGAAGACGCGGGGTCAAAACAGGAGTGCCCATCTTTGGGTCTTTGATATGCGCCGGTGAGGCAGAAGCACTTGATTTGGTTTTATCGTGCTGTTGGGGACCTTTTAAATGTAAGCAAGAGTCGCCGAGGAGTCGAGGGCATGCGGGGTTGAAAGAAGGAAAGAGAAGAGTAGAATGAAGTGGCAAGTGTAGGAAAGAATGCGCAGGGGGTTTGGAAAGAGAAGATCAAGATGTTTGAGTGAGGTTGAAGGAAGAGAAATAAGGACTCACCACTAGAAACCATTTGCTTTCTGTATGACCTCGGGTCCAAGAGCATGGCCGCTCGGGAAGCCATGATGAAGAAAGAACGAGCTGGTTGAAGAGAAGAGAGAAGGAAGAGGTGAGGAGGGAGAAGTGAGAGAAAGATTAGAAACTAAATTGTAAACAGAGGAGTGCTTGAGGACTGAGAAGTGAGTTCGTAGTCAGAACGAAGTATATAGAAAGTGTATGAGATTGAGGCATTTGCGGCCTCAGTGAGGTTTTCCTCGAAGAACACGAGCCTCGGCGCAGACGCTGTCGCTGTGCATTCGAAAGACGTAAAAGTAAAGTATAGACAGTGCTCGAATTATTGAACTGCTCGAGAGGCCTCATAGAACCCTCACATCCGCGTGTGGATGTGAGGCGACGGAGACGATGAAGCGATGGGAAGGTGTTCATGCGGGACCTGCGGCAGGCGACAAGAGTTGCATTTTATTATGTACATGACGCACTGAAGATCGATGCCCGCCAAGAGTGATAAGATAGCGTTATTTCCACGGCTGATTGCTATGCTCACGTGCCTTTTCTCTGCGATAAGACTCGAAAAGTTGTGGAATAACGAGGTACACAGCGTCCTTAGTTGTATGCATATTATAGATCTATTTGCGATGTCCAATGTACCTGATAAGAAAGATCTTGCTATGTGCCAGGGTTGGAGGTTACAGTATACAGTGGCAATAGCTAGCCCTAATCGAGCATTCTTATCTGTTGATCTGATGTTTAGCTATGCTTCAGACATCGGACGAACATACCTAGGTAGATATATGAATCTCTCCACACCCTATGAACTGTAAGGTAGAGCGTATTCTTTATATATTAAAATTCAGCTGACTCGCTTACCCCTCTGGATCTAGACAAATCCCGAGGTGCTAGTCTCACAGCTCGTATAATAGTTGGTTATTTATAGAGCGTCTGAGCTCAGCGCTTATGGCGCTTTTTACAACGTACATCTTAGACAAGAGCATTAAAAACACGTACGTAGTGAAAAACTGCTGTCTTTGAAGTGCTACGGATTCATGAGCGGTTTCGGCGAAGATCTATCATAAGTAATCAGACAGCATGAACGAAACCCACACAGCGTCCAACGATCTGTGCGAATCATGCAGAACGATCCCCTCACTCCGAGAGCTGAGCAACAATTACTACACCCTCCACGACACCTTCCAAGAATTCCAATCATGTCGCTGTCCTTTCTGTCACTGGCTATACACATACATAGACTCAAAACCGGAGTATCGAGATGTCTTCAAAGAGCTAGCCGAGGACAATTCTGCGGTGGAGCTGTTTGGGAATATGATGTTCCCCAAGGAGAATGAAGGGTTCCAGTCGCTTGGGTTGAATACTAGCTCGGTTATGTTGTATTTATTTGCGCGTCGTGGTAAGTTGAACTATATATATGTCATTGCTGTAGTTCCTGCTAACGTTGGACAGACAATCCAGCTGCCGAGTATATATGGGGAAGACTCGTTGATAACGACCCGTCTTCTGATGAGGCAGTCAACCTCATAAAATCCTGGCTATCAACCTGCGAAAACAATCACCCAAAGTGCGGTGTATCAGGGGATATCTCTCTACCCACGTACCTCATTGACCTGGGCGAAAACAGCCCCGGACAAGAACACCCACCTAAAATACGTCTAATCCAAACAAGCCCAACCCAGCAAGATCGACGATACATCGCGTTGAGTTATGTCTGGGGCGTCGCAACACAACCAATAATGCTGACAAAAGCCACAAAACCCGCCTTGATGAATGACATCCCAGAAGCGAATCTACCACAAACCCACCGTGACTCTATCCGGGTAGCCCGTTGGCTGAACGTGCGGTACATCTGGATTGACGCCCTATGTATTATTCAAGATGATGACAAAGAGAACAAAATGAAAGAGATCGGACGCATGCATCTTACCTTCGGTAACTCTTTTCTTACCGTGCAAGCTTGTCGCGCCGCTTCTGTGCACGACGGATTCCTGAGCCCTCGACCCGAGATCGAAGAAGTCCCCGAGCTTCCGTACCCATATGGCAAGAACGACAAAAGTCAAGTCTTTATACGCACAAAGACGATCTTCCACTCCGACGGACCAACGGGTGCTAGAGCATGGTGTTACGAAGAAAGCATCCTCCCGCTACGAATCCTGAGCTATACCAAAGAACGCATCAGATTCAGATGCATGCAACATTCCTGCGACGACTACGGACGATACTCAAAAGGAATCGTCAAGTCTCCGCATGCGTTTTTGAATCCTTCGCCGTGGTACAAAGGCACCAATGCACCAAAGTCCGTCTGGCGTGCGGATCCAACGCTGGATTTGTTGAAGGTCTGGTACTCGATTTTGGACCTTCATTACACGCCTCGCCTGCTCACGAAACCGGGTGATAGACTTGTTGCTATCGGCGGTCTCGTGCGCAGATTCAGAGAGCGCATGCCGGGGGCTTATATCGCGGGACTTTGGCAAGTAGATCTACCATGGGGTCTATTATGGGAATGTCGACGCGGAAAAGCGAGTGGATTCTTGGGAGAAGAGATTCTCAGTGCATCTGGGCAAACGAATACATACAAACTTTCTATGACGAGGCCGGATTACCACCAGAAGAGAGCGCCGTCATGGTCTTGGGCGGCTTTGAATGGGGCCATCTCTCATCCTGGTATGGGGTTTAGGTATTATAACAAGGGAGAGCTGATGGGGACGAAGAGGAGGATTATAGCGAGGATTGATGAAGTTCCGCGTCCACTTGCTGATGGTAGTCCTGGGAGAAGTGGATTGGGTGAGTTTGAAGGGAATGGAGCTCTGTACATTACTGCTCCTCTATTCCTGTTGGATGTGGTATACAAAAGCGACGAGCCCGAGCGATGGAGTAATATGTGCGAGAAAGCACTAGCCGTATCCAAAAGAAACGACGTGGCGATCGGCAAACGACCTCTAGCAATTCTGCGATCTCCTCGAGTCGATGGAGAGACAACGTGGGACAATCTCCCAGCAGGGAGCTTGCAACTCGATCTAGACGAAGCTGAGTACAAACCTAGCAAAGTGTGGTGTCTGTTGCTCGTTGATGGGCTAGGACTCGTATTGGATGCTGTCGATGAAGAGAAGAATGTCTTTGTTCGTACGGGTGGATTTCATACTACGCCGGGGATTTGGTTGGATTCGCTGAATGATGTTACGCCGACAACTGTCTGCATTCTTTGAAGATGGTTAGAATATCGCAACTTTGTGAACGTGATTTCTGTAGGGCTTGGATGATTAACCCTAAGGCCAGGATATTTTGATGCCTGAAGATCAGGGTATGATAGAGTGCCGAAATAAGCCCTCTCTGATTGGTCGGAGATACATGTTTCCTTTCGTGATCTTACAAAGGCACTCAAGGTCAGCAAAGTTAGCACAGCAACTCTATATTCATTTTTGAGTAATCAACATCTCTCTACCAGTCATCAGTATTATGTTACAGTGCAAGTTGGCCCACAAGATAAAGCGCGCCCACCATTAAAACAGCGTGTATATGTACAACCGTCATGTCTTTCCAGTCCCCAAATTCTTTCTTGGCCTCATTGACCAAAGCTCCGTCCTGATTTATAATGTCGTTAGGTTTGAATAGTATATAAGAAGAAAGTCTCGCTCAGCTGAATGGTGAAAAAAAAAAGAAAAAGGAAATGATGCGAGACGCAAGAAAACACATCTGACGAGAAGAGAAAAAAATGCAGATTTGGGAGAAGAGATGTAAGATTAGCACCACGTGAAGATAGGGTTCTTGCTTTTGACCGCTTCGAGACGCTCGACAATGACCTTTCGTTCGTGGCCTTCCATTTCTTCGGCGGCCGCATAGCCCAGATCGCCTTCAAGATCGTCACCGGCAAAGGACCATGCATTACTACCTCGTCGCTGTGTCAAAGAGCCATGTCGTGCATGTCGGGCAGAGCGTTCCGCACGTCCATTAGACGTAAACTCTTTGTAATCGTGTGGTCGACTAGGTTGAGCACTCCAACTCTTTGCTACATCTCTGCTTTCATCGGCGTTGTGTCGATCAAAGCCAATATCATCCGATCCCTCTCCGATGCTGCCAAGTTCGGCAGAGGTCCGACCACGGGCCAGGTCAAATCGGTTAGGGTTGGGAAGTTCACTGGTCGGTGAACCGAGGGCTAACAAATCACGATCCTGCTCAGCAGCTCCAGAGATGGCGGCACTAATGTCCATTTCCTGGTCATCTTCGTCTCGCATAGATCGCATACGCTGCCTCTGGGCTTCGGTAGATGGAACTCTCATGGGAATAGCAACGGGGATGTCTACAAGATCATCCCATACACATACTCTGGTTCGCCGCGTAAGTTCCAAAGGTCCATGGTCAGGTTGTTTAAGGGTTTCGACCACGTTCCAGGCCTGTCCTTTCATGACGGCCATCTGTCGGGCAAACATGCTTTCTTTGAAATCGGAATCTTCAATAAAAACTCTTCGCAGGGCAGCCTGAGTACCGCTCCACCAAGCAGTTGATGTAAGTAGTGGAAGGAAGTGATCTCGTGTCTTTTGCGAAAATGGTTGTCCGATGAGCGAAACGGGCAGGAAAAGCCAGCCAAAGGGGAAACTGCGCCACTGTGGCATGTTTTAGTTCAGAACAAATCGAGATGAAAGATCAGACTTACAGCATCAGGATGCTTCCATGGCCATGACAAACTATTGTCGATGGCACCGACTTTGATGGTCGCTTGTTTCTCTGACGCATGTGAAGGTGTGCCAGTTCGGCTTGACGCAACCATAGCTTCATGTCGTCGATAAGGCAATGGCACACTTTGGCTCGAGTTCTGTCGGTCCAAAGGAACAGTACGAGCAGGCATGGCGGGATCGGCATCGTCATCGTGAGCGGTGCCATTGGGCTTTGGAGGTTCAGCGACGATAGAGACTTCTTCCGACTTCCAATCGACTCTGATCATCCAGTTGTCCAGCCCACGATCGGTGTTTCGCATGATGTAATCTAGAATGACCAACTTCTCCAACTCCTCCCTGAAATTTTGTTTGAGGTTTTCACTCCAGTAAAACCGTTCTTCCTGTTCAGCGCTTGGAGGAGACGGCATACGCGCACGTCGTTCGTCGTAGTCTTCGTCTTCGTCATCGGAATGTATACCAGATGGACGGCATGCTTCATTCCAAGGTCGTTTCTTTCGTTTAGGAGCATCGTCAGTGTTGAATCCCGTGTTGTTCTGATCAGGCCACGGATGCTCTCGCAAGAATAAAGTAGCGTCTTTGTAACCCTTCAAGAACACTTGGAAACTTCCAGGCTTCGGCGGTAGAGGCCTGCGACCACTCCAAGCCTTTCGTCGCTCCCAGAAATCATAATGGAAAGATTTTGAAGATAGCCAGACCACGTCTGTATACGGAACGATATTGGTGCGCAACCGTGCATCTAAAACAGATGCAGCAGCTTCTGAAACGTATGATAGGTTAGGAATCAGACAAGCCCTGCCGAAGCAGCAAGGGAAAAGATTTCGATGCAACCACTTTGTCCACTTTGGATTTCTTGAAGCATAAGGCTCTTCGTCTTTGGGCTTGAAGACACCGACTACTTTTCCTTCGGCATTACGCGCAAAATAACTGCCAGAACTTCCTTGTGTAATCATCTTGGGGTGGACGCCGAGCTCAATTGCTGTGCGAACACTCTCGACAATAACCTCGAACTCGGCACGGTTCTTTTTCTGTTCAGCCTCGTACTCCTCCGTGTCCAGCTCCTCGGCCGTGTATGGTGTAACGCCATTTGGAGGTCGGAAAACGGTGTGGTGAATTTCGAGCTTTTCATCTTGCGCCGACTTGCCGGGTCCCCTGCTGATCTTGAAGCGGGAGGCTATCTCTTCTGCCCATCTTTCCAGCCGAGCGTTGATCGCCTTGATGTCTACTCCGGACGAGTTGCTGCGTTTTCGACGTCGTACATGGCCGCTATTTCGTCGTCGATATTCCGGTGGAGTCGACGTGCCGGACAATTGCATCTGGGCGCGTGAGTTGATGGGGGCAAATTGGGTCGGCGAGGATATCGTCCGCGGCGGACGACCGCTGTATGGATCGCGTTCTTCTTCCGATTCATCGTAGTAATCTCTGTCATCTTCTTCAGCCTGGGCAAGTCGAGCATAACCCGACGTGGCTGGTCGCTTTGGCATGGTGGTGGATGTTGAAATGAGTGGAAGGCGAAGTATTCAGGATTAGAAATGAGGTATGAGGAAAAGTGGTCGTAAGGAAGGCGGGAACACGAAAATCAATATCGCGGAGATCGAATGAGTGAACGATATGAAAACATTAAAATGGAACTATTAAAATAATACTGTATGAAAGGTAAGTCTCGTCAACATCATCGACAAACAGATGGAAAGCGAAAAAGTTGAAGAAAGGAGGTCATCGCTAGAGGCTCGAGGTAGCAGCCCCCTTGCGAGGCCGAACGTCAAGACTGAAGAGGCTAGGGGCGCGCTGCCAATCAGAGATCCGCCGGCGCGGACATTAAATACATTAAATTACACGGTCATGCTGAGTACCCGGTACGGTTCTCCTGAACATTATGCTCCTAAGCATAGAATATTAAGTAATATATTTTTTTTGACAATTAGATATCTACATATGGAGTTTATTACAGAAAAGAGTTTCTGCGTACTACTAGGTGTTATAGGTGTAGCGTCGTTGACAATCTACTAAACTATCGATCGATAACCATAAAGATTAAAAGGAGCGATCTTATCGGATACCGCGTATCGACTAGTAACTCTGCCTCCTGCATGCCGGCATATCCGCCTTTCCGTTGTGGTATGGCGCTGTTTGATTGGCGGGCTGCTGTCCGTAACGTATCAGCGATACAGCATAGCATTCTGAAATACGACTCCGTGGTCATGCTCCGTAATGTTTTCTCCTTCCTCCTCGTTCGCATGTAAAAGGATACACCATCCATTCTGCACATCACGATCACTCTCAGCTTTGGATACCTTCTATCCAGTCACTCTTTCAACAGATACAGTCTTTCGTTAATGATACAGTCCCAACAGGCCATCGCCATTCGTTCTTTATCTCTTCGAATTAATTTACTTATCGTCACTCTTTGTGTCCCACGGTTCCTCTCGTTATCCGACGACTTTATTCGTGACGAACCAAACATCTAGAATTTCGTATTTACTTCGTTCTTGAAAAGCTTTTTCCCAACTCGTCCTTTTCGGTCCTCCTGGATAATTATTCTCTGTCCTACCTGCCGCCCGTCCTGCCCGTCCATTCCTCCTCGAACATTCGATCAGTAGACCTTCGCCGGGTCTACTTCGTTCCTTGACGACAGTCCAGTCCGCCTCCGGGATACTTTACGGGGCCTTTCGTGGTCTCGATAGCTTGTCCAAAACGGCTTCCACAGTGGCTCCCATACTCTACAGGGCATCGCCCATCGACCCGGCGCTTCGCTCCCCAGCATCACCGGATTCCTCGTCCCGCGATCTCGCCAGCTACAGCACGTCTTTGCCCGCGGACGGTCGCAAGACCCCCCAACTTCCCTCTGCGTCTGAGTTAGCTCACTCGTTTGGAAATCCCGATTCCACGCCGCCGTCGACTACTTTACCACCGCTCGACTCTCGACAGGAGAACCTTGGTCTGCCTCGCAACAATTCAGGCACGACCTCGCTGCCTGGGTTGTCAGCATTGGCATCGGTTGCAATTGCGCCGACCTCAGATCTCAGGTATGTGAGAAATCCTCGGCCAGGAATGCAGCGACTTCACACTTCGTATCCATGTCATGCCGTCCCCAGTCCCGGGTCCCGTGGTGCCAGACAATGTCAGTTGTTGTTGCCTGATTTCCCAGGCACGCACACCACACTGGACGGCACCGGGCAGCCCGTCCAATTAATCTCTCACTAATCTTATCTCTCTCTCTTTTCCCTCTCCCTATCGCTGCAGATCCTCCATCAATCATCTTCCTCCTCCTCATTATCATCATAGTAACCACCATGTTGTCAGTCTGAGCATGTCGTACGCCACGTCTTCGCCAGCCGCTACCACCGGAGGCCAGGGCAACACTCCGGTAAGTCTTTTTCTCTCTGCGTCTCTCTTTCTCTCTCTGCATATTTGACGCGTGGGGGTTGGAGAGCTGCATTCTTTTTTTTTCTGTTATCAGCTGAGGGCCAGGCTTGGCACGCTGGCTGCCCGGTTTTTTCGCTGTCCTTTTTTTCCCTTATCGCTCCCGACCGTAAATCTCTCGGATCTTATCTGGCGCCCTCTGCCAGCGCACTTCCCTCCTATCTCCCTATCTTCCTATCTCTCTATCTCTATCTTCTATCTTCTATCACTATCAGTACACATCCTCCTCGACAACACCCCTCCCACTACACCTCCATTCCTGCTACTCTCACAGAAGAAATATTTCATATGTTTTCTCAAATGGCCTCGACGTTTACTGACCAAAAACGTCCCCAATTGCAGCCCGTGTGCCAGAATTGCGGGACGTCAACCACGCCCCTCTGGCGCCGAGATGAGCTGGGCTCCGTTCTCTGCAACGCATGCGGTCTCTTTCTGAAATTACACGGTCGCCCACGACCGATCAGTCTCAAGACCGATGTTATTAAAAGTCGCAATCGGGTAAAGACTGCTGGGCAGGCCCCGAAACGCAAGGTACGTCACAACGCGAAGAATTTTCGCGCAACTGATAAGGGTCTATTGGCTCGCGAAAATGGTCTTTGCGACATGGACTAACGCGCGTCGCATTATAGTCTGGAGGGGGATTAGAACCGAATGGCTTATCGTCGTCGAGATCAGAGGCCGGCACGCCGCCTCTAGGAGCGCAGGGCTATCGTCGCGCTTCGCGAAAGATGTCCCCGGGGCATTCGGATCGCTCGAACTCGCCTGTGTCACGGACAGATACACCGGGAATGTCATCTCTTCATCAACACAATTCTAATATCGCGCCGCAGCACATGTTTGATAGTGTAACCCTCGGCGACTCCAGCTTCAATCCGGCCAACACACTCCCGGCATTGCAGCTTCGTCAACCGTCTCCTGGATCCACATCCTCCATGGCGGTGGATCGACATCTTGAAGTACCTCAAACATATGAAGGATTACTTGCCGCGAACACATCTCTCAAGACTCGCGTGAGTGAACTCGAGGTTATCAATGAGCTCTTCCGTGGTCGCGTCGCGGAACTTGAACAGAGCGACGCTACCGCGCGTCGCTCCGAGATGATTGCGCGCGATTCAGAGGCGAGACTACGTCGGTCGCTGGAAGATGCTCAACGTCGCGAAGAGGACATGAAACGCCGTGTCAGTGAATTAGAGCAACAGCTCTCAGACCACTCCGGCTCTGGTCCATTTCAAGGCAATGGTTCAAATGAACCAGCCATGAAGAAGATTCGCCTATCGGATGTAGTTGACTATGAGGCAGTAAACGCCGCAAAGTCTCCTAAATCTGCGTAAGGGAATCACTATTAGCTTCGCTTGTACGAGATCAGCACCAATAAACCTTACGTCTTTCTCCGTTTGAAGTTCTTTTTATATCTTTGATACCCCATTATGAGTTTCGCTTAACAGGCGAAGACTGAAAAAAGAAGGAATCCTGCTACTGTTTCATTTCATAATCTTCTACTTTTGTTGACCTTTGTTTATCGACTTTCGCGCATCTTCAGATGATTGCCCACTTTCTCTGTGCTTTCAACGAGCAACTTGAAAGTAAAGTGTCATCCGGCGAGCGAGAGAAGAAAAGGAAACTTTCCTTGCAGGAAACAGAAGACAAGGAAAAGAACATGTGCGAATATGAGAAGGGGAGGGAAAAGCTTTCATCTTTTTTTATTTTCATACCTCGAGGCAACTCGCTTCTAATATCTCTTTACTTTCATACAGTTTCTCTTTTTCTTTTTACCTCTTTTGTATTTGCTATGTCTTTTTATTATTATGAATATAGATCGGTACGGGCGGTTAGGGATCAGCGATGGGGACTGCATCTCTTCTCTTACGTTTTCTTGCTTGGTGTGTTCGATTGCCTTTTTTTAATCTACGCTTTGAGTCCGTCGTGGACTTTGGGTGTATATACTGTTTTAATCATGTGCTTTTTTTCCGGCTGACTGGCTGACTGACTGGGTCAGTGTTTTGTGTTTTGATTGCCCTTATACTTTTTCGTGACCTTCTACTTTTACTCCCTTTTCTACTGGCTTTCCGTCGTTGGACAAACAACGATGGATGGCCTTTTTCTTATCGTCAGGGCTTTTACAACAGAAAAGTTTTATAATGTGATTTGTCTCGTCGATTTGGACCTGTATGGTGCTTCTCACCTGGGCAGGCAGCGGTTATGGTATCAATTGATGTAGTGTAATACTACCATGTCTATGATGTCTTTCTCCCAAATACATACCAAGAGTATAAATTCTAAGCTAAGTAGCAGAACCATGTCATTGGTAGATGAATGCTATGAAATGTATATGATCATAGGTATATAAAAGTAAATCGCCCGAAATCAAACACCATGAAAACTCTATACCCAACCAAAATGCGAACGATATATCGAAACCTCTATCCCATCTAGCAGTCTGCATCCAGCTCAAGCGATTGATTTAATTATACACGCATCTTGGACACGGAATTCACCTGATTAAAAAAAAAAAAGCGTTGCTAAACTAGAATAGATGCGTGAATGAAATAACCAATTATTTAGGCCGAATGCGACTACTAGTTAATCAATCCAGCGAGTATTCAGCTCAAGCCAGTCTATCATGGCTATCGCCTTTGCGACCTCGCGGGCCATGGATTTGCCTCTCTTGCCAGATACAATACAGCGAGACTGCCATGCCGCCGAGACCGCTGAAAAACGTCAACCAATACGCGGCTTGGTAACATTGCAGTCCCTCCGTACAGTCGCGCTGCCCTTGCGGTCCAACGATACTGTGATGATCAAAGATTGTGCCGTAAAGCAGATTGAAAATGTTTCCGCTGAGCACGGGAGCCAAACTGATCACGCCCCAGTTTTGGCTCAAGCCGGGAATGCCGAATGTGTGTGCTACAACGGACGGGAAAACGCCGAAGAGGAAGCCGTAGGCTAAGCCTGTGAAGGATGAGAGAAGGTAGAGATGGTTTGGGTTGTTGATGGATGTGCCGGCGATTTGCGTTAGGGTGAAGACGACTGAGGAGAAGAAAATGCACCAGAATCGGGACATGTAGAGTTTGTGGACTAGGAAGTCGGAGCCAACTCCTGTGTAGTTCTGTCAGTACACGCAAACCAGAATCTGTGAAACCTCTTACCACTCAGTAGCCTGCCGAGGAAGCTGCAGAACGACAAAATCGAGACATGCATCACTTGACGATGCTGGATGAAATTGGAGTCTGCACTGTCGTCATAATATCTCCATAGCGCTTTGGTCTGTTCAAGTTAGATCAAACGGTCTCACAATTCTGAAAGGTATATTTACATCGTTGCCAATATTGCTAAGAATTGTTAGTTTACTGCCCTAAAATTAAAGGATCCTCGAAACTCACTTGATTGTCATCAATCCAATACCCGACAACAGCGCCATCAAAGTGAATTGCTGCCAAAACTCGCGTTTTCTGAAAAGAGCCAGTCCTCGGATATCTGAATAGTGTGAGCCGTCTTCGTCATCTTCACCACTTTGATGCGACCGTATGCCATTTCCGTCATTGTTCGGGGAATCTTGTAGGGACTCTGGCTTGGAAAGCAGAGACGAAACCTCTGAATCTCTTCTCTCTTCAAGCTCTGGCTTGACTACACCACTGGAATTGGACTGTGCAGTGTCGGCCGCGTCGTACAGATAGGGCTGTGTTGATGATGAAGGTAGAAGTGAAGAGGATGCGGAATTTGTTCTTTGCCTACCTGTTTCTTCAGGTCGCTCGTATGTGAACTGATGACGAGCATCGTCATCACGTTCTGGTACAGTAGTATAAGGCTGGTCGGGAGGCAGAATTCGGAGGAACAGTCCGAAAACCACGACCATCAGCGACGTTCCCACGGCCAGCATCAGGAGAAATGGCTGAACCTGGCCGTGGTAGAAAATTGCCGCCATGCTCGAAAAGAAAAAGGCACTGAGCCCGAACGCAGCAAGCGGGAAAGCTGTAGCTGTACCGCTCTTTTCGGGAAAGTTGCTCGCCGCTGTAGTACTCTATCAGAATCATAGTGTCGCGAGCTGAATGATGTTGTACGCACCGGCCTTAATGGCAGCCGAGTTGGCAGCCGATCCTCCCAGGCCCGTTACCCATGAAAAGAAACATAATGAACTAAAAGAGAGGAATCCTTGTCCATGCTTGTATGCTATAATCACATTAGTCCAGGATCCTGACAAGCGCCTCAGGATCTATCGTACCAAGGTATAAAGGATAATATCCCCAAAAAAGCGCCAAAGCACCCAGCAACAGAGCAGGCCCAGGGCCTCTTGTGTCAGTCAGATATCCTGTGAAGAATCCCGAGCAATATAATCCAATATTTCCTGCCATGCCCTTTGATCATTAGTCGACATGTTCCCTCGTCGGCACGTTTCAAACAACACATACAATCATATTAATCTGCTTCGAGGACAGCACCATCCGTTCGGCGAATTGGGGCGCCCATGCCGAGTATGCGTACTGTACTGTATCAGATCGAGCATCCAATTGCGACTCTTCGAAACACCCACATTTGTCCCACTTGCGAGCGATATTACAGTTGCAGCAACAGCTGCTATGACCCTCTGGGTGTGCAACGTTCCGACTACCATGGTGTCGTTAAAGAACGAAAAGACGACCGTGTCGCGATATATGTGCTTTATGCAATCATATGGAGTGTGTTGAGTCTGTTGAGTCTGTTGACAATTCTATAGGTGGTGCCTGGTCACTGATAAGGACGGAGATGTAGCCGACACGGCTCGTTCGTGAAGAGAATGAGAATCAACGAGAGACGAGAAAAAGACAATATAAAAAGAAAGACAACATTAGTGCATTTCGACTAGAGATAGTTAGTAAGTACAGAGATCCTCTAGCTGCATCCACAATTATTGCGAGCTGCGCTGTTTGAGACGATGTTCTGATAAGCTGGCCTCATGATACGGTAGTGTACCGCAAGCAGTCACGTGAGCAGTGACGCAGCCGGTGGAATTGGCTCGTGCCTGCCGCAGCCGGCTCCTTCTCCACCAGTCCGGAGGCAACTGCCAACAGCTTGCAAGACCTTGCTCCTCTCAACAATCATATAACACTCTCCACGACATTGATATACGGCACTTCTATACAATCCTGGAAGATAAGACACCATGGGTGCGCTTCTTTCCATTCCGATGCTGGTGGTGCCCAGCGCCGGCACTGTACATTCTCCTCTCTGCCTGATATCCCGAGACAGCGCTGACTAGTCTTAGATGTTCTCTGTCGTAGCTTCTTGTTGCGGTGCAGCGACATGTTCTGCTGTGTGTAGCGCTTGTGGCAAGTTCCAGAGCAGGTACGTATACACGCATGCGCAGGCTTCGATCATCGAGCTAATGGTTGATTCGCGTATAGCATGGCAACGAGAATCGCATACGCCTTTATTCTACTCATCAACTCGATAATTTCGTGGATTATGCTCACGCCATGGGCACTCGAAAAGTTAGAACACCTTACAATGGATTATATGAAGATTCGATGCGACGGAAAGGAATGTCACGGCTGGGTCGCAGTCCATCGAATCAACTTCGGTCTCGGTCTCTTCCACTTGCTCCTCTCTCTTCTACTTCTCGGCGTGAGGTCGTCCAAAGATGGCAGAGCTGCGCTACAGAATGGTTTCTGGGGTCCAAAGATTCTTGTCTGGGTCGGCTTCGTCGTCATGTCATTCTTCATTCCGGAATCCTTCTTTTTCGTCTACGGCCATTATATCGCCTTTATCGCCGCTATGCTCTTCCTCCTTCTCGGTCTCATACTGTTAGTCGACCTTGCTCACTCTTGGGCTGAGCTTTGCTTGGAAAAGATTGAAGATAGCGACTCTCGTCTCTGGCGTGGACTGTTGATCGGTTCGACAATGGGAATGTACCTCGCATCGTTGGTCATGACGATACTGATGTACATCTTCTTCGCCAAGAGCGGGTGCTCGATGAATCAAGCCGCAATCAGCATCAACTTGATCGTGTTCTTGATCATTTCCATTGTGTCGGTTCAGCCCGCAATTCAAGAGTACAACTCTCGGGCTGGTTTGGCGCAGGCTGCCATGGTCACTGTTTACTGCACATATTTGACGATGTCTGCCGTATCGATGGAACCCGACGACCGTCAATGCAACCCACTTCTCCGCGCACGAAATACTAGGACAGCTAGCGTTGTCCTTGGCGCCATTGTAACAATGGCCACCATTGCTTATACCACCACTCGTGCTGCTACACAGGGCATTGCTTTGGGATCAAAAGGCGGACACAACTATTCTGCGCTTAGTACAGAGGCAAATGAGCACGGACTTGTCACCCAGCAGCCTTCGACTAGACGTGAAATGAGGGCTGAAGCCCTGCGTGCTGCCGTTGAAAGCGGTAGTCTCCCCGCCAGTGCTTTGGACGAGAGCGATGACGAAGATGATGAGTACGACACTAAGGACGATGAGCGCGGCTCTACCCAGTACAACTATTCTCTATTTCACATCATCTTCTTCTTGGCTACAACATGGGTAGCCACACTACTCACACAACAATTGGATCCTGAGACCGAGGGTAATTTCGCATCGGTTGGTCGAACGTACTGGGCTAGTTGGGTCAAGATCATCAGTGCCTGGGTCTGCTATGCTATATATTTATGGACACTCGTAGCTCCGGCGATGATGCCTGAGCGATTTGATTATTAGCTTGAACATTTATCATTGATCATGGATTGGCTGGTGTTTGGGTATATGTATTTCGTTTTGCGTCTGTTGTTGGAAGTTTTTACACGTTGCTATACTGAGTAAACTAGAGCATTGAATATAGTCTCAGGTTGTTTATCGCACTACTATTTAGCTTATAACTTGCATCTGACTGAACAATGACCATTCTCGAGATGGCGCTGTCATATGATAACCGATAAGGATCTGATATCGATAAGAACGCGGATTTCCGCGTCACCGCGTGTTAATTGATTAATTGATTTACCATGCAAACATCGCACCATGGGACGACGATGGCCACCATAAAACCTATCGAGGGTCGCTCGGTACATTTTACTACCTCAGAGCAAAGTGAATGTACTGCTGATATGGAAATAGGTCCATCAAATCCAGTCCGGACAAGTCATTGTTGACCTTTGCTCGGTGGTAAAGGAGCTCGTGGAAAACAGCTTGGACGCCGGAGCTACCTCGATCGGTACGAAAAGCGTCTTTGTTCCCATGATCTATGAACTAATAGGTTTTTATGTGCAGAGGTACGGTTCAAGAATGATGGGCTAGATTCGATTGAGGTGCAGGACAATGGAAGTGGCATAGACCCTCAGAACTATGAGAGTATCGGTATGATTACAAATAGCACCGCATATCGAGAATACACACTAAGCTTATGTTTACAACAGCTCTCAAACACTATACCTCGAAACTCGCCTCCTACGATGACCTCACTTCCCTGACGACCTTCGGATTCCGCGGCGAAGCGCTCTCTTCACTATGTGCCGTATCCAACTTCCATATAGTCACCGCTCAGGCGCACCAAGCGCCAAAGGCAAATAAACTAGAATTCGAACATTCTGGTAAACTTAAGGGGACACAAATCGTTGCCGGACAAAAGGGGACAACGGTATCCATTGCGAATTTGTTTTCTAGGCTGCCAGTGCGCCGAAAGGAGTTGGAGAAGAATATCAAGCGTGAACTGGGCAAAGTTGTCAATTTACTCAACGAGTATGCTTGTATCAGCACTGGGGTACGCTTCAGCGTCAAGAATACGGACTCGAAAAAAAGGCAACTGGTACTGTTGACGACTAAAGCGAATGCGTCGATAAGGGACAATATTGCGAATGTCTATGGGGCTAAAACGCTGTTGACGTTGATTCCACTGGAGTTAGAGCTCGAGTTTGAACCATCGGCAACCGGGAAGAGACTCAACAGGGATTTGAATAAAATCCATGTTCGCGGCTATGTCTCACGTCCTGTGGTCGGAGAAGGGAGAGGAACACGCGATCGCCAAATGTACTATGTCAACTCACGGCCATGCGGGATTCCGCAAATTGCCAAAGCTTTCAATGAAGTATACAAGACCTACAACATATCTCAGGCGCCGTTTGTGCTTGCCGATTTTCAGATGGATACGAATGCATACGATGTGAATGTTTCGCCGGACAAGCGCACTATTCTGCTGCATGATTCTGCTGCGCTGATTGAGTCGTTGAAAGAGGCATTGGATCAAATGTTTCAGGAAGCTGAGCAAAGCGTTCCACAATCTCAGTTTACGACTAACAAGCAGCAAACCGATATTCAGCAACGATTAAAATCGTCACCTATGAGGGCGCCGCCGGATAGGACTATGGCTGAACAAGCTACCCCTGTCGGGGAAAGGCAGACAGAGACGCCTCAGCAAGTTCCAGTAACACCTCATGCTCAGGAAAACAAAGCTACGGAAGGGACAGACATTGAAAGTGCCACGCAAGAAGCCACCGACAGTCAAGTCACGGTTGTCGATACGGCTGCAGACGCTGAAGAGTCCGATCACGCCGAAGTTGCCGATGAGGCAGTCAAAAGGATAAGAGCACGAGCTGCTGAGATGTCTCCGCAACCAGGTGAGAGACGAATTTTGACATTGCAGAGCCAGTCTCCGTCGAAGCAAAGTAGCGTTATTCAAAATGCATTTGATCGGATGCGACCCAGACGACCACCGGCTGAAGTTGCCACAATCACTATAGGGGATAAAGTGACAACGTCGATTGTCGGCCATGGCACGTTACGCAAGAGAGATTCTTTCACTGCAGGCAATACGGAGAGCAAACGACAGTCGAAGCGCAGAATTCATACGCCATCTAAGCCGAATATATTCAGTCAAAATCTCAGGTCTTTTATCGCTCCGGGTACGCAAGTTGAAGCTCAGGAAGATGGCGAGGAGGAGGAGGAGGAGGAGGAGGAGGAGGAGGAGGAGGAGGAGGTCGATGGAAGTAGTGACGAGGAGATGGTAGAAGACACGCAGTCGGAATCCGAAGAGTTACCGGACGAGATAGAGCCAGCTGAGGAACCTGTTGACGAAACTGTTGATGAACAGGCTGAAACTTTACAGCCAGATGCCGCCTCCACTGAGCCCGACAAGGATGTTATGGATGAACAGGAGAAGAAAGCTCGCGAAGACGCCAAAGTCCAAGATCTAATTCGAAAGGCTGAGGAAAAAGGCGCAACCCATGGCGAAAACCACATCAAGCGTGGGAAGTATATTGAAAAGGAGCAACAAACTAATAAACATTCAACTTCTCAACTTGTTGGAACACTTGAAAGCTCTTTTCCCAAGATACAGGCTCAAATGGAGACTCTCCAGAAGCAGTTGGGGTCATATAAAGGACTCGACGAAGCCAAAGAAGACGAAGAACTATTTGTTAATCAACAGAAAACCGGTGAAGAGCGTCTTTCGTTGACAGTATCGAAAGATGACTTTGCCAAAATGCGAATTGTAGGGCAGTTTAATCTGGGTTTCATACTTGCAACGCGATCACACGGAGCTCATGAGCCAACAGCTCCTGCAGAAGATGAACTTTTCATTATCGATCAGCATGCCTCAGATGAAAAGTACAATTTCGAGCGCCTTCAGGCCGAAACCGTTGTACAGAACCAGCGCCTCGTACATCCGAAGACACTAGACTTGACGGCAGTTGAAGAAGAAATCATTAGAGAGAACAAAGCAGCCCTCGAGAAGAACGGCTTCGTCATCGAAGTCGACGACAGTGGCGACGAACCTATCGGTCGACGATGCAAACTCATATCACTCCCACTCAGCAAAGAAGTCGTCTTTGACATCCGTGACCTCGAAGAACTCATCGTCCTGCTTTCCGAAGCTCCAACTAGCGCGACGAGAAACGCATTGACATCGAATACGTATGTACCTCGACCCAGCAAGGTACGAAAGATGTTTGCAATGCGTGCCTGTAGGTCGAGTATCATGATTGGCAAGACATTAACCGTCAAACAAATGGAAAAGGCGGTACGGAACATGGGCACGATCGATAAACCTTGGAACTGTCCTCATGGAAGGCCAACGATGCGGCATTTGATGAGTTTGGGGTCTTGGGATGAATATGATGAATACAGTTCGAGCAATGAACGATATATAGACGTGGAAGATTCACGAAGTCCTTGGCAAAGGTTTTGTGATTTGCAAAATCAAGAGGAAGAAGAGGAGTCTGAGGAGGGAGAAAGAGGTGAAGATTGATATATAATAAGTCATAGATGAGTGGCAATCTTGGATTAGAAACATTATAATCAGTACCTAAACGAATTCATAACGTGTCATCACTTTCATAATTCATAAGACATTATATCGGGTTTACCTTGGCCTGTGAATAAAGTCACCACCACCATCTCCACCATCCACGGGCAGTCTTCCTGCCAGTAGCATCACTGGCCTTGATCTGCTGCTGTCCATCATCCTGATCCGGCGGGCTACTCTTCCCTGAAGACTCGGACACTGTACCTGACGTCGCCGACGTACCAGTAATACCAGACGCCGAAGACGAAACATCATCCAAAATATCAACAGGCTCCTGAGCAACCTTCTTCCTATAATCACACTCTCTCTCCGTCAAACTTCCATCTTCCTCTTCCTCCTCCTCCTCCTCTTCACGTAAACGATCCTGACGATACTCCACATCTCCCCCCTCCCCTTCGCCATCAACATCATCATCATCAAAAGCATGCCCCTCAACCTGCCTCAACACCTCCTCAACAACCAATAAATCTCTCTCAATCATCTCTGCCCAATTCTGTACATCGCCAATCTCCTTCAACCCCTGCCGCGCGCCATCCACCACTTTGTCCCACTGATCATTCTGCTTCGCTAGCTCGGCTGTATGTCTGGCTAATTCTTGCTCTTGTTTCTGGATTGCGGCTGCGTTTTCGTGGAGATCTGTAGCGCGGGCGCGCAGGTCGGCTGAGACTGTTTGGCCGACGGAGTGGAGGGAGGCGGTGAATGCGGTGCGGGCTTCGAGGGTGCGGCGGATTGCTTCTGGGTCTTGGGGCTGGTTTGTCGTTGTTGGGAGGGAAAGGATAGATGAAGATGATGGTTGATAGGTTGTTGTTGGTGTTGAAGTTGAGACTGGTGGTGAGGTTATAGGTGTTGTTGACGTATGTGTCTGGGGAGATTGGAGGGATGTTTCTTTTCCGGGTTGTTGAGCGGACATTTTTCTTTTGGCTCAAATAAATTGTTCTTCAACTCCTGATATTGCTATAGCCTGAGGCAGTTTTGTATAAACATTGAAGTGGATAGATAGCATTAAGCTTAATCGCCTTCCCCGCCTTCAGGATCTTCTGCTTATCATTTGCTGATAACACTGGGAAACGTTAACGCATTAATTATGTCTTGTGACTACCAGGGACCTAGATACGAAAGTCTGTTGTAAAACCGAATATTATTTCCACCCTCTATGCAATGAAAATGTAGCATGATACATGTATCGACAATTCATACATCAGACGCCCAAATAAATGAAAGCACATCAAAACAATGAAAAAATGCGTGGATAAGGCACCAGCAAGCCGTGATTAGATCCATACAGAGTGGCCATATAGTATGTCAAAAGGCAAATAAACAGATCAACGCCGTGCTTTTGCTCCAAGCCTCAAATATCAACCCGCTAAGAAATTCTTATAAAACAATGGGAGGAAAAATAAATGACGAAAGAATCGAAGCGCAGTTCCACATTACATGTTGGCAAGTTCTTGGTCGATCTGAGAATCGACAAAAGTGCGTCGGTCGCCAGTCAATTCAGTCTGGAGTCGTTGTTCGACAAGAGCTCTCACTGTAGTTTGACATATTAGTTTACCGTTTTATATTCTGACATAGGATTTACATACCTTGCTTCTTAGTGACATTGTCAAGATCAACCTCACCCAGAACCTGGCGGATAGCTTCCACAATCGTATGATCATCAGGTCCATGGCCGGGTCCAGTTCGGAAGTCCATTGCGGTGCTTACAGGCCGAGAGCCGTAACCGCCGCCTAGAGGGCTTCGTTGTCGACCTGGTACACCCAGGAGATTGTCGGAGCTTTGCATCATAGGCATGCTTAGTCTGCTTGCATTCATGGGGTTGTCCTGGTAGCTGCTGATATTGCCCATAGACATATGACGCTGGGCATGACCACCGAGTTGAGGGGCGTCAGTGTATCGTGTGAAAGAGGACATGCGCGAGTTGCGGTTGTTGTTACCACCAAAAGGAGCAGGCGACTGAGGCGGCATGTACGGGCCACGGCCACCAGGGAATCCTGTCAAGATAGTGGATGCTGGCTTTACAGACGAGTATGTCGAGCGGAAATCGTCCATCTCCATGGCGGCTTCATCAGTGTAATGCATGAGCTGTTTCTCCTCGCCATATTCGGCGTTACCGCGTCGGCCAGGTAGGTTGTTAGCCAAGGCGTAATCATCCCATCGTTGAAGGGGAATGCTTCTAGGATCGAATGGTTCATCTTCCACAGCCACAACACGTTGATCGCCTTTTTCTCCAATGACAACACGCGTGTTTCCCCATGTGAAGTCATCCTGTTTCCAAAACGAGTATAGAGGCAAGACAACAGAGTAGATTGGGAAAGCACAAAGGTATATGATCATCCAACCAATATGCTGCCACTGACGTTTCAGAATAAAGAGGACAGCCTGAAGACCGTAAACGCCAGCTAACATGACGATAGAGATGATACCAAAGTCTCCTTTATGGCTGGCAACCAGATAAATGAGGTAAATCAAGTATGCACAGGTCGCAGGAAGAATAATTGTACCCAAGAGATCGATCAAGACGATAAAACGCATGCTGAAACAGCAGAAACCGCACAGATCCTTGAGGGCAGCCAACTCTACCAGGTTATGTATAGTAGAGTTGATCCAGCGACGTCTTTGGGACAAGAGGACACTCCATGTTTCGGGAGCAGCGGTGCTGGCAAAGGCGTCGGCGATAAACTTGTAGGACATGGTAGGGAAATGTTTTGCCATGAGCGTGGTAAGGAATCGATCCTCTCCTAGGGCCAGAAGATTCTTCTTATGCAAGGTGTCAAGATCACCATCAGAATACTCTTTGATGACCTTGTCAGAGATGATCAATGGCCGTCCTTTATCAGCCGTCCTGAGGCGATACATGCAGAAACTACAATCACATAAATTAGTATTTATCCATAAACATAATTTTGGAAACGATGTAACTTACCATCCAGGAAGACAAGTGACACTGCCAAATAAGGATTCAAAAGCTTTGGAGAGATGGTGGGAGATATAGTACTCGTAAACCTGAATCATGGTCCACCAACTTCGCTCTTCATTTTGCAGACTAGTTTCACCACAAATACCCGCAATTCTGGCGTCGTTGGCGCAGGCAGCCACAAGTCGATTGAGTGAATCCTCTTTGACACTAGTATCAGCGTCGACCATGAAAAGGAATTCATAAAGCTCGGGGTCGACACCAATCACGTTGTTGATCTGGTGAAAGATTTCTAGTTCGAGCGGCGACATCGGTGCCCTATGGTGCACGCGGTTGAGGAAGTTGAGTAGAAGGACTTGAGAATCACGCTTTCCACGGTTTCCTGGCTTAGATTTCGATTGCTCCGACTCCTTCCCGACTTTGACAATAACAATGTATGGAACAACATTGCCTTCGAACTCATACAGACCAGAATAGACTTTACCGTAGTTCAATTGGTCGCTTCCTTGACCAACGGATCTAAATGGCAGCGCTGGTGGATCGACCTTCGGGTCTACGCCGAGGATGTCCAGTACGATCTTTGGTGTTGGTCTATCATTCCCACCTCCAACAATCATTCCGTCACAGACAACGCAGATGAGTTTTCTCTTGTTATCGTACTGAAGAGCTGTGAGCGAGTCCAGACCTTTCCGAAGTGCATCTTCGCCTTCTGTATAAGCTGGAACCTGACAGATGACAAATTTGTCTTGGGGGGCCGGGCGAGGCTTTGAGCCGAACTGAAGTGCAGCCAAGAACTTCACTAGAATAACGGAGCAAACCAGGATCGAAAAGGCAAGTAGAATCCAGTTGTTGACTGTACACCTTGCAGACTGTCTGAAATCCACTTTGCCGACATAGAAGACATTCTTCATACAAGTAAGAGCATTCTGAAACTGGACTGAATTCTGCCACTTATCGCTGATATCCGAGCCCATGTTTTGTTTGATCAGAGTTGTGACAGCGCTTGGTAGAAAATCGTACGTGTCTAGATTGTTCATCAAGGAAGCGGTGTAAAAGTAGTCGGTCAAGTCATATACCCCATCGTTGATAATCACCCAGTATCTTGCGTCGTTATTCGCCTGATTGGTAATCGTGTCTCTCGTCCAGACAATCTCTCCCTTGTAGTACTGGGCCATGAAGGGAAGAAATCTATCAGCATACCAAGTGATGTTGTGTAGTGCAGAGGTGGTAACGGCTTGCAGAGGACCGCTAGTGTGTATAGCAGTCACCTCAGGGGTGGCGTCAGTGTTGTTGTGTGATAAGCTGATAGAAGTGTCCGATACGAATGCCGCGCAGCCTTGAGTCAAAGGGACGGGGAAGTAAGGATCCAAGATCTGTCCTGCGGCCCATTGCATATTTGTTGCACTGGTCGTTGTAGTGGTGTCACTATGCTGTGTCCGCCAGAATTTGCTGATATCATAGACTGTGCCGCGAACACCAACGTAGAAATCATTATCACCCTGATTAAAGCTCAGTTCTTTCTCGTTCCAGACTTTGTTCTTATTGGGACACAGGAGAGTTCCAAATTCGATGATCCAAAAAACCATAACCCCATTGAAGAGAAGAATGAGGGCTACTAGTACGACTTTCTCTCGCCAAGCCATACGAATGTCCGGTCTCTTCATGCGCCCAATGTACCGTAGAGCGAATGAAGGAATCCAGAAAGTTAATGTCCACACTAATGCGGTCCAGAGACGTCGACCCAGAGTGATTTTCTTCTTCTCAATATGTTTGCGCTGACCGAATTCGGGATCATCACCGGCGAGACGATTCAACTCAGCCTCATAATAAGCATCGTCGCCTTTGTAATCATCGCCCTTTGACCCCAGTCCATAGTCACCACCGCCCATGGAGCGTAGAGTCTGGTTATTGGTTGGAGCAATTGAACGAGCGATGTTTGGAGACATTGTGCTCTGCCTGTTGACATTGAGGAGATTGTCACGGCTGGCTATGAAGCTGCTACTATCCGCGATGGGAATCGCTGGGAAAAAGCCCGATCCATTATGGTTCGGGGGTGTCGCAGAATAACCGCTCTCGAAAGGGTTAATTGGCATATCGCCAGGAGGTTTGAGATCGAGCATTGACTCGGCCTCCCACCAAGCGCCTTCCCGCATCCAGATTCGTTCCTTCCCAACAATTACGTCTCCATTGCTCCAACCTCTCTCGAGGATCCAGCTTTCGACACCATCTTTACCCTCCTTGCAACCCAGAGGCGCATATCGGGTCACAAATTCCTCCACGTCAAAGTCGGCAGTGAAGTCAAGATGTTTATGTCGTCTATTGGCCCATTCAGGTAGTCGCCATTCTCGCAGTTGACGAGAAACTGCTCCAGCGGACCATGGAGATGTGCTAGGTGATGCTGCAAACGTTTCAGGTGTATCATCTGTAGGATGAATGGCAAGATGGTACCATACTCTGCTACTACCCAAAGTTGCTGCGAGATCAAAACGACCACGCTCCCCAAGGGTTATACCTTCGTTTGGATCTGGGAATAGAATATCTCTGAGAAACCCACCAATCTCCACCTCAACTCCAATCTTTTCTAGCACCCCCTGTCTCTTATCATTGAAATGTTCACGCTCACGGAAGGCAACGCTCTCAGTTATCCCGAGATCAGCCTCAACTTCGGCGACAGCGTTGTGCATCTCATTTATGACGGATTGACCGGGACTAACGATCTCCACGCCATCCTCCTTCATTTCAGCATTGATACCCTGTTCGTCATTGAAAACACCTTGAAGAGCCGCAGCCTTGCCAAGAGGAGGGCTTGGAATATCAACAACAGTGATAGTAACGGTATCTGAAGCGTCTCCGCTGTGCCATGGAGCGCCGGAGCCGTCGCTAGATTCATTTTCCTGATCAGCTTTGATTTGTGTAGCAATCGCTTCATTAGCCTTAGATATAACCCAATCGACCAAGGCCTCATAAATGCCGGTGACGAGAACCGTGCGGTCATCGGTAGAACAGCCGCGAAGCAAGGCTTCGGGATCCACGCCTAGAAGTTCGGCCGCTTCTTCACAAACTTGCTCGAGTTCTTCTTCATCAACCAGAAATCCCAGGGTGTTTCCTAACTTGAGAATACCAGCCAAGATCGACAAGAGGCCTCTCTGTGCTGCACCTTTTATTCCAATTGCCTTGAGGGCAGAACGGAAGTCTTCGGCGGCAGCAGCATCATCTGCAGTCGGTAAAAATGAGGGGGGATCGTAGGTTCCGGATTTGTTCAAAATTGAATAAGTCGAAGGCTCTTTAAGGTCGAGATACTCCTTCTCTGCCTGGCTGGACTCGGCATTTATCAGGTAATAAAAGACGTCGAAGGCACGATAGCCAGGCTCAGCGGGTACATCCAGCAAGCCCCTTGTAAGATTGAGCCCCGACTTGGATAATGCGAGTGTTAAGCCGGTGACGTTGCCAGCAAGCGTAAATGTATAGGACACCGCCAAGGACGAGTAAAGGGAGTATGAAGGGTTGAAAGGCGTGACTGCGGTGACGAAGGGGCGGATAGCATTGAGAGAAGCATATAGTATTTCAGGTGTCGACAGCGGCAAGACAGAAAGGAACGATGGAAGTAAGGTAGGACACGATCGATGAAGGGCACTATAAAAAGAGTAAGCAACGTATTTATGTAGTAACTATGTTCAGGGAATATACCTCAGCACAATACAGCCATCCTCTGCTCTGCGTCGAGCGTGTTCCCACGCCCTCTGGCCCAGCTGGGGATCAACGATGCCACCGGGAGTGCCGTCCGGATTCAAATGAGATACTGTTAGCCATGTGTTTACTACCAGACTTGTCCCAGCTTCAAGCGGATATGGTTGAGCCGTCGAATATGAGTTGTGAAGCGAATTGAGCAAGGTTGTCGTGGAAATTTGAGAAGCTGATTTCGGAAGACCAGGATTCGAGGTAGTTGAGAATATCGAGTAACGGTTCGACATGGTTGTGGTTGTTGCAGTTGAAAACCGACGAAAGAAGCAAATGGGCTACAGTTTCTTAGGACATGAGCCAGCCTCAACGACGAGCGAGTGCAGTCGTCGTCCTGATATTTTCTTAATGAACCAGAAATATGGTTTATCCAGTCGATGAAGGAAGAGGAGAGTGAAAGTGCAGTCAGAGATGGCAGGTCCTCTCGATCGAAATGGCAAGCACTCGATGAAACGTGCCCCTGTTGTGTTTTGGTAGCGAAAGAATAGATCGATCTCGTCTCTAGCGAATGTCGACGGTGATACGAAAGATCAAAGGTATCACCAAATTAAGGATGACAGAGATGTCCACAAATGAAGCAATAAAGAAAAGCGATGGTTAGAAGAGTGATTGGAAGGAGACACGGATGAGAAATGTCCTGAGCGAGCATGCCTCTTCGCTCCTTCTCTGTTTGCAAAAGGCTGCTGTTGGCGGTTCGGGTGGTATTGTAAATTACGTGTATTGGATGTACCATTACGTCTGTGACTCGGGGAAGTAACTCAATTTTGGCCTTAATAACCAACTGTATCAGAAACCTCCGTACAAGCTGGGTAAACAGCTGATAGATATGCCAGGGTAAAACCTTCCACTGTGTTTACACTAACCCTAATACCACCTCATTACGTATGTACTTCAGCGACGAGTATACGTATCACATAACCGAGGGAAGAAAACATTGAAAATAACACAGGCTGGCTGTGGCGACAAAAGTGAGACAGATGCAATGCGGGTTTTTTTTAGGAAACCCGTCATTTATGCCACCCCTTGTTTTGTATGATACGATGCACCGGCTGTTTCCGTACTGTACCGTGGTGTAAGACTGAATGGGTCTATTTCCGAAACAAGAATGACATACCACAGCTGCTCATCATAAACGAAGCATAAGCTTGAGTTATTTATGCCACGGCTTGGATAGGTCTTCAATCTTCTTGAACACTTGACTGCTGCGAGGAGAACACCAGCTTCAATAGAAATTGGCGAGGACTGCATTCATGACTTAACTAACGAGAAACTAACGGCTGACTAAGAAGCAAGTCACGAGCTCTGAGTGGCTGGCTGGCGAGGCTCGTCGATTAGCTTTCGGCCCATCTCCACCGGGGCCCATCCATAAGTCTAGATGTTTCTCTCAGTGTTCCTGTTTCACGCAAGTCCCTGTGATTTGAGGGAGGGAGAAGACACCAGGAAGATTCAAGTATTAACTAAGCAGAGGCTATGACTTCACTCAGGTAAAAACGACCACGATGATTATCAGCGCAGAACAAGGCTGGATTGTTTACATGGACAGCTGTTGTTGTTTACCACATTCCTAAGGGGGAAAGTATAAATAATCAGGGAAACCCGCAGCGGAGCGCTCTGATTGGCTGTACCAGACACTGCAAAAGGGTTTTTCAACAAACGAAGGACACATGAAGGGAAACATCTTGAGGTTTTTGATTACAGAATACTACTATGGAGTAGTTACTTCATATGTACATTTCCAGCTGACAGAATACGTCAGACTTTTCTTTATCCCGTCCATACGGTCCATTAAGACAGTTGCTAAGATATGGTGCTCAGTGCCTATTTATAAACACAAGCGCTGGTTTGTCTTAGACAACCGAGTTGCAGCAAAGTCAATACTTCAGCGCGCTAGCTGAGTCGGGAGTAGCTGAAAGCCGCCGCACTACAGGATTGGATGGGTCTCAGAGTGGACAAATCGATCAGCCTCTAGCCACCGTAGCGCCGTATCGTACTATGGTATGGCATACCATAGTGCGTACAGTCGTATGTGTGCTAACTGCATTGATATGTTGTGTGATTGGTCCTATTTCTGCGTAATGCGGTGTTTCGGAACACTAGCTATCCGTACTAAACAATTAGGTAATATTACTCGATACAGATAGCTGTCAACAAAAAAGGAGAAAGAGCCAGAGCTTGTCGCCTACAAAAAATACAATACGCCCGCCCCTCTTGTGGAATGACACAAAATCATATGATAGAGCCCTGTAATGTATTTTTTGACACGACTTGCTGGCGTACATAACTGTACTGTACTGTCAATACCGTACCACCGGAGAATCGAAAGTGACGCCCTGGCTACCTTCCTCCCATCCAGATCGAGAGTTAGATCTGTCTGTCTGTCCATCTCAACACCTCTCAGAGTCCCTGCGTTCTCCATTTGACCTTCACACATTCGTTACGAAACACTATTTTCGCTTCAACTTCTTTCTTCTTGTTTTGACCGCGTGCTTCTGGGTCATTTTCTGGCATCAGACTCTCGTTGTCGTGTGTTTGGTGTGTTCATCTACAGATAATTTAATTTTCTTCAACAGCACAACTTTTCTTTCGTTCTACTCACGACAACTTTTCGAGAACCGCTCTAATTTTGAAAACTTTCAAGCAAATTCGTGTGGCCAGAATAACAGACGATTATAACGATGTGCTCCTTGTCTCTCGCTTTGTAAGGAAAATCGGCAAACCTTGCAACCGTTTCCAGGGGTGGCATTTCATCGAAGCCGACTCTTCTGTGCTACCTCGGAGTGGATATTCTACGGCAGATTCTAATTCAGTACTTGAATCGAATTATATCTTGAGACTTTGAGCGAGCGGTCGACCGGCCCGCCATCATGGCCCTCAATTCGTTCCCCGGGAGCACGCCCTCCCATGCACAGTCGTCACTACCATCACTGCCTTCGCATTTACAATCTGATACACATTTAACAGCTCATTTGGCGAGCAGGTAAGTGTATCCTGTGGCTGGGCAATCAGCACCATAACTAATGCGATGATTCTGGTACAGATTTCATGTCTCCTTGCCCACGGCCCGTCTCTCATCGCAGGCTTTGATTTGTTTGAATACCTATACTTCCTCGACCAAAGGACCCGATGGCGGAAAAGAAGGGAGCGCCATGGGCGAAGCTGAGGATTTGGCTAAACGAGCTTTTACCCGTCTAGGAGCCCGTGGTGAAAACCAAGCGGTCGTATTCTTGTAAGTCTATCGAAACAGAGCTTCTACCCAGGATATCCTGCATTCGCCTATAGGTTCGTATCTGACAGTGTCTTATTACAGGGGCGAAACTGGTTCCGGCAAAACCACAGTGCGATCTCATCTCCTGTCAGCCCTTCTTTCATTCTCTGCAACCCCCCTATCAACCAAGCTGTCATTAGCAGCCTTCGTTTTCGATACCCTCACTACCACTAAATCCGTGACCACGCCGACAGCGTCGAAAGCCGGATTGTTCTTTGAACTCCAATACGACTCGTCATCGAATAATCCTTTGTTGATTGGAGGTAAAATTCTCGATCATCGCTTGGAAAGGAATCGCATCACCTCGGTCCCGACAGGTGAACGCAGCCTTCATGTTTTGTATTACCTACTAGCGGGGACAAGCGCGGCCGAAAAGGCTCACTTGGGACTCGAGTCGTCTGGCATACATGCTGGCCCAGGCAGTCATCAGAAGCGATGGCGTTATCTTGGTCATCCCACCCAGTTAAAGGTTGGTGTCAATGACGCCGAAGGCTTTCAACACTTCAAGACGGCTTTGCGGAAATTGGAATTCCCTCGTAGCGAGATTGCAGAAATCTGCCAAATCCTAGCTACCATTCTCCACATTGGCCAACTTGAATTCGTCACTGGTCAAAGCACTACAACTGGGGCCGAAGAAAGCGGTGGTTACTCTCACGAAGGCGGCGAAAGTGTGACAATGGTCAAGAATAAGGAAGTTTTGGAATGTGTTGCCGCTTTCCTGGGCCTCAGTACGGAAGACCTAGCGGTCAGCTTGCGCCACAAAACCAAAACTATCCATCGCGAACGTGTAACGGTGATGCTTGATCCTCGCGGTGCTCGACAAAACGCGGATGAGCTTGCTCGAACACTCTATTCACTTCTGGTTGCCTACGTGATTGAAAGCATCAACCAGAGAGTTTGTGCTGCGGAGGATAGCGTTGGCAATACCATATCCATTATCGATTTCCCTGGCTTTGCTCAATCTGCAAACTCGTCGACCCTTGATCAACTTCTCAACAACGCTGCTGTCGAATCACTATACAGCTTTGCCCTACAGAGCTTCTTTTCGAACAAAGCAGATCGCTTAGAAAGTGAGGAGGTTAGCGTGCCAGCAACAAGCTACTTTGACAATTCAGATGCTGTTCGGGGGCTTTTGAAGCCCGGAAACGGTTTACTTGCTATCATCGATGACCAGACCAAGCGAGGAAAAACTGATATGCAAATGCTTGAAAGCCTTAGGAAAAGATTCGAGAATAAAAACCCCGCCATCACGGTAGGAGATAGTGAGACCAAGTTACCTGGAAGCAATTTCGTGACGCCCAGTACGCGTGCCACATTCACCGTTAGGCACTTCGCCGGTGAAATTGATTATCCAGTCAAGGGCTTGATTGAAGAGAACGGAGAGACCATATCTGGGGATCTGATCAACCTCATTAGCTCCACACGAAGTGACTTCGTGCGAGAGCTTTTTGGACAGGCTGCCTTGCAGAAAGTCACTCATCCGAAGGAGCGAAGTGCCGTGGTTCAGGCTCAAGTCAGCTCCAAGCCCATGCGAATGCCCAGCATGGCTCGTCGCAAAATCAGTCCAGCGTCTAAACTAAATCCGTTTAGTAACCGAGCCGGCCGGGATGACGATGATAGCGATAGTAATAATGGCAGCACCAAGACCGGCAACACATCGCGCAAAAAGACCAATGGTACCGGCGTAGATCAGGGGGCTGCAGGCCAATTTTTGGCCTCATTGGAAGTTATCAAACAGTGTCTAAATGCACCCAACCTGAATCCATATTTTGTCTTCTGTCTTAAGCCCAATGACCGACGCATCGCGAATCAGTTTGACAGCAAATGCGTGCGCATGCAGGTGCAGACTTTCGGAATCGCTGAGATTAGTCAAAGACTGCGCAACGCGGACTTCAGTGTCTTTCTTCCCTTCGCTGAATTCTTGGGCCTAGCAGAAGCTGAGAGCATTGTGGTTGGAAGTGATCGTGAGAAGGCTGAGCTTGTCCTTGATGAACGAAAATGGCCTGGTAACGAAGCACGTGTCGGTAGCACGGGCGTTTTTCTTAGCGAACGCTGCTGGGCTGACATTGCAAAACTCGGCGAACGAGTACTTCCAACATACCATGCTGATTCTCTCAACGATGGAGATGGAATGCTTCATCCTCAGGGATCATACAGTGACCACAGAGTCCGACTTCTCAGCTCTGGTGAAAACAGCCCGAGTGGCGCTTTCATTTATGGAGATGAATCTAAACAAGGTGGCTATTTTGGCAGTCGCGATATTGATGGTCGATCAGATGCTGGTGCTTCAGCCTTCAATTCTGGCGATATGTTCAAAAATCTGGAGACTCGAGAGCAGATGGCGGAAAAGAGCAAAGAACGCAAAATGGAAGAAGTGGATATCCTACCAGTTTCCAGTAGTCGCAAGCGATGGCTCTTTATTGTGTACCTTCTCACTTTCTGGGTCCCTGATTTCTTGATCAGATTTCTAGGGAGAATGAAGCGAAAGGATGTTCGAATGGCGTGGCGTGAAAAATTGGCTATTAACATTATCATCTGGCTTTCCTGCCTCATTGCAGCTTTTATTGTTGTCGGCTTTCCCATTTTAATCTGTCCTCGACAGGACGTATATTCGGCAGAAGAACTATCGTCTCACAACGGGAAGAACGGCGCAACATCATACGTCTCCATCCGAGGTGTGGTATTTGATCTGGACTCGTTTGTCCCTTCTCACTATCCAAAAAACCTGATACCTTCGTCCGCGTTCAAAAACTACGCCGGAGTCGACGCGACAGCTCTTTTCCCCGTCCAAGTGTCGGCTCTCTGTCAGGGGGTAAACGGTTCCGTTGACCCAAGCGTACTTCTTGATTTTACCCCAGTCAATATTACTGGCTCCGCCACGACAATAAGCTCGGCAGACGAAAACTCCAAGTATCATGATTTCCGCTACTTCACCAACGATTATCGTGCAGATTGGTTCGCTGAACAGATGATGATGCTCAAGGGCTCTTATAAGAAAGGTTATATCGGATACAGCTCACAGTACTTGAAGACGCTAGCAGACAAAAACGGCCGCTCTGTAGCTAGTCTCAACGGTAAAGTATACGATTTCACCGACTACGTTGCTGGAGGCCGCCGAACTCTTGGTCCAAACAACACTACTGGGCCAGCCGATGTCAGTGTCGATTTCATGGATCCTGTTGTGGTCGATTTGTTCTCACAAAGGTCTGGACAAGACGTTACGCAACGCTTTAATCAGCTCAATATGGACCCCGAACTACGACAGCGCATGCAGTTGTGTATGGACAACCTATTTTTCATCGGCAAAGTCGACACTCGAAACTCGGTGCAATGCCAGTTCTCCGAGTACTTCATCCTTGCCATCACAGCCCTGCTAGCTTCGGTCATCATTGCCAGGTTCTTGGCTGCTCTTCAGTTTGGTAGGAAGAATATGCCAGAGAATTTAGATAAGTTCATCATCTGCCAGGTCCCCGTGTATACGGAAGATGAGGACTCCCTCCGCCGTGCTATCGACTCAATGGCTCGCATGAAGTACGATGACAAGCGTAAATTGCTAGTTGTCATTTGTGATGGAATGATCATTGGTCAAGGCAACGACCGTCCTACCCCAAGAATCGTTCTGGACATTCTCGGTGTGCCTGACACTGTCGATCCTGAACCTTTGAGTTTCGAAAGTTTAGGCGAGGGTATGAGGCAACATAATATGGGCAAGATCTATTCCGGTCTTTACGAAGTCCAAGGTCACATCGTGCCTTTCATGGTTGTTGTCAAAGTCGGAAAGCCGTCCGAGGTATCTCGACCAGGTAACCGTGGTAAACGAGACTCTCAGATGATCCTCATGCGCTTCCTGAACCGCATCCACTACAACCTTCCTATGAGCCCTATGGAATTGGAAATGTACCACCAAATTCGCAACATTATTGGCGTCAATCCCACGTTTTATGAATTCATCCTGCAAGTCGACGCCGACACAGTCGTTGCTCCGGATTCTGCCACACGAATGGTGTCTTCATTCCTTGCGGATACTCGCATCATCGGTCTTTGTGGGGAGACTGCCTTGAGCAATGCACGAAAGTCTATAATTACGATGATTCAAGTTTATGAATACTACATTTCTCACAACCTGACAAAAGCATTTGAGAGTTTGTTCGGGTCCATTACTTGTTTGCCTGGTTGTTTCACCATGTATCGCATCAGATCCGCAGATACTGGTAAGCCACTATTCGTGAGCAAGGAAGTAGTTGAGGCATACGCGGAAATCCGAGTTGATACACTCCATATGAAGAACTTGCTTCATCTTGGTGAAGATCGTTACCTCACTACTCTTCTTATCAAGCATCATCCGAATTACAAGACCAAATACAGTTTCCGCGCTCACGCATGGACTATTGCGCCTGAGAATTGGAGTGTTTTCCTTTCTCAGCGTCGAAGATGGATCAACTCTACCGTCCACAACTTGGTCGAGCTCGTTCCCATGCAGCAGCTTTGCGGTTTCTGTTGCTTCAGTATGCGCTTCGTGGTCCTCATTGACTTGATGAGCACGGTCATTCAACCGGTGACTGTAGCGTATGTTGTTTACCTTATTGTATGGATTATCATTGATACATCCAAAACCCCCATCACGGCCTTCATTCTTCTTGGAGCTATTTTCGGTCTGCAAGCTATCATTTTTATTCTCCGACGCAAGTGGGAGATGGTGGGCTGGATGATCATCTATATTCTCGCGACCCCTATCTTCTCGCTAGGCCTGCCTTTGTACTCCTTTTGGCACATGGATGACTTTACCTGGGGTAACACTCGTGTGGTTACTGGTGAAAAGGGCAAGAAGGTTGTCATTTCCGATGAGGGCAAATTCGATCCTGCTTCAATCCCGAAGAAGAGATGGGAAGAATACCAAGTGGAGTTGTGGGAAGCACAATCTCGAGTTGACGACGCCCGCTCAGAGGTATCTGGATACTCGTATGCCACTAAGTCATACCATCCAGCTGCTACTGAGTACGGGTACCCAGCATCTCGACCAATGTCACAGCTTGATTTGACATCTCGACTTGGCTCCCGCATGTCACTCGCTCCGTCTGAGATGCTGGGTGGCGGTGCCAACTACGAATTGGCCGATCTCGCTGGATTGCCTTCTGACGATGCCATCCTTGCTGAAATTCGGGATATTTTGCGTACAGCTGATTTGATGACGATTACGAAGAAGGCTGTCAAGGTAGAGCTTGAGAAGCGCTTTGGTGTTAATCTCGATGCCAAGCGTCCATACATCAATTCTGGTAAGTTACCTTGTCTAATTCATAAGAGTCACAACGTTTCGCCGATTTACTAACAGTTATCGTTATCGTGTCTCTAGCCACCGAAGCAGTCCTCTCTGGTCAACTATAATCAGACCAAGAAGAGATAAAACAGCAAGGGTTCTTCCCCACCCAAACTTGTCTATATCTCACAGCGCATCAAAAAGACAACGAAACATATCTTTTCCCACCTTCCCTCTCAATCATAAACACGGAGTTTTTCAGTTCAAAATCTTTTACTTGCAAAATCATGGGCCCATCATGTTTTCATCTTAATCCTCTATATTGTTGTTGGTTTCCATCTTTCGTTTCTTGCGGATTTCTTTTACCTCTTGTCTCTTTTTTTTTTTTTTTTTTTTTTGATGATGTAGCATACATAAATTCCTGTTTTTTGCGTACTTTTTCGTGTCTTGTATGATTAAATTATAGCGGAAGTATGTATCTAGGTTTTAATAAGACATGGATGATCACTAATATAATTGATGATACTGTTCAAACGCTCCTGGCGATAACTTGGAGACATCTGGATCGACGTAAGAGTGTAGACCAATCGACCGGACTCAAGCAAGTACCAGACCTAAGTAGAGGCATCGCTTCAGAAGTCGTCGGGTGCCTCCTCCATATAGGCGCACCTACATACATGTACTTCGTTGCGAGTTGTGATAGTTTATAGGTCTGGACTGGTGCGGTGCCTAGATGTACTACGCGGACGAAGAATATAGGTAGGTATTCTTACTTTCCAAGTCCGAAGCATTGAGACAAGACCAGGCCGAAAATGTGCGTTCATTTCTTAACTTGAATTCTCCTTCATGACTTTTTTCTTCAATGCTCATGCTCATACTCGTTTCTCTCTCTGTAATTTGATCCCCTAATTCTTTCTTCAATTCGCATAAAAATTGAGACTGAAACATGATTTCTTCCAGCCTATCACTCCTATTTCTTGCCCGATCCTTCCCATCAAATCCATCTCATCCATTCATTCATACTGATAAGAACAAACACCTTTTTTGCTTTAGTGGTATCGAAAGAAGACAATAACAAGCACACGAAAAAAAAGAAAAAAGAAAACAATCGAAACGCAACAGCACATGACAGACACGGCTGGTAACTTCAAAAATCAGGAAACAAAAGCATGGCATAGCGTAGCGTGTCGGGGTATATTGCTGCAAATTGGTATCTCGGCATGGATATAATCTCTGTGTTTTTGCTTTTCCTTCAACGTGTATTATGCTTTCAACGAGGTGGCCCAATTGGAGCCGGGTATCCAGAAGTAGAATTGGAAGTACTAGGACGACCAGAATCAAAAGAAGTGCGTAGGTCATGCTTGGGGGTAATATCACCAGGGGCGGTACCAAAGGGGAATTTCATGTCAAAGCGAGCTGGCCAGCCATTGCTGCTGCTACTGTTGTGACTGTGGGAACTACCCACATGATGGAGATCTTCCTCGGGCAGGTTGACCCCCGAGTCGTTCCATGGGTTGCGGTAACCGCTGTCCCGGGATTCCATGGATATCAAAGACGCCTTGGACGCGTTGCTAGACGCGTGTTTGAAGAACGAGGCGGGCGAGGCGGAATGGTTTTTGCGACCGATGAAGGATGAGAACGAAGAAATGCTTCCAGGCTTTCGCAGTCTCTCGAAGATTGACCCGCGTTCGCTGACGTCGTCGCCAAAGCTAGGGCGAGTGGGCGAGTCCGTAACGAGAGGTGCCGGCGCATGCTGCAACAACTTGGAATCGAAGAACGGAAGCGACTCTTCAAAGGAGTCAGACTTTGGCCGTGGAATAGCGCCTTTGACTGTTGTGGCATCAAGACCATGCGCAACGAGACGGGAAATCAAAAAGTCGATGGCGTCCTTAAGTCCTCCGGCATTGTTTCGCGTGTACCCTAGCACAACCCGATCTTCTGAAGGAGTGGGGGACGACGTGCCATTCTCGGTTCCGGGCTGGGGAAGCTCGGCAGCCATATCGACAGTAGCGTCCACCTCGTATTGGTCTTTAAGCTTACTACGGACGTCATCGGAGAAATCCACGGACTTGAAGAAGTCTCTCAATTCTGCAGAACTCTGGAAGGACAATTCGTGGTTTTCAGGCACCATACCCTATAATAACGTCAGGTCTAATCCTATTAGTCTGCAGCAGATCAATAATCTTACCAAGAAAGCGTCCACCGCCTGAGGGACCTGATATTCAGGTCCCGAAATGGTGACGACGTCGCTAGCAAGCTCAGTGCTTGGGAACTCAATCTTGCAGTTCCATTTCTTCTCAAGCTCTTCGATTTCACGAATGCGGGCCAACAGTTCACGGTGGTAGAGGCGGTTGATCAGAACAGTTTCGGAAACATATTCAGCGTCCTGTAACGCTATTAGCACTTTCAACAATATCAAGATTCCAAGATCAAGACTTACAACTTTCTCAACCATGTCCATGATCTCCTGCTTCACGAGATCTAAGCTTTGCGCATTCCTTGCGGGGGTTCGGCAGATGACATTGTCAACCTTGACATCGTCGTCTTCTTTACCAATACCGCCACGGTCCATTGCGTTGGAAAACTTGACAAAGACAGAGTATTTCTTCATGATGCGCTGGATATGCTGGCCACCAATACCGATGATGCGCTTATGATACTGATCTGGCACATGGAAGGAAATAGACGCCGGCATCTCTTGCTCGACCAGATCCAGACCGTTCTTAGTAGCGTCATATTGAGTACCGCAGACATCAATGTAGAAATTGTACTCGTTGAATCCATCAAATATAATCTGTACATTGCTCTGACCCATAATCTTGTTGATCTTTCCGTTCTTCTTGCCGCTGACGAATTCCTTGTGCTCATTGGCGAGTTCGATCTTGACACGAATCTGGTAAGGACAGCGCTTGACGAATGGGATCTGGTAGATCACGTTCATGGCTGCCTTGACGGCATCGTCTGATCCGTTGATGGAGAACGTCATGTTCTCGAAACTGACGTCGGCATCCGAATTGATGCAAATGTCGGACAGCATTGGGCGAACCTCGTGAGGGGATGGAGATCGAATACCACCTTGATTAGGATCGGACATGATAATCCACCAAGAAGCACTGTAGAATTGACCGGCCAGTGCCATAATTTCCCGCACAGTTCGCTCGACATGAAGAACTTCAGTTCCTTGGATCCGAACAAGGCCACGTTGGCTACCCAGCTGCGGAAACAGGACATATGAGCCATTTGCTTCCATGACCTTTCGTACTTTGTCCAACCGGTCTAGCAGGATATTGTCGATTTTGCTAGCGGACAAGACGACATCTTTGACATAGATCTTGACACCCAATACCAATTCACGCAGTTTCTGCTTAGCCCTTGCAATGTTCTCCATATTTTCACCGGTAATGTAAACTTCATCCTCGCTTCGTCGGTGAGCGCCAGGCGGAGTGTAGCCGAAGATACGGGGAAATGGCGGCGGGAAGTAAATCGCAGTATCAGTAACAGCTTCGATCAACTTGATGTTCTTACGAGTGCGGCCGCAGACGAGAGTATGCATGGTCAATTCGAGTTTCATGGCGTCGACATGTCGTTTGAGCTGAACAGGTTAGCATCAATGCCCAGCAAGTTGCCCAAAATGATGTAAACCTACAATTTGATCGATCATGATGAGCAATCTCGTTTTGGCATGCTCTACACTCTCCATGTCTCCGTAAATAGCGACTCGAAAACGATTATCCAAGCCATTATCGGCCCCGTAAGACGAAACCACGGCGCTGTCGGCATCAACCATTTTCGGACTGAGGAGGAAGATGTCGGCACCAGTGTACTGAGCCAAAGTATCCAGATGCTCAAGTACATTGACGCGAATTCCCTTGGTTGACGCGTCCATGATGAGATGCATATCCACGTCGACATTCGCACATCGCTAGTCGATCGTTAGTGCTCGAAATCCAGGGAAGCCAACAGGACTAAAGAAACAAAAAGTGTTGATAGAGATGTTAAATCACTCACCAGAGAAATGGGAGTCTCGTTCAAAATCTTGGCTCTCATCTTTCGGACGGTCTCGCCGTCCCCGGAAAGACAAACATTGGTGACGAGACCGGGCTGACGACGTTGCACAGAAGGCAAAGACTTGGGTTCCGAGGTTGTCACAGTAGCCTCAAGGCGACCTCCGCTCGTCTCACTGACGGTCCGGCACAATTTCCGCAAGGCCTCGACATGGTTGACGTGAACAGGCAGGTTGTGGATAGGAGTACCTTCCGGGGTGCCTTCGGGAAAGGACCAGCGTTGCAAGGCTCCGGGGCTGGCGTGGAGCACATCCTCGACATCGGGACCGGCGAGATAGGACGAGAATGGGACATTGAAGGAGAGGTTGACGGTAGGATCCACGGCAGTCGGAGGGTTTAGGGCCGGAGTACCATGTGGACGTCGTAAGGGTTGCGAAGCTGCATGAATATCAGCGTGAGGGCGAGACATCCCAAAGGCGGGAGTCATCCTTTCCCAGCCATGACGAGCTTGACCGGTGAAATTGGAAATCTTGTGCATGCTGCCAGAGCGGAAGGGCGGAAGAGGTCTTGCTTCTTCTCAATTCCCAGGTGTAAGACACGGGTGGGAATCAGAAGAAGAAAGAGAAGAAGCGAAAAGACGATAATAACTCTTGAATGCCGGCGAGTCGAGTCGAGTGAAGAGGGAGAAGAGACAGCGAGGGAGGGGACGGAATGACGAAAGAGGAATAGAAGAGAAGCGAAGAGAGGAACACGGGAAGAATGGAGGATAAAATAAAGGGGAGAAAAGTAGGCGACAGACGAAGATCAAAGGAGAGAACTATGGAAAAGAAAAGGGTATCAAAAGAATAATATTGTGGTGGTGGTTGTCCGGGGGGTGGTGAGAATGAGAATTGGAGGTCTGGAGAAGAAGGAAGAAGAAGAAGAGAGTGAGTGAGTGAGAGTGAGTGACAGGGAAAGAGCGAGCGGCACACTAGGCAAGGTTAGCACCTTCTCACTGGGCGCGGTCCAGCCCAGGCCGCCGGCGAGTGGACTCAGTGGAGTGCTGCTTGGGTCGGCATTCGCTTACTCTATTCTACTACGTATCTCTAGCTTCTCTTGTCGAGGTTACGCTTGAATCAGATCTTAATGGCTCTTTTCTCGATGTGATGTGATGATCGATTGATCCTGTCTTGTCCGACACCCCAGAAAATACGCCGGACTGCAGGCCAGGCGGTTAAAATCTGCCTGGCCGCACATCAATCGTTCATACTTGAGTACCTACGTACTACCTACTGATCGAGCATCTAATTAATCAACATTTAACTATCAATCACGATCTAGTCTTCAAAGTTCGACCCTCACTAGTGGGCTTGACATACAAGAGGAGCTGAACACGGATCGTCACTACATTGGTATCAGCACTAGTCAGCCTTGAGGACGCCGAGATCTTTCAATTGCCATTGCTGCACTTCTACCCCTACAAAGCCAATTTTATCTTTATGCTTCTTCTCGTAGTTGAGAAAAGGTAATCCGTGTCTGTCGGAAAAATATACATAACCCGCAGGAGTAGCTAGATACGAATGGGAACGAACGTCCGGGTCTGCCGGGTCATGATTGCCAATTGAAAGTTGAGAGTTGAAGGACGGAATGTGGAATGGATCAACAACAGCTGAAGACCTACCTGATTGAGACAGATGCTTGTACCTACTTATTTACAGCCTGCCAGTACTATGACCACACGCAGTTCTACATATTGATCAATAACGTATACAATCAATGAGTCAAGCAAGTGCTGCCATCCAATCCACTGCCCAGAACAGACGACACCAAACAATATCCTTGTCAGAAACCAAACCAAACACACGCACAAATAAAAAAAAAAAGGCAATGAAAAAAGAAAAAAACAGGAATAAAAACGTTGAACCACAAATTCTCAGAACATCAACCCTGGATAACTCCGTAATTCCAAGACTCCGGAGGTGGGTCGCTCTACTACGTAGACTAGGTACGTACGTCAACTTCTCAAGTATGTGCTAAGCAAAGCAAAGAATGTGAAGGGCTTTATTATAGCATTGCATCCATTTTGTCAAGGGCTGGAATGAAGGACGAACTTACTTAGGCTGCAGCTTAGAGGTTCAAGTATCCAGCCACAATTGTCAAGGAGAGAGTGATGATGATCAGACTCCGAGACGAGCGTAATACGATACTGAAAACGTTGAGGATATTGTATGGAACGTACGGTACCTTACAAGTTGGGTACTCATCACGTGACATCCATGCATTGAATTGTCCTGTCATAGCGAACGAATGGCAGTCATGCCAGGATATAATTCTAGATTCCCTTGTTGTTCACTTGATCATCATGATGATACCGAACATCAAGTAGTTACGTGTGTAGTGCGGTGAATCTACTGCTCGGAAGCTATTTCCATCCACCCTTCCCCAACCGTTTTTCATGTTCCCGGTGTATCCGGACCAGCCTAGACCTTCTTACAGCTACGTATCAACAGTGGAAAGAGGTATGACCTCAAATTTGTTCATGGATTATTTACATGGAATCTCCAGTCACTAATATCGAGGAGCCACTCGATGCACAACATCTCCAGCACCCTCGATAGCCACTCGCGTCCCATTTTCCTCCGTAATGTATCTACTTGCACGCTCAGGCCGAACAGCTGCCGTATAGCCTGGTCGTTCGCTGTATTCACGAGCCACGTGGTGACCCTCTTCATCCATGTACACACTCACCTCTCGTCCACCGGGCCTAACGCTTGGCATGCGGTGTAGACCCTCACGGTGCTGCGACTCGTAGCGGCTAGACGGCGGACGCACACTAGACGTCCGCACTAGTCTATTTCGCGGAACCTCTTCTTCAATATAAGTAGTAGCCTGTCGGGGCGCCGGGGCGTAGTCAACGGCTACACTCCCACTTCGGAAGACGCTTTCCCGATCTACGACTGCCCTTGCTGGGTAGAGCCGTTGAGTTTCGCTGACATTCCGTCCGTGATCAGCTAGTCGTCGGTAAGTCCCTGAAGGCGGTGCCATCTCTTGGATGTATTGGCGGCCGCCGTATCCATCATCAATAATCGATGGCGCACGAACACTAGCACTGCGAATGTAGGCACGCTCCGCGTATTCATCAGGTCGCACAACTCGGGTGGGCATTGGTTCCCGTCGTATTTTAGGAGCTGGAACCATTTCATAATACTGATTGCCATACTCATCCACCACAATCCGTCGCGGCGGTGCCGGTTCTATAAACCGTGGTGCTGCCCCATCATCCACATAATATTCACGATATCTCGAGGATGGGGGATAGTCCTCGTACTGTGAGTATCGCCTAGAGTACGTAGGAATGACTTCCTCGTAGTATGTCGGCTTTTCAACTGGCTGACGCTCGACAACAGTAAAAGGCGATGCTCGTGCTGCCGACTGGGGGCGAAGCACCGGTTCGATAATCTCATGGGGAGCATTGTCCGGATTTCGCGCATTGTGTAGGCTAGCAACCCTTCGTAAATCCTGGTTGTCACGTACCGGTCTCCGAGTGCTCAGACGAGACACTGCTCGAATGCTGGCTTCAGCTGGGGTAACATATCCGCGGCCACTATTTTCATATCGAGGATCCAATTCGTGGAAAGCTTCCCTAGAAACGTATTCTCTGTGATCCACTGACGGCACATACTGCGGTGAAGAGATGTCAATGTACACAGGATGTTCCGAAGCACGGTAAGCTCTGGAAGGTGGTGTATCGTGGAATGGCGGCGGTGAGACTGGTTCTAGCTTGACTCGTGTTTCGGCTGTTTCTGCAGGCCGCACTTCGATTCTGTCTCGCGGTTCCTGTACGCGCCGTCGTTTGCGAGGAAGCAAGTGTTGCTGGACCGGCCCCTCAGGACTCGTCGGCCTAGAGTATGGATCCGACGCATCTCCATCAATGTAATCGCGTTCTCTAGGCCTAGCTGATAAGATCTGATGAACTGAAGGGGCCTTAGCAGTCGCCAATGGCGATACCCTTGATGGTTGTGGAGCTGCAGGGGAGGTAATGTGATTCCTCACGACTCTCAGATTGGAAGAAACAGTAGATGGCTGTGGTCCAAAAGTGGGTTGACGCGTAGAATCAAGCACCTCGGGAGGTTGATACTCGTCATCAGCCCCAACTTCCACCGCAGGTACAGTAGGCTCAGGCGGAGAATATTCCGGTTCATCAAGGACCATCTCATCTTGTTGCTGGTTGGGCTCCGTCGGTACAGGTTGATTATGACTCTGAGGTAGAATAGCTTTGTCAGTAGTACCTTGCAAGATTCGAGAACCAGCAGCAACAACTTTTCTTCCATCAGCCTGAGGGGCTTTGCCCTTGATTTGACCAAGCGTCTGACGGTCTGGCTCCGATGGAGCTTGTCTCTCGTAATCCCAAGTCAGTGGGGAGTCAGGGGCTCTACTAGAATACAACGAGTTCTCGTCGACGGAATCGCTAGGAATCGCGGCATCATGTACCACTGGCTCAACCGGTGATGGGAGAGGCTTGACAATTTCCAACGCCTTGTTCAAAATTTCGGTCACGTCAAGGTCTGACCTTGCTTCAAGGAGAGTCTTCTGCTTTGCCTCATTTTTGCTCCGCTCGAATTGTTCCTTGAGCGTATTTTCTATCCTTCTCCTCTGCAGCTGTATTTCCGCGCGTACAAGGTCATCAGACTTTGTTAGAAAGATTGGGTCGAGACCGGACGCAGGCTTTGGGACTACGGACGACGGGGTTCTTGCGGGCGATACAACAGACGAAATAGTCTGTCGCTGTGGTGGTCGAGACTCTGCCACGGATGGGTTGACGGGGGAGATTTTTGTGTGTTGGTCACGGGAGGTCTCAGTCACTGCCGGCGCAATTGATGGCTGTTGCAGACGCGAAGGGGCTTTGCGTACAAACTGCTCGGGGACTTTTAGTCTGGGGTGAGTTCCTGCAAAGATTTCCTCGCTGATTCTGAGTATCTTCTCATATTCTTTAAGTTCGTCGACTGGGCGTAGTGTAGACTGCACGTCAGTGACTACAACAGAAGAACCTGCTTCTGCCATGAGTAGATATGGTATGTCAAGCTTGTGGTCAGCTTTCTACTGTTGCCGCTCTGTTTCAGTACTTAACAGAAATAAAGCACTAGCATTCTTTGCTTAGCAAGTGACAGGAAAGCAATGAGAGTCGCATGTGGAAGATGAATCTTCACAAGTGATAGCAACCCTGAGCTCAAAGCGTGGTCTGGGTGTTGTGGTGTGGTAACTAGCTTCCAAGGTAGGAGGAAATAAAAAAAGCATGACTACCCGCAAGTGCGACCAAGCTGTGAAAAGGTGGATCATGTGGATGCCTTAGGGGTAAGGCGCGACAGCCAACCAATCCGCCACTTGGATGACTCCCACCTTGATCAGTCTCCTACTTTCTCATTCTAGCATTGCTTTGTTGGTGAATAATTTGTTCTCTCTAGTATAGACTTTTCACTCATTTTCATACTATCACTGGGATAGTCCACACTCCCTTCGCCTGATTTTGCCTTTCTGTTTGGAAGGCTGCATCCCGTCTTTCAGTCGTCCCCAATATATACAAAATGGCAGCCAGCCAAGGGCAGGATGCCCGACCAGTCTTCTTCTTTGATATTGACAACTGCGTGAGTATTTGCCTCAATTCCTACTACTAAGAGCATACTGACTTTCTTTCCATATAGCTTTATTCCAGAGGTGGGCGATATCAGAACATCGTACCCTTGGCGCATTCTAATGTACAAAATAGGGTCTCAGATCCACGATAGGATGCAGGAATTGATTGGTACGATCCCCAAAGATGGAACCAAACTTCTATCAAAAAGCTCAACTTATCTGACACACTTCCAGACATCTTTTTCATGAAGTATTTGTCACTTGACTTCGAGGACGCAACTATGCTTCATCAAAAGTACTACAAGGAGTATGGTCTCGCTATCGAAGGCCTGACCCGCCACCACAAGATCGACCCTCTCGTGTTCAATCGCGAAGTTGATGACGCATTACCGCTGGATGAAATTCTGAAGCCGGATCCCAAATTGAGGGAGTTCCTTCTGGACCTGGATACGACCAAAGTCAAGCCGTGGTTGCTCACCAACGCCTATGTGACGCACGGCAAGCGAGTAGTCAAACTTCTCGGCGTGGACGATCTCTTTGAGGGTATTACTTATTGCGATTATGCACAGGAGAGATTGATTTGCAAACCCGCCGATGAGATGTGGGAAAAGGCAGAAAAGGAGGCAGGCGCCAAGTCAATTGACGATTGCTACTTTGTTGGTAAGACATTATGATAACATCCCTTTCCTATTCAACCAATGCTGACGAAACTGCTATACACAGATGACTCTGCTCTCAACTGTAAATATGCAGAGAAACGGGGTTGGAAGACAGCTCATTTGGTCGAACCGATGCTACAGATGCCAGTAACCCCAGTGTCTAAAATCACAATTCGCCGTCTGGAAGAACTCCGAGAGTTATTCCCCCAGTTCTTCAAGAGCAAACAAGAGGAGGCCAAAGCAGAAACGATATGATAGAGCAGCATCACAGTCCATAGAGCTTAGAAAGAGATATAGAGTTAGACTCACTGTTAATACTTACTATTGTAATACTGCAAACGCAGCTCTTACTCTGATTGGTCAGTAAGCCATAATTCACAACTTATCATTGGCCACTGAGCTAGAGTGGGTCTGCGCGGTCGTCGCGTTGTCCGTCTTGGCTTCAGGGGAGCCGGGGAGCCCAACATCCACCAGAGCTGTTGATTGTTTACTCCACGATTTGTCTCTAATTCCATCGCGGCAGTTGGAGCGCAATATTTGGCCACCATGGTTGACGTATCGACAGGCCAGGTCATCAGCCTCTTGGATGGCCGGCAAGCCACCGTGCGGTTTGTTGGGTCAACACACTTCGCCAGCGGAGATTGGATTGGAGTCGAGCTCGACGATGCGACTGGAAAGAACGATGGATCAGTCCAAGGCGAGCGCTATTTCGACTGCGAACATGGCTTTGGCATGTTTATCAGACCGTCAGCTGTTGCATCTATTCTGGCACCTGCGCCTGCTCCTAAACGTGAAAGCAAAGCAGCACCGACAAAAGCAGCCACCAGCAAAGGCCCGACATCTGGAGCAGCCACTCTGAAGCGGACAGGCAGTGCAGCCACGGCAGCCTCGAAACGACAAAGCGCTACAGCGAGTCCCTCACCTGCCCCGAGGGAAATAGCAGCTCGAAATTTAAGGGTAATTTCACAACTCGACGTGCTCATGAGCTACTTGCTAACTAGCTACAGTCACCAACCAAGTCTCCCGTCAAGCAGCTCGGTGCTACCTCCCGATCCTCTTCCACACTTTCGAGAACGGCTCCTACGGTAAAACCTAGGGCTAGTATTAGCGGACGAACGTCAATGGGCCCGCCTGCCCCCGGATCAGTCGCAGCGAAACCCCGACAGTCTTTGATGGGCAGTCAGAACAAGTTGACACGATCAGGCGCTCCCTCGAGTACCTCGACATCTACTTCTTCCGCCAGGCGTCTTTCAGTACGTCCAACTATAGCCAAGAAGGCGACGGATGAAAGCTCAAGTCGAGCAAGTGCTGCATCAGAGCCAAGCGCTGATGCCGAGGAGGTAGATCAAGGAGCGGAAAGTGATGATGTCCTGCCCACTACGTCCAGGCCCGAGCCACAAGGAGCGAGAGCTTCTACAACATCACGTGGCGCACCTCAGAACTCAGCCATTGCTAGGGAACTGGAAGATTTGAAAACAAAGCTTAAGGTCATGGAGAAGAAGCGGGCTGAGGATAGGGAGAGGCTCAAAGGGCTTGAACGGCTACAGGCTGAAAGGGACAAATATGAGGGTATCATTCAGAAATTGCAGGCAAAATATCAGCCTCAACAGGTTGAATTGACAGATTTGAAGAAAAAGATCCGTGAGACCGAAGCAAAACTCGAACAGGCCGAAAGGATACAAGCCGAACATGAGTCTATTCTGGAAGTGGCTGCGTTGGATCGCGAAATGGCAGAGGAAACCGCCGAAGCGTTCAAAGCCGAGTGTCAGGATTACAAAATCAGATTGGAGGAATTACAGCTGGAACTTGAAGTTTTACGGGACGAAAACGAGGAACTAAGCAATGTCATGAGCCCAGAAGACAAGTCTAGTCAGGGTTGGTTACAGATGGAGAAGACCAACGAGCGACTTCGTGAGGCTTTGATTAGACTTCGTGATATGACCCAGCAGACAGAATCAGAACTGCGTGACCAAATAAAGGAACTACAAGATGACCTCGAGGAATACACGACCGTGAAAGCCGAGTATGAATCGATCAAAGAAAAATTGCTGGCTTCCGAAACAAATGTGGATGAGCTCAAACAACAGCTAGAAACGGCGTTGGGTGCCGAGGAAATGATCGAGGAGCTAGCTGACAAGAATATGCGATACCAAGAGGAGATCAACGAACTCAAAGCGGCTATCGAAGACCTTGAGAGCCTGAAGGAAATCAGCGATGAACTTGAGCTCAATCACGTTGAGACGGAGAAACAACTGCAAGAAGAAATCGACTACCGGGAATCAATTTTCAACGAACAATCTCGCAAGGTTGCTCAGCAAGACGAGGTTATTGAGGATCTAGAGTATACGTTGGCGCGGTTCCGCGAGCTCGTTACCAATCTACAGAGTGACCTCGAGGATATGCGCGCATCTCAGCAGTTGACTGAAACCGAGGCGAATGAACTCACAACACGGTCCAGGGCAATGATGGACCTGAATTTGAAACTGCAAGCCTCCGTGGAAAAGGCTCAGAGCAAGACAATCGACATTGAGATGGGCCGCATGGAGGCGGAAGAATCCTCAGAGCACCTTGCAATCGTCCAATTTTACTTGCCAGAGTACTATGACACCGAAAAAGATTCAGTGCTAGCATTCTTGCGTGCGAAGAGGGTGGCGTCTAAGGCGTCGTTGATTCAGAACACCGTCCGGGAACGTCTTGTTGAGCAATCTCAGTCTACGAGCCCATCTGAAAATATTTTTGCATCGTATGAGGTTATCGAAAATGCATTGTGGATATCACGTGTATGTGAAAGATTTATCAAACATGTCACATCATGCTCACCTGAACGATTCGGCCATTTTGGGGTTGCTTTGTTCGAGTTGGAACCAGTGGAGCGCACAGTCAACAATTGGATCGACTCACTGAGAAAAAATGAGATTGATGAGAAGAAATGTGCCTTGGAGTTGCAAAGATCTATCGCTCTCTTGACTCATCTTGCAGAAACCTTGATCCCGACAGAGCTTGCAACATATGCAGATGAAACCCTGACACGTGCTATCATGATCCAGACATACCTCGAACATGTTGCTTCAGCCTTGACCCATTTGAGAAACCTCCTGCATAGCAAACTTCCTGCTTCCGAGGAAGAAGATGATGCGGAAAAATTGTTCTTTTTCAATAAGACCGATGCTCTGGTTAGCCAGGCACGCGGCTTGAAAATGGTCATCACGAAAGTAATACGTTCTTTGGAGGAGCTCAACTCTAGGTCACTTGCCCTGACGGATGGAGTTGCCGAACCATTCGAATCTGCAGAAGCGATATCCAAGAAATTAGCTGAATTGGTACGACAACTTGGAGAGGATGTACTAGTTCTGCTTGGCGAAGAAGGTCGAACGGAGCCATTCACTTATGAAGAAGTTTCAGCCAAAATGCTACAGACCGCGACAACCCTAGCCCAAGGTCTGGCATCAGAGGGTGAGAGCAATGATGCACTGTCATTATTGACCTCGGGACTCAAGGTTTTGACTGGCCAACTTGAGGAATTGAGTAACCATGCCTCTGATTTGACACACACGGCCGAGTTCGAGAGAGGAAAACGCCCTTGGATCGCTCGTGCGGAAGAGCTCAAATCACACAAAGCATCATCGCCCGATGCAGAGGAAGAGATCCGTCGACTCAAGAACGAACTCAGCGAGACATCTACTGCACTTGGTGTTAAAGATAAGACAATCGAGGAACAAGCAATGAAAGTGGAATTGCTTGAATCTAGAATGCGTGAAGCGACCAAGAAAGCCTCCGTCGTCAAGGAGTTCGAAGTCAAGATTGAGGCCATGCAAGACAAGGAAGGTCAACTACAAGCCACTGTAGAAAAACTGAGCAAGGATTTGCAATCTATGCAATCCGAGCGCGATGACTACAAGCAACGATTTGAGCGCGCGAAACGGGCATCTGGAAATGTCGGTGCTACAATTACTGCAGGAGGTGTTGTCGTCGATTCAGAAGCTACCCTGGCAGCTATGCGTGAAAACGAAAAACTCCGCTCAGAGGTCAGCAGTCTCCAGGCTGCTGTCCGCTTCTTGCGTGAAGACAACCGCCGCGCTAATCTGCTCGATCCTTACTCCGTCCAACGAACGACAAATATGTACTCCTGGCTCGACGCACCGCTTACACAATCCAAATCCTCCGCTCAAAAGGAAGCGCAATACGCCCGTGCCGCAGAGAGCCGAGATGTCCTCAACCACCTCCTCAAACTCACCAAGGAAACACCAATCACCGATCTAGCCTCAACTCTACCCTCAGACCAGAAACGCTCTGCATGGCGTCCCACAAAATCAACATACCGCTACAGAGCCCTTCAAAACCGTGAAAACTACGAACAATGGAGCGAATGGAAGAATGAAGTCGCAATGCGCGAGAAGGAAGAGGAGAGAATAATAGCGGCAAAAGCGGAACGAATCTTGCGTGAGCAGCAGCAGGCGAAACGTCGTGCTCAAGGACACCGTGGACATGCGAAAACGCCTTCGGCGGGGTTTGGGATGATGGGTAGGGCGTGGACGATATTGGGGATGCAGAATGAGGGTGATGGGAAGGAGGGTGGTAGGGTTGAAATTGTGTCTGATGTTTGATCAGTATATAAATCTGTATATGGGGTACGGAGTTATGTAGACGTTCGATACCTAGAGGAATCATTGTATTTTAGACGAAGCTGCGTATGTGCAACTTCAAAATTATCTTTTTGTTCTCGGTTTGCGATGATACTCAAAAAGCGTTGTTTACATGTAAAATCCAAGGGTGTATATGTTCTTATCACTCGATGGATCATTCCCTACACGAGCATTACATCCAAAGAGACTGGGTAGCACATCAAAAGCTTAGTCAAAAAGCATAATCACAATTATAGTATTACTACGATAGTCTAGCGCTAGATATGAAAATCCCAAATAGTCAGGTACCATGACCTATTCCAACAAACACCACCACAGAGAAAACAGGGTATCACAGGTAAAAAAAAAAAGAAAATTTTTGGAGGTAGTCAGGCCATCAAAAAGCAACTCCAACAGGACTCAAAGGAAATCTCTGATCAAACTCATACCTCCCTGCCCTGGAGGAAAGCTGCTCGTCAAGGACAAGAGGCTCTTCCATAACGACACTGTTTTTGACACTGGCCGGGATCATGGGCAGAGCAGTGGTGTACGGAGCTTCGAGTTCCTTGTCAGATGGGAAGATGGTTGTGGCTGCTGTGATGGCGCTTGATAATGAAGGAGTGCGGGAGGAAGAAGTTGAGTTGCTGGTTGTCCGCATGCGGCTGTGGCTTTGGAATGTTGATGAGGATTTTGTGCTATGGTGATGGTTTGCAGTGGTGGGGGTGGTGTTGCGTGAAGTAGAGGAAGGAGTGGTTTGGCCTGGTTGTCTTTTGCCGGTGATGTATGAGTTGACGCGTTGGTGGTCGAGGGAGCCTCGAGTCATGGTGGGCACTACTGACTTGCGAGAAGAATGGGGTCTTTCAGCGAGAGTGACGTTGTCGGTGGGCAGTTGTTTGTTCTGAGAAGGAAGAGCAGTGACCATTGAGAAATGAGGGATTAGTGGGCTGGTTAGGGTTGTATCCATGCTTTGTTGTGGTTGTCTTTGACTCTGCGCTAACTGTAGTTGCAGGTCGACAGTCGCCAAGGAGCTTCTTCGAGACGGGGCAGATCCAACAGGCTTGCGAGAGAGTTGGAATGGGCCAGAGTCCTTTCGAAGATGACCAGATCCATCGAACGGCGACATGAGCGCTTTCACGGGTGGTGAGGGTTGGCCGGGGGTATCTAGATCGAAACGACTGAATTCTGGAAGATCAGACAATCTGTTCCCAGGTAGGTAGATACTGAGTTCCAAAGGACGGAACGACCGGCGACGAGCAATAGGTTCAACTCGACGGAAGTCTGTTGGTGCACCGATAACTGGCCGGGATTGTGTCTTCTTTCGTGTAAGCATGACACTCGCCCGTTGCGATGCTCTGCTGGCCAAGCTCCTGGTTTCTTGTACCCAGGGCGGTAGCGACGGTAAAGATGACCGTGATTGATCGTGGCCTCCAGGACTGGGGAGGTCACCGTAGAAGACCAGCTTCATGGGTGGAACGAGGTGTGGTTGACTCTGACAGATTGCCATTTCTCGCTCTACTCCTGCCATGGCCATAGTTAGTTTTGATATCACTAAGAGACGGGTGAAGGCAACAAACCTATTTGCTGTCGTGGCTGAGGTCTCTTGCTCTCTTGGTCCGCCTGGGGCCAGAGGCACGAGACACACGACGTTATCCAGGCTTTGAACATGAGCACTGCTTGTTCGAATGCCGAAGCCTAGCTGTCAAGTGCCTGCATGGCAGCTTTCTTTAAGAAAAGGAAGGAATGAAGTTTTGAGAAAAGAGATAAGAGAAAGAAAAAGAGCTAGATCAGTCCATCAACACCTCCACACACACACGAAGAGGAAGAAGGAGGGAGAGAAAGGAAGCATCCCCGCCTGACTCAACGAGGGGACGGGCGTGACTACCTGATATATGCACGCTTCAGATCACGCATACTCCGAGCCTATTTTATTCTCAAGCTAGCCCACCACGAGTGGGCTGCAGCTGATGGGAGATAAATTTGCATCTGCAAGCGCTCTATAGCCATTCAAGGCTAGCCACGCTGTCTGTCCATTGTGTCGATGATCAATAGACCGGAGCCATTCATTCGCCAACAGCATCGGATGCAATCAGTTCAACAGGGGCACGCCAGCCGGGTTCTGCATGGAACTTGATGCCGCTAAGGCTTCTGATAGGCTCGTAATGCTGCTCGCAGCCTCAGACTGGTTTGGGGTGTTTTTCTAAACTTGCGTGCTTTAGTCTGGGCAGGGATTGTCTTGGGCCGGCGATGTGGGCGCTTAAGCATTGGGCCTTGTTTGTCCGCCGCCTTGAGGATGAGTCGTGCATCCGCCAATCAGAGGATATATCAGGCACATACTACACCATCACGATTCTGGACAATAATCGACAGCTAAAAATGCCGACGATAAGCTATTATTGTCTCCTTTAGCTATCCCCAATTGTCGGGGCTTATTGGAGGGTAATCGAAATTGCCTGGTTTGAGATTCTATCGATGTTTGGTTTCAGAATCTCATCTTCAACAGGCTGAAACACCACAAGCTCTTAGGGTTTTATCTACGTCGCATCATACCTACGACATCTGACTCTTCTTCCGAGGCTCTTGAGCATGATAAGTGACTTTAAAACTCCAAGCTTGACGATACTGTACAACTCCGTCGTATGTATGCTGATCAGAACGAAGCTCTCAAACTAGTTACCCCAGACATTGCGGTCTTCACCCAGGTCAGTGTAGTCAGGATTCAGTGGTGTCCCCTCATTGGTATCCTCGTCATCATCTTCGCCAACAGCAAAGTTTGCTGGTGATGCTGGCGAAACAGTGCCATCTGTAAATTGAGGGCGTACTACTCCCACTGGCTCGCCGGTAGGTCTCCTGCGAGATGTGTCAGCACAAAACCATCTAAGTGAGACCACCAGAAACATACTGTAAATGAAGAGCATCTCGCTCGGGCCAATCAGACCCCGTTTCCCGTCGGGCTTGGTCTTGTACTCGGTGCTCAGCTTCGGTATTCTCGACCACCAAGTCAACCAACTGGCTACGACGAGAGTTGGCCGTCGAAGAACTGGACTGACGTGGCGGATCACTTGGTCGTGGAGGACGGCGAGTTTTGGAGCTTGTCTGTCTAGTTTCGCGGCTTGACTCAGAGACATGGCTGTTCCTGTGCTTTCGCGCTTTCCTCACCACGTGACCGTGGTCCGAAGTCTGGCTTTGGTAGCTAACAGTCCGAGGTAAAACTTGATCGCGAGGAATGATATTGGCTGTGATGACCGGATACTATTCATTCTGTCAGCTTCTGCCTCTTCATAGCAAGTTGTACTAAACTCACATTCCAGTCACCAAACTCTAATGCTCGTGCGTTGTTGAAAAGACGCTCGTCGTCCTCATCTATAGTGGTCTCTTCAAGCTCACCATATGACCGGTACTTGTCAATGGTGCTGTTTCGTTTGGGTCCATCTGATAGGCTACGCTGTCCATGAGCAACACTTCCAGCTAGCAATGGCGTTCGGCTATTGGCTTCCCCAGGTTTCGGTATCCAGTACTTGCCTTTTCCTCCTCGCTCGTACCTCATTCCTTCCATTACTCGTTTCACACGTGAGCTTGATTCCTCATGGGCAATGATGTTGTCTCCTGAATCGAATAGGCGGTATTCATAGTCATTTCCTTGAAACGTCTGCTTGGTGTCTTCGATGAGATCCCGGACACCGAAAGAGTCCCTTAGTGCATGCTTGACTGGCATACGAGCCGAAGATACCCTATTATCCGCGTAATCATGCCACGAGAAAGCATACCAGTGGGCGATTGCAAAAGCCGGCATCTCTAAACAAATCAAGGTGTCCTGGATAGCAGCAGCAAGATTGTCCGGTGTATAACCCGCCACACCATTCGGAATTGCGCCAAGCCACTGAAGAATCGACAAGAAAAAACCTTGCCAGTACGAGGCGAAGATGATGAGTTTGACACAAAGAAATTTTGGGACCGGGCGGAATGGTTTCATATCATCATGCATGCAAATCCAAAATAGGGCCAAAGAGTACAAGCTGACACTGACGCTGACATTGTAGATGATACCCGTCCAGAGGTAACCAGAGGATGCTCCAATATATCCTTCTTGATATGTGTCCGTTGCCTTCATGATGATTGAGGCCAACGCAAGAATAGGTTTGAGCCAGGCATATTGCAAGATGCCTCTTTTGATTGCGAGAAATGTATGCGGATCCGAAATATCTACTTTGGAAAGAAATGTATTCAGCGGCCACATGTGCGAGACCGGTGGCCGTCCATGTGTCATTATAATTAGTGCTCGCTCGCCGCCAAGGAAGTTAATCAGTAACTGAAAAAAGGTATATATCGTGAATGCCTAGAGATTGTTAGAGCCAATCAGCCAATTAGAAGTCCGCTGCCTATCGGTCATACCTCGTATATATCGCGAATAGGATCTAAAAACATAGCAGCTTTAAGGGAGATGATGCTGGTCCATGACGAAGCAGCATAGATAGGAATCCTATCACGCAAGTTAGATACGCGTATGACACCTCCCATCAAGAGACTCACATCAAAAGTATTCGTACAACATAGCGCTGGAGCAAAGGCTTCCGATAGTTTTTCCTACACCAATCGCATGCTATTAGACTAGGTCCAGAGTATTCAGGGCATTGCGCACGAACGTTTGTAGCCATATCGACCTGGTGGAACGGATGTTGTCAGTATTAGGAGTAGAATTAGAGGGACTTCATAGCGTACACGATCGACAATAATGTAGCCACTAGAGACGCTACACCAGATATAATAATAAGCACCCGCGTGAGTCTAGAGCCAGTGCCCCCAGAAGAGGCTATAGTCCACTCCATCTCAAATCGATATCAGGATAGCAGTGAAAGCGCGATTCGACGTCGGAGCTCGATTACATGTCGTGCCTATCGAAACCTTACACAATCAGTTGACTCTCATCGTGAGCACTGAGCACCGTTGAAATAAACCGAGCAGATACCACGACAGTCGTGGGGTGGATGTAAAGCAAGAAATAATAGAGAGTCCAGGCAGGAGGATTCTTTTGGACGGTCAAGGAGCTTCTCCGCAGACCCACCCAATGACGCGTGATTATTGACCCGTCGATAAGGAGCCCGAGCCCACTTGCCGTGCGGTCACTGGTGACTGGGTAGCTTCCTTCCTCGAGGACTCTACGGACTTCATATTTATTTCTTCGTCGACACTCTCAGGATAAAGAGAATACGATGAGAAGACGCATACAACGATTCACAGAAAGCGCCATTGAGTTCAGTACCAGACAGGACACAGTCACTACTGAATTCAAGGAATAATGCATACTCCGCATCGGCATCGTCGTTGAGCTGCCGATATGGCTTCGTCTGCCATTTCTCTGCAGCCTCTCACGTCGGGTCCCCAGTTCAATTGGTAAGTCACTGTACGGCATCTATAATCTATGGGTTACTAACTAAGTCTCTATTCTAGGTTCTTTCTGCTGGAGCTCATTGTTTGCGGGATCCTGTAAGACCGACTTGCGATATAATTCTGGACAGCTGCTGACTCACGCGCTTTATAGAACGCTGTTCTTCCTCTTCTACTTCAATCGTCTTCTCGCGACTCTAGTTTCCTACGGCATACGGGCGTATACATGGCACTACTACCGAGCATATGTCGACATCCAGGCTCTTCAGGTCTCGTTACTTGGCGGAAGGATATTCTTCAAGGGACTACGATACCATGGCGTTAACGAGACCATTCTTGTCCAGCGAGGGCATATAACATGGAATTACTGGATGCGAACTGTGAGAAGGCTGGACTTGACACGAAAGGACACAACCCCTGGAACAAAGAACCAGTCATTCGTGGCTAGTGATGGAGGTTCGGCATTGGAAAGTGTTGATGGTCAAGCTGATGGAACAGAAGAAAGCGGTGGCTTGAAACCCGAAACCCAACTCCCTTGCCGGATCGTGATCAGCCTATCCGGATTGGAGTGGTTCGTGTACAATCGAACTCCTGCCTACGATGATATACTCTCCGGGTTCAACCCCTCGAAACTTGAACCCCGGGAATCGCAAGAGGATAACCGTACAAGTACTTCAGGGACAAGTACCAGCCGACATGCGTCTGAGAGCGACCTCTCCCCGCGCTTTAAGCCTACCATATCAAAGGAGTCAGGGAATAGTAGTGTGCCGCCTGTCAGACCTCAAGGGCACCGCATGAACACGGCCTTTTCGTCGATCCAAGATGTTTCCGCTGAGAAAGACGGGGCCTTGGAGGCTGCTTGGACGTTTCTGCAGTTCCTGCCAATACAAGTGGACTGTACGAAGGGTGCAATTGTTGCGGGAAACGAGACTACCCATTCTCTGCTGACTATAACGTTTGATAAAGGAGTTGGGTCCGTCGACGCATCAGATGCCGGTCCACTCGACATATACCGCCAGCTAATCAAATTTGACATGTCGCACCCTGTGGTTCAGATACGGCCTAACCCCGATTTCAAGCAAGAACAGTTGGCGACGGCTCGTACTATCAACCCTTTCTATCAGGATGAAGTGGAACGCAAGTCAAGAAAGAGCTATCGTATGGCATATCGGCGCAGAAAGCATGAAGTTTGGCACTCGCTTCGAACTTTGATTCCCTACTTCCAGAGGTCCGTGGAATCTTTTCATGAGAAAGGGACAAACACGACGTCAACCAGTCATACCGGGTTTCCAGTCAATGATCAATGGCTTGGTCTCACCCGTTACATGGAGGGAACAGCCGAGAACCACGAGGGTTGGAATGCTGTGGAATACGCGAGATACTCGACCATTCTAGATTGTCCCTCACTTGGTTTAACGTACTTTTGGGATATACCAGGAAAGGTGCCTTCAGAACACTACGCATCCACTTCGTCAGTTCGAAGGGCATCATTTGACATCAATGGCGACGCTCCACCAGAATGGGGCATAGAAATGAAGATAAAAAGCGGCACTATCAATTATGGTCCATGGGCGGACCGCGAGCGTGTTAAGTTACAAAATGTTTTCTTCCCAAGCAACTTCCGAAGCGCTCAAGCAGAGGCAGCCTTGAAACCTGGAAGCGTTAGACGAAGTACGAAGTTCAAATTTGTCTTGGAAATCACAGATGAGACAACTTTGAGGATCCCCACCCGGGAAGAATCCAAGGACTGGCAATGGAAAGGCCGAGCTGATGCCATTAGCAGTGCATCGAAGCTCAAGAAGCAGAAATCGAAACGACAATGGAGAGGGAAAGATAACGAAAAGGCGAATGTTAGCCCGGAGATTCGTCCATTCGGCTGGCTTACACTTCGCCTCTCTCAAGACTCGACAGTCACCTATGACATGGATATGGTGGCTTCAGATAGCGGGTTCTCCAACCAACTTCGTCTTGACTTAAGAGATTGCAAACTATCTTCGAGTGTGAATCACGGTTTACTTTGGCAAAGCTCACGACAGGTGATCACTTGTGATCTCTCCAACCCGCTTATCTGGAATGCTCTGCATACATGGTCTTTCAATATAATCAGCCATGATTTGCAACTTTTCTTACTACGTGATCATATATTCCTGATAACAGATCTCGTCAGTGACTGGACGTCAAATTCAACCTCTGAATTTTACACTTTTGTACCTTTTATATACAACATTCAGCTTTCCTTTACCGACCTGCGCCTGTATCTGAACGTGAACGAATCCAATATCATCAACAATCCTTCAGATCTCGATGATAACACTTTTATTCTGCTCAAGGTGCCGAATCTGATGTCTAATGTCAGTATTCCTTCAGACACATTCCGAGCCGAGCAAAGTAACTTTGTTTTTGACGTGAATACGCAAGAGTGCATCGTCGATCTTGTGACTCCATTATGGCATACATTACACACGTTTCTCAAAGACAAGTCGCTTGGTCGCTTTTCAAATCTGTCACTAGACGGGACATACACTCTCAATGCTGGAGCAGCGCCTCTGTTGGATACTCTATCGATGGACATCATTGCAGATGACCCTAGATGCTACCTCCACGGATTCTTGATTCGCTATTTCATGAAGATCAGGGGAAACTATTTCGGGGAGGATATGCATTTCAAAACGTTGGAAGAGTTTCAAGAAGCTGCCAATGCCATTGCCGAGAACAAAACCGTTCAGATTACTTCTAATCCCGCCAAGAAACATAGCGAGTTGGATGTGATACTCAATCTAATCATTAGAAACCCATGCGCATTGTTACCAACTAACATTTACGACCATTCCCAGTGTCTTCGCCTAAATGCTGCGTCTCTTGACCTTGACCTACGGTTCACTAGCTACTACATGGATTTGCAAGTGGACCTGACCCCTACGGAAATATCAATAGAGTCCACTCAGCCGGATGGTGCACTTAGTATGTCGAATACTCAATTGTTTATCGACGGAGTCTCAGTCTATGGTCATCGTTTGTTTGGATTACCACCGACTGAACCGACATATGTCTGCAATTGGGATTTTGAAGTAGGGAAAATTGTGGGTGAATGTAGCACGCAGTTTTTGCGCTCTGCAGGTGCCGCTATTCGCAATTTGGATTTCACCATGGACGACGAGGAGAACGCATTCCCACCATTGCACCCATTCATATTACATGATGTTACGTTTTTACGTGCTAAGATTGCTTCTGTCCATCTCTCTGTTCTGGTAGATCAGACTGCACTTGTGCTGGCCGCCGGGCTCATTCTCTTCAGGCTGAACGATTGGTCTCGATCACGATTTTCCAAACGCTTGTCTGTAAGCGTTCCAGATGTCATGATATCCGCAATTGACAGGAAATCTGCTGCAAGGCAAAGCGAAAAATCAACCTCAGTGACAACCTACGCACTAATTCGAACGAATATCAATGTGTCAATGCTGTTTCGAAAATTCAATCTTTCCGAGGACCGCAAACATCAACAACAACATATCCGAGAAGGCGATCAGAGAACGTATCGTGCGCCGTGGCTGTTACTTGATTCAAATGATGCAGTTGCCTTTTCTGATATGAACAACTCCAGAGTCCAGCCTCCCACTATGGCCCTACCCCCAATGCCCGAACCTGTAGGCGAAATCGTGGATACAATCGAACAGTCCAGCTTTATATCCAGTGATCGCCGACTATTGAGTCATAAGAGCTCATTCTTATCGTTTAGTGGCTCAAGTTCGAGACATATCAAGCGAAATGGCACACCTCAGCTTTCAGCAAATCCATTCGACCGAGATTTGAGTGTCCAACAAGATATTGACCATATCAATTACCCGCATGAGACAGAAACATACCACCATCCTATCCAAATCTCACCGGAGGCGGGACGAAGATTTGACCGTGAACCGACTGTTCGATCAAATGATATACCACGTTCTATGCTTGGGCCGTCTAGCCCCTGGGCCATGCCGCACTTCCATTACTACAAGATAAGACCAGACTCAAGCTATCTCCCGCTTCTTCCAAAATCTAAAGAAGAAAGAGAAATAGATTTAGAGGAAGACAACTTCATAGCAAGTCTCGGTGACGATGAAACGGCCCACTCAGATCTCTTCTGTGAAATTCAGCCAGGGCTGCAAGGGTACTGTACACCTATGTTCTTCCAAGTAATCTCTTCTCTACTCGATGGCATGCAGGCAATCGATCCAACTGATTTGATCGATTCGCTACAAGCAGGTGTGATTTCTGATATTGTGAAACACCAGAAGAATAAGAAAAAGCAACCAAAGACGGCATCGAGCTTCTCCATCAAAGTACCATCTGCGATTTTTACCATCTTGAATAAGTTGGATGGGCGGGAAGACGCTTCAGGATTTGCCTTGCAAGACCAATACCAGGTCTCCTGCACACAGTTCAAGCTCACGGTGCAGAATAAATCGGAAAAAGGGGAACACGATCTGATCCGTGATAGTCGAAAAGCAGTAACTCTACACTCTACGGCGGAACGCATTTTAATAAGTGCCACAGGTGGGCAGACTAAAACATGTCAGGATAGAGCGGAGCTTGGGCTGTCGCTGGAAGATATCATGTTCTGGATCGTCATCTCCTCGAAAACCAGTTCTCACCTTCAGATGCGCACTGTTGAGGCACTAAACGCTACGAAATCAGCGACGCCGCTCGCAAGTCTCATACAACGCACAACAACCCTGGCGGATTCTGTTGCGTCTTCTTTTCAATCAATTCCTTCCTCAGATGATCGCTTGCGTTATCTAGTCTGGTCGATTACAGAATCCGCCACCGGTATGCCAGATCCATTGTTCGTGACACGCCCGGCTTATGTATTACGTGGATTGCAATCCCATCTTCGACTCCACGATTCCTGGAAAATCGTTTCACGTTTACGCAACATGTATCGAAATCTACCCCAAGACAAACAAAAGGCGATAAGAAACAGTTGCTTCGAACTTGGTCATCGCTGTCCAAAAAATGCCATGGAGAAGGTTTTACGCGATTTCAACAACTGGCGACCTTGGGACCTTGCACATGTAGAAAAGAGCCATGCGATGAGAGTCATCTGGGGAGAAAGCCTTGAATCTGCTGAATCTCCTACGAAGCCGGTCAATCTCTCATGCAACCTGAAGACTATAAGGATTATCATTGAACCTGGTCCGAGGCAGTGCGATATCAGTGTGGTTGACATGTCTGTTGCGATCGCTTTTGCCTCCGCTGCGAAAGACGCCTCTAGGACTGCTAACGACACAGCACCATTCAGGAACTCACTTTGTATTCGCTCCCATTGCTCTAGTTCGGCATTGCGTCTGCGATGGGAGATTCTTGACCTTGTAGAAGGGATTACCGAGGCAATGTCAAAGACTCAACCTACTTCGATTGAAGTTCTACCCTCGACCACTGAAAATCAAAAGCCAGCAGAAACCACGGAGATCCATGTCTTCGTTGGCACTGATGACGGATCGATCAGCTTGGATGGAATCAATATAGGTCTGTTCCTGCATGGATATGGCCTGAATAGCTCTTTCGTCCTCAGCCCAAGTGACGAGAAACAAGCGGAGCAGACAACAATCCTTATGAATGGACAGGGATGTTCGACGAAAATCTCAAGCCATTCTAAGCCTCTGATGACGTGGGAGGTTTTGCAACCGCACTTCTATGGCTCCCATTCATCCCTTCCAACTCGAAGCAGAATCAATGATGATTGGAAGCTGGCTGGTTCTTGTCGCAGTCTGATCTATAATCTACACGAAGATCCACTCAATTTTATACATGTTGCCAGCAGAGTCGTGGAAGATGAAGTGCAATACGTAAGCGTTCTCATTCGGCGCCTCGATACATCTCCAAGAACAAAACCGTCGCCAAAGCTTGTCAACGAGGCAAACGGAATGGCACGCGACCATCACTTTCATGTTGCCCTATTTTTGGAAGATTATCAGCTCAATTTCCGCCTCCTGCCGTCCCTGACATACTCAATTGATGGAAAAGTAGCTCGCATGTCCGTTTTGTCGGATATTGCGAACGAAATAGAGATTGACTTTGACGTTAAAAGAAACCATCATATCTTTCACACCATGGAAAAAGAAAAGTCTCGGTCCGTGTCTGAGATTGATATTCCACCAATCAACGGCAGAATTTCGGGCAAAATGTCGGCTGAGATATTGTCGCTGAAAACAGATGTTACCGTCGAGCGGGTGAAGCTGGAAGCAAGTGCATTGCGTAGCTTGTTGGATGTGGCTAGGCGGCCGGAAATTTCTCATTATATCTCGGACTGCTCCAGCAGTGCCAGTGAGCTTCAAGCACATCTGAGTGAAATACTGGCCAGTACAGAGCCTACGCCACAGTCTCCAGTAGGCTCTGTCAAAAGAGAGATATCTTACAATGTCCGCCTCACAATGGCAGGTTGGCTAATTCACGCTCGTGCTCCAGGATTGAAGAATAAGGATTATTCAGCCGACATGAACTTCATTCTTGGTTCAACGCAGGTGCATGTCGATGCGTCCGATCAAAATGCCAAATTCGACTCACCGAATATACACGTGAACGTATCTCAAATAGGCCTTGAATTGATCAAAAATGAGCGTTCGCAAGCTCGATCGTATGGTAGCCTTGGACTTGATATCGGCTTCTGTGCAACATCTCGTTTCAACGAGTGTGATCAAGCCGTTCGCTCATACAATCTGAGTAGTAAAGGGTTCAATGTGAATTTGTATGCTGAGACGGCATCTTTGGTGATCGATATCGCAGCACACTTGCAGAACCGCATCAAAAGCCTAGATTTGACGGAAGACATGAGACGATTGAAACATCTAGGACGACTCGCACGAGCCCGCAGTCGTGGACCATCAAGCCCGCTACCTGAACTCAACATTGCTGACATAGAGGAATCCCATTCATTAGCGTTCTTGCAAGCGATGTATTCAGTCGAGCTATCCAACATTCAGGTTTGTTGGGTTATAGATGACAAACACCACCCGAAAGCGGGAGTTGAGCCTGAAGACTTGATTTTCTCGATACGACAGGTCTCGCTTTCAACATCTGGAGACAATTCCGCTAAACTTCGCATCCAAGACACCCAGCTTCAAATTGCGCCGAAATCACAAGAGAGAGGAAAGCGTTCCTTGAACTCTGCCTTGATGCCCGAGGTCGTATTCAACGTGGCATATCTATTTACCAAAGACGAGCTACGGCTTGCTTTTCAAGCAGCAGGAAAGGCTCTCGATATACGCTCTACAACAGGTTTCATACTTCCAGCGAATCTGTTACAGAAGTCTATTGCCTCGGCGGCGGAGAGATTACGTGAGGCAAAAGCAATATGGTCCACGTCTCCGACACAGTCCCCTAGCGGTAATGCCTTGCTTGGTAATAGACGGCTGTCATCTCTACTGGTTGATGTGGATTTTGCGGGCGCCGTTCTTGGTCTAAAGGGTCGCCAGCTCGATGACCAGCAGACTCGCCTGGTAGCAACCGCTACAGGGAAGCGCCTATCAGAAGGCAGATATGGTCAATACGTGCAAGACGACCCTACGACAACCGCGTCTTTGACCAGCCCTGGTGTGGCTTTGAAAGTGCAATACGGCGACAACGGGACAGACGATCCGACATTGAATGCAGAGCTAAGGGTGAGCCCATCAAGTAACACGCTCTACCCAACGGTGGTCCCCCTTATCAAGCAAATTTCGTCTTCAATCAAAGAAGTAGTAGGCGATCAAAGCGACACAAATATGTCCTCTTCCTCTCTGCTACAGACACCAAAGATGCTAGAGGACCGCTCAATTGATGCGACCAATCCTGAAAGTATTCTCGGTCGGTGCAAGTTGAACATAGGTCTGCGGATCTGCAAACAAGAGTTCAGTTTGAGCTGTCAACCAATTGCGAGGGTGGCAGCTACCGCACAGTTTGAAGACATCTTCGTGACTGTCAACACAGTACAGTCTCAAGAACAACGCCGTTTCTTTGCGGTATTGATTGCGTGCAATAATCTAGAAGCATCAGTCAAACATGTATACTCGAACGAGTCAACTGCCAGCTTTGAAGTGGAGTCAGTTGTAATGTCGCTGATGAACAGCAAACACGTGAGCACAACAAGTGGAATTTCAGCAATTTTGAAGGTTAGCCCAATGAAAACAATGATCAATGCCAAGCAAGTCCAGGACTTTCTCCTATTCCGTGAGATCTGGGTTCCTTCTGACGACGAGGATTCCTCGAATCCCGCTCCGACGCCCACTCCAACGCCCGCTGACTCACAGGCTCTGATGGTCCAACGTTATCAGCAAGTGGCATCGGCCGATTCTTTCCCTTGGAATGCAGTACTATCAATTGATGAGCTGCAAATTCAGCTGGACCTTGGACAGACGCTTGGAAAAGCTGATTTCGTGATCAAGAACTTTTGGGTCTCTTCCAAAAAGACATCTAATTTGGAGCAGAACCTGTGTGGTGGCTTTGAAGTCATGGCGATTGAGAGCAAGGGCAGAATGAGTGGCTCCGTTACACTGGAAAAGATGAGGGTGCGAACCTCAATCCAATGGCCCGATGACTCTTCGGAATCAGGTCAAACACCGCTCATTCAAGCATCTATTGGATTTGGCCAATTACAAGCCAACACTTCATTCGAGTATCAACCCTTCCTAGTGGCGGATATTGTGGCATTTGATTTCTTGATGTACAATGTTCGCCAACCTGTGCAAGATCGGCTGGTCAGCATTCTAGAAGGCGAGAAAGTCCAAGTTTTCTGTACGACATTGACGGCATCACAATCTCTGGCCCTTTATCAAACATGGCAGCGCTTAGTACAGGATAAACATGCGGCTTATGAGGCCTCTCTTAAGGAGATGGAGCGATACTTTCGTCGCAAGTCTACTATGACAACGTCCTCTATCAGTAGCCCTCCATTGCCGCAAACAAGGCGAGAAGACGATGCGGAAAAGTCACCAGTGACACTTCATACAGATGTTGTCGTGACCTTGAAAGTTGTCAATGTTGGCGCCTTTCCCAGCACTTTCTTTGATAACCAAATCTTCAAGATCGAAGCACTGGATGCCCAGGCTCGCTTCGGAGTGTCTTTAGAGGACGATAGAATCCACAGCTCGTTGGGTCTCACATTGGGTCAGCTCCGTGTGGCCCTTTCCGGTGTCAATCGGCCAACTGCGGTTGAAATGAAGGAACTTTCCGTGGCCGAAGTGGCAGCACGTGCAACAGGTTCTCGCGGCGGTACTATTTTGAAGGTTCCTCGGGTGCTTGCCAGCATGCAAACGTGGCAGAGCTTGAATTCCAATGAAATCGACTACATCTTCAAAAGTGCGTTTGAAGGAAAGGTCGACGTGGGATGGAACTACTCAAGAATCAGCTTTATTCGAGGCATGTGGTCCGCTCACTCTCGAGCATTGGCAGACCGACTTGGAAAGCCGTTACCTCCATCTGCCGTGCGTATTACCGGCGGCCCGAAACCAGGGGTTCCCGAGGAGGGTGTCAATGGTGAAGAAGAGGCCGGAGTTGAGGAGCAGCAGAGTAAAGACGAGAAAATCACAGCAGTCGTGGATGTGCCTCAATCCAAGTATGTATACCATGCCCTGGAGCCTCCGTTGATCGAGACTCCGCAGTTACGAGACATGGGAGAAGCCACGCCGCCACTCGAGTGGATTGGGTTGAATCGTGAGCGACTGCCAAACGTCACGCATCAAATTATTATTGTGACGCTGTTGGAGATTGCTAAAGAAGTATCGGATGCCTATGGCAAGATTCTTGGATGAGTCTTTCACTCCTTTCTATTTACTATTTTACCTCATTATTGTACATACATATATTTGCATCGGTCAGGCGTGGTTTTATCTTGCAGAGACATCAATTCGATTTGATTTGCTACAGATACTTTACTAGGGTACTACACACTCCGTGAGTCCGTATAGTAGAAATTGGATATTGTTCGGCGTTAGGGCTTAACGCCGGGCGGCGAGCGGTGACAGCTATCCCGCGCACGCTGATTGGCTGGCTGCAGCTCCGATTGTTTGTACGTATACGTATACGTAACTACAGAATATATATATGTACGTAAATAGAATAAAACAAAGATAGCTAGGTAGAAATTGTGTGAGTACATGAAATGATACAGAGTAGACAGAGTAGACAAAGTAGAGAAAGCTGGTGTGTCAGGTGTGATCTGAATCCTGCATTTTCTGCTACGTCGATATGCCCCACCATGCAAGCAAGCTTAGCTCCAGTCTGCCAGAGAACCAAAGCCCATTGCCTGCGATAGAGGGAATTAATTTCAATAAATGGTCGCAGAAATGATACTGTGGCGATGGCTATAAGAGCAGAATAAATTGATATCAAAAATCAAACAGACTGTGAGAATACAGTATACTATACGTATAGTATAGTATGTATGTCATGAGCAGGCAGCTAGCGGGGATGCGGCACACTCGGGCTGCGATTGGCGCAGCAGCGAGGGAGGGGCCGGTGCAATAAACGAGGGGCAAAATTTTTCTCTTTGAGGGTTGAGGGTTGCATGTATTATTAATGCGCACAAATACGTTGCTGCGAGGATATACTAGTATGGTATACAGTATGTCATCACTGAGTATCTGCTCTGGCTCTGCTGCCGTACTCGAGCTCGGTACACACTCTCTGTACACACTCTCTTAGTAAGATGGATATACCTGAATGTAGCAGCTTCTGGCAGAATCAATAAACAGAATAAATCAATTCTCGAATAAAATGAAAATCAACTGATCTGTAATTTGTACTCCGTAGTACGTAGTAAGTCTAAGCGGACTGGTCACTGGCAGAAGGACTGATGGCTGCTGCTTTTCCCCACTTAACCAGCGGTCCTCCCCTCTCTGCCTGCCTCGCTTTTTTTCTTATTATTTTTCTCTCCTTCCTCTTTCTCTCTCTCGCTCTTCCCTCTTCCCCATCCCTTCCAGCTCTCTTCACCCACCCGTAGGAGTAGCGCAGACAGGTTCTCTCTCTCCTCTTAGAGTAGTCAGGTCGAGCAAGTCCTCGGTCCTGATACACCTGTGTGTTCTCGACATCTCCCACATTTTCCAATCCCACAACCCCGCCTCTATAGGCCGTTGAGAAGAAAAAGTCGCCAAAATGGTTCAGTAAGTCACCCCCCCGTTGGTGATTTCATCAAGACTACTGTCTTGATGGAACACATCAAAAATTCTGATTTATTGCGATGATCCTCATACTAATGCGTCGTCTAGCTTCACCATCGAAGAGGTTCGTCACGCTCGCCTAGTCCCACGGATGACACAGGCTGTTTTATCCGCTCTACGCACGCACAAATGCTGACCACAGATAATTACAGATCCGGGCCCTGATGGACCGTCCGGCCAACATCCGTAACATGTCCGTCATTGCTCACGGTATGTTACGAAAATCTGTATCTTTTGAGTGAGCTGGGAACAGAGAACTAACGATACGCTCTAATAGTCGATCACGGAAAGTCCACCTTGACCGACTCCCTTGTCCAGCGTGCTGGTATCATTTCTGCCGCCAAGGCCGGTGAAGCCCGGTTTACGGATACGCGTGCAGATGAACAGGAGCGTGGTATCACCATCAAGTCCACTGCCATCTCCCTCTATGCCCACTTGCCCGATGAGGAGGATCTCAAGGATATCCCCCAGAAGGTCGATGGTAACGAGTTCTTGATCAACTTGATCGACTCGCCTGGTCACGTCGATTTCTCTTCTGAGGTCACTGCTGCTCTCCGTGTCACTGACGGTGCCTTGGTCGTCGTCGACACCGTCGAGGGTGTTTGCGTGCAGACCGAGACTGTCCTCCGTCAGGCTCTCGGTGAGCGTATTAAGCCCGTCGTCATCATCAACAAGGTCGATCGTGCTCTTCTCGAACTCCAGGTTTCCAAGGAAGATCTTTACCAGTCTTTCTCTCGTACCATCGAGTCCGTTAACGTCATCATCGCTACCTACTTCGACAAGGCTCTCGGTGATGTCCAGGTCTACCCTGACCGCGGTACCATCGCTTTCGGTTCCGGTCTCCACGGATGGGCTTTCACTGTCCGTCAGTTCGCTGTCAAGTACGCCAAGAAGTTCGGTGTTGACCGCAAGAAGATGATGGAGCGTCTCTGGGTATTTCTCCCTGATCACCTACTAAAAAGAGCGTCGTTACTAACGTATTATAGGGCGACAACTTCTTCAATCCCAAGACCAAGAAGTGGACCAAGTCCGACACATACGAGGGCAAGCAGCTCGAGCGTGCTTTCAACCAGTTCATCTTGGACCCCATCTTCAAGATCTTCGCTGCCATTACCCACAACAAGAAGGAAGAAATCACCACTCTCGTTGAGAAGCTCGACATCAAGCTTGCTTCTGAAGAGAAGGACCTCGAGGGCAAGGCTCTCTTGAAGGTTGTCATGCGCAAGTTCTTGCCTGCCGCTGACGCTCTCATGGAGATGATGGTTCTCCACCTTCCTTCCCCCGTCACTGCTCAGAAGTACCGTGCCGAGACCTTGTACGAGGGTCCTACTGATGACGAGGCCTGCATTTCCATCCGTGACTGTAACGCCAAGGGTCCCCTCATGCTTTACGTCTCCAAGATGGTGCCCACCTCCGATAAGGGTCGTTTCTTCGCTTTCGGTCGTGTCTTCTCCGGTACCGTCAAGTCCGGTCTTAAGGTCCGTATCCAGGGTCCTAACTACACTCCTGGTAAGAAGGAGGACTTGTCCATCAAGGCTATCCAGCGTACCATTCTCATGATGGGTCGTTTCGTTGAGCCCATCGAGGATGTCCCCGCCGGTAACATCGTCGGTCTCGTCGGTGTTGACCAGTTCTTGCTCAAGTCTGGTACCCTTACCACTTCTGAGACTGCCCACAACTTGAAGGTCATGAAGTTCTCTGTCTCTCCTGTCGTGCGTCGTTCCGTCGAGGTCAAGAACGCCAACGATTTGCCCAAGCTTGTCGAAGGTCTTAAGCGTCTCTCCAAGTCCGACCCTTGTGTCCAGGTCTCCATCAACGAGTCTGGTGAGCACGTCGTTGCCGGTGCTGGTGAACTTCACTTGGAAATTTGCTTGAAGGATCTTGAGGAAGACCACGCTGGTGTTCCCCTCCGTATCTCTGACCCCGTCACCCAGTACCGTGAGACTGTCGGTGGCAAGTCCAGCATGACTGCCTTGTCCAAGTCCCCCAACAAGCACAACCGTCTCTACGTCGAGGCTGAGCCCCTTGGCGAGGAGGTCTCCCAGGCCATCGAGGCCGGCAAGATCACTCCCCGTGATGATTTCAAGGCCCGTGCTCGTGTCCTTGCTGATGACTTCGGTTGGGATGTTACCGATGCCCGTAAGATCTGGGCTTTCGGTCCTGACACCACCGGTGCCAACTTGCTCGTTGACCAGACCAAGGCTGTCCAGTACTTGAACGAAATCAAGGACTCCTTCGTTTCCGGTTTTCAGTGGGCTACCCGTGAAGGTCCTATTGCTGAGGAACCTATGCGCTCTGTCCGCTTCAACGTCATGGACGTGACTCTCCACGCTGATGCTATCCACCGTGGTGGTGGTCAGATTATCCCCACCGCTCGTCGTGTGCTCTACGCCGCTACCCTCCTTGCCGAGCCCGGTCTCCAGGAGCCTATCTTCAACGTCGAGATCCAGGTTCCCGAGCAGGCTATGGGTGGTATCTACGGTGTCCTCACTCGCCGTCGTGGTCACGTCTACACCGAGGAGCAGCGTGTCGGTACTCCTCTCTTCACCGTCAAGGCTTACATGCCCGTCAACGAGTCCTTCGGTTTCAACGGAGATCTCCGTGCCGCCACTGGTGGACAGGCCTTCCCTCAATCTGTCTTCGATCACTGGGCTATCCTTCCCGGTGGTTCTCCTCTTGACCCCACCACCAAGCCTGGTCAGATCATTGCTGAGACCCGTAAGCGCAAGGGTCTTAAGGAACAAGTTCCTGGATATGAGAACGTGAGTTACTTTAACCGCATATTTGGATATATTTATGCTAACTTTTCTTCTAGTACTATGACAAGCTGTAAAACATTATACAGGTCGTTAGTCGGACTAATCTCGCCTTGATGACAACTGGGCGCCAATTGTTACGAGTATGACGGAATCCAGATGCCTGAAGGGAAATAGGCGAGACATGATATGATACCAATGTTAACCTTATGAATTAGCCCTCGCCTCCTGTATGATGCAGTTCGGTCATTGGGAATGGGATTTCAATCAGTAGAATACAGGCTGGAGGGTCGTGGTTTGCTATTTCCTTTTGTTATGTGATGAGTGTGATTTTTGAAAATTTGTTTTGTTTTTCCAAAAAGCAGAGAGAAGATGAACAATATAAATATGCACTCATATGAACTTCTTGTAACTGTAGCTCGTATGCAAGACTACTACGTAGTTTGGTCTGGAATTTGATACTTGGAGTCTTAAGGCGACTCGAGCTCCTTGATCCTCCGCTCTTGAGAAATCACGTGACCTTAGTTAGGTATGATTTTCACAACCGCGTGAAGTTTGGTGCTCGAGAGGTCAAGCTTTCCCCATTTCCTATTCGAATCAAAAAGTCGATATATCGAGCTGATTATTTCCCTGGGTTGTCAAATCATGCGTGCCTAATTGATTTTCCTTTCCATTCACCACTGTACGACCATCTTTTGGTTCTGTCTCAATTCCGATAAAGCCACTCAATCACGGTACGGAGTACTGAGCGAGAGGTTTCTCTTTATCAAAAGTGACTATCGCTACGCATAGACGCCTAGAGCTGTAAAAGCTGTGGAAGCGACTATTTCACCATGCATTTCACCGAGGAAGAAGCTGCGAATGTGAAGACTTGGGTGATCAAGCGCTTGGAGGATATGTATGTACTCGACTCTCCGCGCGTTTATACGTGCCGAAACCGCGCCTTTACATGATATGAAAGCTTACGTTGATTTTCTTCTCTCAATCTAGCTCCGACGCTGATTCCGACGTCTTGGCCGATTATGTCCTTGCGCTTATCCGATCAGATGCGCCAGACGAAGAAATCCGTCAAGCGTCTATTGAGAACTTGGAAGACTTTTTGAAAGAGAGTTAGTGTGCCGCTCGCTACTACGTGGAAGCATTGTTGACCGAAAATTTTCCAGATACTGTCCAGTTCGTTGACGAGATCTTTGCTAAATACGGACCCAAGACTCAACCTCCTGCACCCGCCGCTGCCACCCAACCAGCTCCAGTCCAGCCCGTTACAGCTCCTTCTACAGCTCCTTTTGCACAGCCTACAGCTTACAACCCTGCAGCTCAGGCTTTTGTGCCTCAAGCTGCGGCCCCGGCTCAGGATGCTTGGGGCAATGCTCAAAATTCACGCAAGCGCACTTTCCACGAAGGTTTCCAGCAGGATAATCAGCAGGGCGATTCACAACGAGGTGGAAGGTCATTCAAAGCTCCACGTACACGTCGCGGTGGTGTCGGCCGTGGCGACCGGATGAATGGTCGAGGAAGGGACGTTGCTCCTCTCCCTAACCAATTCCAGCAGGGTATGCCCGGGTTTCCTCCAATGCCACCGGGTTTCCCTGGGTTTGATCAAAATGATCCCATGGCTGCAATGATGGCTTTGCAGAGTATGGGATTCCCTCAGATGCCGGGTTTGCCTCCGATGCCAGTGCCTGGTCAACCGGGTGCGGATCAAGCAAAGTCGAATGAGCCTTGTCCATTTTATGAGACTAATGGTATTTGCTATATGGGAGCTGCATGTCCATATAAACATGGTCAAGGTCCTGTTACTGTTCCTTCTGGCAAAGATGGTGAGTTGATTTTGCCACTATTGAGATGTCTTCATACTAATAGTAATCAGAATATGATCCTTCGAATGCCAACATCTTCGATGTACAAGGCAAAGATAGCTCGAGAGGGTCAGACAGAGGCCGTGGCCGAGGACGAGGTCGCGGTGATCGTGGTGGTTTCTCGTCAAGAGGCCGAGGTGGACGTTCAGAGTTTGCGCACGTCGGACCTAGCGACGACAAAACGAACACCACGGTTGTTGTTGAAAACATCCCCGAAGATAAATACCAAGAACAAGTGATTCGAGATTACTTTTCGGAGTTTGGCAATATTTCCGAAGTCAATATGCAAGGGTTCAAGAAGAGTTTGGCAATTATCAAGTTCGAAGATCACGAGGCCGCTCGCCGTGCTTGGTCGAGCCCCAAGGCTATCTTTGACAACCGTTTTGTGAAGGTATACTGGCACAAGTCTCATAACAAGCCTGATTCGAACGGTCAAGCAGCCGGTGGAGACCAAGATACACCCATGTTCGATAGGGAAGAATTCGAGAAACAGCAAGCCGAGGCACAGAAATTGCACGAAGAAAGGATGAAAAAGCGCAAGGAGGCAGAAGAAGCTCGCCTTGCGCTTGAAAAGCAACGCGAAGAGCTCATGAAGAAACAGCAAGAAGAGAAGGCCAAGTTGCTCAAACGGCTGGGAGAAGCCTCGGGGACAACGGGAGAAGCTGAAGGAAATGGCTCCGCGGCAGCTGGCGATGAAAACGCTAGCGAACAGACCAAAGCTTTGCGTGCTCAACTCGCAGCGCTCGAAGCTGAGGCTAAAAGTCTGGGAATCGACCCGGAGGGTGGTGCCCAATCCTTCAGAGGACGCGGACGAGGATTCGGTGGCTATCGCGGACGAGGACGTGGCTTTGATCCTTCTCGTGGCTCATATAGAGGTTCTTTCCGTGGCCGTGGTGCTCCTCGTGGTGCTGGACGAGGCGGAGTTTTGCGTCTAGACAACCGGCCCAAGCGCGTTGCCATTTCCGGTGTTGACTTGAACTCTGAAAAGGATGAGGCTCTACGGCAGTATCTTATTGTAAGTTTCTTATTCCACTGGACTTGATAAGTTTTGTGCTAACCAATTTCCAGGGCGTTGGCGAATACGAATCCATCGAACCCAGCCCCGACCAACCCAACTCCCTAGTCGTCACATTCAAAGAGCGCTACCTCGCCGAAAAGCTCATGTTCGGCCCGTCCGAGATCCCATCCGTAGGCAAAGTCGAGCTTTCATGGGTCCCTAACCCACCCATCTCGACGCCTGCTAGTACCGGCTCGTTCACTCCAGCGGGAAATAAGAGTGAAGACACCGCCATGGAGAATTCCGGTGAAGTGGACTATGATGTTGCGGATGATGAGGATAGTTGGGGAATTGGATTGTAATGATGATTGGACACAGTTGACGAGTTATTCTGCATTTTTCCTTGGGGTGCATCATGGAGTTATTTACTTAATGTATTATTAGTACAAAATCCAGTCTATATTTCTTCAAGTTACCATCGAGACCGTTAGGGCTGATCAAGTAGCCGCACATTACATTTGACATCAGAACACCTGCAATCTCAAAATCAAAAAGTGAAGAATTCTGTCTTTATTTTCTCTATAGATTGTCTACTAGATGAGGCTGTCAGTTGAATAATCAGTACTCCAGACTGTACAACCCTTGGAACAGTATCGGAGCTGTTCGTCCTCCCCGAGCTCTGGGGATACCCCGCGTGGAGAGACACAGCTTTTGCGGGGGGGATATTTGCTTTTTCGCCTTGAAGAAATTCAATTACTGTGGAGATGCAAGAATGATATTAGTTTAAATGTAGGAGACTCGCCTTTTACGCGGGTGGTAGGGTCGATGTTGACTGTTCAGGGTTCTGTTCAAATCCCAAGTTTCCTCGCTGTGCAACTATATATTCGCGGAGACATCTGATTTCCCATCCTAGTGCTCAGGCCACTACATACATTTAATCATCTTCAAGACTCGAGCAGATATCTACTCTTGCATATTTAATTTCAAGCCGGTTGACACTTCTAAGGTTGATGAAAATGACACCAGTCCCAAATTCCTTCCCCTCTCCCCTCCCCCCTCTCCCAGTGGGCATACACCTCCCAGGCGGCCATGGCTTCGACCCATCAGTACCCCCCAACACAACCCAAGGCTTCCATTTGAATCATCTCATGCTCCGAATCCGTGACCCGAGCGAATCCCTTCACTTCTACATTGATCTCATGGGTCTCCGCACCGTGTTCGCTATGAACACGGGTCCCTGCTCAATCTATTACCTGGGTCATCCGCAAACCGACGCTGAGCGCGCAGATCCGAAGTTATATGCGCAAAACACCGTATCTAATGACGTGCTCACTACAACGAAGGGATTGATTGAGTTGGTGCATATCCATGGAACGGAGGACTTGTCCAAGGAGGAATATAAACTGCATAGCGGCAATGTGGCGCCGTTTCTGGGGTTTGGGCATGTCGGCTTCACGGTGCCGGATGTTCCTACCGCCTTGCAAAGACTAAAGGAGAGTGGAGTCAAGGTACTCAAGGATGTGGGCGTTGCGGAGAGGGAGAATGTGCCGATTACGGAGTGGGAGAGTGAGAAGTTTGGGGTCGGGATTGGGGAGTTGGCTGAAGGGTATAGACATGTGCTTTCGCAGATTGGGTTTGTTGAGGATCCGGTAAGTTGATCTCTCCTCTCGTCTACTACCTGATATTTTTTTTTTTTTTTTTTTTCTCGAGGTGTGGTTTTGGACGTGGCTGATCTTTTTGTAGAACGGATACTGGATAGAGCTTGTGCCGCAGAACATGAAGTGATCAACGAGATAGGGACGAAGAAGCAGGATTCGAATCGTTGGTAGAAGAGATGAAGGAAAATTCATCTAGAAGCTCTGAAAGCATAGATAGAGACTCAGCAGGAATCGGTGCGATTGCATGCATATTCGTTTCAGCAATGTATCTGTACTATGTATACGCCGTAGAGGCCATCAAGCCGAGTGCCGTATCTCTCCTACTCTCAATGGCTCATGTTGCGTATCTGAATTCTCCTTCTCGTAGAGTATCTAATACATCGACTTGCTCTCGCACCGTAGTCTCGGGCAGTTGCAGCTCCGCGACGCTCGGGGAACAGAGGATAGATATAACCGTCCGCACCTGGGAAAAGGAACGGAGTTATCGGGCGCTGAAAGCTGAGGAATTCAACTCATTTCATCAACGAATAGTTTGAGACGCTTATCAGCGCAGGACAAACCATGGAACAAGAGATCGGATCTGATTCGTAAGGAACCTGTCTGTCGAGTCAGTGTCGTTACGTTTGCAGATAAGGAAACCCAAACTGAGAAGGCGAGGGACGAACGAAATCCCTGGTGAATACGTCAAAATATGCCCAGAAATGGCGGTCAAGAGATTCTTCACATCCGTATATGACAAGAAGGTCTCAAGCGCCGACAAGCGGTTGACTGTTCTGTGCATCGTGACCAATGAGGTAGGTCCCTCGACTCGGTGCTCCATTCCCTGAAGATAAGAACAAAGACAAGCACAAAGTCCTTAGTAAAGATAGAGGGCAAAGCGGCGATAACAAACAGAGATTTTGCTGCAAATATTTCCTCTTTCAGTCTCCGATAGATAAACAGTGAACTGCGCCTGCTCACCAGAAATCTCGTTCTGGGTGGGTCATTTCCTTTCATGGCAACAAACAAACCCTTTGTCTATGTTATTTGCCCTATAAATTGCCAGGGAGACGCCCCAGAAGTGCCAACAAGGCCTTTGAAACACTAGTCATAGTATGACATGCAGGTACCAGAATGTGAAAGGTGGAGACCCATCAAATCCTGGGGAAAATGATAGGGCAAGGCTGCATATATTCCCCAATGCGGTGAGAATCTGTTTGCCACTATAGTGAGCTATTGTCCAATAGTTAGCTAGAGTGAGCACACAAGGACAAATATGCTGGAATATGTTTGATGAATATTTCCATTTTCGGAAGTATTCTTCAGGAAATTTGTTGGCGGCTCTTTCAGGCATTCTGGACCCACTTTTTCCTGCGCGGCTCCATTGCCCCTTTTGGCGTTTTAGGGCTAATTGTCAACAACAAAGCACCGAGTTCTTGAGGTTTCGAGTCATGTTGATCTTTTCATCGGCTTTATTTTCGCTCACTGATCATAACATAATCAGATATGCATGTACATAGATGAGAACTTGGTATATTCCGTCTGTCTGTCGAATCTATCGATCATCTTACTGCGACTACGGGATCGATCGATCGCCCTGATGTTTCCATCTGTAGAGCGATTAAATTTGTGCCCATCTAATAGAAAATATCAGATACCATTTGATGGTTGACTTCAAGAAATGTACAGTATCATAGAGTTTGAGAATCAAAGTGAAAGTTCAGCCAGCAATTGCCCTGATAAACTTCTCGTCCGAGTCCGCATAAACGTTCGATAAAGCACGCCAGCAGCCACAAGGCTGGAAAATCCTGCCCTGAATCATACAAATCCAATAGGATTCGCTCCATGCCATCGCTCCTCAGGCAGCACGTTCATGTGTCCTGCGTTAGTGTCGTGTACATAGTCCCACTTTTGCTGCCAAGGCCCAGATCGATACGTAGAACCCTGAAGATCTCGTGAGCTAACAAATTTGCACGATTGATAGCATCATTTCCGCAAGATAAGGGGCAGGGCACTACAATTTCATTGTCCGGGTTAAATCTTCTTTTTTTGCCGGGGAAAAGGAGACAGGAAAGCCGAAATTATGTTTTGATTTGCAGCGCGTTTTGACGGAAGATTCGGCAAGCCTCATGATCGTGTTTTCTTTGACGGACGTCGTGTTTTTTAGGGGCTCCACTCGGGACAAAGACGGGTTTGATATTGACGATCGTGGGCAGGGACCGATTGTCGGCCTCAAGTCGTCGAGGGGAAAGAAAGCTGTCAGCGAGACAATGCCATTCATACAATGATGAGCGAGTTGGACTGGTGAGTAGAAACTTCGAAATATGGCAATTGTCTAGCTTCAGAAGATGGAACATTTTGATATCAACATGCAAGATTGCCTGAACATTAGCTACACAAAGAGAACAAGAAGTCTTCTCAAAAAGCAGAAAGCACATGTTCATGATCTGGCCTATGATGAACTTTCACTCATGGACATCAAGACAGATGCTAGGAGAATCATCACACCCAGTCTCTGCTTTCAATAGAGAGAGTGAAAGGCTTGCTAGAAATTGATGTAAATTTATAGAGAATTCGCTAGAGGAAGCCCATAATAGCATTGAACATGCTAGAGCTGGTTATTCAGAACATTTCAGAACAAAGAGGTAGTCTCTGTCCGCCTATCAGAGTGATTTGGCAGTTTTTGCAAAAATCTGTGAAATCTCATTTCCCTTTTCAGCAGTGCCCAACCAGTTATTTTAAGGAAAATCTGAGGGTAGTCTCCCTGTCCCTCTCTCCTTCTCCTTCCCACCATACACCACACCACACTTGGATACTTTGATCCTTCTTCAACTCCATTTTCCTCTTGACAAGTAATATACCTCAATCTTTTCAAACTTGGAACCACTTCTCATACCTACAGCTCATACTTTGAGAAATTTTATCATGTCGGAAGACTTTCAAAACCCAGAGAGTTACATCTATGGGTCTGGCCAACCCATAGATGGCTCTCAGGAGACCGAAGCTGGGTCGTGGGGTCTTGACGACGTAAGCTATTTTCAAGAATTCCTCGAAGAACAACGGAACGGTCAGATACCATCAACAGTGGAAGGCATGCCAGAGAGTGATGGGCTCTTTGTCGAGCCATTAATGACAATCAATCAGAATAGCCTGCGTGATCTCTCGAGCATGCCACCCATCGTCGACACCCACGGGGGGTTGGGCCGTCCTCCATATTCGCATAATTTCGCACTTCCCTCAGACGTGAACCCCTACCAGACCGGACCCGAATTCGCAAGGCCGAGGCCACCACCCGAACCCATCACTTGGTCGACTGGTTTTCAAGGGTCGAGTTTCGACCAGCTCAGTCCCTATCAGAGCGGGATGCAGGGTGCAGAACAAACTCCGATCGTCGAGCTCAACGACCCCAACAACATCCACTCGCAACCCCCCAAACGCGAGACGAGCGCAACCAGTAGGTTTCTCATTGTTGACTTTTCTATCATCAGGTTACTAACATGTTTTTGTGCGCTGATAGTAAGTCGCCGTCTCAGCGAAGTCACTCCGGAGGGTGAAAACGTCGTCGATAACTCTAAGCGAAAGCGGAGTGATGACGACGTGGAGCCCGATGGGGAGGACGCCAGCCGGTCCAGGTACGCGCGGCGGATTCTCAATGAGAACGCCCGCTACCGAAGTGAGCTCAAACTGTCAAGACCGGAGCCGGCGCGTCCTCGGGGGGTTAAGCGACTGTTCGAAGATTTGAGGAGCCAAGTCATACCGAAAAGGGCATACTATCGCAAGAAGGGAGCCAACGCCACAGCATCTCACCAACCCATCCCTTCCACGGCAAGCACGGCCCTTCCCAGAACTGGAGACGAGGCTTCTTCTAGTGCCCCGAACAGAAGAAGTCGACAGGCCAATTCTCGTCGACACATTCCGGTGGAGACGGTGCGAGAAACTGCCCCGGAGGGATGGGATCGATTTGACAATGAGTATTACTCCGGAGACGATAACGTCTCCGACAATGAGATCGAGACTCAAGGCAAAGCAACCGACTGGAAGCCTCCTCGCATGGCTTGCCGACGCTGTAACAAGTTTAAGCAGCCATGTGATCACGCATACCCGGCGTGCTCTTTATGCGCAAAGAATGGATTGCGCTGCCGGTATCGCGATGATCTAACTGGCCGGCAGATCAGGCCAGGCCAGTTAGAGGAGATGGAGGTCGCCCTCCACGATGCTCAGGCCGAGATCAAGCGCCTGCAAGAGAAAGTAAAAAGGCTAGAAGACGCACAGGATCCTCGTGATGATGCTGCAGACTAGCTCCTTTGCAGTGCACTTTTCTTGCTTGAGCATCGCGGCAGGATGCTTTGCCGCGTGCGACAACTGTGTGCGCTTGGCTGTTGTACTTCATCTTCTTGTGATTTGTTTTGGTCCTTTTTCTTCTTCTTGGTTCGTTGCTCAGATTGGGCTAACTTCTCTTGCATGTTCTTCGGCGGCGTTTGTTTGGGTTCTTTTTGCTTATTCATCAAATTGTATTGACAATATACCCACTTGCATGTACATTGGAGGGCGTTTGTTTTGAGCGATTCATGTATCTTTCTTCCTGTTAGTTTTAGCAACCCGAATGACAATTGATCTTCGAAGCTTAGGTCTGCGCCCACAGATCATCGACCACGAAAGTATCCCCGCGTACATGGATCGAAACGCCTGATGTTGCTGCCAAAATGACCATCGAAATCTGGTATCGCTTGTTCTTCAAGACCCGAGATCATCGTCCTGGACCCTGAAATTGACCGTCGACCGTTTGATTACGAAAGTGTCGGACCGAGCGATATCAAGCGTAATAGAGGTACCTTCATCTGTTGGCGCCACCGAAGTCGTAGGACCCCGATTGTCCACCGACGCCAAAATCAAAATCATAAGATATTAGATGCGACTCGGCCTCCCTGCCTTTATCGACTTCCATTTGGTCTAAGAGCCGGTCTATCTCATCACCTGCCTGTGCCTCTAAGCCAACGAAATGATGACCAGCTATGGGCACAGGGACTGCGGCCCGCAATGCGTCGCTACCAAGGAAGTTGAAGTTGGCCATTTGTCTAGCCGCGGACGTATTGCTTCCTTGTGACGAGTTTTGCGTGCTGGCTGCCATTTGAGCTTCAATGCTGACGCTCATACTTGACTTTCTTGCTCGAGAGCTGGAATGGTAGCCGGAGTTTTCTGGACTGGACATAAATAGAAGTGTCTCAATGGCATCTTTCTCCATAAGCGCATTTTGAGAGGGCGTTCTCCGCTTTACAGGCGACCCATTACTCGACAACAGAGGCGTTAGGGCTCGGACATTAGCTTTGAGATGTAACGGGGTTGCGTCGGATGCTCCAGTTAATCTAGATCCAGGAGCAAAAGCGGCCTTTCCTTCTTGCTCCGAATAATGTCGGCGATGACGAGGGGTTGAGGTATGAGAAGCCAAGCCATCTGCTTCATTAGGGTTGGGCCGTCGTCGTGCGGTCTTCAACCTATCCCCCGTAACAATATCAACTGCTGGCGCAAGTCTAGGAGGTTGTGATAAGGATGATGACTGTGTCGCAGCGTTTGCGCCTGCTTGATTTATGGACCCATTCACACTCGAGTGAGTCACATGATACTGTGACGCCCTTGAAGACCCATTGTCCAGTTGACGGAATTCTTGTACCAGTGTTGTCGTGTTGTGTACTCCGGATATGCTTCCCTGCGCCGGGGCGCTCTCTCCATGCTGCCGTATTTGCCGACTTTCTTCTACCTTGGCGGCCGCATACGACAAGCGAGCTCGGAGTTGGGCAGACAACTATAATTCACTCTCGTCAGTAAAATTGACTACAATTTGGCATGGCTTGAAATTTGTTTGATTGCTGACTGACCTCGGCAATTCTGTTCCCCTTGGAGTCCAAGCTTGTTGTTCTCGAGTGACCGTTTATTCCATTGGAGGGCGGCTGTGTATGGCTCCGATCCTCATATACTGCGGTTTTGATCTCGCCAGTTGCGCTTCTCTTGTGCCCTCGACTGGGCGGTGGTTGAGTCTCAATTCTTGACTTGGAGGGACTCGCCGCCCGGCCTCTCACGTGGCCATTGCTAAGCGGTTCTGGATACGCTGACTGCGGCCATGGCTCGTTATGAGACTTTGCACTAGCTATAATCCCAGAGTGACTGGATGCAGGAGGTATTGTGTGTTGCTCTTTGCTCGGGATGGCATTTGTTGACATGGCTGCTGCTGCCTTTGAAGCAAGAATGCGTGAAAACGCGGGACGCGGTTCGGAGTTAGTCTGGTAGACTACTAGTACCTACCAATATCCTTGTTTTGCTCGATAACCGTGGACAGACCCAATGGTCGCAGAAGATGATGAACCAGGCAATTATCTCATGCAGAGAACAATGGAGTTTGAAGTTCAAGAGGTCTGAAGGACCGTGAGTTTTGCCTGGAGACACTTGGACAGCTGCAGCATAGCAGGCAGTTACGACCCGCCCCAATTGCATGCGATGGCCACTCACGCTCACCCAAACCTAAATCTATCCACAGACAGTCGCTTTGCAGAATCTAGGCAGCACTACGAAAGTCTTCAACAGGGCCAGTATCAAGGATTGAATATAGTCGATCAAGCAATTGAGTGAAATTTCTCTGTGCGAAAAATCTTGAGATACTTCATCTGTGGGCATGAGAGCAGAGCTGAGAGATGTCCAGCATTTTAGAATCTACGCAACTACGCCAGGTACGCTACAAAATATCCACAATCTACCCCTGAATCTCTCGCACACACACAAAGACTATTACTACCAGATAGGATCTGTTGAGTGATGAAGGTAATATCCGGCATTCTTCACCGCAGGGAATGACACGACGAGGATCCAATGACACGCCGCAACGCAGAGATGAAGGGGGAAACTCGTCAAACTAGTGTAGCTCTCGAACTAGGACAGAAGGCAGAAGAAAGAAATCTCGTATCTGGACGCTGGCAACATGACCGCCGTTCGTCGTCAAGTTCCTGAGGAGGGGCCAATTCCTGATGTATAAAACGAGTTAGGTATAGGTAACCAAGGAGGGGGTGTGATTCGATTGTGGCTGGGAAAAATTGGGGATGATTAGGGCTTGTGCTTTGTTCGGGGAATTTCTTTTTATTCTTTTTATTTTTATTTTTATTTTTGTTTCGAATAGAAAATAGTATCATAGGACGAACGGTGTGTATTTGTGGTGTGGCTTGTGCCTCGAAGAGATGGATAAAGTTGTTGAAAGAAAAGTAAGATTGAACGATGGAAGATGCCCCGGGAAACGCGTCCGTGTCGCGTGTCACGTGTTACGTCGATGCCCTACGTTTCAGGCATACTTAATGAGGCCGGCCTCAGTTGAGAGTTGGATTAGAGGTATGTGATGACAGATAAAATTGTCTATATTTATATACACATGGATAGGTGGTATATGGCAAACTTTTGTGTCATACAAAGACAACCAAGCAAACTATGAACGCCCAAAATGCATGAAGAGGTAATATGTATGGCATTGCTCACTTGCGCTTCTTACCACCGCCTGAATCTCCGTCGGTGTTCTTTCGTTTCTTGCCTTCTTGTCTCCAATATTCACTCTTCTCACGTTTCTCGCGCTCAGCTTTCTTAGCCAGGTTCTCTGCCACCTTGGCGCGGTACCCCTTTCGGCGCTCCTCCTGGGCTGCAGCACGTTTGGCTCTCTTTTCGTTGTTCATGGTGGTGAGTTTCTGCATAAGATCGCGCGCTTTCTTCTCTTCTCCGCCTAGAACGACAGCTCGCTTCTGCATGTATGTCTGCTCTTTGCGGGGTCGCATTTGGGTGATTTGAGATTTGAAAGGAAGGTCCTTGGCGAGCTGTCGAGGGACACGGAGAGGATTGAAGTGGCGGGTGGGACGTTCGACTGGTTTGTATTTTGAATCCTTTTCAAGTGGCGTAGCAATTCCTTCGGCTCTGCGGACCTCGCCAGTCAAGCGCATACCCTGCCATCCGTTTTCTCCGGGAGCACTCTCATCAATATCTAACAAGTTCGTAACCGGGTTGTAGAATCGGTGAGGCTTAATTGGGTACCATGCGCGGAGGAAGACAATGTCGCTCATCAAAATCTTGTCTTCGAAAGTTGCTCGGAAATGACCTTCAGGTTTGCTGAGGGCTCTCTTGATTTGACCACGAATACCAGACACAGTACGAATGGCCGCACCTTCAAACTTGGCAATTTCTAAAGAAGAATTGAACATGTCACGGATGAATGCAGTGTTGCGGAAAATCTTGTATGGATAACCAGTAAGTTTGAGTTTTTTCACAATCTCCGTACTCTCGTCTACGTTGAGAACGACACCAGTGGCGGCGATTCGGAAGCCTGGAATTTTGTTCGAAAATGAGTTCACACAGCAGAAACCGGTATTAGGAGCGACTAGAGGCCCGTAAAAGGTTCCAAAACAGTGCATATGCTCTGGCGTATACTTCAACATGCGGTTGCGAGTACGCGAGTCGGAGATACTGTAGATGGGCAGACTCTGGAAGCGACGCCAGCCAAGAGAAAAGATAAGCGGGTCATTCGTCTTGAGAATCTTCTTGTGCCATCGGTGACGTTTGATACGCACTTGTACGTAGCCGAAACGTTCTTCTGTTGGTGCTAATCCACCAACAAGAACTGGGTATCGAGGATTGAACTTGGTCGAAAATTCACATGGCACCTTCTCCAAGACGATTCGCGCATAGGTACCAGCTCGGAAACCTTCAGCACGAGCACGAGAAATAGCATCAAGAGACTCGAATTCGGCACGGTTGATGTCCAATTGTTTTTGCAGTTGAGCCTTTTGAGCGTCATACCAGTCGTCTTCTCCAAACTCATTGTCTTTGCCTTCGTTTCGATCACCATTCCTGGCATTAGCAAAGCCCTCTCGATCCTCTTCCTCGAATCGCAACTTCAGCTCTTCTTTTCTCTTGGCATTTCGCTCTCGCTCAGCTTCAAGGTCCACCTCACCCTCGGCTTCCTCCTCGACTTCCTTCTCTTCCTCATCGCCTGAGCCTTCGTCAAAGCCATTAAAGACTTCGCCGGTCTCAAGATCCTCAAATGCACCATCTCCCTCGTCGGATAATCCGTCATCTGAGCCGTCCTCATCATCGTCGTCACTACCGGCACCACCGAGTCTGGCCGAAGCAAAGCGGCGCCGTAAAGTTTCGATAGCATCTTGATCCGACCATTTCTTCTCCAGCTCATCGTAGTCAAAGGTAGGAATTGTCCGATCTTCCCATTCTTCGTCCTTTTCACCGTTGGTCTTTTTGAAGAAATCTTCTTCTTCTTCATCCTCATCTATATCCTCCGAATCCTGGTCATCTTCACCCTTCCACCTCGCTATCACCTCGGCAGGTGAGATGGACTCGTCATAGAGCATGCGAGTAAGGTCGATGACGCGGTATGCAGGCTTTTTCCCATGGAGAGCTTTAGCGTTATCCAGCATATTGCTCTTCCATCGTAATGCACCGTCTTCATCATTCTCTGATGCGTCCTCGTCTTCATCGGGATCGTCAAACTCTTGATCTTCGACGGAAGAGATAGATCCAAGGTCCGAATCACTATCTGCGAAAGCGAAATCACCTTCTTTCCCTTTGCTATCACCATTCTGCTTCTCACGAAGTTTGCGGGTAAAGTCCGAGGGCGCTTCAAATTCGCCTTCGTTATCGGTAGACTCCAGCTCCTCGTCAATATCCTCGTCGTCCAAGTCTCCCTCCATCTCATCCTCGTCATCTTCTGCATCGCCACTTTCGAATCCTTCGTCCTTTTCTTCTTCAACGTAACCAGTGTCATCCATTGATCGAACATTACGCCTCTCTTTTCGGCCGGTGTCTGCTTCATTGTCCACTTTGGAGATTGTCCCACCACTTCTGAAAAGCTGAAGACTATCGCTAACCTCTCCGAGCAATTTGCGTTCGTTTTGTAGACCCATGACAAGCTGTTCTCCTAGGCCCCTATCCTCGTCGTCTGAGTCGTCGTCCCGATTGAAGGTCGCGGATTTGACATCGATATAAACGGCATCCTTATCAATCAAGACACCACCAACATCCGACATTGGGGCGAACAACAATTTCTGCTTTTCGCCCAACCTTTTCCTTCCCCCTTTGCCCGTCGCCTTCGCTATTTGCTGGTCCATGTATGGCGTAGGACAAGGGTCAGGTAAGGATTCAATGGCTGACACTGTGAGATCACCGACACCAGGAACATGGACGCGAGCACCTTGAGCGGGAAAGTTGGTTCCACGTAGATAACCATACAAGGCTATTGTGCGGTCACATTTTTCGTCCTTTTCGATTTCAGTAGGTGGCGTGATGTCAAGAAATCGATCGGCGAGGGCGTAAGGATGAGAATTGCGCCACACCAGAGGACGTGGGTTCTTCATCACGGAGAGAAATCGAGATAGATTGTGGATTTCGCGGTCCGGGTACCGGCCATTGACAACACCAGAGAGATAAAACAATTTTGCGCCTTGATATAATTCACTCCAGAAACGATGTTTCAATCGTTTCTTGGCGGCTTGTAATGTGCTCTGTTTCCTGAACAAGTCGAGGTGGGTAAGAATACCAAAGACGTTACCAGGCATTCCGCTGGAAGCCAGAACGTTGAGGAACTCCATAGTCTCCATCTCAAAGCCATAATTGCCGTCAATCATCAACAACACTATATCTGCGATTTTGGCCACATCGATCATGCTCGCCAAGGAATCTGAAGGACATTCTAAAAACGTCAAGCGTCGGCGCTTGGATGTAACGACCGTAAGAGGACCCGTCGGTGAACTGAGGGTTTGCTTCGAGTACCGTCTTATCAACGATTTGATCAGTGTGGTCTTTCCAACACCGGGAGGTCCAACAACCGTGACGATAATTGGCGGCGCTTCCTCGGGGAGACGGTCGACGAGAGGCACATGTAGGCGTTTTTCCTTCAGCTCATGGGACCTCGCAGCCTGTCTTTTACCCTTTCCAGGGTTCGAGAAGGCAAAAGCTTTCGGATTTTGACCTAGATGCCAGGATCAAATGTCAGCCAAACCATACAGCCGATCCAGTTGAGGAAAATAGGGAAATAAAGAAGTTTCTTCAAGCCGCATACCTTCGTATTTCTTCTTCTCCTTCGTTTTGTGATGAGCCCGATTCTTCTGATCATCCATCTTGAGAGGATTATGAGACGGAAAATGTCGTCCAAATTCTCTCCTGGGCTATAGTGAATGATAATGGAATGGATTGTGCTGGAACAAGCAGCTGCAAAGTCATCAAGCCATGCAACTTATCTCAAAATAATTTCTTCATATCCGCTTTTATCGGTCGGAACAACTTTTTCCCAGGCCGCGGAAGAAAAAGCTTAGATACGGAGCCACGCTAGTACCTATCAGGAAAGTGGCTCCTGCCATCTGCCAATGAGCTTTAACTAATTGACTGTTTACTCTCTACTCCGTACAGAGTCCCCCATCGATCCCCTCCCTTGTACGTGCTTTGCTACGAAGATCTTGGTACCAGAACGTATATACACCGGAACTTATTTTCATATCCTCTAACGGCCACAATGACTTCCCGATCTCCTCGACAGCCACCGCCAGCGTATATCGCGCCTCCCTCATCTACTGTCCACGCATCATCGCCCGTCTACCGGAAAATCGCAGCCTCAGCAGCGGAAAAATCTGCTCGCAGATTAGAGAATATGTTCACGATCAGTCCATGTTCTGGACAGGCATGGATCGTTCGCGCAGGTCAAGTGTGCAGAATATCGACTCCAGAGGGACCACAAGTGGGCGATCTTAACATCTGGAACGCACATAATCCTCGAGAGCGTATGTGGGCAGCGCGGACACGTCAAATTCACAGCTCGCATGTCTCGGTTGGCGACCGCCTGTGGTCCAATCTTCCATATCTACGGCCATTGGTGACTATAACTGGTGATTCACTAGCAGGTGGTCAATTGGATACAGTTCTGGACGCGCAAGGCAATATAATCCAAGGGAAAGGGTTTGGAACAACTCAATGGGGAGGCCGGGTCCACGATTTGCTGGGAACACGGTGTGATCCATACGTGAACTTGCTCATGGGGGGAGAAACGTTTGACTTTCATTGTCATTCGAACTTGACTCGCGCGGTGGTTCCGTTTGGCTTGACGGAGCTTGATGTACATGACGTCCTTAATGTATTTCAAGTTACAGGTCTGGATGAGCAAGGGAAGTACTTTATGGAGGCATCGCCCGCGCGGCCCGAGGAATATTTTGAATTCTTTGCGGAAATTGACGTACTCTGCGCGCTTTCAGCGTGCCCGGGAGGTAAGTTTAGGCCACCGGGAGAGTACTCAACATATACAATGCTGATTTGTGCTAGGCGATCTTTCGCAATGGGGCTGGGAAGGAAAGGAAGGGGGTGACATGGCGGCAACCTGCCGTCCTCTAGGTGTAGAAGTCTACAGTCTGGCAGATAGTGAGATTCTCAAAGACTGGAAGCAGCCGGAAAGCCCCAATTACACAGGAATGCACGGCTTGAAGATGCCGACGAGGGATGACCGCAGGAAAGGCCATGTTGGTGTCTGATAGGCCTATTCTCTTCAGCTGAGTGTCAAAGAACCTTGGTGGATGGCTGTGGAATAGTAAGTACGCATTGTGGTGGATGTAGACTCGTATTGCCGCCAAGCGTTCCAATTGACCGCATTTTCAGCAGGTGGTAAGAACGCGACAGGCATGAGTCAAGCGAGTAAGAGTGCATGACTTGCATGTCGGATGCTCGGATGAGTGAGGGCAGATGCCACAGCCAGAAAGGCGAGGAAGTGGGGCCTGGGGCATCTGCCATCAAGCCACGTGATGACCCCGCCACGGATGCCAAGAAGTGCGTCATCGTCGAGGTCCGTCATGCAAGCCATTCTGCTGCTGCTTCTTCTTCTTCATTTCTTGTATCTATCCCCTGTATCGTGCAATGTAATCGCAATGGGGTCTTTGACAAATATATCTGACTGCGCACTGTCTGTCTATCCAGTAGGCATTGTCGTACTGCCTCAAGCTGTGACATCGAAATTGACAGTCCGAGCTAAGCGATAAGAAGTGACCAGGCATCCCGCTTTTCTACTCTTAATCCATGTGTCGCAGATGGAGCCAGGTAGTGAAACGCAATTTCCTATCAGGCTTAACAATATATTCAGTGGTTAACTGGATGTTTCTTTGTGGTAGCAACGACGTAGACGACGTAGCACGTACAACTTCCAAGGTTCTCCCAGTCAGCGTCGTGATTTGCGGTTGCCTTGTCCCCTCCCCCTTTCCTTCCCATTATAAATGCTAAATTACTTGGCTGTGCCGTGACACCGGTTTCAATAGTCAGCCTTATATCTGCCATCTTCTTTTCTCTTCTTTCCTTCTTCTTCTTCTCTTCCTTCCTTCATCAACAACTTCAGTCTACACCACCACTCTCTTGACTTGTTGCATTCACCTAGGTTTAGGCGGTCTCGTCAAATATCTCATCTCTTCAACTATCTCCTCGCGAAATACACACACATTCACACAATGACTCTCTACAACGTAGGTCACTTGTTCTTCCACATATTTGCAGAAACAAGACTCACAAATACTCGCTAGGTCACCCTCAAGGAGAATGCTTCTCCCGCCGAGCTTGAAAAGTACTTACCCTTCTACCGTGCCATCCTCTACGGTATCGAGCCGAGACGCTAATCACAATCTGTACAACAGGGCCAAGGAGAAGGCTCGCTCCGAAGGAGGCACGATCAAGCATGAATACACCCTGATCAAGGGATTTACGTGAGTAGATCAACGACGATTTGCACGACTGATGCTAACTCTTGTCTCGTAGTGTTGAATACCCCGACGACCATGTCAGCGTTCTCGAGAGCAACGAACATCTCCACGTCGAGCAAGACGGAAAGGTCTCTACTCAGTAGGCGATCCGGCAATGTCTATTTGCCCAAGGACTGTCGAGAGAAATCGGAGTCGTCGATCAGCAACCACTGCCACTCTCAGCTGAATCTAAGCTGTCGGATAAAAGAATCTGAGTCTGCTCGCAATGCATTACTGGCTATCAGGAATGCCGCTTTCCGAAGACAATATTTACACTGGGGTTTCGATTCTCTTTTCCCTTTCCTGTTATTGGCAGATAAACAAGACCCCACCTATTTTATGACGATAACGAAAATTCATGCTTTGATTATACCAGACTCTGTACGCATAATACAAGTCAGTTCTTCAGTTAATTGGCCAGTGTCCGGCTACTACTTCCAACATATAGATCTCATAGTCTCGTTTGCAGGGTTCATATATCCCACCCAATCGTACGATACTCGTATGTATGTGTATAAGTGCTAGCCGCGATAAGCTTGGAGCCCTGCATTGCAGTCATGCAACAATACAAACATGCTTACTAAGACTAGCTAAACTAGAATAGGCCATTGCTCAAACCTATATCCTCTAGATAATTAACATTTCATGTTCTTTTTGAATAATAATCGCGATGACTACTTGGATCCCTTTGACCGATAGTAGAACTCTCAATTCTGATTGGCCAGGATAAGGGGTAATCACATGACCATGACGCACAGCACTGAGCAGAGCGGCAACCGACGGGGTTTGCCTGAGGCTATCCGCGGAGTTCTTTATTCTGACTGCAGACCGTCTCTGATCATCCTTCGTTTCAGTTGGATCTTGTTATCCATATTCTTCAAAGATATCATACCGTGATAATGGCAAGCTGAAAGCCATGGAAAACAAACTCCCTCGTCTTATAGGGACGCTTCCACGCTCAACATGCAGGCTTGCACGATCTATTCACTTGCGACACAACTCCACATGGGCATCAACGTCGGAAAGCTGGAAAAAGCCTTCAGTATGGACCAATGTCGCAGAAGATGAGATTGCTAGATTGGCCGCTTTGAGGCGTCGGCCATTGACTCTGGCAGACCTTCTCAAGTGAGCCGAATCCAAAACATAGTACGTGATTGAACTGCTGACGATGTACAGACATGGCCAACCACCATTATCCAAACAGGCTCTTCTCGACTCGGCCAATTTCACTCTTTCGCTTCTTCCAGCTCGTCTGGCTTATCGCATACAATGTCTGAGAAATTTACCGTTCATCGTGGTATCCAACCCCCACGTTTCGCAAATCTACAACAATTACCTGCATTCGCTATCGACTTTATTACCTTACCAACAACGTCGAATCACGACCCTCGAAGAAGAGACACAATTCGCCGAAGTGATGGCGGATCTCGTCCAGACCCATACCAATACCATACCTATATTAGCAAGAGGGTTTCTGGAATGCAGAAACTACATTGATGGCGATGAAGTCACTCGCTTCCTGGATTCACATTTACGGGCCCGCATCGGGACACGTTTGATTGCCGAGCAACATCTTGCTCTTCATTTCGCATCGCAGCCGATTAGCGATGAAAATCCAAATCCGCCGCTCTCAAAACGGGAACATGGACCTCGGAATTATGTTGGTGTCATTGACACTGCCCTCAAACCGGCACAGATTGTTCGCTCATGCGAGCATTTCGTCAGCGAGATCTGCGAGTTAAAGTACGGTGTTCGACCGACTGTTGAAATCAACGGAGAACCCGATGCAACCTTTGCCTACATTCCTGTACACGTGGAGTACATAATCACGGAACTACTGAAGAACGCATTCCGCGCAGTCGTCGAGTCGGGAAAGGAACGAGAGCCCATTGAAGTCACCATAGCAGCTGCGCCGGATATCCCAGGAAATCACCTTAACCATATCAATTACATACCACATCATGCCCGAGACGGCGATGTGGATATATCCGCCGAAGAAGAAATTCTAGTCGCGAATGAAAACATTCGACTTACCAACACTTCCTCTCAGAGTATCACAATCCGCATCCGTGACCGCGGTGGCGGTATTCGACCTGAACTTTTATCGAAAGTCTGGTCGTACAGCTTCACGACATTTTCCGAGGCGAACGCGTCAGGCGAATATAACGGCAACATCGATGCACTCAATACAATCTCAGGCACTGGTGGGAATACAAGTACTATTGCTGGACTGGGCTATGGCTTGCCGTTGAGTAGGGCTTATGCTGAATATTTTGGAGGAAGTATTGCGATCCAGAGTCTGTGGGGATGGGGGACTGATGTATATTTGACTTTGTCTGGCGTTGGTCGGATTGGGGAGTGAGTCTGTACTCTTCCGTATAAAAAACTAGACATGTCCATGTTTATAGAACCGGAAGGACAAAATGATGAACTGATTCCTAAGCACGGACTATACATAAGTCTATGTCTTTTTGCATAACTGAGTCAGTCGCCGTGTCCAAAGTTGTCGGAAGACTACTACATCGGGGTTACATATACAAAAGTACGACCTCGTTAGAGTGGAATTAGGCCTTGCATTTTAAATTAACTAAAGTGGCACCTAGCAAGAATTACGATGGCGTTGAGAAACTGAAAATATGTGAGAGAACAAAGGAGCGGCATCATATGATCAAAAAAAAGAAAAAAAAAAAAAAAAGGACACAAAGAAAAGAAATAAAACCGGCCAATATTCCACCAATTGTGTTGAAAGAGGTCCCAACGAGACGTAGGCTGCAGCCTGTCGTGATTCAATGTCGATATCCGAAGTCGTCAAAGCATCACGGCCCCATCGTCGCTCACATTATGAACTGACCAGGACAAGCCTTCACCATAGCCACGAAACGCGCGGGAAGATCAGAGATATCCGGATCAATTTTCACTTCCCAATTGGGGAACTGATTGTTGCCCTCGATACGATTGTAGCGACAATTGGCCCCCTTTTTCGCGTGGTAGGCTGAGTAATCGCCGAACAAGACTACCTCTAAGGAAGGGATGCCGTTGAAACCAAAGGCCCAGCGGACGAAGTGGTCGAGGGCGCGACGAAGACTCATTATGGCGTTCATGTGGAAGGCAGATTTGCGGAAGTGGATGACGCGAAGGTGGGTTGTCTCTGAGAGAGGGCGGAGGAGCCCTACCTATATTTGTTGTTAACATCGACAGGAGTAAAAAGAAATAAAAAAAATTCCAAGCGAGAAGATGGGCACCTACCAACAACTCCGTAGGGAAGCTACAAATCCCGAGAAACTCGAGATTAGAATCAGTGAATGGATTGGCACCAGGCGAACTAATGCACTCCGAGAGCCGGACCAAAAACTCATCACCACCAGTAACATCAACTCCACGCCGAGGATCTCCAGTAGGAGTAAACCAGTCCACCTTCTCGAAATGATCAGCCTGGTGGTGGACGAAACGGCGCAGGCTGGGACGGCCGCGACAGACCGACTTCCATGTCTGCAATGCTACGAGGGGAAGTTCCTCATCGGCATCGCAGATGGCGACGTCCCCGATGTTGGCGCAGCGATTCAATAGGTTGACGAGGCCGGGAGAGTCGAGTGTTCCTTCGTAGAACTCCAACTCGAGTTTGCGGAGACTCATTGGTCCGGTTCCCTGGGCCATGAGAAGCAGAAATTCATCCCAGCCCTGGCAATGACGGAGCGTGAGGGAGGTCATAGATGTCACGTCGATAGTCTGGACGAGTCTGTTCGCACAATCCGTCAACTTAACCATCTCAAGATGCAGAACACGGAGATTGGGGAATAGGAATCCATCCGTGACAGGCTGCGCTGGGAAGAAATTTTCGTCAGATGAGTAGGGCCAGGGATGATGGAATAGAATTGACATTTCCCATGGTATGGAGGAGGAGGGCTTTGTAATAGGGACTGGCAAGAATTTCTTGCCCTCCAATGCCTCGCAATAGGGAGCCTGGTCTATGTCTGGGACAGCAGCGAGTTCGAACTCCTTGAGGGTAGAGCATGAGCCTAGCATCATGGCCTTGAGACCGTGGTAGAAAGTCGGGTACTTGGATAGGTTCCGAAGGCCGCGGACAGAGAGGTATTTGAGCTTTCTGAAAGAGCCCAGATACAGATTCATCTGTTCGTCGGGGCACTTGGCGCTCAACACGATCCTCAGTTCCTCGAGGTCCCGTTGTAAGGTGGCCAAACAGCCCCATGGAGCGATCAAGGAGTCTGTCATGCATGTGGCCGTGGTCCAACTAAGGATCTTGTCAGTATCATACGATCCGAGTCTGGAGGATGTCTTTCTGCAGAACCATGACTTACCTAAAGTGCTTGAGGCTGTTGGGCTTCAGATGACGCACGAACATGGCGATGTCGTTGCTCTGGTTCACGAAAAATTTTCCATAGATACGGTTGCGATGCACGCACCAGTTCAGAGGTGGGCAGGTCCCCTCTATGACAATGCTCTTGACGAACTGAAGACGATCAAGATCTGGGGAACGCGCCTTGACTAGCTGCTCTAGGTCCGTGGGCTGTGAAGTAATGAACCTGTCGTTGCGAAGGTTGATGGTCAAATGCTTCCCCCAGACGGGGATGATGACGTTGTAAAGGCTTGGGGCTGCACAAAGCAGGGCATAGAGACCTGCTTTGTCTTCGATCTGCCAGTCACAAGCTCAGTTTTGATGGATTAATATGTTGAGGGAAAAAGCTTACCTGGTGTAGGATGTTTGTCATGACCTCCAAAGGCAGTTCCAGGAGGTGACATGGCCCCCCGACCTCCTCTATCTCGTCTACATCCTCAATCGACTGTTCTGGTAGATCCCAGAATTCCACGTCAGCGCCGGACCCGTCCTGGCGAGGGACGATGGAGACAAGACGCATGGTCCCGTCTGGATTGGGGGGTAGGAACCAAGTGACCGGCGCGTACGGCATGGACGAAGTACGAGGAGGCTACAAGGCCAGGAAAGGGGTAGAGGATGATGATGGAACGACGAAGAGCAGGAGAAGAGTATGATAGAACGAAGAAGAGAAGGAGAAGATGGGGATGGGGATGGAGGGAGAGGGAGGAAGAAGACGGGGAGATCCTCGAGAGAAGAAGAGAAGAGAAGAGGAAGGAGAATCGCGTAGGAAGATAACGAGGAGGGAAAAATGGGCAAACGCCCGGTGTCGGGGGTGGTGATGGATTGATACTAGTGCCTTACTTGCCACAGGTTGTTATAGCATCAATTACGAAAATTACACTTATATCAGCGCGGCTGCGCAGGTGTGTATAGAATTGTGAATGGTTAAGGATAGTTTCATAAGCGTGACCATTGGACTGTGAACCAACCGGTGCATATTCAAGAGCATATAGACATTGAAGGCAGTTTCCGGAGAGACTTGACAGGGCTATAAGCTCTGCTTAGAGCTGCAGATTTGACTAGCTGTAGATGATACTGAGTTGAGAGTAGAGACTACAGTTATTAGACCCTGAATTAAGCATCTCTTCACAAAGAAAGCCTGCGCAGAGCTCATACAGCAAGCATAGAAGAGTGAAATCAAGCTTATACCACTAGGTTCTTTCGTCCGAACATCTACTTCTCTATATATAAGATGAACAGACAATATTTCATACAGAAACAGGTCACGTGCCCTGTTGTGCCCTGGCCTCTTTCCTATCTTGGTAGGTGAGCATGACTAGACACAGCCGCGTAATTTTGCTCTATAGGGTCCAAGTGAATTAACTGGCTCAACAGAAAGAAACACAAAGAAACAAAAAGGAACACACTTACAGTACGAAAACGAAAGTGTTTGTGCGGCAAATACCGGGCAAAGTCATTTGCCAGGATGGGTAGTCCGGCCAAAAATACTCTAGGATGAGGCAAACAGAGCGTTGGTGAGGGCTTTGTTAATGGATTTGGTTGGCTATGTAGTAGGATACTCGGATATGGACGTAGACAGAGAGAAAGAAAGTAATGGCTTAAAAGTTTTCAAGATGATGAGGCTTTTCAGTATGTCTTTGATTTGCTCCTTGGCTACGTAACTGGATCAAGAATGGGTAGTATACACGCTACAAAACTGAACGATGCGAAAGAAGAAAAGTACCCAGACATTCCATAAAAAGAAAAAGTAACGACTCCAAACACTCCAACGCGCAAGATTTTTCCAGCTTCTTTTCGCAACTTCTCGTTTCGTAAGCTCAATCAAAAAGAGAACAAAGTCAACTATTCCATATTCTCCACCACATTAATCGTCGTATAGCACGCTTGCATAAAATCATCAATCAAACGATCCAACTCCGCCGTGACAACATCATCCGACGCACCCTCCATCATCGACTCTGCGCTCGGGAACTGGAGTTCTGGGAACTGCAAGGTCTGGCTTGTGGGACGGCTCATGTCACGAGACGACGAAGAAGCGGCTCGTTGACGCTGTTGTGAGAGTTCCATTTGGGCAGTCATTGAAGTACCGGCCGTAGCGTTGGGGGTGAGTTCGGGGACATCTTCGTGATCAGGACCTGGCCCATCTTCTTCGACGATTATATCATCTTCATGGTCAGGACCGGGACCTTCGTCGAGGCTGGAAATGCTGAGTAGGGAAGGTGCTTTTGAGGCGATACGGTGGTGAGTACGTTGTGAGATATCGGGGCTTCGATCGAAACGGAATGGGTCGTAGTCGCTGATGGTCGATGTAGCAGTTGAAGGACGCGAGATGGCTGCGACATCGATTCCATCGACACTGAGGTTGTTGTTGACGTGGCCGATGCTGAGGTCGAGGGTTGATTGTTGTGATTGATGTGAAAGATGAGACTGATGCGTCTGGATTTGCGTAGGACGGATAGTATGAGCTGGAGTCTCGTCATATGTGTACATATTATCCTTTTCTAGAGTAGGCACCTCGTCGTCCACGGTATCGGTCATGACAGGGAACTTCCAGTCACGAGTAGCCCGCTTCTCCTCTGCAGGAGATATAAAAGGTTCATCCGCGACGGGTGCTGGTGAGATTTCTGGCTCAGTATCTTCAGGGACAATCATGGCAGGGAATTTCCAATCCATAGTAGGTGGACGTGGTGCGTTTGGTTGGAAGGTATCATTTTCGCTGTCAATGTCACTGTAGCGATTCCGTGTTTGATCGCCATCCGAATTACGCCCAGAGCGTAGACTGGACCGGTTAGCACGTATCGTATCGGCGTCCGCGAGCTGGAACTGTGAGGCCGTTCCAGCAGCATAGTGAGCCGAATCGAACGAGCCCAAGTTGATATCAATGAATGTCGACGTGACTGACGAACGATCTGTAGTAGTGCGAAGTGGCAAGTCGGACGGTGCTGGCTTTTCTTCGATTGGAACGAAATCATTCTTCGTTTCGTATTTGTATGTGGGTTTCTGCTCGTCGAATAGACCTTCCATAGCCGCAGCACCTCGTTTCACGCGTTCATCAAAGTTCGCCTTTTCGATCGGCGTCATTTCAGTAATCGTCATGTCATCCATAGAGGGTTCAGGATTCTGAGGGAATGAGGGCTCATTACCAGCCAACTCTGCAAGTGAAGCAGAAAGCTGATCCAAGTCCAACACAGAGTAGCGGCGCTCGAAGCCATCGGTGGTACTAAAGTTCCAGTCCTCTTCAAGCTGTGGGTTGTCTGGGAACTCAGCTGCAGCAGCGCCACCAGGATGGAAGAGAGACATGCGCTGGCCTCCACGTTGAGACCATTGGTAGTAGTTTCGTACTAGTTCGCTTAACGACTTGGTTGGATATTCAGCCTCAGAACCTGCAATGTAAGGATGTTCGAGAATCGTCGCCATGGTTGGACGCGTGAGCGGATCTGAGTTCAAGCTGAAAGCGACAATGTTCTTGAGCTCCTGACTGTACTGATCGCCTTCAAGTTTGGGTGTGTTGCGTCCTAGCGAGCGACCGATTTGCATGCGTTCTCGAAGCCCAGCGTTAGGTGGATTTCCAGTTGCAAACTCGTACAGAGTACAGCCGTATGCCCAGACATCGAGTTCGCTACCATACTGATGGGCTTCGCCACCACGAGTCGAAAACATTTCAGGTGGCATCCAGTGCGGAGTACCGATCCAGGTAGATCGCTTGTCGACTTTGGATTGTAGGATGCCAGCGACGCCGAAATCGCAAATCTCTAGGCGTCCTTCTTCGTGAATGAGAACGTTTGCGGCTTTTACATCTCGATGGATGATGCCTGCGTCGTGGATTGCGCGCAGACCACTGGCGAGTTCACGGGCGATTGGGATGATGTATTTCTCTTCGAGTTTGTCACCTGTAGCACGCATCTGCTCGAGTCAGCCACTAGCGACCCCCACAAGACATAATGAAGAACTTACCAACGTCTTCACACTACCTCCTGGACAGTACTCGCAAACAACCCACAACTGAGAGTGAATCGAAATAGCCTCAATGAGCATATTGATATTCTTCGCTCCAGCTTCTTTGGCCTGATTCATCGCCTTGATTTCGTGAATAAAATCCTTGATCGATTCATCCTTCAAATCGCGATGCATTTTGTAATCCAAAGTATCAATATCCATCACTTTGATAGCCACCAAATCTCGCGAAGGTAGCTGACGACCTTTGTAGACGCGTCCATATGCACCCTTTCCAATGAGTTCTTCAAATTCGTAAGGCGGCACTTCCGATTTTGCGCGTCGGCACATCTCGTGTACTGCAGCAGCTTGCTCCCTGGCCAGTTTGATGGATTCTGCTTTTTGTTTGGTGAGAGTCGCCATGGCGGAGGACGGGTCCAGGAACTGGGATGCTCGTGGGACCTCCATTTTTGCTGCTGACCGAGATCTGCGGGAATATGCCGATGGGCGATCAGAATCAGTCTTGGGAGGGAGTAAATCAAAGCGAAGTTTTGAGGGAGGACGTTTGGTGGGTGAGCTTTTTGGTTGAGTGAAGGTTGGTGGTAACTCTGCAAGAGAGTTTTGCTTATGAATTAACTAAAAAGGAGTCAGAAAATGATACCAAGTGAAAATAAGAGCGCGATGACTAAGAAATCAAGGTCATGTGAACAGTCTTTGTTTCTCAAGTGAAGCAGATCAAAAGATTGGTGGGCATTACCTTGTCAACACACGCTTCACTAGAGACCAAGCTATCCTCCTCACGCTCGCCAGTGCCAAGAATGGAAGGAAGTTCAGTAGGAAAATAACAATCCTCTGGCAATGGAAATATCCTCTTTGAGAGGACCCGAGGATCTGACGCAGAGCTCCCTTTGTTTATATGACTTTGGGAGGCGCTCTGATCTCCAATGACAGGAGAGAATGGTGGCGCTGGAGGGCGCTTCCGGACCAGGTCGTCAAAACAGGAAGATCTAATATAAGGTTAGTATCGTAATAATCATTATGATGCCTGGAGGCAACCACATACTGATGATTCAATGCAGTATCCTGGAATCTCACTCGCGAAGGCAAAAGAGGGTTTGGGGAGGGCTCGATATGCAGATTCCTATCTTGGTGGCTTGAACTCGCACCAGATATCAAATGCTCCTGTGAAGGCCTCTGAGAGGGGATCTGGAAAAATGAATCTGGAGAAAATGATATGGGGGTGCTCGGGGAATGCTGATCGAATGGATCGACAAATGGGTCGAACAAGGGCGAAGGCCGGACGATCGTAAAGAGATCTGAGGAGTTCTGCCGTACGAGGGAGATCTTTGGTCGTTTTCGGTGCTTCTTGCTCTGTTTTATACTATCAAACAGCAAAGAAATATTAGTAAATGATATGTAGATGCATGTTGGGAGCGCACCTCAGAGCTCGAAAGGCTCTCTCTACCCAACTCGACTTTCGTTTTCCTGCCTTGGGAGTTAGGAAACGGATTTTTGAAGGTTTGCAGAGGCAAGTCATGGTGATAGGGAGTTTCAAGGGAAATCGAGGTGATAGTAAGAGGTATTTGAGGTAAATGAAGGTATATTAAGATGCAATACTGAGGAAGATGGGGAAGAGAATGGAGAAGAATTTTGAATACTTACAGTGAAGATCTTTGCCGAAGCTATTAGGGCTACTCCCCTAAACAAGAGGTCAAGAAAGACACTGTCTCGATATCTTATTGCTTGATAGACAGAAGAGGCACAGTCTTGAAGCCATAGAGCAAGATCAAGTCATATCTGGAATATAAGTGGGATAATTTGAGCAGACTAAGCAATGTTAGCAAGTTCGCCATAGCCCCACTTTTGGGCAAGATGAGATGCAAGCATCAATCATGATAGCTTCAGGTATGTAGTTTCTAGAAAATATGGGCTGATAGTTGGAGAGGTACCTACAAAATATCACAGAAAGTGACCCCTTAAGCGAGAAGTAGCGCGCACACACTGAATCTGCACCTAGGTCTTAGGGCTAATGATAATTGAACCCCAACCTCAAACAAGCGTCTGAGTTGTGTGAATGTGCTTAGCGAGCAGACCAGTCTAGACAATAGATTGTCTGCTTTGTATGTACTGCCACGGATAGTGACAAAGCAGATGATAGCCTTGAGAGTATGTCCAGTATATCGAGAACGAAATAAGATCTATACGCAAGTTAGCACAAAGAAGATAACATCGATGAAAACTGGTCATGTGATGTAGTAAGGGGCAAGGGGCAAATGTAACAACGCCTGAACAAGCCCAGGAGTGAGTCAATCTCATGATGGAATATCCAAGTCGAAAAGCAGACAGGAATATGTATAGAGTATAAATTTCAATGTATTGAATCCATGGAACATAGATCAACAGACCTACCAGACGTAAACTCCGGGGAACCTGAACCTTGAAGAACGAAGGGATGAAAGTAACCGAATCGGCTACCCACAAGCAGCCCAAGATAGAAGAGCTATGCAATCGTATAGAAAGAAGAAAGAATTAAATGGAAAAACAGAAAGCAATGAAGAATGAAAGAGGGGATAGTAGATGATAGAAAGCAGAGATGTTCAAATAACCTTTTTCCTGCTGGCCTTCTGCAGATCTTCCGCCACTTTGCCTGTCCGGGCCGGGCTTGGCATGCTTATGTAACTCTCTATATAAATCTCATTGTCTTGATTTTAATTTGATTTACTTATACATACTGGATAGCTAAGTGAATCACCTGATCGTCTATTAGAAGGACTAGAGTATAGCAATGCATCTATCTAAAGAGCCATCAAAACATCCCTCAACTTAGGATAATTCGGCGTCCCCAGACCCGAAGCCGGATCCCATCCAGGCACAGCCGAGAATCCAGCCGTATTACATCCCGAGTTCGTCCCATTGGTAATATCATTAAACGCATCCGGATTCGCGTAAAACACCGGGTTCAAGAATCCCACTGGCCCGGGCTTGCCGGCTGCGATGCGCTCGTCGATGATTCGGTTGATGATGGAAGCTACAATGGGCGCGGCGGCGGAGGTACCGCCTTCTATGACGGAGTCGCCCTGGATCCAGATGGGGATTGTGTCACCGACAGCGGAGACGTCGGGGTAGCCGCGGCCGGAGCTGTTGAAGAGACCGCCGTTTTCGCCAAGGATGGTGCCGTTGTAGGAGGGGTAGGGAGGGGGGTGGTTCTTGAAGTAGCTGGAAGCATGTTAGTAGGCGATAGAAATTCTGAGTGTATATAAGGAGAGTACCAACCTAGCGACAGCATCTGCTTGGTAGTCTGGAATAGGGAAGAGGTTGCTGAAACCACCACCGCTAGCATAGGCTGAGAAAAAAGGATGACCAGCTGGGTCGTTGGCAACAACTTCACCGCCACTGACAGAACCGCCGGCGGGGATCTTGGTGGCACCAACGGCGGTGACATACGGGCAACTAAGGAACTATCGTTAGGATTTGGGCACAGGTACAGGGGGAAAAGGTAATACCTGGCAGGCCAGTCGGGGTTGAAAATGGTAGAGCTATTTCCTAGACAACCCGAGCGGGAAGCAACACCAGAGTCTCCAGAAGCAAAAAGAACAGAGACACCGCGAAGGCCGAGTTTCATGAATCTATCAAAGTCAGCTTTGAACTTCGATTTTCTATCTTGTACGTAAGTGGTAGTGGTGGACGAACTCATTGCATTGACGCTCATAGTACGACTGAGGAATGTAGTCTTCAGCCGCACCGTAGGAGATGGAAATGACATTGGTGGGCTTATAAGTACCGCACATGAGCTGGCCCTGGTAACCACCATGAGTGTCGGGGTAGACAGGGTCGATGTCAGCATTGCCACATTCGCCCGCATAGCAAGATGTGCAGTAGGACTTCAATATTCAAAGTTAGCATTAAGCAGCCGTTAAGAGGATGAAAGTAAACGTACGCCGTCAATTGCATCAAGGAAAGTATTAAACAATCCCTGGCCAAAAGCAGACCAGTATTGATCATCCGTCTGGAACAAAGTAATGTTCTGAGGGTAAACGATAGGGAAAGCAAGCGAAAAATCCAAGTTCGATTCACCATCAACCAAAGAGCCAGGGGCTGTTCCACCATCGATGGATTGCAGAATAGGAGCTGTTCCGTTTGGTATACCGTATGAAGGGTATGCCGCCCAGTAAGAGTTCAAATCAGTCTGGTTGTACTGGTCGCCCTCTTCAAAGATGCCGAGGGAGTTGTCTGGCGATGGGGAAATGGTGACTGGAGGAATCTGGTACAGTTGAGCAATGCAATCCGGGGTGATGGCGTCGGCACAGTTAGTGGCGCTGGTCGCCAACTTGGCTTGGATATGGGGAGGAGTAGGAATTCGTAGAGGATCTTTGAGAGCATTGCGCTTCTGGAGGAATGGAAAGCGGATACCAGGAGTGATATAGTCGATGTGCTCCTTGATGTGCTTCGGGACATGGTATCTCTCAGTGCTGACAGCGGTGTGACCAGTCTCTGAGTCCTCGTACTGGTAGAAATCTGCGTGCAACAGATTCTCGAGTTCCTCGCCAGTCGCAATAAAAGCCAACCAACCCTTGTTGTCAGAGTGCGTGATGCGGACATCGCGAATACCGGATTCGACGAGCCAGGCCTTGACGACGTTGACAGATTCGTCAGAGGGAGCGAACATTTCAGTCACTTCCTCTTCAGTCCAGAATTTGCCATAATTTTCTGAGTCAGGGTGCGAACTATAAACTTGTCAGATGTCACGATTGATTGTAGCTAGTGGATTGACTAACACATCCATTAAGTATTCATGACCACGGTGAAGGTTGTTCTGCTTCAATCCGACTCTGACGTGGATGTCAGACTCAGACCTGATGCGCAACGGGTTAGTCCAGCGATGATGGAGTCCATAACGCTTCTCGTGGACAGTGTGAGTGCTAGGAGCAGGACGAGCTGCAGCAATAGCAGCAAGCGCTGCCACGATGGCAGTAAGAGATACAATACGAGTCATATTGTTGTACCTCGACCGACAGCGTTGTTGAGAGACAAAGGGACAAAGGGACCGAGTCGTGGAGAGGGATGGGTGACTCTTATAAGTCCTATTGTCGTACTTTCATCCCATGCCAAGAACCATAGGCCAGTGCTAGCAGTCAACCGGGTTGATTCGGTTGAAGGTTCCGATAAGGACGATGGAGTCATTTAATCTGATGCTCCAGTAAAGAAATTGTAACCATACCCCAGTAGTGGAGCGCGTTTTAACGGGGGTAACCCAACCAACATCATTGTGGCTTCATTGAGACGATTGGTCTAAAGTCTGACCATATAGGTAAGTAGGCTGTAGGCTGTCCGAGACATAGTTGTTTGACAGCGTTTGTACTTGTGCCCTCGTGGAGAGGTGCATAATTTCTTAGACACGCAGCAATCATGATTTCGGAGGATTGGGCTGATAGGTAAGAATAGCCGCAACATGAAACAAGTCTGCTGGGCAAGGAGGAGCGAATCACTGATCAGGATCGACAGACCCCTGAATCAGTTGAACTGGACAGTTCCACCGTTGCGGGTCTCACAGCCTCAAGTTGAACTGGCAAGTTGAGAGCATGAAAGCACAAGCTTGTCCGTACTCATCTCCGACGACTGTCCGTACTCTGTGCATATGTAGTACCCGGAATAAACACGACGCGCCTCATCTGGCCAGACACTTATTGGTGATGACCAAACAGGAAGGTTGTGTCGTGTTTGTTCATATCTGAATTTAGAAACAAGTCGATCGTATTCAGTGCATGCGCTGGCTCGACTTGGCGTCTGGATCAGCCAACAGCTGGCTTCCGACGCGCCGTCGATCATTTTATCGTCAATCAAAAGTCAAAACTGAAAGAGATGATAAGGACGTGCATGATGTCTCAGACTCTCAGAACAAGGACAAACAAGCTTGGAAGAGGTTGAACACTGTTGACAGACGTGGGACGGGAATTAAGAAGATGATCAGGATAGGCTGACTTGGCGGATGCTGCAGAAATACTATGTACATACTCCTATAGTAGATATCCTAAATCCTAGCAATTAACTAGTCTTACTATAGCTGCTAGTACTCCGTACGGCGTGGATATAGTTAACTATACTCTGTAGAGTGATCGACGCGCCCTTTGTGTTCGGAGAATTGTTGTTTCGCTGATGAATGATTCTCGGATGGTATCTTACTGATATCTACCGACGGACTCGTCGATTCACCTCACTGTCGATGCAAAAAATAACATGACTCGTTTGTTAGTCGGGCATTTAAATCTGACCGCTGTTGCAGACATACCTAAGTTACGTATCTCTAGGCAAGTCATCTTAGAGCTATATATAGACTGTTTTATCACAACTATATACACATCTACTCCGCCTTCAACCCAAACTCCGCCCTCAATGCATCGCCAAACCTCTTAATAGCTTCCTGCATCTTATCCGCCGGCGCCGCCGCAAACGTCGCGCGGAAAAACATCTTGTCCTCTGCCATGTTCTTGTCAGATCGGAACCAGCTTCCACGCGAGAGCAGTGCGCCACGGTCAACGGAAGCCAGGAAAATTGCTTCTTCAATTTCGGCATGTGATTTTCCTTGGGAGTAGCCGGGGTGTTGTTTCCAGGGGACTTCGATCCATTGCTGTTGAAATTAGACGAGAAAAATAATCAAAAGGACAAGAAGACAACTTACAAACATGCCGGCAGACGGCGGAACCCAGCTCGTGACTTCCTGAGGAAGATACTTCTCGCAAGCTTCAAGCAACGCGTCCCGACGACGGGTATATTCCATACGCAAATGCATCAACCAATCCAAATAACCGGCATGACCCCATTCTTCATCAAGAAGCTTGAACAAAGCGAGCTGTGCGAATCCACTTGGATTCTGGTTCGACGATTCAAAATGACGCGCGAAACGTTCGACGATTTGCTCCGAGCCGACGATCCAACCGGTACGAGATCCAGGGGAGAGAACTTTGGAAAATGACTCGAGACGAAGGACACGACCATCAACATCAATTTTGAGGAAAGACGGTAGCAAAACTTTCAAAAATTCCTCGCGAGAAGATGGAGGAGGCACATCAGCCTTGTAAGGCTGCATTTGGAGGAAGTAGTACGGCTCATCCTCGACAATGAAGACATCATGCTTCTGGCAGACTTTGTAAACTTCTGCGCGTCGTTGAGCGCTCTGAGTTGCTCCCGTCGGGTTCTGACCAGATGGGACAGTGTATAGAAGATGAGGCTTCGCGGCTCCACGGGCCTTTTCATCCCAGTTTGTGAGCAATTCATCCATATCTTCAGGCAAAAGACCTTGTTCATCCATTTTCACTCCAGCGATGCGAATTCCGAGAGGAGCGGCGGTCTCCAAAGCACTGGCAAAGGCATATTCTTCGGTGAGGATATAGTCGCCTCGTTCGCAAAGGATTCTGAGAGTCGCGTCCCAGGCCATTGTGTTTCCGACAGTCATACAGCATTGCCAGTCCGAATACGGGGGGTTATGAATGATCTGATTCCAGTCAATTGTGTTGAATGTTGCAATGATAGAAAGAAAGAAAATACCTCCGTGTGTTCCGTGACAAATCGAACCATCTGCGCAAACCCTACCGACTGCCCATAGTTGAGCGCAACCTCCAAATCTACATAGATCAGCCATAAACCCCTCGCATTGATATTCTGTCATCATACCGAACAAGCTCTTGCCCTCCTTGATATCACGCTTCCCCGCCGTTATGGTCGTACCCGACACACGCGTCTCCTCCTCCGAAAAGCCCGGCGCCTTGGGCACCTTAAGAGACAACTCCTGAAACGGAAAACTCTCACTCGACGGCAACCCACCACCCAACGAAATCATCCCCGGTCTCGACAAATACTTCGCCGCCCCTTTTAAAGAAGACGGCTTCCGCGCTTTCGCCTCGGCAGAGATGTAATGATCCCATCTCTTGGCTTTGGGGCGATTAAAACAGGCGGGACTCTTGAACATGTCGCTGGTGGAAAATGCGGCGATGCCCGTGGGCACGCTCCCAGTTTTGCGCCATGCGGCCATGGCGTTGGGGTCGCGGGGGTTGGGGACGAGGACGGCGGTGGTGTCGGTTTCGCCTTGGAGGTTGATGTCGACTGCGGAGGGGCTCATCTTGTTTCTCAGTTGTGTGACGATGCGAGTATAGAAGCAATTGAGTGACGGACTATGAGAGTAGATAAATGATAAACAATGAGTGAGTCACTGACACAGGGCGTGGATCTTCTCAGAAAGGAAGGAAAAAGACGGTGGATCGCCGCTATCGCTGCTTGTCGAGATAAGGGCGTATTGCGTGTATTTCCGGTGTATCGCATAGATACGTGTATGGAGTAATTGGTATTTGCGTACGAGGCTAACTGTATCCAGGCAAAAAGAACAGTAAATTACCGCTAGATTATAGCGAGTTTCTAGATATCTCGACATTTTTACAGTAGATTGATCATTTTAATAGATTGACTCTATATAGAATATGAGCCATCGGAGACACAGCATTACTTCTCTGACCGCATTGCCAACGCAACACGCCTTTCGCAGCTATTCACAAAGACTTGATCACGAGTCTTCATTGATAGCAATTAGGTAATTTCCTTCTTTATTTGTTCTAGTTATAAGTTACTAGTTACTACATACTAGAGGATAAATTACATTGTCGCTTATCGCAGGCTGCTCTCGGCTGACCGCGGGAGGGGTATCCTTATCGATAAGGATCCTAGCAAGTACTGCCAGCGGGTCATGTATAGTCTATACTGTATCATGTCCACGGAAAAATCAAGAAATTATTGATGGGTGCGATACAAATAACAGGGTATTCTTATCGAGAGAATATCTACTTGCATCCATGGATGTATTCAAGTGTCGTGACCACGACGCTACAACTATTCATGCTGATAATATACTACCTAGGTAAAAAGTGCAGTATAACTACTTCTCCACATACTTCCCACCCGTCCCATCAAGCTGTGCCTCCAGAACAGCCGACTTGCCCGACAAAACGCTCTGAATAGCCTGCGGAAGCTTTTCCGCCAGTTCACCCACCGTACTCGCTCGACCAGCCCACAGCTCCCCTCCAGCAGCCGCTTTGGCAATTCCCGCATAATCCGGCGTTGGATCGAAAGAGATATTCATCTCTTCATTGCTCACTTTTGAGCCTTCGCCGTCCGGGTGGACGAGCAACAAACTTCGACGAGGTGCGTTCCAGCCCTTGTTGTTGAGGACGATGGTCAAGATGGGGATGTTGTATCGACGAGAAATCCAATAGACAGACCCAGGGATGGTGAAGAGGTATGTACCGTCTCCGACGATCTGACAGACGAATTTGCCCTTGTTTTTACCGCCGTGTTGGTCATCGCTGGCGAGCTTGATGCCGAGAGCACCGCCGCCAGACCAGCCCAATCCACCACCGCCGCAGTTAATCCAGGATTTTGGTAGAGTGCATTGCAGATGATCTGCCGCTTGGAGAGTAAGAGTAACCGCTTCAACAGCCCAGATGGTATCCTGAGGCGCTGCCTTTTTGAGTTGACTCATGAGATAATCTGCGTTCAGGTAAGCATCTGGTCCACCAGTGGGCGTCGCCGCGGAGTCTGCAATTTCTTGGAGCCGTTTTCGGTACGATTCTTCAACCCGTTTCTGTCTTTCAATCACCTCTTGGCTATTCAGTGTTTGAGTCAGTGCCGAACTCGAAGCAATATAGTCATTAATCTGTTTAAAGGCAGTAGTAGAGTCGACCTTGAAGGTCGCAATCGACGGCAAATAAAACATCGGAATCTGCTGTTTCAACGGATCAACATCCAGATGAACCACCTTAGCCGTATCCTTTGGCTTGCAAACAGTCGGAATCCAGGGCGTATCACTGTCAACCACCAAAATAAAATCGGCCGTCTTGACAGCCTCATGTCTTCCGAAATGTAAACTCAGCCAGCCAGGGTGATCTGCTGGGAAACTCATATCCGATCCAGCGCAGTCAACCACGCGGAGACCCTTGATTGAGTTGGCTAGCTTGACCAGTTCATCCACAGAGCTGGCTTTGCGACCATTATATCCGACTATAGCCAGAGGTTCTTTTGCATTCGCAAGTTCAGTTGCAATCATTTCGACTGCACTCGACGGCAGCGCGGATCCCGTAACTGGCACCCATTGTTCCTGCTTCAATGAATAGGGCTCAATCTCCTCTTCCATAATCTCTCTAGCACAGACTAGATAAGCCGGTCCCTGGGGATCACTAGTAGCCCATTGCAATGCGCGATTGACTATCTGCTTGACGTTTTTACCCGTCTTGATTTCGCCTGTATACCGGCAGTATTGCGATATAATCTGTTTCTGGTCGGGTACATCCTGTATCCAGTGAATATATTCCGTCCTGGAACCTCGCAATTCCCCTTCAAGCGTAAAAGGTGACAACCCCGCGAAGATGAGCACGGGTGCTCGACCGCATGAGGCGTTGTGCACGGCAGCAGCGAGACCTTGCGTGCCGACGTCGACGTGGACAATGACACATTGAGGTTTTCCGGTTAGACGAGCGTATCCATCGGCCATTGAGAGGGCGACCATCTAACCATTCGACTCAGTATTTCTGTGTTTCATTTCTGTGTTTGAGAAGCCGATGCTACCCGCGCACGGCCGACATACCTCATTTGGACAGGTAATTGCCTTGGGCCATTGGTCTCTGCGCTCTCTCTGGCCTTTGACGAGTGCTTCGATGATGGCTGGGTGGTCGGTTCCCAGGTTGACAAAGACGTATTGAATGCCGGCCTGGGTCGTTAGTACCTAGGTATAGGTCAAATTGCAGGTAGACGTAGACTTACCTCCCAGAGAGCTTCGAAAAAGGCGAATGCAGCTGTGTATCCCCTGAAGCTCTGTCAGACCAATTCATTCGTGTAGTTGGCAAGACTTACATGATGAACTATAACAAATTCGTTCGCTAAATGAGTTGACAAACGGACTCACAGCGGGCAAGCCTCGCTTTATATACGTAGAACTGATGACGAGATAACACCTCGGGGTATCAAGACTGCTGAACGAGCAACCGGCGCGGTCCGGCGGAATACGAAATAGGAAGCAGAAAGCAGAAAGACAGATTCCGATTTGCTATCAACTTGTCAAAAGGCTGAAGGCTAAGGATGATGTATCACAGCAGGTCAGTGGGTGCGCGGGGTGAGGATAAGAAAAGATGAGGGGAAAGACGGAGATGTGTGGAGAGTCCACCATCCACCGTGCAGTCTACGTATGGTCACTTCTCGGGCTAACTGGTGAGTATGGTTTTCTAGGCCAATAGCTTGTCTAGACCTGATCCCTGCATACGCTGTGGAGTGAACAACAACTACGGACTCTGCTCCATCGCAACGATGTCCGATGCCCCCCACGTTTTCCCATCATAGCATAGTTCAACAAAGCACTCACACGAAAGATAGTCAGCAGCATGCTGATTACAAACACGCAACATCCTTCAACGCCTCCTCACACAGATACGAATACCACTCATCCCCCTTATGCCCACGCTGCTCATTCCATAACCCCACGGTCCTGAACCTGTCTTTCCTCAATCGCTCGATTCTCGCTGCTTTGCTCTCGTTGAGTATTGTTCCCGGCGCAGCCCAGCCGAGGTTAAATCTCATATCCTTTGTATTGCGATTGGCGTGGTCGTCATCGAACTCGTCGCTGCTCTTTTTGTCTGTGGCATCTTTTGACAATGTCGAAAAGCTCCAGTATGATTTGGATGGTGGGACTTTTTGAGTCTGCAGGTGCAGTGTACGATGGTGGCTAATGTCGATGGCTAGTTGGTGTAGATCGGCGATGTTTTGCTGTAAAGACAGTACCAGAGACGTAAGCTGGTGGTCGAATCGGACGATGCGTGCTTCGTTTTCATAATGGCTGGCAATATTTCCGAGATGATATGACTTGTGGAGTTGTGGCCATGTCCGTTCAACGAGAGACAGGGAGTAGCAGTCGGAGTCTATCATGTACCATCCGCCGAAGGATGCCACTTCCCAGGCATGCTGCAAACGAGCCAGTGAAGCTTTGTCCGAGTCTGAAAAGTCCAAGTCCGACTTTCTCATAGTCTGCTTTGGTTTGAGACACAAAGGTAAGACCTTCGCACTGGACGAATGCGGGATTGGTCTCAGGCAGGAAGGCGTCATCTTCTCTGCTCCTTTCTTCCCCAAATAATCGCGGATCATGTCGCTGACTGAGCGAGGCAGTCCTCCTTTGGTGCCAGGAAGGGAGGCGAAACTCGATGAATTGACAAGGGTCGGCTCGTCTATCTTGGGCATTCTCTCTGCCACTCGTCTTTCAATCTCCGCCTTCAGAGCTTCCTTTTTTGCTTCAATTCTTGCTTCGTAGGTTGCCTGAAAGGTGAAGCCATTGCAATAATCGGCTGAGAATGAGTCTCTTGACTGTGCTGGGTATGGTTGATAGCCGACATCTTGACCCCTACTCATTGTACTGTTGTTCCACGTCTCCGACGCCCAGGTACAATCACTCATATCCTCCATAATACTCGCCAAAGACCTAAACCCAGCTCCATCGCGTTGAACCGGTGTACTCATCATACTCTCATCCCAACATCCTGTCTCTGCCGAAACAAAGCTCATAGAACTGGCGGGTGGAGATGGTATATCCACATGCAACGGAATACCCTTCCGAATCCGTAGGGGAGGCGGAGCCAGTCGAGGCTGAATATACGAGACTGGACGCTTTGACAAGGTCTTTCTCTGAAGCGCGGTATTGTTTGACGCGAACGGGTCGGTTTCGTCGCAAAAGGGATTGTTTGGCTCGTCGTCAATCAGTCGGCTGATTGTTTTTGTCAGGCGCTCGATTCTTGCTGTAGAATGAGGGGTTAGTCTGAACTTTTGAAGATATTAACAAAAATAGTTTGCATACCCTTTTTCGCAACCAAAGGCGAGTTATCAGGATCATAGAATGGAGACCCCTTGTCCTCCGAGAGGGGAACTCGTGGTGTTGAGACGACATCTTCGACATCACTTTCATCGGGCAAATCGACAGCGCTCATCAAGGCTGCCTCGCACCTCTCGAACCACATCGCAGCATCTTCTATTTTCTTTGTCTTCGCTGCTGAGTACTGATGCATATTCCTCGCATGCATCTCAACACAACAACCGGTCAAAAACAACAAATATGCCTGAATAACAGGCGAGTCCTGACGACAACATAGCTCATTAGCATCTCATTTCACTAACCTGAATAAAGCTGGAATGCGAACCTTGCAACTCCCAACCAAACGAAGACATTTAATCTCACACCCCTTCCATCGTCCTTCGAGATAAATCGTCTTCAGCTCGTTGAGAGTTGTGCGCCATGCGGCGTTCGTGGATGGGATCGAGACGACCTGTGTGGACTTGAGGCCGCGAAAGACTCGATATAGCGGGGTTGAGGCTGTGGATGATGTTGGAGAGGAGAGCTTTGTTGCATTTTGTTGATGGAAACTCATTTTTGGAGAAATGAGGCTTGGAGATGGATTTTCTGGATGCAAAGATCAACCAGGAGGACTGTACCTTCCACTGTATAACAAGGCTGGAGGGGGAATGAAAGAAAGTTATGTGAAGATAAAAGAGAGGAAGAAGAGACTAAAGAGGAAAATCAAAACATGACAGCGTCAGAAAGGGTCAGGGTGTTACTTCTCTATAGTGGCGTGTGAATAACAGGACCCTATATCGTCTAGTTGAATGGCAGGAAATTACCAGAAGTTGATAGGCAAACATCGTCAGATCCTCCTAACACAGCTGGAACAATCCAGAGAATACTGAGCTATCTTTTCAATTCTAGCACATGAGTTCAACCTGTATATTTTGTGTGATTCGCTAATTATCAGTATTTAAACCCAACGTTAATCCCCATCAAACGACCCTGATATCTCTCAATCACTTCTCCCAATTTAACCAAAATACCTGCTGCAAGCATCCGCGTCTGCTCTGTCTCATCCATCTTATCTGCAGATTGTGCACTTTTAGCAGAAGTAGCCGGCGTCCTCTCGAAAACATCATTGCACCAATCCCTCAGTTCGATTACTTGGACTCCGTGGTCGGTGACGAGTCTTTCCTCTGCGGTTGAGCCGGCTGCGACGTTTAGGTCGATGACTGCTAGGAAGAGGGAGAGTAAGGCTGGGAGAACAATTGGTTCTGTCGATACCGCGGTACCATGGAGGGCGAAAATAAGGGATAGTGTTTCCTGGCTGATGGTTGGGAGAGCTGGTGTGTGTGGACCCAAGGTCGATATTATAAGGGTGACTGTCTGGAGGAATAGTCGTAGGATGTTCGCCGAGTAGAATGGATTGTAGCTCGATGAGGATACACTGAAGAAAAGTTAGTAAATTGTCTTCCTCATGCAATGAGGAGAACTTACGATCGTGATTGCAGCATGACCGCAAATCTGCCAACCAATGGGTAGAAGAATCCTTCAGTCAAGTCTTTGTGTAAATCTTTCGACACGGTCTTCTTTTTCCTTTGAGCTTCTCGTAATTGACGTTGACGCTCGACTTCCATACGAGATGAGAACGTTCGGACTTTCAGCGCATTGGGCCCCGAGGCTGCATCAGCCGCATCGAGTGCTAATGGTTGAAGTGATGTGCGAGCCAGTCGCTCGGTAAGCGCAGCAATAGGCGAAGTCCCTTTCTGTGTATCATAGAATTGTTGTAGGTGACTAGGTAGTTTCTTAGAAGGGAAATCGGCCTGCGCAGAAACTGAGGGTAGTCCTAGAGCCTTGGCATCCTCTTCTCCATGACCAGCAACCTCTCTAGCCCCTAGGCCCATAGCTGTCAGAATAGCCGATCTTTGAGCTTGTGATAGATCTCCATCGAAGAACGTCGCCGTGAAGTATCGACCCATACGGATAGGCTGCGCGGCAAGTAGAGCGATCATGGCTTGGAGACGGTACTCGTGAAAGTTTGGTAGTGAATAGTTGTCTTGAAGACTTATAACGACTAATGCAAGTCCATCGATATTCTCGACTAGCTCCGTACCAAATCCAGCTTTTCGGCGAATCAGCGAGGATGCATTGGTTATGCCTAGGTGGTATCGGTCCACATTGTCTGTGTCTTTCAAGTAGGATACTAAATCTCGAATGTAACTGTAATATGTCAGTTCTATAACCTTTCACATCAGATGAATTCTTAAACCTACACAGGGGCTGTAGGTTTGCCCCTCTGCACAAGAGTTGGGTCATCCTCCGAGTCAGAGGCGTCGCTGTCTGGTTTGGCATACGGCATGAACTCGTCTTCTTCGTCCTCAACATCGTCATCCATGATCTCTTCGATAGCGACTATTTTCGAACTCTCTCTCTGGATAGGGGACGGCGCCCATGCAACTTTGAGTTTGGATGTCTTCGCAGGCTTGCTAATTTTCTCTTTTCCAGGTTCAAGTCTCTGTAATTCCTGGATAGAGCTCATCTTATCGTCAACCTTGGTCAAGCTCAGATACCACTCTGCTTCTTCGGTATCAAATCCTTCAAGATCAAACTTCATCGCTTTTCCTGCTGGCTCAACTAAGTCAGAGATGGCCATTCCGACTATCATACCTAGGAAGCGAGATCTTGTAGACGAGGCTGCTAATCGATTTGATACTGCGTTCAGGTAGAGAGATGACCGCCCGATAGCATGTAACTCTGCAGGCTGGAGTCTATGCAGATACCCGGCAGCTAATAGAAGGACTTGTGCGTTTGCTATAGAGGTGTCAGAGTGACCGAAATTTTCTCTTCGGAGGATAGATTTACCTTCTTGAGTTGGTAATAAGGTATGCTTGATACTAAAGCTATCTCCAAAGTCACGAAAAGCCTGCTCCAGGAGTTCCCGAAGAGAATCTGTAAGATGTCAGAAAAAGGTCTTGTACAGAGTCAAATCAACAAACCTAGATCCCTAGCCACTAGCATAACAAGAGCACGGCGCAAACCAAAGGTGGTGACCACATTGGTACTTGCATTTGACAGCCAGGATCGAAGCGTCTCTTGAGGACTGGCGTCTTTAAGAATTTCATGCAAAAGTGCAGCGGCTCCCCCAACGATTGAGCTAGTTTTCTGAACGTTCTTTTCATCCGCAGCAAAGTACCGTTTCTGAATGTCTTTTAAGATGCTTTGCAATATCGTACTCCGTTCGTGATGCCGAAGATGTTGAAAACAAAGACCCCAAGACGGAGAAATGCTGCCGTCTACAATCACACCTGTATACAATTTGTGAACGAACCTATCAGTATAGCCCAGTCCCGTCGCACGACCGACCATGAGAGCTGCAGACTTCCAGAGGTCATCTTCTCCATGAGCACCCTGAAGAATCATGTAGCTCATATTCTTGCCAAGCCACTCGGCAAAGGCTTGACCTTCGCCTATCCATGATTTGGTGTGGCTTTCTTCGTTATCTTTGATCACATTCAAGGCCTCGGCAGCCGTGGAAAGAACCTTCCCTCCCGATAGAAGCGAGCAAAACTCGGACCAAGCTACACGTCGTTTGGTGTCCGTGTCATATATAAGGGCGTTGTCGTGGTAAACTCGTGAAACAAAGTCCTTGGGCTTCAAAAGCGTAGAAATAAAGGACAAGACATCTCTTAGGGCCAGAATTTTCCCTGACTCCCTTTTCTTCGCTGACGTGGATCGTATGGCGTTATTGGATATCTGAATATATCCCACCAAAGCCCGTAGCCCTACAACGCTGGAGAAGCATCTTAAAATTGTCCCTCTGAGTTTCGGATTGCGTTTTTCGACATTGCTCCAAAGATCCGGAATTGATTTGTTGATCAAGACATGAAGAATTTGTCCATGAAGCAGATTGGGTAGTCGGATGTCAAAGGATGTGCTTTCATTTCCAGCTCGCGACGGATCCAATGACTTCAAGATCTGATAAAGCTCCTGCTCGGTCGGTTGCTCCTGAAGAAGTTGCAGCAACGCTTCTGGTGTATTGCCCTCATTTGCAATCTTCTTGATGGATGGAGCTTCCTGATCTAAAGCACTTTCTATCTTCGATTCCGATAACACTTCGATGCGTTTTGTTTGAACGGCAGTCAGCAAGCCATCCATTTTATTTCCGGTGGAATCTCAAAAGTCTCATCATAACTTTTAAGAAACAAAGTTCCTTCTCGTCAGTGGTTGCAAAGAGTCTGTTGGTTCTTTCCTCGCCGTCACGGGTTATCATAACGCCGCCCCGCCAATCATCTCCTGCTGTGGTTTCCACTCGACAACAACATCTCTCTACATCACCACACCAGAGCATCTCAAGAAGAAGACAAGTGCTATGCAGGTTATCGAGAGCCATACCATTACTCATTAGATTTCTATTCGAGCGGTCTGGTTGATGGTAAACAACAGAATCCGAGGAAGAAATATCTGCCCCGCGAACAGGCTCCAGGCAGACAAACATCGACTACATTCCTTATAGGGACACATCTTTCACCATGCCCTCTCTTGAAGCAACTACAGACTCGTCGAGTGCAAGATGGTATGACTTATTTTTGGCCTTGACAGAAAGAAAGACATCTAACATTTATCAATACAGGAGACATCTGTACAAGGCCTTGAGCAAGCCAGGCCCCTTCAGTGATGAAGATTGGGTTCCCGGATCAGAGACCATCAATGCACTTGAGACGTCCAAAATTCTGTAAGTACTCCCTTGGACTATGTATATAACAAGAGCTAATGATAACAGTGTTATGTGAGTGCCATTCTGTGGATAAACTTTTATCTATGTCCGTCTAACAGCATTCAGTGGAGCTGGAGGTCTAGGATGTGAGATCTTGAAGAATCTTGCGCTGTCTGGATTCAAGGATATTCATGTCATCGATATGGGTATGTTACATTGACGAATCATTTTTCTTAAGCTAATATTCTTCAGATACAATCGACATTTCCAATCTCAATCGCCAGTTTCTATTCCGTCAAGCAGATGTAGGAAAGGCCAAAGCCGAGGTTGCAGCAGCATTTGTCCAGAAACGAGTCAAGGGAGTCAAGATCACACCCTATGTTGGAAAGATTCAAGATAAAGACGAAGATTACTACATGCAATTCAAGATTATTGTTTGCGGATTGGACAGTATCGAAGCACGCCGATGGATTAATTCTACCCTTGTCGGCATGGTAGATCCTGAGAACCCGGAAAGTTTGAAACCATTGATCGATGGAGGTACAGAAGGTATGTTTATATCATGTATAACTCAGTCGCCGCTCTTTATTGACATCAATCTAGGTTTCAAAGGACAAGCCCGTGTCATCCTTCCATCACTCACATCATGCATTGAATGCCAACTCGATATGCACGCCCCCAGAGCTGCCGTTCCACTATGCACAATCGCCACCATCCCCCGGCAACCGCAGCACTGTATCGAATGGGCCCACCAAATCGCATGGCAGGAGAAACGGAAAGACGAACCATTTGACAGCGATGACCTTGACCATATATCCTGGATTTATCAACACGCCTTGGAACGCGCGAAGCAATTCTCCATTCCTGGAGTTACCTTCCAACTGACGCAGGGTGTCGTGAAGAACATCATCCCCGCAATTGCGTCGACTAATGCTGTTGTTGCTGCATCCACAACCTCCGAAGCTTTGAAGATTGCTACTTCATGCAACCCGTACTTAGACAACTATATGATGTACGCTGGCGAGGAAGGTGTATACACCTACACGTTTACCGCAGAACAAAAACCAGACTGCCCCGTCTGCGGTAACCTCGCACGCACGATCCATGTCAACCCAGAAACCACTCTCGAAGAGTTCATAGAGAGTCTGGGCGAACGAGCAGAGGCGCAACTCAAGAAGCCGAGCTTGCGATCCGAGGAGAAGACACTATATCAACGATTCCCGCCTCAGTTGGAAGAACAGACGCGCGCTAATCTACAGTTGAAGCTGAAAGACCTGGTATCTGACGGGCAGGAAATTGCAGTCAGCGACCCTGCATTCACCATCGACTTCCGGTACAAACTTGTTTTTTCATGAGACCTTGATCACGAGGAACGCATTGCTTGATTGCTGTACGTAAATGAGTTGACGAAACAATATCACGAGAACACCTTTAGACCACATCAAAAAGAGACTTTTTTTGACCCGTAGAATGATTCGACATCTATATCCACACCAATGGACAACACAAAACGCCAGTAAATGCAACCGCAAAGAGGCAAAACGAAAACCAACGACAAAAGCGACAGGAGTAACACGCATTATTGCACCAACTTGTTCAAGTCTCGTTTCAGTCGTACGCATTTGAGCTTCAACACCTTGACACTTTCCAAGAATAGAGTATCACTAGGGAACTGGCCGGTACTCTCAATATTGAAAATGAAGTGATCCCGCACACGGCCCAGTTTGACTTTATCCTTGAACTCATCGTGTCGTAGACATTCTCTGCTAACGGTATCTTTGAAGGGATCCACAACCACAGCTTTATCTTCACCAGCATGACCTTCGTATCCGCTACCCTTCTTCGCAGCTTCGGCGGGAGTTATTTTCTCAAAGCCGATGACGCCCTTGGGGAAACACTTGGCGAATTTCTTTGCGTCCTCACCGATGATGGGACGCAAGATTCGGATTTCGGGGAGGAGACGGTATGTTGCCGTTGCGACGGGGGAGAATTTGGCGTGGTCGGCACCGATGCCTTTGATACAGTGCATCTCGAGCTCAATGACTTGTCCGGGTCTAAGCTTAGCGATAAGAATATCCGGGTTGACGGGCTTGATTTCTCCATCGCCGCTGAAATAGTTCACTTGGCGACCCTTGGGGTCGAAGGTGATGTCGCTTGCGTAGACGTGAGCGTTATGATAACGAAGGCGGGGGTCTTCTTCTCCCGGTGCTGCATTTTCATTGACGCTACATTCAACGTGAAGATTCAAAACGACGGTGTTGAAATCGCTGGGCTCGCTGCTTGTGGGATCTTCCTCCGTAGCCTTTTTGAACCATTGCATCCAGTTGAGACCTTCTATCGAACCTTTGAGCGGGATGAGACCGAGACGAGAGGCGAGGACTTCGTCTTGAATGACGGATGTGTTGTTGAGGATGTAGACGAATTCAATGGCGAGAGTGGGCACTTCGGCGATCAGGATACGGCGAAACGCGTTTGCGACGGAAGCATCGAGGCCGACGAGGGAGAAGGAGGCATCGTAGGTCTCGTTTTTGTGAAAGTCGACTCGGAAGTTCTGTTTTGGGTCAGTATACGAGACCAGCGATCTATAAGCTAGAGCGACACACATTCTGAAATTTCTCTATGGACCATTCATGCGATTCTCCAGGCCAGTGTCCAGGGAAATCTGTGGAGGGTATGTTGGTGATGGTCTCGGCATTGATATTGATAATCTAACGGGTTAGATGGGCCAAGTAAAGGTCAAGACATTCTGAGCGCTTACCCTTCGCCTCGAAGGCTCCTCTGTCGTAGCTGCGATCGGTGCCATTACTGCTGGATATGCAATTTCGTTATGTTGAAATAGCGAAGAAGCTGCTGTACGAACTTTTTTTTCTTTGGGATGTCTTTTCTGCTCCGCAGACACTAGGCTCTTTACGGTAAGGTGAAAACGTTTATCTAATCTCAGCCAATCATGTGGCATTCAATCCCGATTAGTAGGCAGCGTGTAGAAGAGCTGTCACTTATTGCTCATATTCACCCTTCGATAGCTATTTTTTGAGAAAACTAATTACGCGTTATTATGAAGGCATATACCAAATGTTAGATCTCTTTTTGTTAAATGCAAAAGGCCGGAGGTGAGGGGTAGGACTGATCTCTAAATTTTAATCACGTGACATGCATCATCGACACCTCAGGCTGCGAACAATTCCTGCCGGAACTGAAGGCGGAAGCACCACACCGAGCAACCTCAGATTCCCGACGTCCACACCTCTTCTCGCAGCCATCCCCAGCGCTTCCCGCCGCATCCCCCGATGGCTTCTTCACTTTCTCGCGTCGTTGGCCGTGTGCCAATGACGCTAGGTCGTCATCAATCGCTGTTCAAAGCTTCCGCCTCGTGCTCGCGGCAGATGAGCACCACCCCCTCTCGACGAGCTGCCGAACCTCAACCCTACCAAGCCACCAGACTCATTCCCACAGATCCCTCGTTCGCTCACCTTGCGAACAAGGCAGGCTCTCAGCCCACTGGAGAGGGTGCTGCCTTAGAATCGACCACCGACACCGGCAATCGCAAGATCCGACATTATACCGTCAACTTCGGTCCCCAACATCCAGCCGCGCACGGTGTGTTGCGTTTGATTCTCGAGCTCAATGGCGAAGAGATTGTTCGCGCCGATCCTCACGTTGGTCTTTTGCACCGTGGAACCGAGAAATTGATCGAATACAAGACATATATGCAGGCTCTGCCGTACTTTGACCGTTTAGATTACGTTTCGATGATGACCAACGAGCAATGTTTCTCGTTGGCTGTTGAGAAGCTACTCAACATTGAAATCCCCGATCGCGCCAAATGGATCCGAACAATGTTTGGAGAGATCACTCGTATTTTGAACCATCTTATGTCTGTCTTGTCCCACGCTATGGATGTTGGTGCTCTTACGCCTTTCTTGTGGGGTTTCGAAGAACGTGAAAAGCTCATGGTTAGTGGAATTTGCGTCAAAAGTGAGATGTAACCTAATTGTGGTTGAATAGGAATTCTACGAGCGTGTTTCAGGTGCTCGATTGCACGCCGCCTACGTCCGGCCCGGTGGTGTTTCCCAGGATCTTCCCCTCGGCTTGCTCGACGATATCTACCAATGGGCCACTCAATTTGGTGACCGCATCGACGAAACCGAGGAACTTTTGACCGATAACCGTATCTGGAAGGCCAGAACACAAGGTGTCGGTGTCGTCAGCGCCGCAGAAGCCCTCAACATGAGCTTCACTGGTGTCATGCTTCGTGGCTCCGGCGTGCCATGGGATGTCCGCAAGTCCCAGCCCTACGATGCCTACGGCCAGGTCGAGTTTGATGTGCCCGTCGGAATGAACGGTGACTGCTACGACCGATACCTCTGCCGTATGGAGGAATTCCGTCAATCCCTCCGCATCATCCACCAGTGCTTGAACAAGATGCCCGCTGGTCCCGTCAAGGTTGAGGACTACAAGATCAGCCCTCCTCCCCGTGCCGCCATGAAGGAGAACATGGAGGCATTGATTCACCACTTCTTGCTCTTCACCAAGGGTTACGCTGTTCCTCCTGGTGAGACATACTCCGCCATCGAGGCCCCCAAGGGTGAGATGGGTGTGTTCCTTGTCAGTGACGGTAGCGAGCGCCCATACCGCTGCAAGATTCGTGCCCCTGGATTTGCCCATCTTGGTGGTTTTGACCAGGTCTCGCGTGGTCACTTACTTGCCGACGCCGTCGCCATCATTGGTACTATGGATTTGGTGTTTGGTGAAGTCGACCGATAGACCTTTCTCATGTTACCAATAAAACCTCGAAGAGCAAAAGAATTTATACAGCTGCTTGAAGAAGTAGCACTGTACTACTGGCGTTTATTATTCATCGATCGGCTTGTTCATCAAATCATCCGAGATTTGACATATTTTACTTTTTCTGAACCTCAATTTCCTTTGTGATGGCTGCCCTGCTAGTCCTCTTTCTTATTTGTATGTACAGCTAGTGTCAATAGAAAGATATGGATGGTCAATCAGTCCGTAACAATAATTAAGTAATTTTCATTTCGTTTCATTGCTAAGTATGTTATGATAAGCCCCGGGCTTTCATAAGACGTTCTATATCATCAACATTCATTATTATCAATAGTCCCGTAAAGAATACTGATTCCGACGTATCAAACATTATCATCGTGATAGTAGAAATTGACGTCCCGCGGCCTCCTCTTGTTTCCCTTGACGAACTCGGCGTCATCCGGTGGACGCTCGTTCTTGGTGTTGGCGGTCAACATGCTCTGTAAACTCATGCAGACGCTTTCGACGGTCTGGACGGGTGACCAGCCCGCTGAGGAGAGGAGGTCGAGACAGATGAAGCCGTTGGAGTAGATGTGTGGATGTATGGGGATGGCGCGGGGTGTGTCTGTGGGTTGGGAGATTTTGACGAAGACGACTTCTGGTGGCTCTGCAAGACAGAAGTTAGTATTCTTGTTTGAACGGACTGTTGAGCATGAGGGTGTAAGTGATCGGCCATACCGATAGGGTATTTCGAGCTGAACATTAGCTTGAGTCGGAAGGTCTGGCCTTGGTAGAGAGGATTTGAGTCGAGGACGCGAATGTCCATGAGCCATTGCTCAAAGTTCTCGGCTTGGACTATTTCGATGCCGGGAGGTAGATGGGTTTGCATCTGTTGGGTTATACTGTGTTAGCCATGATTCAGATATGCGGCGATGGGGTAGGATGATGCGAGGAGGCTCTTGACGGTACAACATCGTGACGAGAGAACGAGAACGAGTCTGTTGTGTACTAACCTTAGCTAGTTCCTATATCGTGAATTATGTCAGCAGCTGAACTGAGATTCTTGTGAATGAGGGGAGCTCTCGTAACTCACCTTTCCCAACCGCTTGGAGGCGAACATCTTGCTGAATGACTTCCTTCCCTACTCAGTCACTGGAGAAATTGAAAACAACAATGTTGTGTGTCCCAACGATCTGCCACGAATCGCGATAGCAGGACTATGTGACTTTTTGTGGCTGAGTCGTTCTATCGCGAGTCCGATGACGTTCGTCTTCGTTCAAGTTCGGCGGCTTCGTGGAAGTTGGGATGTAGCAGACTCAGCAACTCGCTCAGGTGTAATGCATGTTAGACGGAGTCAGCGATGAGCAGGCCAGCGCTCACACAGTCGTATTTGAGGATTAGACGTCTCTCATGGGGGACGTTTTGTTTCGTGGGTTAACTGACATGTCATGACCCCCGGAAGTCACGAGCCGCTAGTTATGTTGGATTGCCCCACCGCCTTCTCTCCTTTCTGTCTTCTCCATGGACGAAAAAGGTACAACTCTACAACTCCTTCATATGCCCGACATTCAATTCCTGCGAGGATGATCCCTCTGAGATCCCAGGTTCGATTTGTTGCAGAACCCTGTATCACTCCCCTGGCTGTAGCGCTGGGATCTTTCTTGAGGGGCTGTAACAGAAGCACTCAGCTCCATGTATCTATCCGACGTCTTGCAGCTTCCAGGCTGCCTTTCTCCGCACTTGATGAGCTGCTGTATCCGGACTCTGTACTATTTTCCACTGGTTCCGTGCCCCCTGAATTGTTCTCAGGTGGATTTCGTCGACTTGAGTATCTCATGTATCTGTCATGATCGCTGCTCAAGCACCCGGGTTCTGGAAACGACACCCTGCGGACGAATCACTGAATGACATATCGTCGAAGAAGCTGGAATCTCTGATCAATCGACATCTCAAATCATCAGCTTTTTCCGAGACTACGAACACTTAAAAGTCGGTAGTGAAAGAAGCTTATCTTCCAGCCGTACCCATGGTGCCTAGGCACGGATCGTTCTATTCAGGACATCAATAGACTATGACTTGATGGTCTACATCGGTAAACTTCCACCCAGTGCTACTAATAGTCTATCCGTTCGCCCGCAAGCTTCATATACTTTCGAGAGAAAAATCTCTCTCTTCGTACAGACTCATCCGTGAGTTAGTACAAAAGCGAAGTAGTGAGGTTACATGGCATCTCTAATCAGCAAAATCTAGATCTTGAGGCCATCTACATTATTTTCTAGGGCGCTCAACCCCGCATTCAAAAGGCAGGTATGACGTGCAACCTGCCGGATAATTGCACGGCTCAACTGGCGATGTTTTACCGTGTCTGGAAAATCCTCGCCTCTGAAGCCATACCTAGTGGGACATTTGGACGTACCTCCGGGATATCGGGATAAGTCTGTTTATATTAGCCTGTACAATGCGTGCATGCATAGTATTTTCCGCCAACTGATGTCAAGGTGTCTACTGCAGAACAAGTTACCCCGGTTATATCCCTGTATAGCGTTGTGCAGATCCTGGGCATGGCTTTACCCCAGTCCAATCACTAACATCAGAACAGTCCATGGACTTTAAGCTGCAGAGCAACTGTGTATACAAGTATCCATTGCAAATAGCACGAACACACCAAATCTGCAGGATGATCTTGACTTACATGGATATGAAATGCTTGTTGCGGGGATACATTTGAAAATGTGTTCATACACCCCGCATTGATCTACGACCTTAAAAGACGACTTCTGTTAACGTTGTGTTTCTTTTCTGTCCTGCTGTTTGCAATCCTTTTACTTCAAGATGCTGCCTTTGATGAAATACGTCTACCTTTCAGCGTTGCTGAGCCAGCTCGCAACAGCCGCTACCCCATCAACACTGTCAAATCGAGACGGAAGCAGTTCCAAATGGAAACTGAAAAAGTTCAAAAGTTTGGTCACCTTTGGAGATAGCTATACTGATGAAAGTCGGTTTGGTTACTTTTACAGTCACAATGGCTCTGCTCCGCCGGTTGGCTGGGTAGACCCAATCGTAAGTTTACTTTACCTCTCATTGAATTACCTACTGTATGTTCTAGATTGGAAGAGAAGCCTAATGGCATAAAGAGTAACAATACTGCGTCCGGTGGCTACACATGGGCCCGCTATGTCGCCTTTGATGCCAAAGTCAACCTCTACGACTACGCCGTCAGTGGTGCCGTCTGTTCTAACGAGATCACCCCTCGTTGGATCTCTGCCATCAATGGCGACTTTCCGTCGGTTCTCGAATATGAGATACCAGCTTACGTTGCTGACAGTAAATTCACCACAAATGGAAAATCGTTCTTGAATATCCCTCCCTCAGAAACGGTCTATTCAATGTGGATTGGCACGAATGACCTAGGCCAGGATGCGTTCCTGACAGACTCTCAAGTACCCGGAAAGACTCTTCCAGACTATACAGAGTGTGTATTCTCGGCTCTAGACAAGATTTATGCGAATGGTGCTCGCTTCTTTGTCCTCCAGAACGTCATCCCATTGCAACTTGCCCCTCTATATGCGACGCCGGAGAATGGTGGAGTGTATCCCAATCCAGATGGAACTACCAACGTCACCGAAGTCTCGTATAGAATGTGGGAGAGCGTCAAGAGCGTCAACGACATCTACAAGTATCAGCTCCCATATGAGTTGTTGATTCAAAATAGATATCCTGGCGCTCAATTCGCTCTTATGGATATGTATAGCATTGTAAGAATCCCTATCAGACCAAGGTCAAATAATAAAGATGCTGACTGTAATCATCAGATTGCCGACATATACTACAACCCGTACCAATATCTCGCTTCACCAGCCAATGTCACAGGATACATCGAGCAGTGCGATGCGAGCGGGGTGTGCTCTCTTGCAGCAAACCAAGAATCATTCCTCTGGTTCAATAGTCTTCATCCTTCCTGGAAGACCGATTCTATCATCGCAGAGCGATTTGTTGAAGTCGTTAAAGGTCAAAGCAAGTACGCAACGTACTGGGGTTGAAAATCGCATGGTATGACGGCTGCCTTGCTGTGAAGAATAGAAAGCAGATAAAACTTTGTCGCTAATTTGGGGACCTGGTATAAGCCGAGAGATAGGAAGAAAGTCGCATCGAACCCCTTGAGCAGATTCACTTGATGCAACATTGCAAATCTTAGATAGCACCGATCAGGTAACACAAAGAGCGAAATATTAAGACACAAAATCATCAGATTCAAAATATCCTATGCATTTCCTTAAGATTACCCCTGCCAAGCCTGCAAGGAACAATGCTATTGATCAGCTTGATGCTTAAAATTTCCATAACGGCAAACCCCTTGCGTTAGCAAATCATCCGAGCCGTTTATAAGCCCTAAAGCGGACTATCTTGCTTGTCATTGTGATCGGTTTTCTCGTAGACTAGTATTTGGCTTGTATAGCATTTTGAGGGAGGGGTCAATTTGACTTCCTATATCAAATGCTGGCGCCAATATGCCTGAAAAGCATCCAGTAGAAGGCTTTGGCAATCAGGCAAACGTCTTAATATACTTCCATGGCGCTTTGTTTCTTATAACCTGTTGCAGATTTACCTAAGGTAACGGACAAATGACAATATCATGTTGATCAGTCCAATTCAATATTGATGTATGTCACTTTTGCTCTCCCATAAAATCTGCAACCTGGTAAGCTAGGAGGATGCAGAATCCGGTTGGGCTCATCAGAAATGGACGTTTCATGTAGAATTGTCTTGAATGCTGGTATATCAGTATAATCTTTCTGATAGCTCTTTCACCGATCCAGGATATGTAGTGGATCATCTTCATGCAGATATCAATCCCTAATCACCAAATTGGACCTTTCTGAATATTATAGTGGATATATGCTGATCATCAAACCGAATGAGAGCCGTTAGATGCGTTTACAATTTTACTGCATCTTCTTGATTAGGATATGCGGTTATATCAAAACGTCCCTTGCTTTGCGCCATTATGAGAATCACATTTGCCGAATATCATTGTTACGATCGATCACACTTGAGATAAGATCAAAGCAAAGGAGAACACGCTTGGGCCAGATGAAGAGATATAAAATCAGTCGAGCCCTTGGTTTGAAACCAATCCAAAACCATCAGCCATCGAACACCCTGTACAAGCAACGTCCATACAACATCATCCTTCCCATCTCACCAAGGTACATATTCCCATTTCCATAAGCAGTTACACCGATTGCTAACATCTTTCTATAGTCATCCTTTAACTTCCTCAACATCAATCAAGATGCAGTTCTTCACCAGCCTCACTACCATCTTCCTCGCCACCATGGCCTTTGGCGCTGTAATCGACACCCGTAACGACGGCAGCGATTCCCTCAACGTCGACAAGGAAGTGGAAAGTGCCACCTGCAGCCCTAAAGGTGGTGCCTGTATCGAAGGCTCGCTTGGCTGCTGTGAGGGCTTGCGATGCTACATTCCTCCCAAGAGCGGTTGGGAACCTCAGGGTGCTTGGACATTGCAGGGTGCTTGCATCTAGACTCGTTGACCAAGCTAGCGGAACAAACAGGTCAGTAGCTTCATCTTCATGTTATTGATCTTTTGATTAACCGGTTACAGATATCGAGTCAAGTCGACAGTCGTTACTGATTTACCAGATATGAAGGAATGAAAAGAATCAAAGCGCACTAGGACAGATTGTTTAAGGATAGATATACCAATTATACTGTATGTACTTAATATATTGTGCAATATGTACTTTCAAGAATAAATACAACTTTCTCTTGAGAAACTTTCATCCTAGATAACCATCCAGTTCCTATCCACTATGCTCATTGATTCGTATGCCCAGCTCACGTACCGGCGCGAAAGATTTACTGGTAGGTAACCACAACCTGGTTTCCGGAAGCGCTGGCAGTCGTGACAACATTGCCGCTCTGATCAATCAAGTCAATGATATCAGCACCAGAGGTGTCGACAGAACCGGCACCGCTGGTGGCACTGGCATCCGTGAAAGTGACAGTGTCAAATGCAGGGAAAGGAGCAAGAGACTCGGATCCGCCGCTGATGATGGTGAAGTCCTCAACGATCCACTCGGCGTTGGTCTGGCAGAGGGAGCTCTGAACCTCGCTGGAGGTGAAAGTGTGGGTGACAGATTGACCGTTGGACTGGTTGGTGATGGTGGCGACACCGCTGGTTGTGCTCGTGGCCTCAACGCTCATCTCGATGGTGTCGCCGGCAGAGATGTCGATGCCGCTGAAGTCGTAGGCGTTGTCGGGAATCCACTCGTACCAGGCGTCGTAGGTAACGGAGCCGCCTTGGATACAGAAGTCGAAACCAGTCTGCAAGAGCGCGCTCTGGCAGGTGTCTCCGTCAATACCGACCCAGGCACTGGCGCAGTACTGGGTGCTGTCATCACCACCGCTGGGGATGGAAGGTGTGGGAGCAACCACGCTTCCGGAGACCTTGGTGAATCCGGAGTCGACCAAGACAGCACCGGACCAGTTGGTGCTCTGGTCGTCGTTCTTCTGGGCCAAACGAGTGCCAGTCAAACGGGCGTTAGGACGGCTGATACCATGTCGGTTGCTGCGGCGAGCAACGCGCTGGGAGAGAGGAGAGGCAACGGCAGAGCCGACAAGGAGAAGGGCACTGGCAGTGGTAGCGAACTTCATTTTGGATGATTTCTAGAATGAAAGAGGAGAAAGTGATAGAAGATATATGATTTTCTGTTGTGGATTGGATGTCTGGATGGGTAAGTCTGGATCAGAGGGGCGTGGAGGTCTTATTTATACTTGAGATTCAATCACGAATAATGTATATCCACTGATGACTTTCCACTCTGGGTCAGGGTCAGGGTCGTATGAAGAAACAATCTTATCTTGACGATACTTACTGTATCCGGTAGGTAGGAAGACGGAGAAGATTGTTTAGTTTCATCTGACTAGGCATTCGGCATCAGCTAGTCTAATTTAGAGATTCCAAGCGCAGGAGGCTGTCCAAATGGTCATGCATTATCAAGGGCAGTTACAGTGCATCAGAGTGCTAGTGCTCCGGGGTAGTCTGCGGCGTTTCATTATCTTGGTACGCGGTCTGCCCGTGTACGTGGCTTCATGGAACAGATTCGTAGCCCACTACGCGGCTCCGCGTGTCGTTGGTTACGAAGCAATGCCTCTTTGGAAATAGCATCAAACATCTGTATTTAGCAATACCGGCCTCAGATGATTTTATTCTAAAGATCAGGAGTATCCATGGTATTCAGTCTCAGGAACGGGGTCTGTAATCCCCAACTCCCGACATCTGGATGGGCTGAGGACCAACGACACTTGAGGAGTCGAGGATGTCCAATGGCACTGAAGTTGCGCATAATGTTCCTTTTTCTCGTAGTGCCGACGATCATCGAGTCTTAGCCCTGCCAACAATCAGCCACGATACGACACTACAGCGAGCCATTCTCGTATCGGTAGTTGAACGTGTCCATTCAGCTGATTCTTTTTATTCTTGTGGATCCATGGAAAGCTGCTAAGCCTTGGGGCCCATTAATGAGGGGACTAATTGTGGAGAAATGCTGACAGGACAGCCTCTAGCACGCCACTAGATGAAGGCTTGCATCTGGTGCCTGGGGAAGGCAGATGTTGTAAGACTCAGCCTCAGCTCAGTGTTATTTCCGTCGTTAGTATCTAATAATAACTGCAATAAAGTATATTGTTGAGGCTGTACAGTGAACAACATCCCTTTTAATTCCAGCAGAGTTTCAGGGTTGCGACGACGTGGCACGCACGTTGCAACATGGAAGAAGGATCATCGGCCTTAGGGTTGCCGTCCGTTTCAGTCTCCACTGCCCAGATTGCCCAATTAGGAAACTCCGTCTCATTTTGTCCCAAACATGCAGACGAAGATGCTGTTTCGCTATTCGCTCACCACGAAATTACGGACAATGGTTACAACGCCTTTTTACCAATCAATGCATGTAAAACCTTTTAGACTTTACCGTGGGCTGCCCTTTTTTGCTTTGCTGTTTACATTAAATTTGGGCGTTCCTGTACCAGGGGTTTTGTCCGAATCCGTTGGGATCACACAATATGGCTTAAGATCGATCTGGCACTCGATTCAGTTTGAAAGAGAGATGCCAGATTTCGGCAATTCTGATCGGACTTGTTCACGGCACAATAATTGTATGACCGGCATAAATCCGTCATCTAATGCCTAGAAGCATATGTCGACGCATCTTGGGCGAGACAATAAGGTTGTTTTGAGGATATGGTAACTTCACACGGGGATCTGCATCCATTCTAGATAAGGTATTGACTTTTTAACGAGTCTATTTCAAGATCATTGGTACATACATCTGCACAAGAAGCAAAACTATGCAACTTTTATTCCCGCTACTGATAGTATCCAAGTCTCCCTGCGATTGAGGCTTCTCTCCGGAGACCTCCGACAGCGATCGGGTGTTCTATGATGAACGTTTTTCTTTGATAAAACAGAAATTCGCTTTATAACCTGAGATACTTCTACATTGGGCCGCTTATACGGAAGATTCAATCAACATAGATATCTCCGCCCTTGATTAGGACATTGTCTTGCCTACGTTTAGATGAGTAGAGACACTAAGAAGTATCGAGTAAGACTTCCGACGTGTGTGGATATCTTGGTCCTTTCAAGAGAAAGTGGTTCGCCTCATGTAAATAGCCGGACATGCCTTTGCTAGAGAGATTCAAGCTTATTGACATATCGAAGCCAGGTGCACACTTGGCGCGTCATGTGTTTTCTGCTTGGATGCCAAAAGCGAAATCAAAAGTATTAGGTATTCATAGTACAGCATCATTGGTGTTCTCTTTTCGCTTCTTAATTATCCGAGTTGAGGAATCGGAATAGCAAACCATGTCTCTAGAACAATCAGAAAACAACGAAATGGGCTATTATATCATATTACCACATATTTCAAATGCTGCTATGTACCATGTCCAACGTGTCCTATATATTTGCATCATTACATCACATGCGATCGAAAGCCATAGGAGGCTCGAAATTAGGCATAGTATTAGACGCTGCATCAATAGCCTGCAACGCCAGCAATGTCAACCCTTTGACAGGTGTATCCTTGTACCAAGATTCCAAAATATTCTTTGCTTCCGCCCGTTGCGCTTGGTTCGGGCTCATCTGACCAACGAGCTGCAGAGGCAATATCATCCGTGAATAGGCACAGCCTATCATGAACCGAGAAAGGTGGTGCGACGCCGAAATAATCCGTTTGGAAGCCTCCTCAATTTCAGTAATAATAGTTCCATCGTGCCAGTTCTCGATTGGAAAGAAGCATGGCCAAGGACGAGGAGATAAGGTTGTTGAGGATAGGATGCCGAGGATAATGATTCTGGCGCAAGCGTGCATTGCAGCTATTTTGGCGTGTATTGGACTGGTGAAATCGTATAAATCATGATAATGCAGATTATTCTCATCGATTAATGTCGGGTCTCTTGGAGGTATCGATTTCAAGAATTGCAATATATGACTCTGTAATTCGTCCAGGTCTCTCTTCATGAAGCCAATTGTTTGCCTAAACCTTTGCTTCGCACTGTCTTGTTCAAATATATCAGCAGCGTAAGCGATTTCATACTGCAGTCCGGACAGGTATTTGGGTATGAAAAGAAGGATATCGTTAATTATTTCAAACTTTGTCCTCGTTTGCTGCGGGAACGGTTCTAGTAACCATTCTTCATTAGCAAGGCATGTTGGTCTGCCCGTCATCAAAGATACGTGAATCTTTATGATGGTTTAGTATCACACGGGTAGCATATATCTGAATGGATTTGACGTACCGCGTGCCCCCTGATTGCCAGAAATAGGTCATGGTATCCAGGTTTTGCAAATAACTTCGGCCCCTTGGCCTGCAGCAAAGCAACAGCACCTATGACATGTTGCTCATATCCACCAGGGGCAGTAGTGTGAAGGGTCTCATAGATGGACATGAATAGTGCCGCACAAATCAAGAAAATATCTTCCACCTCATCCGGCACATTATCGTTAATATGCTTCAATCTTGTTCGTATGTAGCTAAGCCCTCGATCGTACCACTTCAAGGCCTCCTTCAACATACCGGGTTGTTTGGATTGAAGAGCTATAAGTACCAACGAAGGAGCGAGTAAAGGCGCACGCATCCTGATTGATAGGTTTTGCTGCAACAAGCTAGGCAACCGTACAAGCCATGATTGCTTGTCTCGACTGCTGGATATTGGTTTTCGTCCTGAAAGCGTGTAGTAGTGCACTAGGTTGGATATAACTTGTATATCGTACAACGGAACGCTATGAAATTCTTTCCAAATGCCAGAACTGGAGATGGAGCATTAGATAATAAAATCCCTATGTATTGACAAGGACAGCAAAGTTTACGCACAGTGTACATGACTCGTCTGACCTTCTGCCTATCGAGGTGGACCCTTTTTGGCGCTCACGTATAGGCCGATGATCCGAAGGACCCGTTCTTGTATCAGAGCCTAATTGAGTCTTAGCGTTCTGATTCGGTGCATGTCTTGCGGCGCAATTATGTATGGTAGCAACGTCTGTGTTGACAAAGACATTTCCTTGAATGGGACCAGGGCATGGCCTATTGGCGGCCACACAGAGACCACATTGTGGATATACCTCATCGCACTGTAACCGAATGAGAGTATTAATACGTGTAGTATATTGCCTTATCCCTGGTAATCACCCGCATGCGTGATTTTTTCCCGAGTAATGGCATGTCATTCCACAAGGGCGGTTTCCACTGACCTTCTTTTTGGCGCGTCGACAAGACGCACATGCTTTGCTTCGTCCGCCTCGCCTAACCATCGTAGCAGTCCTTGGCAGCTTTGGTTCGTATAATGGCAGGTTTCTTCTGCTACCTTCCGGACAGCAAGCTCAGCAGCGAAAAATTGAGGTCGAGGAAGATGTCGAGGAGAATAAGTCGGCATTTACATACAGAGCTAAATCGGCCGTTGATTGGTCAGTTTAGTACGCTTAACCATATCGGGAAGATATCGCGGTGTGGGCCCCCATCTCAGCTTAGACCCTTTTCATCCAATCAGCGCGCTCAGAATTTGGAAGTATATCGAGATGTTTTATAGTATCTCGATACAAGGTTGTCTACCGTATATCCGGATGCAAAAACGGATCTTAGGGAGATATCGCAAAGTCCGAATGACTCTAGATAGTCGATGAATATAAAAGGGTGAGAAAGTTCGTCCTGGCAGGACGTATTCGACTCATCACTCATGTGCTCCACGTTCTTATTACGATCAACCAACTTGGATTAATGAAATCTTTCGATTGATACCTCCAATACTCTTCTAATAGTTATTTGCATCATACTATCATGGCGTCGTCGCACTCCAAGGCATGCTGTGAGAGCCCGGTCCCAGCCAACGTTGCAGACTACCAAGTCCAAGGAGAATACCTTGACATACTCGGCGAGAAAGTTTGTGAGTCTATACTTTATTTGTATATAAAACAGTAAACTAATTACATCGAGACAGATGTCGCCGGTGATAAGACTGCGACCCGGGCTATTGTCTGGGTTTTCGACATCTTCGGATACTCACCACAAACACTACGAGGCGCAGATATCGTTGCTGCCAGTCTCTCAAGCTCATCAAAGGGACCTGTAGCAGTCCTTGTTCCGGACTGGTTCGATGGTACCGTGGCTGACAAGGCCTGGGTACCCCCCGTGACAGACGAACAGACAGCGAGATTAGGAAACTTCATCAAGTCCAAAGCTGCCCCTGAGCTGGTCGTTCCGCGAGTACTCAAATTTGCCGATGGGCTGAAACAACATCAGGCCCTTCTTCCCAACGTTCAGAGTCTTGGTATATTCGGGTTCTGCTGGGGAGGAAAGTTGGCGTCTATAGCCTGCCAGAAATCTTCGGATAGTATCTTTTCAGTGGCCGTTCAGACATCTCCTTCGAGGGCAGATCCTGAAGAGGCAGCAAACATTACACTGCCAATGGCATTGTTGCTTTCCAAAGATGAAGATTTACCGGCGATGCAAAAATTCTATCACAACCTTCCCACATCGGATAAATTCATGGAGAGATTTGAAGACCAGATACATGGGTGGATGAGTGGACGGTAAGTTTATTTTATTTTTATTTTTTTTTCTATTTGAAAAATCTAAACATTAATGATTCTTATTCTGTGTAATAGTGGCGATCTTTTGAACCCAAGTATAAAAGCCGAAGTCGAAAGGGGATACAAACTTGCGGTAGAGTTTTTCGACAAACATTTACTATAAGTCTCTACCTAGGTATACAGTTGTATGAAGACAGATGATGGATGTTGTTGCAACCTTGGAAGTTGCTAAAATACGGTAACACAGGTGTACACTGTAAAGTCAAATGTGTGAAGATGTTTTCGTATCTAAGATTTTCTTTGGGAGAGTATCTAGGTGTGTGATGGTGTTTAATCGTTGGTTGGTTTTTGTATACTTGATACTTGATCGGTCTGCTTACATGTACCTTACGTGGAAGGGTGGTGGCGATTGAATCAAACTTTAGAAAGTAGGTTTCATATACCAAACGTTTTGATCTCGATCAACAGATCCCCTGATGGTGTAGTTGGTGAGTAACTTCCGAAAAAGTCCAAATTGTCATTAATTTCTAATAAATATTCCAGGTTTATCACGTCTGACTGTAATATGAATTTCCAATCAGAAGGTCACCGGCTCGACTCCGGTTCGGGGGAAAATTTTTTTTCTTTTGCTACCCTATTCCCACTCAATCTCTTTCATACCAAGTGGGATGGGAAGACTTGATGTGTTTATATATATATTTGTTTTCACTTCTGTCACGTTTTTTTTTTCTAGGGTTTCTGGATTGTGTGAGGGTGTTGCTTGAAATAGTTGTGTTTCGTGTACGATATACTATGTAAGGATGGATGACGGATGACATAATAAAATGAGCAATTGTTAATTACCCCTGATGGTGTAGTTGGTAAGATACCTCTCTCTGCCATTTCCGTCCTGGAATTGAACATTTTCTAATAATTCTAGGTTTATCACGTCTGACTGTAATATACTTGAGATCAGAAGGTCACCGGCTCGACTCCGGTTCGGGGGACATATCTTTTTGCAACCACCGTTCATCACCGACGAATGGTGAATCAATGCGATCAATGATATGACATGTTCATTCCATTTTTATTGTTAATATCTATCTTTGAAGCACTGCTGCACTATGCAATATGTCGCAGTATATACAATTTCTGCATGTCGAAGACAATGGAGAGCTGATTCATCATCGGTGCCCGATTCTGTAATTACCTATATCAAAGTATATACATATATACATATATATTATTCATTCTCCATTCTCGGGGACTGACTGGCCGGTTACGTTTCAGAAAACATTATGTGCAAGACAAAGGAGTGGGTATCTGGTCATGCCACAACAGAAAAACGGCCCAAAAAAAAGGTGAAGGATTGCTAGATCGTCGTGTCGTCGTGAGTATACATATAATGCGGTTTCGTTTGTGTAAACGCGACACCGAAAATTCGGTCCTAGTTGTTCGGACTCCGTGTTGTGGGATCACGTTTTTTCTTTCTTCTTCTCTCAAATGCTTTTCGAGTCGAAAAATCGAAAAACTCATGTATTCTTTTTGGTTGTTGCTAAGCGCTGCATTCTACTGTTGCATCATAGTAGATAGACATGTCAATTCCTTACAATTTTTGCATGTGCCCCAAAGATAGAACTCAATCAATGTGTGCAAACGCAAGGCAGCTCATCTCATCGGTATCCTCCATTATCCTCACTCCATACGGGGATTTAGCCGAATGAAAAGCTTTTATCGCATTCTTTGCTTGTCTCACGATTGTTTCCAAGTAACATTTAGTTACCAATTGCCGTATGCAGCGCTTTGCCGCAGCTCCAAGTATGACCTAGTACGAGATATCACTGGGTATAACGTCACTGTGAGGGCCCTTGGGCGCTGCGCGCTTCTCAATGCCCGGCCTCACTCCCAGGAACTCTATACTCTCTCGTGCTCCGAATCCACCGCAATGTCATGTCGATGTTCTCGTCCTTACAACCTCTTATGGGGTTATACAGGACCCAAGCCGGGACGCAACCAATTAACTCCATGGCTACGATTATGACTACGGCACTGACGTTGACAATGGAGGATAGAGCCAATTGTTCATTGGGTTGATATCAACAGGCTAGTCGGGACTCATAAGATCACATTCGTTGCAAGATTCCTGCTAATCTCTGAAGCGCCCGTGCTTTGGTGTTATAACTACCCTTTCCAAAGACGATATCGGGGGATACCAGGACCTCAGATAAGTTGCATCCCACTTTTTGGAAACCACGCCAAATATTTGACAATGTAGCCTGAGATATTGTACGACATTTAACGTCTGGTTTGAAATATGCATGTCGCTTTCCACAACCATAACATTTTCCCACGGGAACTACATACCGAGCTGGGTTTTCTATAGTCTAACGGGGATGCATATCGATTTTTTCATAGCCACAGTCATTGCATTTGACGCAAAGATCCCTTGGGAGATCCCCAAGCTGCTGCTCCTCCGAACGACAAAGAATAGTGGTGAAGTCTCCACGACCTCTTCTTTTAGGGATCATGGCATCTGCAGATTTAGCCGCAGTGATTGTAAGATAAGGTTGCCAGGTGTTGTTCGGAAGAAAGTGAACGCTTCCTTTGCATCCTGTAAGCCCACAGCCTTGATGCACGCGACCTTTTAGGATATAGGATTTGGGGTCTTTCTTCGAGAATTGAGGGAATGCATCATCAAGCACTCTTCTTTTGCAGAGACTGCACTTTCTCCGAATGACTTGGTCAGCTGGTATGGTTTCCCTAGTAACAACTTCTTTCTTTTTGCGACAAATCCCACTTATGTATGCAACACCTACTGCAAGAGCTAGCTCACCAACAGACGCATGTTTAATGCTTCCAAGATGGAGTTTCTCTTCCTGGCAATAAAGAAGTTGAAAAACTCTCTCAAGATCTTCTCGATTCTCGATCATGCGACCATCAATACTAAGTCCTTCTGAGTCTGGAGCCCGATGAAGAGTCCCTGAGGAAGATGGACTAAGTCAAAGTCTCCAAAGGACTCCCATTCGTCCAACATGTCCATGTGGTCTTCCTTTAGCGGGAGGTTGAAGAATATAGGGCTCTGAGCATATGAAGCCATGATATCAGCGTGAATGGCAATCCAAGCCTGTGCCACCTTTTGAACATTTGCATCGTGTAATTCCAGAGGTCCTATCAAGCTTGTGTCAGAAAATGGTCCTTATATAGTACATAGTTAATTCCACAATTTCTTACCAAGTGCTCATTTTCAGTAATCACACGCGATAGGGGTTTCTCCATGACCGTTACTCCCTTTTCGAACAGACGCAGTAGCATTTTATTTTCTTTGGCCCTTTTCTGTGCACGAGGAAGGCTGTTTTTGATTCTTTCGGCTTGCTCTGGAAAGGCAGCCAACAACTCAGTTTTAGCCGACGTAGACAGCTCCCTCCAAGCCATAAATTGCTCGGCGGTTAGGGGAGGATTCAGGCCTCGTTGGTAACGAGACTGGTAATAGTTCCGGTTGACGGAATTCATTCCAACCAATTCTCCGGCAAAGCTCAAGGATAGGTCTTGAAACTTAGCCCTCAACATCCATTGTTCGATACCATTTCTGTTGAACCTGAAGTGTTGAGGGTGGTATACCAAGAAAAAAAATCGTTTGACAGTTTGCTGATCCTCACTCAACTCCAAGTATAGCTTGATATCCTTCCACTTTCCCCATAGAGGGAAATGTACCATGGGAAACATTGCTTGCATCGTTGTCCAGACATATTCGCCCCAGCAAAATTCAACCACAGCTCGCATATTTTTACGTAGTTCACGCACAAAATCGTGATGGGGCTTCTTGACATCATCATTCCAATATTGAACTAGGTTTCTCGTGTTCTCTCTTCGGTGGTACTGATCGAAGATGAAACAATTCTGAGGTGTGAATCCTCCTTCGCTGAGTAAATTCATCGTTGAGTTGGTTGGACCGAAAGTTTGTTGCGCGAATGGTTTGGCACAGCAAAATGTAGGATTAATAAGATGGCATGTGATTGGAGAGTTGATTGAGCCACTCGGCGAAGTTATGAAATGAGCAGGTCGTTGTACGCCTAAGTTATATCACGCAGCAACATCTTGATCACAGAGCTCTGCAAACGCAGATGCCATATTCCAGTCAGTCGAGGTCCCTAGGTCTCATAAGATCATATTAGTATCGAGCAAGTGTAACAAACTGGTCGAGACATACTGTTCTGATATTTCGATTCCATATCATTTATCGCGGGCATAAGCTCTAGTAAACGTCGGTATTGTTCATCTTTGAGAAATCTTCTAGGATCCTCCAACCAAACATTCCCCAAAACATGGAAAGACAGAGGGTTCTCCATAGAGCCCATGCTGGATCAATGCCAGTGATCAAGGAAGTTCATCATAGGGCTGTAATGGGTTTCTTGCCCATTAAATAGGGCGGCAGGGTGGGGAGGAAAAAGAGAGAGAGAGAGAGAGACAGCGAGACTGTGTGTGTGTGTCTCATAGAGACTCGAGGAAGGCAGGGAAACGATTGATATAAAGAAGGGAAGAGAGGAACAAAGAGAAAGTCATACCGCCTTAGCGCCCGTAGAGATATATCCTTGGCCCGGTTTCTAGATTCGTCATTGCTCAATTCATCAGAGTATATTGTTTCATTTCTGTGGTTTACCTTGGCCAGTTTCTTTTAGCAGTTATAATGTTTAAACAAGCAGGAAAAAAACGAGTGGGTATCTGGTCAGCCCCTAACAGGAAAACAACAAAAGATAAAGGATCATTGGGTCGTCATGTCGCAAGTATGCATTAGTCGTAAGATATCTATGCATGTTAAATATGCCATGAATCCCGATATCCTTTTCCACCACTAAGCGCAGATGGCTTTGTTAAGATCAATTCACGTCATGCAATGTCCCTATAATTTGCCCTCCTTGACCAGCTTCCTGATGACATCGACCGTTCCTTCGACCGAATGCTGAGCAATACCTTTCTCCTTAGCATAGAAAGTGTCAAGCTCCTCCTGCGACACTCCTGGGTGATGCCATTCGAAAACATAAGTCAGATACATCTCTCCACCCGCACCCTCGCTAATAATGTTTCCGATAAAAGTTCCATCCGGTTGCACAAAGTCGACTCTGGCGTCTTTGTATGCCGTGACTGTCTCTTTGACCTTTCGTTGGTCCTCGCGGAATAGAACCTCGCGGACAGTGATGATGTTGCCCGTGGATGCATCCTTGCTTTCGGATATGACACATGTTGACTCAATCGCGTTTGGAATGAATGTTTCTGCAGAGCGAGTTTTGAGTAACAGTCCGGCCCAGACTTGCTCCTTTATAAGAACTGGAGTTGCCCCGGGAGGATTTACTGGGGCAGTAAAGGCGATATTGTTGACTGAAGGCATGTTACCTGTTGAACAAACTCTAATGAGGGGTAGGTTTGTTGTACAGAGAGGAGTGCGAAGTTCGAATGTAGGATGTTAGTCGTGGTCAATTTGTAGGTAGTACGGAATGTGCCCTTGATAAAGGACTGCAAAACAACAAGCTGAAAGTGTCCTGATCGCTGATTGCTCAGTGTTGTTACTTTTGGACTAATTCTAAATGACGTACACGATGGATGACGAGTATGTGTTGGAAATATTTCGAGCGAATACGGAACGTTCGCACCCGTTACATACCAATACTAAGAAACCCCACTAAGGGGCACTCCGTTTTGGTGCAATTGGTATTTGGTCGTTATTGTATTACCGTTTTAGTTCCGACAGCATGTTAGAGTTAGGGTTAGGGCTCTCCACTGGGCGATGCTTATTAATTCCAACAGCAAGAATAAGTACATGCCAGTCATAACTTTATTCTGACGATGTGTGGGGTTAAGAGATAGGAAAACGAAAGCAGAACGTCTGGACCTAACATTACTGATCTCCAATCCGAGACGATTCAAAACAAAGGCCGAGACAAACAGTCCTTGGAATATGCTTTCATGCTTTCTATCTTAAAGGAAAGTATATTGAGTGCGTGTTTGCAATATAACCATTTATTTATCCTGCTTCTGCTAATATTAGTAGAACACCATATGTGAGAGCTCCATGGATCTATGTCTGTCTGCCTCACTTAAGTCAAATCGCACGACGAAAACAAAGCCACCACAACCCTGCCTAAAATTCTCATCGGGTCATCATCAACACCAAGTATGCTGAAGAGTAAGGCAAACAAAGTCACTGACCGCTGGAAGGTTCCTCACTTGGCTTCTTCAAGACTTCAACTCAATTGCCTGGCCAGCAATACGGGTGGTGTTTTCCTCGGGATAGCTGATCTTGTATCCAGTATACAAATAGATAAGAAGAACGCAATACTCCATCAACAATGCCATTACAATAAATGGAGCGACTGGTCCATTCAACGAGTTCCATGTCTGATCTTGGCGGTATATGGAAAGAAAGGCGTAGGTCAGGCGCACGATGAAGAATGGCATGGCCAAGGACGCGCTGCGGAGTACCTGGATTTCAGAATATCATCAGTATTTGGTCTTAAAAATTCTAGAATGATAAAATTCTCACCTTGAAACTTGTATGGCTAAGCTTGCTCTTCCGTGACCAGAAGAATAGCTGGAATGAAAGAAGACAAGCGACAAAAACTGTTACAATACAGTAACCGGTTCGTACAAGTTTCGTGCCGGTTTCCTGGTCATCTGGGCTATCACTGCCTTGTAGACAACCACCAGTAATAAGCACAGCAATACCTGCAAGAAAGAGTAACCGAGAGCAGACAATGGTCTTTGTGAGGATTTTGTTTTGGCGGAAGTCAATAAAGGTGCTTCATCTCGTCAGAAACGTCGCGGTATTGATTCGATGAGAGCGTAACTAAGTGTGGTGATAAGACTTACATGATATTAATCAAACCAATCGTGGCGGCAATACAGGGAAACACCCCGACATTCAACAGGATCAATGTGGCGACCAGGAGCCCGTTGCTTGAAGGTTGATTTTCGTAAAGAATGACAACTATGCCTCCGGCTAGACGTACTATATTTGAGAGAGTCGAAGCGTTAGTATAAGTTTTTGAAGTCCCCGATGTGGGAATTTAAGAGCATACCAAGAGTGAAGATCAAAAGGACAACCCAAGGAAATCGAGGAAGCGCTCGGATTGCACACCGGAAGAACAGTAGAGCTGCGGCAGCAACTACAGTTGGTGCGTAGAATGCAATCTGAGCAACACTGACTTTTGAGTGTTCGTTAAGCATCTTGATTCGATGTATTCCCTGGATTAATGTTAGACAAGATGACAATTGAGACGATGTGAGCAGTATGGGATAGGTGTGGCTTTATATAGCCGCAAGGCAGCATCGTTGAGAAGCTCTACATGCATCTAGCCCATATATCTGTTCCCGAGAACACAATATCTTCCAATAGTTGTATCCTTTTTCATACCAAAAACTTCAAATTTCGCATGTTGCGTCCTAATCGGGTATAGCTCATCTTTTAATGATTGGACGAGACCCGCAATGGGGCATGAGCTTAACTTAAAAAGGATCGGACGGTCTCATGTTGATTTCGAACTAGACCGTTTCGGGATCCAACATGCGAATATGGCTTTTGTTCTGAGGCGGAGACAGAGAGTCTGTTGGCAATATGTGACCGGGTCAAGAATATAGTCTTGGCTGATTCAAAGTCGTGGTGTAGTTGAGAATCCGTAAGCCGCGCCCCTGAAGTTTTCGTAGTGTTGCTTCCATCCATTGCACTTCCCTTTCCAGTCCTGGGAAGTACTTGACAGTCTCATACACCAACGTTAGAGGTGTTCCGGCCGACCATGTCCCCCATACAGCTATCTCAGATTCGAGACAGTATTCAATAGACTGGCACACATCGTTGATCAAATTCCTGAGGTTTGTCCTATGACCCAGCAAAGGAAGATGAGATATGTCGTATCTGTATGAGCCCGATGGCTGGAGCCGTAGGTATCTGCAATGGCACATATTGTCATGAAATGCTTCACAGTCTGGAAAATTGGAGCAATGTGCATCGCTCGCGTCGAAATCGAGACTGGCTATTCCTATATAAAGAAGGGACAAGCCATTCCATATCATGAGGGAGACTGCCCAGTACAGCATAAGCGAGCGAGCCACTGTCATGTTACCAAACCTGTAGGCAACAGGAAAAACTTTTCCGCGGATAGAATCATCAGCTGAGTTAGGCTCTTTCGACAAGACCGACCAATACATGGGTTGTGGGAAGTCTGTCTCGTATTCTTTGTAGACATCTTGAAGCATGGAATCCATTTGCCAGCACTTTCCGAGACTTTCTAGCCAGGACTCAAGCTTTTCAACTGGTCCCAGATGCTTTATACGATCGTTTTCTTGAAATATTGTTGACGCCTCGCACATGCAGTCCACCAGTCGATCCACAGCGCGTTTTGGGCGTAGCTTCCACGGCATAGTCATCCATAGAGAGCTTGATAGAAAGCTTGGAACATGATTCGCCATACTAAGCATAGCCTATATATAGCCTTAGTTAACAGACTCAATCTTTCTTGTTTTTTCTTTGGTTGGAACTTACCCCCTGAGCCCGGATGCCTAGAAATAGCTCATGCGCCACACCCGACATATGCCGGTCAGCACCGCGAGACTCAACAAGCCTCATACAAGCTTTGCAATGATTATAGTATGCCTGTCGAGCATCTCCTGGACACTCCATAGCTTCGTATAAACCAAGACATAAGCATACAGCAAGTATCTCGTCATTGTACATAACATTCGGATCCCACAGCGATTTTTGAAGCTCCCGAAGCCCGCTGGTATAGAACTTGAGACTCTCATTGACGAAATTCTGGTCATCGTGCTGCCTGCCCAAAATAGAAGCAGCAATAGCCGACACCGCTGCTTGTAGAGCAGGTGTTTCCATTAAAAGCTGGGGTAGTTGTCGCATCCATGGCCCACCTCCACCTTTGGAAGGGTCTGTTACACCACCTGCACCTGTTTGAGTGCATGTGGTAACGAAAACACTTAGTAACTGTTGACGGTTCGCTGCTCCACAAAGAAGATCAGAACCTAGAAATGGGAGAAATCGGTGACGCCCTGTGGTAACAGAGGTAGTTGTTTCATCTGTCGAGCTCGATGTTTCTTGTAAGGTTTGAGGTTCTCCAGGAGTTTCCGATGGAGCTTGACGCAGTGTGTCAAACGCGCTCGTGACGACAAGCTTCTCGTCTGTCAGACTTGCCCGAACAGGGATAAACCGAACATCTTTATCATATCCCAGACACGTTCTTTTGGACTTGATACAATTAAAACATACTGGTCGCTGTAGATCACACTTTATACAGATACAGAGGCCTCGTAATCAGTGACAGAACGTAAATTGCATGAGGAGAAAGGGATTTCATCCACGTACAGCTATCTTGCGCTTGCGACACGTTTTGCATCCCTTCGACTTCCCAGGTACTCCGACCATGGGTAGCTTCTTGCTTTAGTCGATATTAAGTCTAACTCGGCAGCTCTCTCTTTCTTGAATCCATATATCAATGGTGTTGGTAGTTTGAAGGACGTTATCGAGGTCTACCATCTTACCCGTTTTATAGCGGTGGTGCTGTACGAGATCATGAGCCAATCACTGAATAGTATCTCGTGCTTTGCTTAATAATGGCATAACGAAATGTGATTGGTTGAGTTATGCGAGTGGATCGATATATCAAAAGAACTAATTTCCTAATTTCGACCCCGACTTTCAACGACATCTTTAAAATTCGACTCTGGGTGTGATTTCAACATCTTGTCTACAAGATTCTTTAACTGGTACTTCGCTCGTTACATGAAGACTTGTCGCCACAGAAGAGACACGTTGCGAACGTTTTTATCGCTCTTTGAACATACAATTCCGCGATTACTTTACAACTTGGACAGGCGGTACAGTCATAACCCTACCTTGGATACGCGATGCTGTAAATACGAGTATCTTTGCCTACCAAACATCTCAAGCTGCATTTTTACACATTTTCATTCCTTCGGGAGACGCGGGCAATGGCAACTATCAGAGATAGAACTACAGCTCCCGAAAATGGAGCAGTCGACGAAACAACTCCCCTCATCGCTTCCGAGAGTACCTTACAGGCACGCCAATTCGGCAATGGGGAGACCGATGGACATTCCAACGACTCCGAGAAGTTGCCTATAGTTCAGATTATGTTACTCTGCTTTGCTCGTATTGCTGAGCCAATCGCGTTCTTCTCCATTTTCCCATTCATCGGTGAGATGATTGAAGATGTAGCTGGGGTTTCTGAGTCTGAAGTTGGTTTTTATAGTGGGCTTATCGTACGTACTTCTTCTATAAAATATCATTACTGAAGACTAACGACATTACAGGAGTCGATGTTCTCTTTTGTTCAGATGCTCCTCATGATTCCTTGGGGTCGAGCTGCCGACAAGTTTGGAAGAAAACCAGTTCTTGTGATTTCCATGGCTGGGATGTCCACTGCATGTGCACTGTTTGGAACCAGTCGCACCATTTGGGAGATGATCATGTATCGATCTATTGCAGGAATGTTTTCGGGAACTATTGTGTAAGTCTTTTTTTTGCCATATCAAAATTCCCTAATGAAATCAACTTCATATCCCAAATTAACATTTAAATAGTGCTGTGCGTGCATCGATTTCAGAGAACAGTACACCAAAAACACAAGCCCGAGCATTCAGCTACTTCGCATTTTCGAACAACTTAGGCATTTTCATAGGTCCTTTCATCGGTATGTTGATTTCAAAGTAACGATGGAGAAACAGAAATTGATCAACATAGGTCCTGTCCTTTCTCGACCTGCGGATAAGTATCCTTCTGTGTTTGGTGGAATCCAATTTTTTAAGGATTATCCTTATGCCCTTGCAACCTTTACTACCGGGGCCATTGGCGCAACCGCGTGCATAGTATCTGCTCTGTTTATTAAAGAGGTTAGTAATATTGTTTATCATTTGCTAGGTGCTACCCCGGTCAAGGAAACTAATCATGGTTCCATTGTAGACACTAAGAAAGAGACCTAAAGGAGACGCGAATGGATCGTCACCTGAGGCAATGACAACAACAGAGATCATGAAATCACCTGGTGTGTCACGAGTCTTGTTTGTGTATACATTTACTATGCTTCTGGCCTTGGCATATACAGCCAGTAAGTTTGCCCTTTCCTTGGGAACTACCAGCCTCCCAAAAATTTTCCCTCGTATATGGCCAAGGAGAATTCACTGACTCAGCCTCTTCAATAAGTCGTGCCAATTTTCTATTTTACCAGTGTCGAATTGGGAGGTTACGGCTTCAGTGAATACCAGATCGGAATGTTCCTCGGAATTGGTGGCTTGGCTCAAGCTATATGGCTCCTTTTCGTTTTCCCGTGGCTGCAATGGCGCATCGGTACCGGCGGCGTTCTACGACTCTGTGCCTCAGTGTGGCCGGTGTGGTTTGCTGCAACTCCAGCCGCCAATTATCTGCTGCGACTTAATTTGGATACAGCATTCTGGACTTTTGCTCCATGTTTGCTGGTGGTAGGAAGTGGTGTCGCCATGGCTTTCAGTATGTCTTCTCCACAAACCGTTCTTAGCTCTACGCTATGTCATGAAACAATGAATAGAAAGCTGACCATGTCGATTTTCTGCGTCAACAGCCGCTTGCCAACTTGCTATCAATGATATCTCACCTTCCCCGGAGACTCTAGGCACCGTGAACGCAATCAGTCTGACACTTAATAGTGGTCTTCGTGCGGTTGCACCTGCTCTGTTTTCCAGTCTATTTGCCACCGGTGTCAAAGGACAGATCTTCAAGGGTCACTTGGCATGGTTTATACTGGTTATCTTGGCAATCGGTTATAGAGGAAGTTTACGTTGCTTGCCTGCCAGAGCAGAGGGTAAAATAAACAGTGCCGAGTACGATGACACAGACGAATAAGAATGACTATGAGACCACCTTTTACTAAAAAGTTTTCTGACCAAAAAAAAAAGGCTGATATGATTGCTCGACAAGAAAATTTTCCTAGAAATTATAGATCTGGGCGAAAAATAATTGGAAGATTATCTAAAGAGGGCCTGGTGGCTCACCGCAGCGATGTTGAGAAGTGCAGCTTTCAGCAGATCAATACACAGCTTACCTATCGAAATTCTGGCAATTGGTGGGCCAGGACGTCCTCACAGCAAGATTCGGAAATCCCGCGAATGTATAGCAACTTTACTTTTGATTCAGTGATCGATTATGATGTTGCAGTAAATACGTCGAACGTACCGAGCCCGCTCTACAGAGTAGGTTAGATATAGTGATGAATATGCCGAATGCCTACCTAGGTATGCTATCAGAGATATGATAATATTCTGGACCAGTAAACTGGAATCCCACTATATCCATAACATCCACTACCTCCTCCGTAGGTATGTATAATACCTCGGTATATAAATAATTTAGGCAGTATTCGATTCCACATGCTCGTCATACGTAACCTGCTCCTTCTTTTCCTGAATCCTCTGCACCATCTCCAGCTTGGCATCCTCACCCTCGAAGAGATATGTCAATTCTTCCAAAGTAGGACCAGCCGTCTCAACGTAAAAGAAGTACACCACGAGGAAAATGATCAACACCCAGATATCGTAGTAGATGTAGAATTTCCAGCCGATATTCTTCAGTCCAATGGGGTTAACGTAACTGCCAAAGATGGAGGAGACCTGGATCGTGAGAAGGACGAAAGCCCATGTTTTGGCGCGCATCTGTAATGTTACGACTTCGAGCGGGTAGGTGACGATCAGGTTCGTCCAGGCGAATGTGTAGAAGGCCTGGAAGATGAAGATGCATGCAATAACTAATCTGCCTGCGGCCAGAGAGTTGTGCTCGAGGTACTGCTGGGCGGCGATTGTCCAGACGATGAAGGTGACTAAAACACCGCTAGATCCGGTGAGGAAGAAGAAACGGCGACGGAAACGATCAATGATGAGCGTGACGAAGACAGCCACAATGTACTGCCAAAGCGTGACCATGCCGTTGACAAGGGTGATTTCGTATTCGGTCTTGAGACCCGTGTCCTTCAAGATTTGTGTCAGGTAGTTGGAAACCAACAAGTTACCGGAACTCTGACTGAAGACTGCAGTGGCAAAGCAAAGGAAGATACGCTTCAAGTTCGCCCGGGAGGAGAAAAAGTCTTTCCACGTCATGTTGTTCTCAGCTTCCTTGCTGATTGCCTGCTGGATCTCGGCGCATTCGACCTCCACCAGCTCGGAGTTAGTGTTGCACTCACCGTGATATTTGACCAAGATATCACGAGCTTCCTGGACACGGCCCTTGGACATCAACCAACGTGGTGATTCAGGGCAGAACCAGATGAGACAGAACTGATAAGCCGAGGGGATGATTTGGATGAGGGTAGGAAGTCTCCATGACCACTGGCTGTTGATACGATAACAGCCAAAGGTTGCCCAGGCACCGATAACATAGCCCAAGACGATAGACGTGTTGTAGAAGGTCGTGACTTGCACACGCTCCTTTGGATGAGACAGCTCCGTGACGAGGACCGGGGCACCCATCTGAATCAAAGACGAGCCGATTCCCAGAACGATTTTGCCGCCGATGTACATGTTCAACGAAGTAGCAAAGAACTCTACCAGAACCCCGGCAATGATAACGACAGAGCCCAGAGCAGTAGGAAGACGACGACCCCATTTATCGGAAATCCAGCTGAAGAAGATGAATGGAATGACACCGCCAATGGCGTTGGAGGCTCCGAAGAATCCAAGCGTGCTACCTTCGGGGTGCCCAAATCGATCTTGCCATGAGTTCAAGACCTGCATTCCGTTTGTCATAGACTAGTCGACAAGAAGCTTTGTTAGATGAAAAACAATCAGATTAGGAGGCGCAGTTTTGACTTACTCCGTCAATACCGAGTGCAGCACTAGCAAGTAAAGAGGACGTGAGAAGGAAGTAGAGCAAGATTCCATTTTTGCGGCGCCAAAATGGAGGAATAGAGTCCACATCGATGGGTGATATGATACCCTCGACTGCATGAGCAGCAGCAGGAGCCATGCTTGCGGATCGGTATGGTCTTGACAGATAGATAATTTTGTTTTCAGGAGAGATTGGCAGATGAAACCTTGGAAGGACCTGCTGGAGCTGGGTTAATTCGCTGCATGAGCCATTTCCAACACGGGCACCACAGGTCCTTATATAGAATAGTTCCTCTGTTAAGGTCTCAGGAACTGGAACTTGCAGCACGTGGAGTAAAAAACCGGAGAGGAATCTCATGATCTGGGAGGTGGGGAGGAAATCAGCCAGTAAACCACTCTCGTTAGTCCTCCAGGAATACTAAAATTTTAAACATTTTGCGGGGACGGGGAAATTCAAACGGCGAAATACTCGGGGAAATACACTCGTGAATAAATCTCCGTCAAGTTTGAAGCACATTGTAGCTTTTTGAGATCTACTCAATATCCACTTTTGCTGCAACGCCACGAAGCCACCGGAGCTTCCATCGTTATAAGGGAGCTCGGAGCTTCTGCGTTCGTCCCATGTCGGAGAAAGGCTCATTTTTTTTTGCCAGTCGCAAACTTCTTTACCTCTTTTTTTGTTTTCCTTTCTTTTTTTCTTTTTTGGCAAAAAATATCTTGCTGTGAATAAAAGTATCACAGTCTCAACAAAAATGGGCTCTACACCACCTGCCCCAGCTTCATTGCCTCGCGACTTCGAATGGGGGTTTGCGACAGCATCCTACCAGATCGAAGGAGCTGTCAATGAAGATGGTCGCGGAAAGTCAATCTGGGATACCTTCTGTCACTTGGAGCCAACAAGAACAAAGGGCGCAAGTGGTGACGTTGCATGCGACCATTACCATCGCTACGAGGAAGACTTTGATCTTTTGTCCAGATACGGCGCCAAGGCATATCGTTTCTCTATCTCCTGGTCGCGAATTATTCCTGACGGTGGAAGAGAGGATGCCGTGAACGAGCAGGGAATTGCGTTCTATAACAGGCTTATTGACTCTCTGCTTTCTAGGGGTATCGTTCCCTGGGTGACTTTGTACCATTGGGATCTGCCTCAAACTCTTCACGACAGATACGGCGGCTGGCTGAATGTGGAAGAGTCACAGTTGGATTTTGAGCGATATGCCCGGATCTGCTATGAGCGCTTTGGAGATCGAGTCAAGAACTGGATTACCTTGAATGAGCCGTGGATAGTTTCGATTTTTGTAAGCATTTCATTTTCTTGGCTTTCTTGTCCTATCGAAGTGGAAGTCTGACATTCCATAGGGGTATTCAACCGGTGGAAACGCCCCAGGAAGAAGTAGCGTCAATCCTCAAGCTTTTGAGGGCAACTCGTCGACAGAGCCTTGGATCGTCGGAAAGGCTCTCATTCTAAGTCACGCCCGTGCAGTCGCCCTTTACAACAAAGAATTCCGATCAACACAGAATGGAAGAATTGGAATATCTTTGAATGGAGACTTTTTTGAGCCCTGGGATGCCCGAGACGAGCGTGATCGCGAGGCTGCTGAGAGACGAATGGAATTTCATATTGGATGGTTTGCAAATCCGGTGTGGTACGTATTATTTTTATCTATCTGTCAACATACCCAAAGCTAATGTTACGAAAAAAAGCCTCGCACAAGACTATCCAAAGTGTATGAGAGAGCAGTTGGGTGACCGTCTGCCCAAGTTCACAGACTCCGAAATTACCCTGCTCCGCGGTGCCGATATAGACTTCTACGGAATGAATTATTATACATCTCAATTCGCTCGCCATCGCGACGAGATACCCTCCAAGAATGATTATCTGGGAAATGTAGAAGAACTCCAAGAGAACAAGGAGGGGGTGTCAATCGGTGAACCATCTGGCGTTCATTGGCTTCAGTCGACCCCGAGGCTGTTTAGAAAGCATTTGACTCGAGTTTACCGCAAATACGGAAAACCCATCTACGTCACTGAGAATGGCTGTCCCTGTCCAGGAGAAGAGAAGATGACGGTAACTGAGGCGGTAAATGATACATATCGAATTCGGTATTTTGAAGACCATATCGAGGCTGTTGCGCTGGCGCGCAGCCAAGATGGCTCTGACATTAAGGGATACTTTGCCTGGTCATTGATGGATAATCTTGGTATGTTTCCAAGACTCTCTATTTTGACCCAAGCAACGACTGACATCTTCTTAGAATGGTCCGATGGATACGGAGTTCGCTTTGGTGCCACCTTCACTGACTATGATACCCTTGAAAGAACCCCGAAACAGTCTGCATTGCTCTTGAAAGGGATGTTCGAGAAATACATAGAGCCGAGGAACTAGTATACCTAGGAACAATAATATAGAGTCAAATGCCACAAGCGCCCCATCACTGCTTGTCTACCTAGTACATATATCATATAGCAATATACCGGGACCTAGCTCCAGCCTTCTAGATACTTAAAATGCACGAAAAATGTCAAAATGTCACCACCCCGTAAGTCGGAGAACGTGGATAAGTGGTCAGCAGTATAATTTATTTTAGCGATCCACTTTCGTTTCAATTGGTTGATTAATTTATTAATTTATTAATTGCTCTTTGGCTTTGCTAGTAACGTGGAGCTCGGCAGTTTTTCTCCTTTTTCTCCGCCGGGGAAACTTAGGTCCAAAGAGGTTGGGGCCCCGCGCAATTCCCCCGTCTTTTTATTCAATAATCCCCCATACCACACAACCTTCGAAATTCTCCGCTCCCCCTTACTCAAAACGCCGACGATGTGATGATGGGCCATGGCAACTGCTATTCATGAAGATACTCCGCGTCTATCTACTCGGGCATGCGATCGATGTCGGCGTCGAAAAATAAAGGTAAACGATCCCAATCTAATGCAAAGGAAAGCGATCTGACACAACGTGCTAAAACATTTTTGCTTCTCTAGTGCGATAGCTCAGATTCATCCCCGGTCTGTATCAACTGCCGCTCAGCTGGTGAGCAATGCACCTTCAAACTGCCGGTTTCTAGACGAGGCCCAAAGGCAAAACGACGCCAGCTGGCTGCAGGAGCTCAAAGTGAATCTTTCCAGAGTCCAGCTCCCATTACGCCGTCTCTGCAGGAAACTTCGAGCAATCGCCCTTCATCGCGGAATTTGTATCACGATGCCGCGAGATCAGAGAACCTTGGTTTATGGGCATCTGAAGTCGTTACGTCTGCGCTCTCACCAGTGACAGTTCAAACCGTTGCAACGCCGCTCTCCCATGCAGCATCAACTGGAAGTACTATATCCAGTTTACAGCGATGGGGAGCTCTTGCCCGAGAGCTGCACGTACGCCAGCCGGCAGTAGTCTTGGAGGATCTGATCAATCGTTGTTTCAAACTGTTTTTTGACTATCTTTTCCCTCTTACCCCGCTTGTCCATGAACCGAGTCTACGAAATGGCTTGGAGTTTTTCGTCGCTCGAGATGATTCAAGGAATTTTGGAGGAGCGAGCCGCGGCGGCAGATATGATGAATTGTTAGGTTATTCTGGACTATGGCCAGATGCCACTTTTACGCTCATTACTGCCGTGTGCGCGGAGACCGCATTTCTTCTTCCAAAGGAAATTTTTCCAGAAGGAGAGACGATCGCAGAACTTTTTCTTGAAGCTTCACGCAACTGTCTTTTCACATATCTCGAGGCCGATCTCGAGCATCCAAATGCAAATTCCGTCGTTATTCGCTACTTTCACTCGAATTGCATGCACTCGGCTGGAAAGCCGAGATTCTCGTGGCATATATTCGGCGAAGCGACCCGGCTGGCCCAGGCGCTGCAGATGCATGATGAAGAATCCATTCAAAAACTTGATCCGCTCGAAGCCGAATTCCGCAGGCGGGTGTTCTGGATTATATATGTCGGAGATAAGTCTGCGGCCATATTAAACAGCCGGCCGATTACGATCCATAAATTTTCCTTCGAGGCTGGGATCACCATAGGGTACCCTAGCGGCTTTGAGGGTGACGAAAATCATCTGGTGTCGTCTGGAATCGCGAGTGCAAATGACTTAAGCGCCCACAAAAGTTTTCTGACGGGTTTCAATGCGAATTTGCGTCTCTGGCAGACAGCGTCAGACTTGCTACTAGAAACCCGTCTAGTCAACAGTCGAAAGAGTGCGATATCTCCAATGAGTTCCTTGACAGCAGAGGAAAGACTGCGGTTGGATCATCTTTACGTGCTCTTTGTGACTTCTCTAGATGATCTTCCACCTTTTCTTGACGACGATCAACTGAGAACCCATACCCACTCTAACAGGGACGAAATGAATGGTCTATTGAGGACGTATACCATCCAAGCAGCCAACCTTCATATATCATTGCACTGTTTGAAAATGGTCATAACACAAAAGTTCGAGGAAATAAACTATTTTCCAATGGGGGACAATGAAATGCTGCTTTTGAAGAAGACAGAAATTGCTCGGAATATGTTGAGAATTGTGCGTGAAGCCCCTTTCTGGGCATTACAAGTCAATGGAGAACCTTGTGTAAGTAGTCATCATAACCATATTTTCTCGAAAATGACGGTCATTGCTAATTTTCCTGCAAAAGGTCGAGAAAATCCGTCTCATCGGTGCCAGACTTTTGGAAATCATTGACCAACATAAGGCCTCACCTCTATCAACACGTGCACAAAGTGACCTGTCGGTGCTTCTTGATATCTTGACACGGCTAGACTCGAAGGCTTCAGATACCTTGCGCGGGTCTCTATAATACGGGTTCATGAATTATGGTTTTTCAAAGTTAAATGAAATAGCAGTAACATGATACCGATAAATCGCCGCTAGTAACAGTGAATCACCGCGATTAAGCTTACGTGATCCATATTCAAACAAGGAACCTAAACATCCCCAGGGAATTGGGGTAATTAGAGTAAAATCGACTAGGCTAGATCTTAGTTTGAAACCTACGATAGCATTCTCTATTTCTCCGCTCCCCTATGATCGTTTTGGGGCACGGGCTATTTGCCTCGGCGAATTTTCAGGCTATCCGTCAATTTCCCCGAAATGAGAGCTAGCGGAGATTCTTCTTAGATTGATTTTGAAGCTCATGCGGGGAGGAGGTATACTTCCCCATATTATTAGTTTGGTTCCATTTTATGGGGATTTTGAACGCACGTAGTTAATAATCCCATAATGAATATCATTGAGCTCGGCCTAGAACCAGCGTGGAGTATAAATCTGAGCTGCTTACCCGGTTAATTCAACCTCATTGACTCTACATTTTTTTTTTTTCCCCCCAATCTTGACTCTCATATTTTTCAATAATGCGTTTGACTCAGGCATCATTGGGCCTGGCTTGTGCCACTCTTGCTACGGCCTTGCCCGCGTCTTCAGAACCCTCTTGTCGATTTGCTCAGCAATATACCCAGGAGCAGGTTCTGCAAAATCCTTCCAAATTCATCAATGATGTGTTATTTTGGGAAGGCAAGTTCCATCAGAACAACATTTCTTACAACTCTGGCAATGGTATGTCTTATGACGGCACCAATATTGACTGGGTTACTGGCGAGAGAACCGTCAAGCATCCATTCAGCGCCGCGAGCAAAGAAGTAAGTTTATTTTTTCTCCTCAAGAATCACAAGTGGTGTGCTGATTTTCTTTTTTTATAAATAGTCACTTCAAGTCATGCTTTATGCTCATGCTATTGCGGGCTCTGCAGATGCGGCTCGTTTCCTCTCTCCAAACAACCCGTCTGCAGCCCCCAGCATTGCGGCATCTATCATGGACACCAAATTGCAGACTTACTTGAGATTCAACCAAACATACCCAGGTTTTGGAGGATTTTTGCCTTGGTTTACCTCCAGCTCTCAGGATCTGACTCCTACCTGGGACTGGAATAACCGTGTGCCAGGCCTTGACAACGGGTAAGTCATGTATAATTACTCCTATTTCCCGCAAAGCATCGCAGCTGATGTAGTCATACCTTTGCAGTGAGCTTTTGTGGGCTGTCTACGCTTTCATTCAGGCTGCAGAGAACACGTCAAACAAGTCCTACATCGATCTCGCCAAGAAGTGGCAATCTTGGATGGACTATACCAAGACCACTGCAGCTCACGTATGAAATTATTTAAGAACCTCATTCAAATTTGGATATCTGCTAATTTTCGTGTCTGTTCCTAATAGATTTTCTACCGAGGCGAGGGTAAAGTTTGTGCTGTCACCGCCATCAAGAACCAGTCGCTTCCTGTCTACCACCCCGAGCAGACTTATGCCTGCGAAGGTACCAGCTATCTCAATGATCCATACGAGGGAGAGCTCTTTACCTGGTGGCTCCAGTTTTTCGGCGGTCTTTCTGATGCCGACATTGAAACCCTTTGGGAATATAAGAGACCCCAGTTGGTGAGCGTGGACTATCACATTGGGAATGTTGGACCGATCACCGTCCAGAAAGGTAATACTTATCCATTTCCCCATTGGAAAAGTAATGGGACTGAGATTAACTCTGTATAATATAGGTTATTGGTTCTCCAGTCATGAGACCTGGAAGGCGTTGGAGATGCCCTACTATGATATTGACATCGTTCGGTGAGTTATGATTACACGTCTACCTCACTTCAGCCTGTAGCAAGTACTGACATGACAATCTAAAGCCGCGTCTTCCAAAATGCTGAGCGTGTTCGCACTTGCAACTCAGTTGTCACTCAAGTCCCTGGAATGTTCGCTTCCATCAACAACGTCACTGATCCAGCCACTGGCGACGTGGTCGGATACATTTCCAATGCTGGCATTCCCTCCATCTCAAACCAGACGGTTCAGGAACTCGATGTGATCACTCCTTATAGTGTCTTCCCTACCGTATTGTTTGATAAGGGTGTCGGAATGGCTTGGTGGAGAAACATGGCCATTGCTAAGAAGATGCAAAGTCAGTATTGCCTTGTTTATCTGCCTGCAAAACCCAATTCATGTATGCCTTTACTAACCCCGCCGAGCAGACATTTATGGAAGCACCGAGTCTACCCGTCGTGATGGAACCGGAGTCTCCGCTCTCCTTACCTGGGACAGCAAGGTCAGCACTGTTAATGCTATTCTTGGTGGTGTTTCCGGTCTGGTTAGTCAGAAAATGAAGGCTGAGAATATCTACAACACCTTTGTCGAGAGAATCGAGGTATGATATTAACCGAACTTTTATTCAAATTGCTAAGCGAAAACAAACTAACAAATTTCTTCACAGGCCGAGTACTCGCGTGTCTTCAAGGACTTGAAGGGCGAGCATGTTCCATTTTGCCTGCCTCGGGAGACTGTTCCTGATACTGGACTCGTTGACTTCACTACCTGTAACTAAAAGTTCTGCCTTGGGCGGCATATTAGTTTTGCAATACCATAACTACTTAGATGGAAACTACTTCTGAAAGTATCCAACTGTATTTCTTTCACGCATTCCAGTAGTCCAATCTCGTCTACTACCACGACCCAGAAAAGTAAATACATAATTATCGGATCTTCATTGCCTCCTCCACCTCGAGTCCGTCCAAATATGCACTAATATACGAAGGACAAGGGCTCTCCTGACAGAACAATCGATATCAGACAGCCTCACGAGGCTCAATTACTAAGGGTGTCGAGATCGAAGATCGCGCGTCAGCTACTCTTTATTGAGATGATCACATCGGCCTTTTTCCAGGGCATTAAGCATCGGCTCATGTCACTCTTAGCTACCGTGCATGACACTCCTAGTGGAAGGATTTCAAGAACGGCATTATGGCTATTTGCGAGTGGCCAGAAGTTCTGGCGGATTCACTAGGACAAGGTTACTGCTTTCAGTAAGTCATGAAGACAATCCTGGGAAGATCACATACAGCTGGCCTGTGCCGGGAACAACACAAGGTATTGACGTACTAGTATGCCTGTCACCCTGAATCAAGTGCATGTATCATGTATGGCTTCTGAAATCCGGTTAAACGATACTACGCTCCTGCTACGTATGTAGCCACTAATTACATTCTGTGCATCCATCAGCTGTGCGCCTCGTCACCTTGCTGAGGCTTGACTAGAGGGCCCATCAAAGGTAGTCGGACACAGATGCTAGTAAGTATCCCGTGATCCTCCACGAAAAGCCTCCAAACATAATCCTGCGTGGTAGGAACAGAAGGCGCCAAGGATGTTTTGCCATTGGATGTGTAGCGTAACCCTAGGGTCTCAGAACTAAATATCGTCAGATATTATTCGACTACTGAAATATTTGAGATCTGTATATCAAGATACTGGACTAACCGAAACTGGCTGATTCAAGTCGTATTCCCCACCAACTGACAATTGTGGGATTTGAGAATAGTGCTGTTGGATGAGGTATCTTGTGTTTGCTAGAACCTACAGAAAAAAACGTAAGTATAAGCACCACGATCACAGATCTAAATAGACTGTTGACTTACATCGAGATAGGACTGTTGCGGATTTTCTCTCATCGCATTCATGAAAGCCCAAGACATCGCGCCCGTTGCACGTCCTCGTATACTTGTATCTGCAGAAGTCTGATCGTCCGCGCAACCGCTGAACATCCAAGCATCTTTAGCCTCATTGCGCCAACCTTCGTGAAAGCCTTCATCGACAAGGCCCTGTTCATCTGCCTCTGGTTGATGATGCAAACTGTGGAAAAATGTCGCGGCTTCGGCTACAAACGAACGCGCATCGTCGAGTCTGTCCATGCTAAATCCGCCTTGGAGCAGGCTGGATGCCTGCATAGCCAGATTTACACCCTCTTTGAGATTATTGACCATATTGATGTTACCATCTGCATCGGGACGATATGTGTAAGGGAGCTCAACGGCCGAGCCGGAGTGGCAACAGTCGAAAAGAATTGTTAGTCGTGCATATGGGTTCATTGGAGAGATGATAAGTTGATGTAGCTGTATACCGGATGAGTACAATCTTACTTTCCGCAGCGTAAAGATATAGGAGCCATCGCCTGCCGCTTTGTATTCCTATGAGCTATGTGCGTGTGGGTAACTTACTGTACTGCTGGTGATTTGCCCGTTTGTCTCAAAGTCGACCGGGCAGATTGTGTCGTTGAATCTTCTTAGATTAGCTTGCAGTCAACATTCAGTAGACATTTAAGAAAAGATCTTCATACCCGGACTCTCTGTCTCCGTAGTCGTCCGCTACCTGGCCTGTTTACCACCATCAGTCAATCCTAGTGTAACGTAGTCTCCCTCGGATCAGTACGTACCGCCGTGACCCGAGTACGACAACCATACTGAATCTCCTGGGTTGTTGTATGATACCAGCCATTTGAACGCAGAAACCAGATTTTGACCAGTAGGATAGAATGGCGTTCCTTCATGTTTGGGCTCGTCTGTCAACATGACCATGTCACGCTGATCGGCTGAAAACCCCCGTTCTTCGACGAGGAATTGGCGGATATTGTACGCATCATTGATGCAGCCTTTCAATGCGTGTTCAGAGCCATAGTAGTTGATTCCAATGATAAGTGCTTTTCGGCGGGGCATGTTTCTTTATGTTTGATTGTCCTTCTCCGCGACGAACTGATTTGTTATGCCTGCTCTTCCCCAGGGCTGTCCACAGGCAATATAGTCCAGAATGAGTGGCGTTGCGTGTTAAGATGTTATAATTCTATATATTTAAGAATCAAGACCCAGGACAGAAAGAGCAATATCCAAATAGCTGCGGGGTTGAATCGGTAAAGTTTTTGCGGAGGACTCCGATTGGTGGCCTTCCCTCAGGCACATGGGAACGTGGGCTTTGTATGGATACCCGCTCGGTCCGTCCCTTATTTCTATTTATACCTGGTACTGGTAATACTACAACTCTAAGAAGTCAGCAAACTGGGAAATGGGATGCATTTGAAGGCAGTCACGAAGACGGGACTAGGCTGTGTACAAACACGACGGCTGCAACGGTATAGGGAGGAGATTACAGGACAGTACGTCGATTTCTTTCCTTTGTTGTATCTTGTCCTACCTAAAACACCTTCTAAATCTAGGTATCTCCCAAGACCTTTCGAGTTCTTTCACTCATCCCTGTTTCTCTTTCATTCAAAATCTTGAACCCTGCTCAATTTTCCCTCAACATTACAAAACAATACATCTAACATGGCTGACGGTGGTGTCCTCCTTGTTGGTAGCATTCCGCTCTCCTCTGCTGAAAAGTCTTCAGGAGAACAGCTGCTGCTCTGTCAGGTCGTTTGAAATCTATGCCCGATGGCGAAGCCGGAGTTAGAGAAAATTTCATTCGTTGGCGGATTGGCCGCTTTCCGAAAGAGACTATCCGCAAATTTATCGGAGGAGTCGATTTGCCAGCTGGCCATTCAGGGCTTTTCACCCAAGAGTCCATCCTACCAACTCTTTATGATAATGCTGCGCTAAAGTCCTATGCAGCCTTAACGAGAGCCCGAGAGCAAGGCATCATCCCCAATAGCTTACGCTTCCAGAGTCTCGCTGCCCACACCCCTCAACCCAGCGCACGGCCACACAATGCCCGAGTTCCATTGTCGAATGTAACCACTGTACGAGAAGCGGCTTCTCAAATCACTCGAGGCTATCATTGAAAACATCCTCGCGGAGGATCTTGCGTTGCAATGGGACCTCAGCTTCGAGACGATCATGTTAGAGGTTGAAGAGGGGCGTGTGACAGATCTGCTCTTTATCCCCTATTTCTCTCCAATCAAAGAAGCGATACTTGAGCGTATTAAATGCATCTGTGAGCCTACCCCCGACCATGTACCTCTTGGATTCCATTTTTGCTATGGTGATCTGTATCATAAACATTTCATCGAGCTGGAGGATATGACACTATTGGTCGATATTGCAAACAGGATCATTGAACATGTCAACCACCCTGTGTCATGGATTCACATGCCCGTACCGAAGGACAGAGACGATTTTATGTACTTTGCGCCGCTGAAGAACCTGAATATTCCCACCAGCACAAAAGTATATCTTGGTTTAGTGTCTTCCAACGACGAGGAGGACACAAGAAAATGCATTAAGGCTGCTCAGGCGGTGCTTCCCAGTTTCGGCGTTGCTACAGAGTGTGGAATGGGCAGAACGCCAAACGAAGAGCTAGATAGTATTCTGCAGATGTCCGAAGCTGTGACAAAACCTGTCGTTTGTCTCTAGGATAGACGGCTTGGAAAGTTGTAGGAAGGGGAATGGCGTATTTGGAGTGTTTCTCTCCAAAGTCGTATATCTGAATTTTGCTACTATCAATTACATGCGAGATCCCAATGACTGATTTACATATTTACTCTTTACCCAAACCACCCATATTCCGAATTCAGAGATAAAGGATGCTTCGTGTTACATTCATGTTTATGAATCTTGCGCTTTGCAATTCGGGACGTAGCTGAAGCAATACATACGTACTAGTTAGGTGGCATAAATCATCATTTATTTGGTGTATGTTTCATCATCGTATATACAAGTGACCGCACCAAGTCACTCTCATAAATATGCAAAGCAACCTTGGAACTCTTCCAATAATGCAGACAAAATTTCGCCCATCCGAAACACCAATTCTGATAACCGAGAGGATCATAACAGAGCATCAACATTAAAATACAAAGAATAACAGCAAATCTCAAAGATCAACATGCTCTAATCTAGATCTCGAGCTCAAGAGGTCACGCAATTCGCCTGTCTCTAAATCAGCACTTTGGACTAGCCCTGCAGGTGCTGTGACAAAGGTGAGACGGGCGTCGGCACTATTGAAGGAATTAAAAGAATGTTTGTCGTTTTCGTCGGTCTTGGGGCATTGCCTTCTTTTTTCAGCGTGAGGGGAAGATGATGTGCCTTTGGAGTTTGATCCGGCGGAGGAGTTGGTACGAGATCTCAGCCAGCTCATCACAGTTGTGCCGTGGTGCTCAAGGAAGGCTGGGAAAGTAAGGAGACAGCAACAGATAAAACCGAAACTGAGTTCAAGGAAGCTGTATGCCGTATTAGTACCATGTATATATACTTCCTGATACTCCCATTCTCTTTTTTTAAGATCCCGAAGACTTACGAGTAAATAGCAAAACTGGACAAATCCCATGAAGGATCAGTAGATTTAAAAACAATCGGAGTTTTAGCAAGACGAGTAATGCTTAGGGAAACCACACTATAATAGTCGTTAGTTTAATTGCACGACCTCATCGACTCAAGGTAAGGTCCATTGATGAATAGGCGACATCACTCACATAACACCCAAGCCAAAAACAGCGGACACTCGCAACTTCTTCGCCGTGGTCAGGTTCATAGACCAAACGGTTGGCATTGGAACCACGAGCACAAAGAAATCTGTGGCAACGTTGAATGCTCCAGACGAATATGCGAGGACCATTGCAGGTAAGCATTGTCCGTTCACGGTCTTGTCCCAGTGTCGATGAATAGGTTGACAATCAAGAATCGACATCATCAGCAGGACGACATATACTAATGAAACAAACACCACACCGGTCCACATGACTGGAGTGACTCGCTGGAATGGACCGAAGATACGGATATAGAGGAGCAGATAGGATAGTTTCACAGTGCCGGAGACTACGAGGTAGCACCATTCCGCCCACACTTCGAGCTATTGACCATGTGTTAGTCATACGTGTTCTGGTTTTTGAGATATCGAAATGGATTACCTTCGAGCCATGAGTTAGCATAGGAAGAGTAATGTCCCAAATATGGCGTCCTGCGTAATAGTTGCCGCCTGTATTGGAATTTTGTATTAGTTGATGATCGGACTCTTTATTTATTAAAGAGAAGAAACATACAATCCAACATAAGTCCAGAATATGTGACGAGAAATGCCTGTTTATGAGTGATCGAGTTAGTGTCCCAATTCCAAGTCTCATTCCCTCATTTCTTCGCCAATTGCATCAAACGTAGGACTTACAAATCCAGCAATACAAAAGGCTGTTGACCGTGGACAAAGAGTTAGCGAGATTCTCGTGTGGGCATCACAGTGGCTGGATATGTGACATGAGGGACTTACCATCGTCAAATCCAAACGAACGGTTAATCGTTGTTCGTGTGTACATGCGAACTGCTAAGCATACAGCGCACGCGAGCAACATAACGGTGTACATCGCGATATTCGCAGCGGTCTGAGTTGGCGGATCAACGAAGTTGACTGTTTGACCTGCCGGAGCCGGCTTAATACCGACTTGTGTGGACATGATTTCGGTTATGGTACGAAGGAAACATCAAACGTGCCGTAAAAATATTTCAAGTACAGTAGCAGAAGGAAGATTAAAAAAGATCGAAGATGATAAGGTTAGATGACGAAGTCGAAATCAATCGCACAGTGGCCCAACTTGAATTTTGCGAGTAAGTCGAGTTGCGAGGATTGACTTGAAAAATGCGCATCAAGTGCCGAAGTGTAATAGAAATACTGTATGGATAATCGATACTAATATTCTTTCAATCAGACCGGTGCAGAACGTTGGGAGTCATAGTAGTAGGTAGTACCGATAGTTTGGTCTGCGGCACCGCTGCTGATCGTGAAGATATGGGGAGGGGGGATTCGTTCTGCCACTTCCACACACACTTTTAAATCAATCCGTCGGTATGAAGATCTCAACTCATCCGGTCCACAGCTCACATGCGTGTAGTCACTTCTAACTACGACGTGCCGGGTGTAGTTTATCACTACGTACTCCGTACAATCGAAGAAAAGAAGGAAGGACAGTCTTTTGAAAGTTGACAGTGACGTTTGTGGGAAAGTATTAGTGTCCTCACTAACTCACCCTAGGGACGCCATGTACCGACAGTATTCGTCTCTAGTATCCACATCAACGAATTCCTGCTGTTTGGTTCAATGGCACACAGCGAGTTCTACAAGGTAACAAGACCACTGGAAGATCAATGCGTCAGACCATTGGCTAGTTAGAAGGTCAGGAACGAATGACAAATCTGATTTAAGGCACATCCCTTGAAAGTCTAGCCACCTTTGGCTGAAGAAAACCTGACAAGTGTACTCCATACTTTAGGGACCGTGCCGTAAAGACGGAGCTATCCTAACCTATTCAAGGATTGGTCCTGGCCTGTCTTATGGTGATTTAACTGCAATACTACATCCGCCATCCATGTCTTTCTTGACAAGGTGAGAATGCCACACTTTGGCCCCCAAATAACTAGGAAACTGGCCGTGCTTACCAAAGTTACGGTACGAGGTACGAAGCGTGTATCGTGGCATTTGCAGGATGGGGGCCAAGCCATGAGGAGATCTGCAGCTTAAGGGACTGGGCCAATTACAATATGTGCTCTCGCAGCCGGAAGAATCCATCCCAAATCCCTGCTTAAACGGGCATGTCGTGCATTGGGAGAGTGGGAGACTGGCACAATGAGGTTACACTTTTCCTCCACTTCTATCAACAATTGTGTGGGCCCAAGGAGCTTAATGTATATTTAATCATTTAAGGAAATGCTCTGGATGACCGGCCGCTCTGTTTCACAGAAAAGCTTTGATTTCTTACGTTTTTGGGTTTAGAGGCACGGCAAGTAAGCCCACCTGGCACCAAAACGTGCCTAGTTTACGACCTATCAACCTATGAGACTTGACTGCTACTTTTTCGTTCGACCGAAATATCCACTCCCCTTTATCTATGCCTGATGATTGATTGGTGATAACAACTCACTAAACCCAGCTACAACGTGCGAGGCTGGCCTTTTCAATTACCATAAATGCGTACGTAGCTGAGTCGAAACCTGAACTCCGTGCAGAAGTTTGTAGTTCATACCCCGTGCCGCAATAAAATACAGTTATAAAATCTGCATGCCTGGAGGTACAAGCGCAAGCTGATACTGTGCAGTGTGTTCGTAGATATAATTGACTCTGCTACTGCATGATGAAGTGAGTGATAACAACATGCCGATCACCCTGCAGATATAATTAGAACTCTCGAAGATCATCAGATGCCCGGATGCCTAAGCAAAGCTTCCGCGTATGGCATTCCGAGTATAGCATTCGCCCGTGTTTCAAGAGATGGTGACATGTGTAGCGCTACATTCCGATACTCAAATCATCCTTGTTATCCACTCTTGAAACATGGCTTCATGGGGTGGAACGATTCAGTTGGGAGCGCCCGCATCATGCACTACGTAGTACAGTACGTAGTATCACTGCTACTTAGTACGTACTACGAGAGCGGGAGAATTGCAGGGCACATCTTCTGTCAGACGAGCTCGTCGAGACATTAATTGCCAGTCCTTGCCTGGCAATTGGCTCGGCAGATGCTGAACAGTAATAATTTGCAAGATACAGACAGAGGACTTATCAAATATTGGTACAAGGAATGGACGCCTCGATTGTATCCCAGCATGTAACTACAGATTTCGACAAGGTGTAGGGGGGTTATATCACGCGCATATGCATATGTATGTGCTGTACTGCGTACCCATGAACAAGGACAAGGATAATGAATAAGCATATTTACACTTCAAGTCTCGAATTAGATGTTTGTTGGTGACGAGAATCGATTGTTTCAAGAGGTTTAGATGGTGCGATTTACATCTTCGTAGGATCGGTCCTCTCATTCGACAAACTTTCAAATTTCCACAAAACAAGTTCGCAATACTTCGACTGAGATTCCACGTACATATTTAGGTCAACTCGGCGCCCATCGTCTCAATTCACATTGTACGTAGTATGTTGAAAGTGCGATGTATGAACGATACGAGGATATAAAATAACGGTCTATGCTCTTCGGTAATACTTTCCAGAACGACAAATCAAAACCATGAAAATCTAACGCAGCTGTTCGCCGCCGACTGTGACGTTCAACAAATCCGAGTTCTGCCGCACATGAAAAGGAGAGGGGCTGTTCGAGTCATTTGATGGATACTTCTTGCTGTTGTGGCTGTAGCTATCAGGCTTTGCGTGATTGTTGGTCTGTGGTTTATGATCCGACTGAGTCACTTGTGGCTGCTGTTTGACTGGACCTTGCTGGCCTAGATTCTCGTTTCGAATATAATCTGATAGAAAGATGTCGTTTCGCTCCACTTCCTGTGGATGATAACGTGGACAGTATATACTCCAGACAAGATTTCCACTGACACTATACGTGATAGCATCGGTGTATTGTCGCAAGTCTAGTGACAAATCGGTTCGTTTCTTAGTTTCTTCGGCAATTTTGACTGCACGGAAGACGGACTCCTTGATCTTTTCTCGACAGAGATCTTTGGCTTCAGATTCCGAGATTGAATATTCTTGCATCAAAACCCAGATGGCGTTGACGACAAGCGATTCTCCGGCCTTGGCCGCATCGTCTCGCTCCTTTTCCCATGAGTAGAGATCGTTGGTCAGTGCTAAAGCTTCCCAGGCAGGTCGATCCAGTTCCTTGCAAAGACTCATTTCATGCTCCGGAATTGTCAGACCCATACCGAATGTGATCAAACCAAACCAAAATCTTTGTGCCAGAAGTGTATAGTCAGTCCAAGGTACTCCTGACATCATTGATCAAAACCATGACCAAGGCGACAATGAACTTACAGCTCCCCTGCATCGCTTATTCGATAAGGTAAGTATTCATCTAGTCCGGAAAACGGCTCTGACCGCTTCCTGCTACTCTGGACTTGGACGAATTTCTGCCAATTTTTCATTGTAGTGATCGCTCGCTCTTTGTCGATAGCAATCATTTCTTTGAAAATCTGCCCCTGAATTTGCTTGACGCCTTCTCGCCGAAGTGCAACATCTTGTTTGTGACGGTCAGCTATATCCTTTCGCTGTTGCAGCAAAAAGCTACTCGCTCCAAACTCATCGAGGATCTCGCGGCGATTACTCGACTCCTGATAAATGTATAGCTTTAGTAATGTCCAAGCTCAACCTGGTAGCCTAGGTTCGCTGCTGATTGAGAGGCGTACCAGTTTCTGGTCAATGTCCTCCGTAATTGCATCTAAAAGGAACAACGTCAGCTCAAGGATCTTGTCGTTTCTAGCGAAGAGACTTACCGTCATATATGAACGCGAATTCGTTGGCATATGATAGAATTTCAAGTCTCTCGGGGAGTGTCTCTGGAATAGTCACACGAACAAAGCTGTAAGGATCGCCCAATGTGCCCCAGAACGGTTGATTCACTGGTGCCACCAGTTTGGCCCAGTCACGTTGGCATCGTAAAGCACCTTTGATCTCCCCATGAGGATCTTTATGTATGCGCAGCTCAATGCCATCGCAGAGACCATGAGTCTCGTACGTCTTTGGGTCAATATGTTCTGAGTAACGGAACTCCATCATGCCAATAATAAGGTAAGCTTGGCAAATATAGAACGGTCTCCACTAAAAAAGTGTGTCTGATGATTATCGTTTGAACTTTTGCTTCTCTTGCCTGATACTCTAAGTTCCTAGGTATAGCGACATATATCAATGACAGCAAGCTTACAGATCCAACGCACGCCTGGGTACCTGGGTATCGGAGATCTCTCAGCTTTGATATCCATCGGTACTCTGCAATCTTGGGGCAGCGCTATCTTTTCTCGGTACCTCCCTCTACTACGAATCGAAAGTGGGACAGACGCTCAGACCAGAGACTTGACAGCGTGGGCTAGTAGTATGAGTAGTATCCAGATTATAGAGCTTAGATTGAAAAGGTATCCTCTAAGCTAATTCGATTGGATTGCTACGGATACTGATTGCGGCGTATTACGGACGCCACGTCTCCTTGCAATCCAAATGGTATCAGGATTCAGCATAGCGACCACCGGAAAGTCTAAATTTCATCCGTATTGAGACAGAGGCTGATTCAGAATAAATTTCGATTGCCAGCGGTATGCCCTCTTACTGAAAATGTCAGCGAAGTTCTGCCGAGGAAGTCTGCGTGGTTCTCACATCTCAAGGTAATCAGAAAGAGCAGTGGCCGGTCGATCTATGCCCGTTGAGTGCTGTGGCCAACATTGGGAGGTATGTCACGCGAATCGCATCGGAGACTAGTCCCAAAGTCTTCTGAACGTGCCTCTCGATGCAAGTTGCTCAATGACATTTAGAAGCTTATCGCGACGTCAGCGTCAAAGTCAAAAGCTGGTGCTAATGGCATGCCCCTCCGTGGCGGCGCTTTAACGTGGACGATGGACATGGAGAGGTGTAAATATTGCTTCGACATGCGATGTCCGTGTTTATGATTGGCAGTAATTTATCCCCCTATGCACTTTTGATTGCGAAGTACGTAGATTGCGTATGTTCGGTGTCTGCGCCGTACGTATTTCAAAAAAAGTCTCACTGTTACTGCTCAGAGATCATGAAATTTTGGCCCCCAATTTGAGATTCGACATGTTGCTCCACCAACCCGCAGAGCTAAGCATGAAACTAAGCTTATATTGTACGTCTAACAAGCACGTTTCCACTATGGAGTTATACTACGCAGCGTCGTACTCAGCTGTTTATTCCACGGCCAAAATGGACTGAAAAGGAAACTTTAGGGCATACCATCTTAGTTAACTTCTTATCCACCCAATCCGGTGTATCAACAGCCCCGTATCAGCAACTAAAATGTTGGTCACAGTAAGCCTAGGTCCACAAAAACGACCCGGCCCTCATTTTTAGGTTTTAGCCCAGGGCCTTGAGTCCTTGACTTGTCGTGTCGCCGATGCACGATGCAGCTTAGACTCCTAAAATGTGATGTATAGAATCGACCCGGATCAAAAAGATCAATGATCAGGAGCAACAAGCATAACCATGACCCTGCACGCAAGACACGTGTCAGTAATATCCCGGAAGATGAGTGACTGCTGATTCATGATCTACAACAGCTATCGTCGCCCAGTGCCTGTCTCTAATGTGACAGTCGAGGCCATGATTTTCGTTTGTTAATCTATTTTGATGGCATCATTCCGTGCTGCTCCGGGTTCTGCAAATCGACCTACCTACTCCGGACTGCACTATCTATGTCTCATCGTCATGCGAGGTATTTAAGATGTTCTCGTTTATTATCTGTCCCGTGCTCTGCACTAGCATCGCTTTTTTGGGTCTCCATTGTGCGCCACATGCCACTGTATTGCTTGGATAGCTGGGCTCCACCGAAGTCCACGACAATCTTAACTTGCATGGTTTGAAGATCTAACCACAGCCCATGAAAACTAATTAAAGCCATGGGAGTATTTAGCACTGTAGATAGTACGCTGCTGTAGATCAGTGATCCGACAGTTAAGAATTCTCGTACGCAGAAAACAGGTTGATCATGAACGAGAGATAAGTTACTGTGCCGTAAATCGTTAGTTCTCCGTATATGTATGTACTACTATAGCGGCGTTTAGTGGTTACACATTGTTAATTTAAACTACTATTGATTCTCAGGCGCCACTTACATCTGATTAGCTAGGGAGACCACAGTTGAATTAGCTTTGCGCACATGGCTGCATCTATGGCCGGCGACTTAGACACCACATAACAATTTTAAGTAAACTTTCGTAGAAAGTTCCCATGAAAGACACTGTAGTACTTCCAGATAGGGAGCCCGATTACTCTACTGCTACTAAAAATAAAAAAAAAGGCAAACGTTACGAGGTTGAATAGATTGCAACGTGTCCCATGCGTACTAGTAACCACTGAACTTGATCTACAGCACCATTTTCTAATTACGTCGTCTATACTACTCCGTTTGCCTTGTCCTTATTTTATCGTTGTCATACATTCTCTCGAATTGAGAGCCCTATAGCGGTTCGTCAAGTTTCATCATCCATGAGAGTGATCTTGTGCGGATAACCTCAACACATTATGGATTCTCTAAGATCCTGCCTCCCCCCATTTGTCCAGGCGCATCCCGCCGCTAGTCTGGCCATTGTAGGAGCTGTATCATACATCATACATGGGATTGGATTGGTGATCTACCGGCTGTATTTCTCGCCTTTGGCGGGCTTCCCGGGCCCGAAGATCGCGGCCGCTACGCATTGGTATGAGTTTTATTACAACTTTTGGTTGCAAGGCAAATATATTTATCAGATTGAAAAGATGCATCAGAAATATGGTAGGAACATGCATTCCTTGACTTTGGCCCAATAGTTCGCAAGAAGGCGAGCGAGGTAATTTCTGTTGTTTGAGGCGAGAAGTATACTGACGTTGATCTTAGGACCAATTGTTCGAATCAATCCTGGTATTCTATGCATCAATGATCCTGATGCGTACGATGAGATCTATGTATCCGAGGCCAAACGGAAGACGAATAATTACCAACCTTTCAGTCAGGGGCTGGGGTTCGATGGTGGGCCCTTCCATTTGAATGATCTATTATGAGAAAGCTAACAATCAAGCAGGCTCTCATTTCTTGACTGAAGAGCATGATTTGCACCGACGAAGGAGAAAGCCATTGGAGCCATTCTTCTCTCGTTCGGGTGTTCTCCGTCTCCAGCCCCTGTTGGCCGAGACAATCGAGAAACTTGATTCACGCTTTGCCCAGGCAAAAGGCACTGGATCTGTTATACGCCTAGATCATGCATTCTTTGCCATGTCGGGTGATGTGGTTGGTAAACTGTGTTGGGCCGAAAAGGAGGACTTTTTGGATGAGCCTAACTTTTCTCCTGGATGGTACGTTTCAAACCACCGAAATGCTCCGAAGAGCGGTTGGACTAAAATTTCCAAATAGGTACAATCTTATTCATGGAATCATCAAGTCTATATATCTGTTTCAAATGTTCCCATGGATTGCGCAAGCTGCCAACAGTCTGCCTAAATTCCTCATTGCTCGATTATTGCCTCAGGCTTTGGTCTTTGATGATTTTGATAAGGTACAGTTTTCTCCTTGTCATCGTCAGCATACTCAGCTAACCCAAAGAAAAGATGACATTGCGCAATGTATCAATCGCCAAACAAGCCAAACTGGACAAGCCTGAGCGCGACCCCTTCAGACGAAAGTACCCATCTCTTTTTCACTGGATTGTCAACAGCGAAATGCCTGAATCTGAATTGGATGACCAGCGTCTCGCCAACGAGGCCCAGGTCATCATGTCAGCCGGAAGTACGAGCACTGCTCGTACTTTGAGCCATATTACATGCCACATCCTGTCTCGACCGGAAATTCGGAAACGACTTGGTGAAGAAGTTGCTCCGATTATGGCGGAATGGCCGGCGAAAGTACCTACTTGGGTTGAGCTGGAAGAATTGCCGTATTTGCAGGCTTGCATCAAAGAGGGTCTCCGGTAGGCACTTCCCTCAAATTTCCTGTGTGAAAGCAGGTTTACTAAATGCTATCCGACATACAGACACAGCTATGCAGTGATGCACCCTCTGCCACGGGTTTCACCAGACGTTCCTATTGAATACAAACAATGGACCATTCCTGCTGGTGTAAGCATTCCAATTTCCCTCAAGTTTAACATAATACTGAACAGTTACTAATTCCCTTGTAGGTTGCTGTTGCCATGTCTCCATACTTGATGCACACCGACACATCAGTATACTCCAAACCCTTTGAATTCACGCCCGAACGCTGGCTAGACGAGAATTTCAACCCTAACATGATGCGCAACTTTGTTCCATTCGCAAGAGGTATGTCTATTTTTCAATTAACTATCCCAGAAGCCGAATCACTAATGGGTGTTGTTCACAGGCTCCCGCAGATGTCTCGGTCAAAACCTAGCCATGGCAGAGCTCAGCCTTGCACTCGCCGTGTTTTTCAGACCGGGCGGTCCTCGCCTAGAGCTATTTGAGAGTGATACTTCTGACACGAATCATGTCCATGATTATGTGGTGCCGTTGCCGAGGTTGAATACGAAAGGTATTCGTGTCACTGTGAATTAGGTTCTATGCTTGAATGTGTGTGCCAATCATTAAGCGTATGTAGCGATTCGTTTCTCGATTATTTTGATTGTTTTCCAAGGTTCTTTTGGGTTTGGTATTATGAGTATTACTTCTACATAGGTTTTGATGAATATTTAGTTGGCGAGCCTTTCTATTTCTTCTATATTATAGATTATTGCGCCTGAGGACAATCACTATATCTTGGATCGTAAATATGCTGAAATACTAAATTGAACTCGTAAAATCGTCAATGGAGACTACTAGCAAGGAAACCTCTGAGCTAGTATATGTCTGTAATCAATCAGCACGGTGCTTCAATTTAACAAACAATGGTGGCTTGTGCCAAAGCGCAAATTCCTTTGGATCGTCCATCCAATCTCTGCTCTCTGCATCCAGCTCCATTTCAAAATGCCACATCATACGAGCTAGGATAGATCGGAGCTCAAAGTATGCCAGTCTTTGTGTAAAGTACACAGGTTAATTCATGAATTTCAGATAAAAGGTTGGCGAAATGCTGCTTACCCCTTGCCTATACATTGACGGGGACCAAGTGTGAATGGTTGGAGTACTGTTTTATCATCTCCTCGATACTTTGCAGGTGCATCAGGAAGCCATCGATCTGGGTCAAACGTGTCAGGAGAAGCAAAGTTGGTGCTGCTACGGTATGCAGACCACTGGTGTACGCCGACGGAGATCTGTAACAAGAAAATAGGCTCTGGTTAGTACCGTTCGTTCTGAGTATTGGAATACCATCATGAAGAAGGAAGAGTCATACCCCAGGTGGGACATATTTCCCCTCAATGAGAGCACCTCTCGGTCCTGTGATCCGTGGCAGGGTAGACGGAACCGGCGGATAACAACGAAAAGATTCCTGCAACACTGCCTCCATATATGGAAGTTTGCCTGAAGAAGTAACAGAACGCATTGTAATATCGTCTGCACGGGGAAAGGCTTCCCTGACTTCGCCCTTCAATCGATCCATACAGCTGGGATTTTGCAGCAGGTAGAAGATCGCTCCAGAGAGCAAGGTGGCTGTTGTCTCGGAGCCAGCGACTAGAAATACTCTACAAGTGCCGAGCAATTCCTGATAGGACATGCCGCGGTCATCATTATGGCGAAGGATCTAGAATGTGATGTTAGTACCAGTGACAGAATTTCCAATAACCCAGAATACTTACCTGGGTCATAAAGTCGCCCCTGTCGGTCTCCCGAGCGAGACGAGCATCGATCTTCTTTTGAGTGTACTCTAAATGAGCGGCTCTCTTGGCGGCAAATGAAGGTATGACTTTTTGCAGTAGAAGAAAGAGCAGTCCAACAATGAGATATGTTTCGGCGAAGCGTATAACTCCGAGAAATGCAATTGCCGAGAAGACGTTCCTATAATCGATTCTTAGTTTAGGGATATTTCAATCGAGCAAAATAGGAGCGCACCGCATCCATGGAGTATAATCGCCTTGTTCAAGGGCTCCAAACGGCTCACCAAGAGTCATATCCCTACGAACATTGTCGCCATTAGTCTTGTGTGTACTGATAGAACATGGCAACATACCCAATGATGTCGAAAGTGGCAAAGTTGAACCACGCAGCGATGTTCACTCGGCCCTTTTCAGGTCCATCAATTTGCTGTTTTAGTCTTTCTACCAATAGATCAAAGTATTTGGTCAATATCGGACTTTGCTCCAGGAGAGCGGTATCAGAAAATGCATGAGCGATCAGTTTGCGCATGCGGGTGTGGTCAGCTTGGTCAACAACTATTACCTCGTTAGATGTCAGATCTTATCTAATGTCTAAAGGGGAAAAAACCAAGGGTTCACCTAGGAGGTTTCGAGATGATCTCTTGTAGTAAGCCGGATGCTTGTCTAGCTCTGACCGATCAGGCTTGAGGCCATAAATGTCTGCAACAGATCATAGAACTATTCAGTAATCGGTGTACTATAAAACTGGAGCCGATTACAGACCTTTCCAAGCTTGTGAAGAGTTGTAAGATAACGTGTTTGGCGCCAGTCTGACAACAGAGCCGTACTTGTCATGTAAAGCTTTGGTGTCCTTGTATGCGGTACCTCTTAACAAGGATACAAGGTCCGGTAGCTGAAAAGCTGCTCTTAAAACCGGGCCTTGATGTTCAATATTAACATAATCCAACCCATGTGTTGGAGTGACACAAATTGAAAGGCCATACCAGGATATTTTCGGAGCGGATGCAAAAACACATTATACAACGCATTGGATATGATTGTGATAAAGTACTGCAATCAATTATTAGTGAAACACTGGATGTATTTGTTTTACTAAGCAATTTTACCACAGGAATAAACCCGATGAAAAGGGATTTGACCAGTAGCCACAGATTGGGCACAGCAAGCCATTCTGCGACGGTCATGGTCGGGGGACACAGCTATTGACCGTAGCAGGAGTTTATTTGCGATGTAATACTGAATCAGTCATGGGCATCACATATCAATATCGAAGAAATGGTAACGACATGCAAAGATAAATTAGTTTTTTGAATAGATTGTGTTCGATAATGGTGGTGGTGATAGATCGCTGTCCAAGCGGAGAATTGCAGATAACCGACAAAGAAGGGTGAACTAATAATACCATACGCCATCAATACACCGTAAAAAACCCGAGTATGCCTGTGAATGGGTGGCAAGACATCACGTTCAAGCTAGTCCAGCCGTGTTATTACAAAACCATACGGTGTATATATTACAGCACTTGAATTGGCTGCGTGACGCACTCATTTCCACCGTTTCCTTCTGTGCCTCGAATTTGGGGGCGATGCACCATGCAGATCAATCAACTAGCACACCCACTTTTGAGGTACATTTTGGCCTTGTAACTTGTATGATGTATTGATGCAGTTTCTCTTTACGTGCATCACTTCCAGTCTGTGTTCCCCTGTCGACATTCCGGCGCCATAGCACCTGTTAGTCGTTACTTCAGCTTCGCAGCCACGGTGGAGAATGTAAGCATGTTGACCAACGCACTATTTTGGTGACTTGTCTCCATTTGGAAAGGAGTACGAGACTACCTATCGCCCGCTAGTTCTAGCAATCAAAAAGACCAGCGGGTGGACACTGAACAAGCATGTTGTTCCGGTAGCTAAAGCTCCAGACCGACAACTTTATCCATCCTTTCATCTTTTTGAGAATCTCCATCGGAAAAGCGACAATTGTCAAATCAATCGTCTTATCAATATCCAGAAACTCTGGTTCCTCTGCAACTGCCTGTCGCTTTAGACAACAACAATAAAAACAACCACCGCCAGTTAGCATCCGCGCCGCATCATATTGTTAATCTTAGCACCACTTCAACGCTATTCCAACACGTTCCCAACATCACCATGGGTGCTATGTGGTCTCAATTTTTCCCGCCTCAACCAACTTTGACAGAGGCCAACCTTCCCAGTCAAAAGGGCAAGGTCTTCATAGTTACCGGCGGCTACTCGGGCGTTGGCTATGAGCTCGTCACTATGTTATATCAAGCCGGGGGCAAAGTATACCTTGCAGGCCGCTCGGAAGAGAAAGCAAATGCTGCCATAGCCGAAATCAAGGCTCTCTCGACAAAAGACTCGTCTGAAGTCGGAGAAATTGTTTTTCTGCATCTTTTGCTAGACGACTTGACTACCATCAAACCTGCCGTGGAGAAATTCACCTCTGCCGAATCGAGACTGGATGTTTTATTCAACAACGCAGGTGTCTCTAACCCGCCCAAGGGTTCTGTTTCTGTGCAGGGCTATGAACTCCAACTAGCTACCAACGTCCTTGGACCCCATTTGTTCACTCAATTACTACTGCCAACCCTTCGAAACACAGCCAAATCGCTTCCTCCAGGTAGTGTGCGCGTTATCTTCACAAGCTCCATCGCCGACCAAGTGCAGGCACCTAAGCATGGAATTGAGCTATCAGAGCTCGAAAAGCCAAATCCCGACCCTCAACACAACTATACTCTCTCCAAATTGGGTAATTGGTACTTGGCCGATGCGCTCGCTAAGCAAGCAGGCGGCGATGGAATTCTGACCGTCACTCAAAATCCGGGCAATCTGAGGAGTAATCTGACCCGCCATCTTCCGTCCTATGTGACCATACTTGCTAGTCCATTGCTGCATCATGCTAGGAAAGGCGCATACACTGAGCTTTGGGCCGGACTGTCGCCGGAACTGAAGATTGAAGATAACGGCAAATATGTTGTGCCTTGGGGTCGTGTTCACCCGAATCCCAGGCAGGATCTTATGTCTACTATGAAGAGCAAGGAAGACGGCGGCAACGGCGTCGCTGCAGCCTTTATCGAATTTGCAGATAAATCAGTTGCAGAGTTCAAATAGTTCTATCGCTTTGTCAATTTCTGTTTTCCTGCTTCACACTTGGGTACCACTTTCTGTTCCATGTTTTCATTTACCAATGCTTTGGAAATTGTTGTATTTGAACTATACATTTATTTGAGATGGACAAGGATAGTCATAATTGTCAAAAATAATCCTTATTGTTCACTTCCTCTACCTTGCCATGAACCTCTTCTACCTCAACCAAGTAATAATCATATACAACTCCTTATTCTAAACTCGTTACCTTTCTGATCAGTTCCAAAGAGTAGGACAATAATATCTCAATGTTGCTCCATATGTAATGACGCCTAGCATACACTCAGAACTCGGATAGCTATTCAACTTGTCTAGCAACTACCTCGACATCGAAGACCTGCTCACATTTTCAAGGCGTAATCATTGAATAAACATTTAGACCTTGAGTACTCTCCATGATCGGAGCGTATAGAAAGTAAGGTATTGTGTCTAACTACCATTCTAGTAGATTCAGGCATACTTAGGGCTAGTATTAAATGTCTATTCACATGAAATTGACTGAATTTCAATCTCGTAAATAAAGGGCATTGTTATAGGAATCAAGCATTCACAGAGCCTGTTATATTCCGGCATCTTCTATTAACCCTATTCTCTCTATGCCCTTTGTTATTATCATATTGGTCTACGCAGCCTCAACCTCGTCGAGCCCCAACAATCTCCTTGAACTGGCGACTAAGCAATTCACTTATTCACCTAAGAGCAACGATGTCATTTCACGATTTCCCAACAAAACAGTGAGGAAATTATTATAAATACCCCCCTTATTTCTTCTTCCTCCTTGACTTCCTTTCCTCGATCTCACCAAGCTCCTCTACACTCCATTCTGAGGTCACGTCCATCGTCCTCATTCTCTCGTTTGCATCAGCTTTTCAGGTATCCTGATAGACTCTTTTCGATAATCCTCATCCTCTTCAACAACCACCTTCCTCTCCTTCTTTGACTTACTTCGTGTTTCGACTCGTGAGACAGACCTGCCAACTCGATACCCCTCGAACAAATCAAACCCCAAAAGGAAGAATAGTCATTCATCATGAACGGCGCGTCCTCCAGGCCAAACTACCAATTTGGAGTTGAGCTTGAGGTCTTCCTTGAGTTTAAAATTGTGTATCAAAATGACGCAGAAGACGGAACAATGAAGGACAAGTGGGAAGAACTAGCGGATCACATCGTTCAATTCTACGACAACGCCGTCTCTCCTCTACTCGGGCGCAGGAGCAATTGTCCTAGAATGGTGCGTTTAACTCCATCTCAGATGAATCACTCTCCTCGCTGGGAATACGCCAACCCTTGGCAGATTAAAGACGAGCCTAGTCTCTACATGTACGGTATTGAACAACCTGGCGGTTGTAAGTGATAGCAATCTGAAACCTCACTTTATTGACACAGGTTTCTGACTCACGATAATCCGTTTAGGGCCCTTCGAATTCGCTTCGCCGATTTTTGACTATGCGTTAATGATGGGTCTTGATCGCATTCGCCGTGGCTCTTGCCGTTACATCTATCCCTGGGTGACTTCTATCAAGAAGTTGTTCGAAGTCCTCGAGGATCAGGCTATTGTCTTGGAAAATGATAAGTGCGCGTTGCAAGTCAGTGTATCCGCCAATGACCAGTACGGATGGGACAGCTTGGATCAAGTAAAGTCTCTCTCCAAGAGCATACTCTATTTTGAGCGTGCTATTCGTTCTTTCCTCCCTCAGCATCGCCAAGACAACGACTACGCCAAGTGGAACGGATCTCCTACCCAGGTCACAAGCACAACCACTTACATGAACCCTCAGTTTCCGAGTGTTTCAAACATCGAATCCCGCATTGCACTGGTCGATGCATGCACCACCGTGGAAGACTTGGTTAAGCTTATGAACAATGGACACAAGCGCTGGTCCTGGAACTTTACTGAACTCGAGAGATATCCAAACTCAAACTTCCTCCAGGGCCGGGTCGAGTTCCGCAGCCCCCCCGGCGTGGTCAACTGGAGTGAATGTGTTGCTTGGGTCCATTTTACGGTGGAGTTCCTACATGCTGCCATTTCGACGAATGCAACAATGCATCGTCTTGAGCAGTTTGAGCGTGACTTGGGGGGGCTCATAAAGTTCCTCGACTCGGTACCTCCACTCCTGACAAGGGGCTTGAAGGCGACCTACCGTCGTGAGCTTACATTTCCCGATCACTGGATTCCGGACATCGAACCAATTCTTTGAGAGACCGGTTTGAAACAAATTTTTCTAAAGGGGCAGGAGGATGCTTGTTGCTTCAGTGAAAGGCATTGTGGCTTTGGGATTTGCTTATGCGTTATGACATTACGACAAGAAACCTGAAACAAAGACAAAAAAAAAGAGTGTTTTTAGCTAGAGACAAAGTTTGCAGACAGTAATGAAATCAGAAAGATAGCTCCTTAAATATCTTCATCCGCATTATAATTAACTCTACAGGACGAGCACCCTACAACCCCGTCGCTTTGAAGTCATTCCAAGTTCACCTCAATTGTACCAATTCCCATCAAGCTCAACCTCACCTCCATCTTCAACAAGCTTCAAGAGATTCTCAAAATTCCACGGCTCGTAAACGTGTCCTTTCGGAATATTCGTATTCTGAAATGAAGTCCCATTCTTCAGTGCAGATAGTGCCTCATGGAACCTCTCTGCGGCGTATTGTTCCGGGTCATGTTTCACTACCCACGGAGCCATGAGCGCTTTCACGTACTTGGGTATAGGAGTGAAGTCTCCTGCAGTTTGATTGTCGTTGTCTTTCTGGCCGTAGCCAGTGGCTTGGTTGATGATTCCCACCTTTTGGAGGCAGGATACACGCTCAAATCTATGATCAACTTGTCAATCTCGTCTTCTGTATACTGGGACCTGATGAATAACGGGTACTTGCCTAAGCTTGTTGTGCACTTTAGTTGCGTCTCCAATATTGTCTTTGCCGGCAATCGCAAGACATTTGGCGAGTGAGATTGCGTCTTCCATGGCTTGATTTGCCCCGTTTCCAGACGAAGGAAGAAATGTATGAGCGGCATCACCGATCTGAACTATATGTCCGCTCTTCGATGTCCAGGTAGGCTGTGGATCACGCCAGACAAGCTCAAAGTTGAGGAGTTTGTCCTGAGGAGTCATCAAAATCACGCGATTGGCGTACTCCGGCCAGCCTTCGATTTTTGAGGTGGTGTCATCGATCACTTGTTGTGGTGAAATGTACTTTGACCATGACTCTGCCGATGTTTGGGATGCCTGTGTCTTTCAGTGCTTGGTCAAAATTTGTAAAGGATATTTCAAACCTTGTGTCTAAGACTCCATCCCATCTCAGTTTGGGTTCGTCCAAAGGTGGCAGCGATGCCCTTCCTGAACAACGGTCAGAGCTCTACGAAAGAATAGAATGGATACACTAAGAAAACACTGCACAAACTTACCCAATCCATAGTTCAGCAACAGGACTACCATCCGGCAGCAACTTAAACCTTTCCGCTAGTTCAGGATCAGACAGGATGAGCTCGATAGGGAATGCGGCTCTGTATATGGCATGTCCCGTCGAACGAGCAGGCACTTCATGTCCCAACGTGGCCTTTGTGGAATGGCCACCGACTCCATCCGCAGCAATAACCACGTCTGCTTCTATTAATTCTCCCGTGTCGAGTTCCACAACCGCGTTCGTCTTATGTTTGGCATCAGCATCGATATAGCGTATAGCCCGCTTGCCATACTGCACTTTTATGCCAATAATTTCCAGCTGCGTTTCCAGCATAAGATGGAAATTGGGACGCGAATGGCGATATATCTGCTTTGATGGCCCCTTTTTATCTTCCGCGCCTTTACTTTCACTGATCTCCAACTTGACCGGCTCCGTGACTCGTTCCCCTTTATTGTTGTGCCATGCGAGGTATGGATGGAAGGCGATCTCTTCGTTTTTCTTGGCCATATAAGGCCAGTTACGGAACGATCGGATGATGTTGTAGGAGATACTAAATCCATCACCTTGTGACTCGTTAGCCTTAGCTGTGACAGATATTGTCAAGTTTGGGTATACATTACCTGACGTGTTTCGAGAAGGAGACCGCTCGATGATCTGCACGTCGATGCCTTGACGCCATAGTTCAAGAGCGCATAGAAGGCCTGCAACACCGGCACCAACAACAAGCGCATATATGCCAACGGGGGAACTTCGTGGTGGGAGAGAAGGGGTTTCTGTAGAGCCCATGGTTTCAGTACGCTAGAATCGCGGAACGTAATTCGGGTTTAACAAAGTCAATCAAGTGTCGAGATAGAAGATTAATCGATTTATATTCTCAATATGTGCTTTTGACGTCCAGCTCCAACTTTTATATCCCAACCAAGCACGATTCTCAAAATGGAAATGCGAGATGCGAGCTCCAAAAGGGTATAGCGTGGCGATCAGTAAACTCCTGAACCAATAGGGGTACTTCAGTTGCTCTCTCGCATTCCCTTTTAGGAAGTTAATCCTTCTGGAACTGGGAGTTTCCATTATGGCTTTTTATACGGGAATAAGTGCTAAATATGAACTAAAAGACTTTATAGAAGACTGCATACGTAATTGCAATCTGGCCATATGATCATGCAAAAAGTGGCCGGAAATACCATTCTGAATCAAACCAGATGTCCACGGGTGCTGTCCTACACTGGCGGTCTATTAAGCAATACTCAAAAACACGTGCTAATATGGGAGTTTTGCGTTTTTGTAGGTAAATGAGGCGTTAAGTTACATCAAATATCGTCTCCGTGCCACATTCCATACCTGTCCCACACTCTCATGCTGTGTTGCCCTTGGGGCTCCAAAAGAGTAGCAGTAATAGTAGTGATAGGTCTCAGAGCTTACAACCTGGCTTGACCACGATTTTCCGGGATTAGATAGTTTGAACTAGGACCTTGCATATGCACTAAGCTACAGCTCAGGGCATGATTACGCCACATTCACTGCTACCGAGACAATCTTGATTATTTATTTAGTCATGACCTATGAGCCTTGGGTCAAGACTTAACAACGGATGCTCCGCAAGGCTCTCCCAAAACCCGATCTCAAAATCTAATGGCTGCTGATTAGGGTATCCCGACCAACCCGTATCCACTGGATCATGAGGCGTTATTAACGGCGCGGCTTGCATATCTGAGTCTAAGAAGCATTGAACTGTGTGCATAGCTTTTGATATCAATTCGTAGTTTGGTTCTCTTGGTCTGATTATTGATCCGGCTTGGAGTTCTGCGGCAAGGATCGTCAGATGCTGCAGTGTCCTAGGTCGTGTAACGCGTGGTGTGTTTGGAGTAGTGCGCTCTTTGAGCAGAGCTAGGAGGAGGATTCCTGCTGCGGGGAGACCGTAGTAGACAATCTGTTAAAGAGTAAGATAATCGTTAGTAGACTAAAGAAAAAAAGAGTGGGGTTAGCTGTACCTTCCATACGAGGGATGTTCCGGAATTTGTGAGCTGGTCTCGGAGGAGAATCATGTCCACCAGGATACAAAGTATCTGTTCTGCTACATCCACGATAGTAGGACTGGGTTCGTTAGGCGCGCGTAACAGAAGCATATTCAACAGGAAGAGCACGTGTAGGTGGTTTAGCTGCACTGAGCCGATGAAATCACGTTCGAAAGGATCCTGGGCACATTGCCTGATATTTGTACGGAGTTGGAAATATCGAGGAAGTGAGGAGAAATTCTGCTCGGCCATGGCCTTTATGGTACTGATTCCGTCAGAGTCTGATCAGTGGGAAAGGAAGATATAGGAAATATGAGGGAGACACACGCAATACGTTCAGAGAAATATTCCATGTCACTGGGCCGATTCCGTTGTAGACTGAATATATCCTCTTTAATACTCGCACACAATGCTGTCCATCGAGACTCGGCCATATAGCTTGCCTTTGTTAAAGGACTCCAGTGAGGAATGTCATAATCAATGTCCTGTTCAGTGGAGGATAATAGCCATACATCATCAGGTGGTGGACATGATGGAGCCTGAAAATGACAGAATTGCTTAAGCATGCGAGGTGGCCGGCCGACAAAGATGGCGACATTTTTGTCGGCAGAGTAAATAAGCGCAAAGACGGCCCTGCGTAGCTCGGTAAGAAATGGAGGTGTTCCGTGTTTTTCGTCCAGGTTTTCATGATAGCCGAGGGCGCAGATTGAAGATATCACGTCTCCTAGCTTACGCCATGAGTAGTAACCTGATGATATCATTAGATGGCGGTCGGTGAATAAAGAATAAGATGAGGAGAGGTACACACTATGGTCCCCATCTACGTACGAATGCACAATAAAGTTTTCGTACTGTAAGAAGAGTTGAAGGTCATTTAGGCAATCAAGGGACAGAGTGATCTCCAACGCATAGTCTGCTACCCTTGTACACAGCCTTCGGAGGTTATATGTCATCTCTTCAGTCGCATACAAAGATGGAAAGAACGAAATATCCATCGTGGCCCGGATGACTGCCGACACAAAGATTCCAAGCGCCTCCCACCGGATATTCTGGTACATAAACTGTGAGCAGAAGTCAGCAAAATTAGAGTTTTGAGTGTACTCCAGTGGTCGAGCTGAATTGGCGAGAAGCTGTTTTGCAAATGACAGATGCCAATCTTCGGTGGTCAATAGAGGGAGTTCAATGCCATCGATACAGTGATGTACAATAGCCCCCGTCAAAGCAAGGTTCGCTCCTTTAGCACACCATAGTTTCAACAATTCTTTCATGGCCGACAGAGAGAAGCTAGTGAAGAGAAGGTTCAGGGCATCTGCACATCGCTGAATGAGAAGTTCGTCGTCAGGTTGCGACCGGGGAGCTGCCCTGGGAGCGGTGCCGGCTTTGAGATGCGACGGGGAACTTTGATCATCGGGGGGTGTGATATGGTTGAAAATAGCCACATGGCTGGAGGACCCAATATAACCTGGATTTGGATATCGATTGCGTTCTCTAGGATAAGGAGAGGATCCCGGAGCGAGTGTGGGATCTGGAGAGGGAACAAAATCGGGACTAAACAATCGGAGGCTCATGTATTAGCAACCGGATGCATGCCTTAAATTGGTAGAATCAACCCTAACATACGTGCGAGAAGAATCTTCCACTTCGTGGTTCGTTTTTCTCCTTTTGAACGGGGTAGCTCTATACACGCAACGACCCGAGCGATTGCTTCTTCTACATCGGGTGCAGACAGGCTGCTGGTGGTCGCATGCGAGCTTGGACTTTCTGCAAGGGTCACAGGCGGCTAATCTAGACGCCATTGATTGATAAATGACCCGACATTCGAGCCGATGACTGAGGCGTTGCTTTTGGATACAATTGTGTGCGGAGTGAAAAGTGATCGGAGTGACTGTATTTTCCTTCGGAATGTCGGGGTTCTTCGGACCGGAGAGATAATTTTTCTTATCTTTTCCGAGTCTGCCCAAGAGGTAATTCTAGACTGCAACTTTGACAGGCGGATTTCATACTGTTCGTCTTATCTACTATTTAAATAAAAAATCACATTAAATGGCCCACTAATTCGCTCGCAAAGCTGCTTAGTTGGCTCAGAAACTAGCTTTGGTGCTAGCCCTAAAGCCCGGTCACCCAGCCCGCGAAGTAGTTGACCATGAAAACTTGAAAAGACAAGAGAAACCTCACATGCAGTCCATAAATTGCACCAGGAAAATCGTTATTTACACTGTTATGTCCAGGGTTTCTTGTGCCTTCTGATTCCGTAGACAATCAAGCAACGGTCCCGAAGGTGCATCTTCTCGATCCACATACACTTCGATCATACGCAATTCCCTGCCATCTTTGACCGTATCATTTTCAAGGATATCCTTCAGCTCATTCCACGTTCTTGCCGAGCCTGTAAAGGTGTTTTTTTTAGCGCCGAATAGACTTGGAGCCTCAAGGTACCGCCACAGCGAGATATCATTGTAACCCTGCTTCCGGCCATGAATGCACCGTTCAATGGTATAGCCGTCGTTATTGATCAGAAAGATTACAACATTCAGCCTATGTCTGATGATTGTGGCGAGCTCCTGTGCTGTCATTTGGAAGCTGCCGTCGCCGACAAGGAGGACTGTGCGTGCATTTTGGAGGCCATGGTAGTTGGATGAGGAGACGAGTTCTTCTTGTGCCAGTGCTGCACCCTGCGCAGCAGGCAACATATATCCTATGGATAGCCAGGTGACTGGCGTAAAGAGCCGGGCGTGTTTGGGTAAAGGCATCTCGCGGACTCCATAGCCTGCGGTACCCGTCTCACCAAGCACTATGTCACCCTCGCGGAGAAAATTAGCGAGTAGTCGCCATAGACTTTCTTGGTTAATTGCTTGATCTGCGGGTATATCTGCAAAGGATAATTTATAATCATGTGGCAGGTCTGGATAGGGCGAGTACCTAGTGATGAGGGTAGGGTCGAGATTCTGGACCAGTTGGACCGTCATGTCTTTGGAAGATACGTCTCGGACAGTCTCTGTGCCGAAACTAATGGAATTGCCCATAAAGAAGATAGTATTTTCAGTCTTAGGAATATTGGAATAGCCGTAGGTGTTAGTGGAGCTGTGATGAGGCCCGAAGCATAGCACAAGGTCGGCTTGCCGAACGAAATTTTGTGTAGCAGGACTATCGAAATCGCCTCGGTAGATACCGTGGAAGTTTGGGAGTGTTTCATCTAGAAGGCCCTTTCCAAAACCTGTGCACCACGTGGGCCAGTTGGTTTTTTGAGTGAGCTTCTGGAGATCATCCACAATTCCTAGAGCCCGACTTTCCCCATCCACGAGAATGAGGGGCTGTTTGGAACTGTGCACGCGTTTGAGAATTCTACTCAAAACCTCATCTTGGGCTGCCGAAGGGATGGCTCCGAGCAAGGATATGGAATTCGAAAGTCTTGCATCACACACCTCCTTTCGAACGAGGTCAACGGGAAGCTCGATGTAAACGGGTCGGCTGTGTATGAGACACTGCTTCAATACCTCGTCAATTTGCTCAGGGCAAGTCCGAGGATCCCACAGCCGGGCCTGGGCCACGGTGAGATGAGCATGAATTTGTGCGAAGCGCTTATACTCCCCGTCGTTGAAAGTGTGATGGATCAATTTCCGACCATCCTGAGAACTCCGCTCTGGGGTACCAACAATGTGGACAACGGGAGCGCGTTCTGCGTATGCACCGGCAATAGCGTTTACTGCAGAGAGTTCGCCAACCCCGAATGTTGTGATAAGAGCTCCGATCCCCTTGATGCGGGCATATCCGTCCGCTGCGTAGCCTGCATTCAGCTCGTTCGCATTTCCAACCCAACGTAAACCGGCAGGTTCAACATAGTCGAGAAGATCAAGATTGTAATCTCCAGGAACTCCATGAATAGAACCGATGCCTAGTTGGCTTAGACGCTGGAAGAGGTATTCTGCGAGTTTAATGGTCATTTTTAAGCAAGGGGAAAGGGGGTGAAAAAGGGGTGAATGAGATTCGAAAGTTCTCGACTTCGAAATCCAACATTGAGTAAACGCTTTATAATTGTTCTCTATTTCTCACTAAGTTCTTCTTTCAGGTAAATAACGCAATTTCCACTCTCACAATTTTGGATTCACTCCGATGGTTTCTCCGATGATGTATCCACGCCTTTCTTTTGGAACGACATCCGGAACGGCGTAAGAATCGGCGAGGAAAACGCTCTCGGACCGGACAGAAAACGTAGCCATGAATTTGGCAAAAGATAAGGATGCATAAATTGGGCCGTGCATGCTCCATGAGGGTCATTATGGAGCACGTGTATCTTATGGAGCCATGAATCTGCAAGATAGAGATGACATCGTAGTAGTGGCTCCAATGGAGATCCTGAGATTTCTGTTGGTGGAATGAACTAGAGCTGAAATAGGAGAAAATGGGGAGATGGATGCATTATCTAGAGATAATAGACATATCATGATAAAGAGTTCTCCAAACAAAGCGTGATACTGGCAAGGAAGATAAGAGACCAGATATTCGATATATCAAATCACTCCGATCCATTCGGACTAAGGGTTAGTATTTATCTCTGCGAGTCTACCTAGGTAGCCCGCCGTTGACTTATTGATAATAAGGGCCTAGAATATAAACCGTCTATCATATGAGGAACGAACCTGCCGTCCAGTACTTCTTGGTGACTTGTGCATACCCAAGAACATGACACGCCTTCAGCTTAACGAGATTGAGTCTAATCGAGCCAACGCTCCTCCTCTCCCTCTTACCGCTGCTCCTTTTACCTCCTCCAATGACTACAAATCCCCTTACGCCAGTACAAGACCGTTAGCAAAATGCCATGCGCATCATTTCAGCACCGAAAGCCGGCATTTTACGGGGTCGGCCATGAAAAAGGAATCCAGCCCAACTGGACAACGCAGAATTATTTCGCTTGGGACCGGTCGGCCGACATCAGACTATTACCCCTGGGAGTCCCTGACCTTTCATGGTGTCTCTCCGGTGCCTGTAAAATCCGAACTCGCTTATAGGACAGAACGGACCATACTCAAACAAGGAGAAACGTACAATCTCTCGATCGGCTTGAATTACAGCCATGCAAGCGGATCGGCACACCTACTTCGATTCATTACGGAGCATGTCGAGCTCGTCCACAACCCTCCTTATTCGAATTGGGCAACATTCCTCTCCTCTGGATCTACCGCTGCCATAGAGGTGATGTTTCGAGTATTATGCAACCGCGGAGATACCATTCTAACAGAGCAATATACATACCCCGGAACTCTAGAGAGTGCTACCATGAAAGGAATCAAAGTTCGAGGGGTGGAAATGGATTTCTATGGGTTGTTACCTGATGCGCTAGACAAGGTATTATCCTCCTGGGACACCGCTCAGTCCTCGAAGCCGCATGTCCTATATACGGTTCCGACTGGCCAGAATCCAACTGGGTTCACCCAGCCCTTGGATAGACGCAAGGCTATCTATGAAGTCGCTGAAAAGCATGACCTCATAATAATTGAGGACGACCCATATTACTTCCTCCAGATGCCTCCTTATCATCATAGCGACGGAACGAGTGGGACTTGTGGTAGCAATTGCCAGCCAACAGAGGACGAAACATCCATTGAGACTTTTCGCTCCCAGTATATACCCTCCTTTCTCTCACTGGATACATCCGGTCGAGTTGTGCGTCTCGATTCGGCAGCCAAGATCCTTGCTCCTGGTTTGCGAGCCGGCTGGGTCACCGCATCCTCCCAGATCATTGACAAGTTCCTCGCTTATCAAGATATAAGTACCATTTCTGTCAGCGGTCCGTCCCAACTCATGCCGTGGCATTTGCTAGATGAATCCTGGGGCCATAGCGGATTTCTATCATGGCTCATGTACCTCTCGCAAGAGTATCAATGGCGTCGCGATGTAGTACTTGATGCCTGTAATCACTATCTTCCAAAGGAAATTTTACAGTGGGTTCCACCGGCCTCTGGAATGTTTCTGTGGATCGAAATGGACTGGAGGCAACATCCTCAGCTTGCAAATCTTAATGGATCACCGGAGGAAATCGATGAGCGAATACTTGAAATCGAATTGCAGATCGCAAACAGGTCCTTAGAAAAGGGCGTACTTGTTACAAGAGGTTCACTTTTTTCCTCTAACAACAAATTGAACGGTCGACTACATTACAGATTAACATTTGCAGCTGCATCTCGAGAGGATCTTAAGGAGGGTGTGAGATTATTTGCGGACGCCTTGAGGGAGTGCTTTGAGCTTTACTAGACTTTTATATCTGATTAGACTTCTTTTCCATTCTTCTTTTTCTATGTTTTGACGGTTTATATAGACGGTAGTTAGAGATTGGAGTAGTCATGAATTAGTACCGACGAACATTAGTAAATATATCAGTATCAGCTACCTAGACCTACATTATCATTCTGAATAATATACTTTTATATGCAAGCTTCAATTTGACTATGGTCCCTGTGTCACGTTCCACATCTTACCCAGCAAGCCTGAAAAGTTACCATTTCTCCAACCAGACCAGTCGTGATTCAGCAATCCCCAAGTTTCATCATAATCGACATTGCCGTCACGGATGTAGTAGCTTCCTTGAACAGCCCATACAATCCATTCCGCATCGTTTGACTCCATATATTGAACCAAGCATTGAAGGTAGTTGTAGTCCTTGTCAGAAAGTCCATAATTCGAACCACCAGTCTGACCAACACCAAATTCAGACAGTATCAAAGGGGCCGTGTATGACTCGTTTTGGCTAAGTAAGAACCCGTCCAACAGGCCATACTCTGCACTGGCTACTGTACAGTCGGTGTTACCAGGGAAGGTGACTGTGAAAGAATAGGCGTGGAATTCCCAGACATGCTTGCCCGCCCACTGAGAGAAGTCGAGGTTTAAGGTCTTAATGAAGGAAAGGTCAGTGGCAGACTGCGATCCGCCGATGATTACAAGAACATCAGGGTTGGCGTTATGCACTGCAAGTGCCCCCTGAGTCACATAATTGTACCAATCGCTATGCGTGAGGTCCTGAAGAATAGGGAAGGGCCGAAACTCATTGCGAATTGACATTCCCACAACACCCGGATGATCCAGTGCGAACGTTGCCATGGCGTCGAGACCTGCAAGCCACTCGGTTGTATTGAAGTACCGACTATTTGACGCGATGTACCCAGTTGCGGTATCCCACCATCCATTCCCATCCGTGAGATTACAGCACCAACTTGCTCTAGAGACATGGTTATCCAGAATCGTCATAACCCCTTTACTGTCAAGGCTATCAATTACGTTAGCAAAGACATCTAATGTAGATGCCTCACCAAGGAAAGGATTCTGCGCGACTGCTGCATTGTATGCATCGGTCATTTCCGATTCAACATTCCATGCTATACCAGCCGCCGTAAATGAATCAGAAACGCTCTGCGTCGGGTCGAGAGCCATATCAATCGAATAAGTGAGGCGAACACAATTGAAGCCATTATCGGCAATCCAGCTAGTGATGGTATCAACAGGCTGTTTACTCAAGCCTTCCGGAATTCTGAGATCAATATGTCCAGCCCAGTTGATGCAGCGCAGCTTGACGCGGTTGTTGTTTGCATCCAGAATCCATCTTGATGATGTATGAAGCTGCGCTAGAGAATGGAGGGGCAGTAGAAGCAGCCCCGCGACGAGGCTTTCCAGGCTGAACATAATAAATCTTGCCGTCAATCTAAAAGACCAATATCGATATCATAAACTTGGTGGAATGTTGTGATAGATAGCGTCCGTCAAAACTTTGAAAACCATCATGTGGTATACCACTTCATCTACTAAAGCTCTCTTACTTATGCTTCTGGGGTCCTTGTCGAAGGGATCGTAAGAGGCTTGGGGCCCGGTCCCTTCGTCGATCAAGTGACTTGATCCTCCTCCCCGCCAGAGTGCAACCTCGCATTACTCTCACAAACTATTAGCGTCTTCGGCCACCTATGAAGACTTTAGGATTATATCGTGGGCGGCTGGTATCGTCTAAATAATCTTATAGGTGACATCGCATGGTGCAATAATTCTGCAACGATATTGCAGCGATTACTGCTTCGAGCAAAAGTCCCAGTTGTTTCAGAGGATCTACATGTAATTTCCCAATAAGAAGAGAAGATTCGTCCTCCAGGTCTGTGGATGCAACTTAAGCCGTAATTAGGTAGAGTGGTAGCCCTGATAAGCACAAAATGACTAGGCAGTTATGTATCACAGAAATCAGCGAAAACATTTAGCCCTAATTGAAGAAGTGCTTCAGTCTTTGAGCATTACAGTAGAGCTTACACTTCGTAAAAGCGGAATTGCCAGCAAAGCTAATATCAGGAAGTAATGATCTCTCTGCTTCTTAGGGCTTACCTCAGAAATCAACCCTGTTCAAATACTCGATAACCCTAACCGGAACCTGGTAGTTATCAGTTAGCTCATGAGTCAGGCGGGGACATGACTCAGATTTTGTTTTTTGTCCGATAACATTTTGAAATTCATCTCTTCTGAACAAAGTTGCCGATGTGTATTCCTTCGCGTGATTAGACATAGACCAGTGGTGACCCGACGTGAATCCATCCAGGTTGAATATACCTGGGTACAATTGGCTCTGAGTTGAAAGTACGACATATATTTCCAAAGATCGCTACATGATAAAAGCCCCGGTTTATTCGCACTCGACCACCTCAACCACCATGTCGGCAGTTTTCTCACCACCACCATCGTTCAGCATCCAAACAGAACGCCTACACATCTCATACTTCGAGCCTGGAAACCCCCATCACACCGCCTTTGCATTGCACCTCTGGAGTTTTGATGAAGTCACAAAATACATCGGCAAGAGAGGCATTGTCTCTCTGGAAGCGGCAGATGAATTCATCAGATTTAGCGTGCAGGCAGACTACAACCGAACCGGATATGGTCGCTTTCTAGTCTCACTAAAACCGCATCCTCGAGCATCACTTGCCGAAAGTAAATTGATCGGAGTGGTGTCCTTGCTTTTGAGAGAGCCGCCAATGGGCTATTCATGCCCTGATATTGGCTATGCATTTGTACCGGACGAATGGGGAAAAGGTTATGCGCCTGAGGCTGCCATCGCACTGATCGACTACGCCCTTCGCGAATTTGATGTGAAAGGGGTCTTTGGCTTTTGTGAGCCGGACAACAAGCCCAGTCGCCGCGTCCTGGAAAAAATAGGGCTCGAATTCAGGGGCGAGAAAATCCTGCGACTTTTTGATGGTACCCGCAGTGCAGTATACGCACTGCCGGAGATGGACTCGGATTTGAGTGTGTATGGAATGGAAGATTAGGGCTCAAATCCATGGGTGATATACTTCGGGATAATGGTTTTTGTGTTGGTTTTCTACCCGAGATTGTACCTAGGGCGAGATCGAAGATTTATGAACGAGACACTGGTAAACATAGGTTACTTAGCGTAGCATGGGAATGATGCATGATGATTGTCGACCAAACTAGTCATCTGTACGAATCAAACTTATCTATGAATAGGCTGCTTCTTACTCGGGCCTCAGTCTCGATCTCAAATCATGCATATACTTGGAGACAAATGACAGCAACAAATTCTGAACATTGATCTATAGGATGTCACGATTATGCCAATGAAAAATAACTACGTACTAGTATCTTTAATCATCATACATAACAAGGAATCTTTCACGGTCTGAGAATGATCTACATAGTTGTCACCCTTTGCTTGCGGGTAAAGATGACTTCTCTCCGGAGTTGTTACGCGACTAGTCATTTTGTTTGGTTAATCGCTAGACCACGATGATAGGTTGTAAAAGTCTCATATTTGGTAGGATGAGGGGTAAACTGTATCCTCTTAAGATAGACGCCCAGGACCCATTACCATTATCATACTACTACGGCGTATGTACATACCTAACTACGTACGGTGTATGTCTAATGGTTCGCCTTTGTCCTGGAGTACTGCTTTAACTGCGCCGCAAAGACCTTCTCAGCCGTTTTCAGCCGCAGTAGCGAGCCTCTAGGTCTTTTACTATGTAGGCCACTGGCTCGATGTCTCAGTTCATGACATCGCCCTATTGGATCGATTCCATCGGTTGTTTGCCAATACCACGTTCCCCTCTCATAGTAGAGTCGAGGTCTCTCATCCGAAAGATAAGGATGGCGTTGTCCAGTACAATACATCCACAGATGAGCTGGAATAAGCGCTGTAAAAGTACTGAAGATCCACTCTCAAGCGTGCTACTGGTGGTGGGCTTTCTCTAGCTAAGCTACAGGAATGGCTAGTTAACTATCCGGACAGCGGTGTTCGAATTTTCTCTCGTTAGATTAGCCAGCATCAATACACGAAATGATTCATGCGCCCCACTCAATTCTCATCGACTCAGCGAGACTTCCGGAATTGAACGTGGTATGCATAGCACCGATGCTTTGCTAAGTAATTATTATAGTGTTCCTTTATTTGTGCGAGGACCCCCCTGCGATGGCTCACATGTCGATTCGTGACTGGAGCATTATTACGCTTGCCTCTTAAGAGACCAGGCGTAGAACCGATCATCGAATACAGAAGCCGTGGAAGTGATCATGGCGGCAACACTGCAGGGTTAGACTCGGGCCTGCATACCTAGGTATAGATGGTTTATTTTTGGTGACGGAGTGGTTGGTAAATATACAAAGATGGAATGTTGCATCGTTTTTGACTGCGCCGCTAATCCATACAAATAGAGAGCACCATGGCGCTGTCTGTGTAACGTACGTGCTTGAACAGAGAGCCAAAATGAGTAGCCACACCCCTTTCGATGGCTCTCAAGAGCTGGACAGGGCACGCCGGAGAAAATTCCAGAACCGTATGGCTCAACGTAAGCATCGTGTGTACAGCCCCTGAATTAAGTTTGAAGGATATCTGGTCTGAATTATCTTTAGGTGAAAAAATGAAGGCACAGCGACGAAACTCCTTTTGCGAAGAACGGATGAGAAATGCGATAGCAGACATTAGTGCCGACAATGCTCACCAAAATGAGCTTGCATTCATTACATTAGACCAAATGTTACGGGATTTGAATATACCGGTGTCGGTAAATGAAGCTCAGAATGATTCTTCAAGACAACAGATTGAGTCTCTTAGTAAGTGTTTGAAAACTGAATATTAGGATTTCTTTTCTGACTAAGTCACAAGTATCTGTCTTCTCTCCTGGTTAAGAGTCTCAAGAAGGCCAGACACTCGATGATCAGGTAAGGCAGTGTAAAAGCTGTGAGAGACTTGTCTTATAGCTAACACAAAGTACGGTGATATTCTCTCTCTGAACAAGTTTACTATGTTGGGTCGAGCCGAATGGGATAATAACTTTGAGATTGATGGCCAATTTCTTAGTAGCCCTGATGATTTCTCACAGGCACATCATGGATACAAACCCTATATGGACAATGAAAGTAATGTATAGAAGCTATATACGCCTATCTCTACATTTTCAGTTAGCTGATTACTGGATATGGACCTAATTTCGTTACTGTGGGAAATATTCCAGGCTTAGCCCTCCTATGTTATTACGAACGTGCACTGCATCGTAAGGTCAGAACAAACAGTGCATAAGCACGTTTCTTGGGGTCCGCGTTAGCCTTGCCCTCGACGACGACTCGATGGACCTGCTCGCTGATTTCAAATGTTGACTCTGTTCGGCGTCTGTTGGGTACGCTGATATATATCATAGATAGTTGGATTACCACCAATACCCGCAGGCGAGCACCTCCTAAAGAGAGAGACAATGTAACAAGATAATTGATAAAGTTATTGATGAGATAATTCATGTACTGGAAACTAGTGCCAAAATGAGTCGTAATCACTCAACACTTTTACTACGTATCCCGTCCAATCTACTCGAAGCTCCACCATATCATCACATCAACCTCGGCAGACCAGAAATCATGTGTCTGAAATCAAACCATGACCACGAACAACATCAGCATCTTTAGGCATCTAACATAAGATCGTATGAACTCATAGATCGAGCTCCACTATCCTTGCATACGCTAACTCTGTGTTATTAGATCTGAGCAAATTATATCGCCCACCCAGTATATTGAGGATAGCAAAGTGGATTTTGTTGGGACTTGGGGAACCCTGTGAACAGTAGATGCCTCGGACTCTGTCAATTAGGAGATTAAAATGTAAGCTTTTCATTCTGGTAAGCGGTACAGACCGTCGATGATATATATTTAACACTGATGATCTGCATTTCTTTACTTTCACGAGGAACTCTTTACTCGTTTCACACAATTTGTTGAGCGACCTCGGTCACTACCGCCTCTGCTGATCATTAGATATATAAGCAGGTTCATGTCTATGCCTGGAAAATTCTAAAAGAATGCCCTACTTAGGCAACAGAATTTCTTGAGATAGGGAAGACAAATAAAGAGAGAAGTGATAAACTGAAGGGCAAGGCACTTGAAGATCAAGCGACAGTTACAACAATATTCCAAGATATAGAAAACAAAATGAGTACCCAGCAACCCGCCTCCAAGGACTCCATGAAGTCTACCTGGCGCCAATCCAATCGCGATCAATGGACCATTACACATTGGCTACTTGAAATACTTAATGTCCATCATGTCGCCCTTGACCTAGACGTCCCTGTGCATTCTAAGGACGAGAAAGTGCCATACCTACCACCATGGTCACTGCATATCTGGGTCTTGTTTCATGCATTTATACCGCTCGTCATTCATCAAGCCTGGGTAACTTTTGTTAATCCGACCGGGCTAGGAAAATTCGGTGCCTTCAATCTCTACTTCTTCGCCTTCAATGTAATCATAGTCCGCCAAACGCACATCCTTCGACGCCTAGCGCATCGGTACGGATTCTTGGATGGTGACAAGCACGAGCGAGACGGCGTGCCAGACGTGGGAGTCCGTCGGGTCGCGGCATCGCTCTATAAAACAACGGGTTCGCGTCTGGTCATGGCTGTGTTTCTGACATACAACAAATCACAGCAACCTTTGACATCGTGGAATGAGTGGATATGGTGGCTTCCCCTAGAAGTTGGTCTCTATGGCATTGTACTCGACTTTTGGTTTTATTGGTACCATCGCGCCATGCATGATATCAACCCTCTTTGGAAGTTCCATCGTACCCACCACTTAACCAAACATCCCAACCCTTTACTAGCCGCCTATGCCGACCACGAACAAGAGTTTTTTGACATGGCTGTCATTCCATTCCTGACCTATGTCAGTCTCAAAACTATGGGTCTACCTATGGGTTTCTATGACTGGTGGATTTGTCACCAGTATATCGCCTTCACAGAAGTCTTTGGTCACAGTGGTCTTCGCATCCACCTAACTGCTCCTTCAACGATGAGCTGGCTGTTGTCCATTTTCGGTGCTGAGATTGTGATAGAAGACCATGATCTGCATCATCGCAAGGGATGGCGAAAGAGCCACAACTACGGCAAGCAGACACGTCTCTGGGATCGGGTCTTTGGCACTTGTCATGAACGGATCGAGTCTGTCGATAGTAATATTGACTATGTAAACACAGCTTACATGCCTGTGTTCTGATATTACATCGATCGGTTGGCTGATATCGAATCCGCTTACATAGAGATCGAGGAATTAGTTTATCTAAGGTGTGTCTTGGGAGCATCTGATGATTTTATGAAGTGATACAGTGGCTGGGTAGACAAACCGAGAATTTTGTTAGAATGTAGCGAATTATTATACTATTTATACCTGCATCTCCAGAATTTCTAAACATTTTTCATGCTATAAAGGCTCGTAACTATGTCGTACGAAGTGGGCGGATTGTAAGTTACTGTACGATGAGATGTATGCGTACAGGCTATAGAGAAATATTGAAAGAGCAAGAAGACAAAATCAAAAGTCAAAAGGGAGGAGAGTAGGAACTCTGCTCGCGCGCCCAGGTCACCTGCCTTTCGCTTGTCCTAATTGCCTAATTAGGAAGGTACCAATGGAGTTCTTGATTGGGCAAAATACCATGAAATACATGCGTCCGGAGCCTATAGGAAGGAGATATCTCCGGTAATAGATATCAATTTGTATATAGATAGTTAGATGAGCGTCGGGGCACTTCGCTATTCGATACAACATTTGTGGCTGCTACATGTGGCAAGTAGTTACCGAAGCCCCAAGTCCTCCATACATCTAGTCGCTTGTACACAACCTAGTCCAAACCGTAAGACGATGCTAGTTTTCTGATTAATTCCTCATGTGAAGCACTCCGTAAAGTTACTTTGACTGGGAAAGGTTCTGTGACGCTCCACGGATTCAACTTTCTGCTGTCATATGGTCCATTCTGGTTATTGTCAGCAAGGAATGAAGAACGCGGGGAGAAACAGTACATACTGGCACGAAGTCAAAGCAAGATATCAATTGCGAGATAGCCAGAAAGAGGATCTGCTGTGCTATCTTGTAACCCACGCAGATTCGACGCCCAGCACCAAAACCCCAAAAGTCGTGGAGAATGTTTAATTCATCCTTTGACTCGTCCATCCATCTCTCTGGCATGAAACGTTCTGGGTCTGTGCAGTCTTGTGAAACTGCAACCGTGTTGATGAGAAAGTTTGTTCCCTTTGGGAAGATAAAACCATCGTATTCAAGCAGCTCCTCTGTCAGCTCGTGAGGTGGTACCAGCGGCACAGTCGGTCTCCAGCGCAGGGTCTCTTTGACTAAAGCAGCCATATATGGCATCGATTCCATATCGGCTACCACGGGTAACCTCATTTCGCCGCCACCACCACAAATAGAGTCTAGCTCACTACGTGCTCGCTGGACAATTTCTGGATAGCAGATAGCCGCCATGATAAACACATTCAAGGTCATTCTCGTGTTGTCACCGCCCGCCGCCATGACCGAAGTTGCTAGATACATAGCATCTTCATCGGTTCCTTTGTATCCTGTAGTTGGCCCCAGAAGTACATCTCGGACAAAAGACGCATGGGCAGTTCCATCAACAACAGCCTTCTGGACCGGTTTCCACCATGCTTCAAAAACTTTTGTGTGCGAGTCTCCCATTTCTTCCCAAAACTTACGCCACAATTGTAGAGAACGAGGTATAAAAATTGTGTTAGCGAGTTTTGGGAAGAAATCTATCGGACTCCTAAACAGGCTGAAAAGGAATTCATTAGTGATGCGTTGATACTCGTTAAGTTCATCCTGGGTCTTATTCAACCGCTCCCCCATGACGATTCGATGCATAATGGCTGTCGAAAACCGGAAATTGTGCGAGTACCATTTCTCCGGTTGCTGCAGGTAGTAAAGAAGCATTTGACAGCATTCTTGTTCCTCTAGCTCAGCGTATTTTCGCAATGCTGTTCCGCTGAGGAGGTGATGCATCAATCGTCTGCCTTCGTTCCAAGCAGAAGTACTCTTCCGGAGTACTGCTCGTTTTCCTTTACTCACAAGACCAGATGCAATTGGCATGTCTGGCCTCTCACCCGTCGCTTTGGAGCGTTTGACCTGGATATCTGAGATGGCTCGCTGGCTGTTTAGCACAACCCATAATTGAGAGCCCATGTGTAGAGTGGTCATCTCGCCATAAGATCGTAATGAAAGTAGCTATTTTTTACGGAGTAGTGAGTAACTATAGAAACTCGTAAGGAGGCATTAGGGTAGAACATTGAACATACGTATGGAGCAAGCTGTCCACTATCCCTTGCCCGAAAGAGCTGTGACATATTTCCAACAATAGGAAGTCCGCGTGGACCAGGAGGCAGTCTCCATCTCCTTGTGGGATAGATATGCCATTGTTGGTCAACAGGTTTGAGCCACTCGAGTATAACACCCAACACCAAGATCACGATAGTAATTAGATAGAATTCCATTTGAAATGTAGTAAGTCAAGCACTCAGTCGTATCACTTTTGATCACCGACACGATTAATTTGGATGTACATGGATGAGATCCTTCTTAAGGAAGATGACCATATATTAGTACATAAGAAGGAAGATCTCACGTCCGATCCACTATCCAAAACCTTCGGATCACATCTTGTTAGCCGCCCAAAGTAATGCAACTTCGTGATCGGAGGTGACTTCAGCGTTTAGCTGAGACTAGTGGCAACATAAATAGAGCAACTGCTAGCAATACTAGTAGAAATACAGTCTAGTCCATGCATAGTGGTATAGTGCCTATGCATGCCGCTCAAAAAGAAGATCGTGAGGTCAGGGTCTATAAGAAGTAAGTTGGTCGATACGAGTTGTCAACATTTAAGTGGAGGACTCCCCCTCCAGTTGACGCCGAGGGTATATTGGCAACTCATGTCTCATTACTTCTCAAGAAGAAATTATTGACAGATAGCCGGCAGCTCACTATATCGTACGACCATATCTAGATCCTTGATTCAGCCCTCTTCTCTCTTCACATCAGGACAATCTATAAGTACAGAAATACACATCAACCGTCGAGATGGCAATTCAACCTCATACAGACACAGCATATATTCCACCTACGACCGGTCTTCTACGCCTGTTACCTTCACCATGGATGCCTTTTGCCGAATTGATGCGGTTGGACAGGCCTCAGGGCTACTACGCCTTTTACTGGCATTATCTCATTGGATTAAGCTTTGCAGCCTGCGGTGTATCTGATTCGTGCACTCCATTTGAGTTATTAGTCCTTGCCGCCTACCTAGGGCTGTGGGTTCTTGTCCTCCGCGGTAGTGTCTGCACTGTGAACGACATTTGCGACCAAGACTTTGACCGACAGGTTGCTCGCACTCGATTCCGTCCACTTGCGCGCCGGGCAGTCTCCACGACACAAGCCACAGTATTCGCAATTGCTCAGTTGTTCGTACTATCCTTGCTTACGCTGCCGCTACCTAGTAGCTCCTACATATTCGCGGCGGCAACGACCTTGGCTCTCAGTGTGTATCCTCTAGGGAAACGTGTCACACATTTTCCGCAAGTGATACTCGGACTAGCATTTGCAATCCCCATCTTTATGTGCTGCGCCATATTGGACAGGCCGACTGATACCGATGATCGCTCTTCCCGTGCTGTTTTCGCCCTGTACTGGGTCAGCACAATTTGGACGGTCATTAGCGACACGATCTATGCGCATCAGGACATGGATGACGATGCTAAAGCGGGAGTCAAGTCACTAGCAGTTTTGCTCGGCCAGCAAACAAAATTGTGGTTATCCGTGTTGGCTATGATTCAAGTTGCGTTGCTTGTCTTTATTGGTGCGGAGTGCGATTTTTCGTCCCTATACTACACCCTATGCTGCGGTGGCACCACGCTTTCCCTGGGTGTGATGTTAACCACAGTCGATCTTCGAAAACCGGCTAGTTGTGCATGGTGGTTTGGGCCTGGAGCACGCCTTGTGGGATGCAGTTTGGTTGGTGGCTTTTTGGCCGAGTATGCGTACAGACGAACAGACCTATAGAATTAGACTGTTAACTAGTCGCTTGGTGGGAGTAAATACGGATTGACCTATGTAGGTAGAGATCTTCATTGCTAGACAGAGTTCATTGGTTCAACATCATGAGCATTCAGGGTCAAGCCACCACTTGAGGACTACGGGATGTTATTATACTAGGCAGGGGCCGTAACGTTGGTTTTGGTGTGTAGTTGACATGCGCAAGTGCAACTCCACGCAGTTATAACTGGTTGATAATATAAAATGAGACGATGATTCTTCCACCCCTCCCTGTGACTGATTCAGGCATCCAAGTTCCAACAATGGGACGCTCCAGTTGACTCGCATTGGTCGTAGAAGTGGAACACAAAAGTCGAATCAAGTTCGTATTAGCATTCATGAAGAGTTCTATACCCATTTTTGCAGTCAGCCTGATGACTGCTGACCTCAATAGCATTTGCAGATTTTGAATCCAACTGAGTGACACTTGGCAAGTTGAAAACCAACATTTTACTGGTGAATTATTATAAGTACTTATGTGGTACGTATCACGTTACATATGCATGACTGACCGGGCTCTGCGTCGTCGGTCGAATTTGATCTATAGGAGAAACAGAGCGGCGCGTATCCTCGTCAACATCGCCAGCAAAAGGTCTTGCAGGGGCGGTTTTTGTTGGGAGGGGCATCAATTTGACAGGGGTGTTATTATTACCCTCGGGTAAATTGATGTAACCATCTAGAGCAACAGCCCTGTAATTCGTCCTCCCCGTGTCGGACAACTGGAAGCTTTTGTCCTTGTTTTTGCCTCCAGAGAAACATCGATCATAGATCGGTTTGAGGGTTGGAATGCAACCTGTCACGATGATGACGAAGATTTCCGAGACCCCCCACACAGTGAGACTGTATTCGCCCCCTGATTAGTCGGTCGGTCAGTATTGTGCCTTGAAAATAGTCTAGACTCGAGAAGGGTTTGAATAATACGCACAAGTAAAGTCCTCACTAACTCCACTAAGGGAATTGAGCTGGGTCATCTTGACGATGCCACAAACGGATGCCCTATAAGAGCGCAAAATGTCAGAAGAAAGAGGAATATCAAAGCGAAGTAGAAGAGAGGCAAACAAACATTGATCCCAATCCCAGCAAAATAGACAAAGAAATCCGTCTTCGTTTATTGGATTTAAGTCTGGATAGGAAGGTGGCAGGGATAATGGCAAGGATTACGTCGGCCACGACGTTCTCGGCTGGAGAAATGATATTATTAATTAAAGCGCATTAACAACTTCCTGGACAGAATCACATACCTGACATGAAGTACGCAAAATCAAGCTGTGCCTGTGCTGGCCAACATTTAAACGACCCCGTTCGGTCCCAGTTTGCGCTTACTGGACGGCATTGAACAAAGTTGAAAATAGTATTCAGAACATTGAGAATAGCAGTCAGGATAATGACCACCCATACCACATTCCTTTGCCATTTGTTGTGATGTCCGATGATGCGGAGGATAAGAGCTCCGATGGAGGACTTTCCCGTGGCATAGGCTAAGATATCGACACCTCTCAGGATGAAATTTATCTTGAGGGCGTAAATAGCGTCTTCTGTAGACAAAAATTGTTCGTGGCGATAACCTCCAACACTGGCTTGCGCTGTGACCAAACTCGTGCATGAGACGAACAAAGCCTGACTCACTAGGTCAGTCCACCAAAAGCTGCGCCGCTGACAGAAGTCACCGAACTAAGGAACCAAGGCGACGCTATTGCTAGCAAGAAGAATAGGACAATAAACGTACTGTTGTCAAGGCCATAAGCCAATCATCCCAGCCAATTTTGCGAATCATCCCCCGGGCATAGAACCGTAAAGCCGTAATGATTAGTGAAATGGCGGATTCAGTCCATAGGATTCCCATAACGGCGGGCCCTCTGTCTGCATTCTCTGCGGCGGTCGAGGCTGCCATGATCGCACTGTTTTCATGTATTCACGGCGTATGTCCATAGATTTACCGAAGCACACATAGCCCTGGAGTCCATCAGTCTCTTATAGTCAGGCGAGATCTGTTTGAAGAAATTGACAGGGTGCAATGCGATACTTAACCTGCCTGATAAAAAGAGTGTCTTTTGTTGGCCCCAGCTCCGATCTCCATGCATATATGTATGGAATGGATGACCTACCTAGGTCCTGTCCTTCTAGAGTGCTATCCTAACGTAGCATAGCATGGTGTTACGGCTGATTCTGTAACCATGGCGAACGGGGGGGTTAAGTAATTGTTGGTATTCTAATAAAAAGTAGTGTCTAGCAGCATAGTTACCTATAATAAAGACATTCCATCCCACATGTCAGCCAGTCGCTGGGGCTTACACCCACTCATAGAGTCTTACCTGAGTACCTAAATATTCAAATGTTGTACATAGATGCCTCTTTCCCACAAAAAGCAACCGATCAACATACTTTCGCTCTTACTCCGATTTGATTGAATCGTAGCACTCTTTTAACATGCCTAACAGACGCACCGAAGATGCAAGAACTGAGCTCTTGCCTGCTATTATCGACCAACTCGCGCGCGATGAGCCCGATACTCTGTGGGGAGAATATCCCGCATCGACAAGGACACTTGACGAGGGCTATAAGCAACTTTCATACAAGCAATTTGCGAACGCCGTGAATGGCGTGGCTAATCAGATTGAGATTACTCTTGGTAAAAGAGACACCGGAGAGCCGTTGGCTTTTCTGGCTGCTAATGACCCGCGATGTGCTATTGCGCTCGTTGCGGCAATGAAAGCTGGTTTCCATGCAAGTCACATTAAGATTGTTTCAGGAAGATCGAAACTTTTTGTGCTAATAGCAATATTCTCACTTCAAGATTTTCCTCATCTCCGAAAGGAACAGTGTTGCGGCGAATATGCAGCTACTCAGCGACCTCAATTGCTCTGTACTTATGACAACAGACAAGCAATTTTCGCCTGTCCGCGAGCTTTTGTCGGAAAGGGAATCTCTAACAGTGATCGAGCTTAAACCATTGAATGAGTTGCTGAATGAGCCCCAACCAGGGTTCAATTTTGATAAAAAGCTCCGTGGAATGGAAAGTCAAACTGCGTTTGCCGTTCACACATCTGGGTCAACAGGTCAGAAGAGCTCCAGGCCAGATACTACGTACCACGGAGGACATATATTAATCCATTTTGGCCCAGGCAGGCTTCCCCAAACCCATGCGTATCAGCCACGAATATATATCCCGCGCGGCGCAAAATATCGGATTGGCTCCTCCGGATGGATTTGAGATGCTAAATTCCCTAACAGGGAATAACAGGAATGTGCTTCTACTTCCTTTGGGTCATGTGAGTGTTGACCCCCTTTTGGAGTTTGAGGTACCTCGTCTTTAGGGACGTTTGAAGCCAACTATCTACACAGCCAGCAGGTGTACACTTTGGAGTATTTAATCCTTTCTTCAACAACACTACTGTTATTCTGCCTTTACCGGGAATCCCACCCACTGGAGAAGCTCTATTGGAAATACTCAAGCACACTACTGCAGACTGGGCGACTATGGCCCCGCTCACCCTTGAGGGTATCTCAAAAGACGAGAATTTGCTGGATGAAATCTCTCGGCGTTTGAGAATGCTCCTTTTCTCAGGGGGCAGTCTCCCAAAGGTTTTCGGAGACGTCATCGCTACCAAAATAAAGTTGACTTCTCTTCTTGGATCTTCGGAGTCAGGTCCGATACCAACCATGTATCCCTTCGGGTACAATTTTGGGAGAGACTGGAACTATATCCAGATTCATCCTGCGCTAGGGGCTAAGTTCGACGATTCATCGGCAGGAGTTGCGGAACTCGTGTGGGAGCGTTCTTCAAAAACCGAGCCATATCAGACTGTGTTCACGATTTACCCTGACCTACAGGTTTTCCGCACGAAAGACCTATTCACTCCGCATCCTGAACTCCCAAATACTTGGACGCATGCTTCCCGCTCAGACGATGTGATTGTCTTTCTCCATGGTGAGAAGATCAATCCAATTGCATATGAGAGCAATATCAGTAAACACCCCGATGTCTCCGCGGCGTTGATGTTTGGACATCAGCGTTTCGAGCCGGGTTTGTTGATTGAACCAGTGGAATCAAAGCGTCCTATAACGGCGGTTGAAAAGGCACAGTTTATTCAGCGCATATGGTCGAGCGTTGAGTACGCGAATAGCCTCTCACCGGGATACGCGCAGGTATCACAATCGCATATACTGTTTACGGATAGTGAGATGCCAATTCTCAGGACGCTTAAGGGCTCTATTCGACGCGCGGAGACATGGAAACAGTATGCCACGAAAATTGCCAGTGTCTACGATGATGTAGACTCCATGTGGACTCCCGTTGCGAACAGATCAGCAGAGATGGAGACGGTCGAGGGAATAGAGAATCTCATTCGGAGCTCGATTATTGATGTCGCAAAATGGAATGCGGACGAAGTTGACAAGATTATCAACTTTTTCGATCACGGAATGGACTCTCTTCAAGTTCTAAGGCTTGTCCGACTTCTTCGTTCTCGATCCTCTATTCGCTCGATACAGCCAAGCACGATTTACCTTCATCCAACAGTCGCTCATCTGGCAACTGCGCTTCAAGAGCTGGCCAGCGATGTCGAGGCATCGGCCAAAGCTAAGAAGCCAGTACAGTTGCGCAGCCGACAGGAGACGTTGGACCAATATACCAAAGAAATCGATGCCATTCAGCCTGGTTTCAAAAATACTCTTTCAGAAATAGGCAAACAGGCCACTGTCGTTCTGACTGGATCGACCGGCTCAATCGGCTCCTATATCCTTCGCGCCTTAATCGAAGACTCTCACGTCCGACATATCTACTGCCTTAATCGTTCCTTGGATTCAAAAGACTTACAACAGCAACGTAACAGGTCATTGGATCCCACTTTACCCACAACCTTCCCAAAAGATAGGGTGACGTTCCTAAAGTCCGATCTTTCAGACCCTAAAACACTTGGTCTTTCGGAGGACATGTACACCACCATCCGGGAGCAGGCCACCCTTATTATCCACAATGCATGGAGGGTAGACTTCAACATTCCGCTTCAAGCTTTCAACGATCAACTTGCCGGGGTTGTGAACTTGTCGTCCTTGTGTGCACAATCTAGTCACCAAGCGGCCTTCGTCTTTCTGTCATCCATCAGTGCCGTGATGGACTTTGATGGCAGCCAACAAGGAGAGCAAGGAGCGTCTTCCCACAACGTCATTCCTGAAACCGTAATCACCGACATCAACGCCGCAGCTCCCGCCGGCTATGCCGAAAGCAAGTACATTGCCGAACGGCTCCTTGCACACGCAGTAGAAAAACATGGTCTTCGAAGCGTCTCAATCCTACGTCTAGGCCAGATTGCTGGCCCTGCTAGAAGTGACGGCCATTGGAATGTGGCTGACTGGGTATCTTCTCTGGTGCTCGGCTCGAAAGAATTGAGAGTTCTTCCAAGCTCTCTGCAGAATGATGTTGATGGTGACGATACTGCGTCAATCGATTGGATACCTATCGATACTGTGGCGGATGTCATTTCTGAAATTGGCTTAGAGGCTGCTACAAACTCTAGTAAGCAAGGCCTCGATGTTTTCAACGTTCTAAACCCTCAAAGAACATCATGGAAGGCATTATTGCCTTCCATCACGACTGCTCTACAGAAGGAGGCCGGTGCAACCGTTCAAGTAGTTTCTCCCACAGAATGGATCGAGAAACTCAAAAACAGCGCTTCAGAGATTTTAAAAACCGGATCTCCATTATCTGATCAGCAAACAGAGACTTTACTTCGCGCCAATCCTGCGTTGAAGCTCATCGATTTCTTTGACGGGCTCTTTGGCTCCGTTAACAAGGGGCAATATAGCATCAATACAAAGAAGGCTTCTTGGGAGACAAGCAACGCAGAACGGGCTAGTAGGAAATTGAGAGATGCAGAGGCGATTAACGGTGCTATGATGGAGCGGTGGACCAAGCGGTGGTGTGCTTCTATCGCGAGTGCGTAGGTGTTAACCCCCTAAAGTTAGGACTTTGGGTTAGGGCTGGCATGGGGCTAGGGTTATGCGGTTTCAACCGTACAATATCTACTGTGTACTCCCCAAGACCACCTTCACTGAGAATATGGAAGCAGACTGCAAGTGGCAGAGATCAGTAACACAATGATCCAATAGATTCTCAATGATTTAATCATTAATACCATTGACAGATTCGGTAAACCGTATTCATGTAGCATGTGTATTTATCAACGACGACTATCAGACCACTCATTTCACTGGCGAGAGCAACCACTGCTTCGTCTCCGGATCTAAGCACTTCTGCTCTGCTTCCTTCCACTCCTTGACAACCATATCCGCCTTAGCCTTTGACCGCGGCGTAATACGAGCAGGATATTCCTCTGGCATACAGACAAACCCTTGAGTCAATCGATCAGCATCCGGTAAGATCTGCTGCCCCTTTTCGTCCAACGCTGGCTCTACGTTGAAAGCCCACATCATACGAGAGATTGCCAGAAACAGGCTGCGCTCCGCAATGTGAATACCGGGACATATCCGGCGACCGGCACCGAAAGTAAATTGATCTCGTTTGGAGGCATCAGGGTTTGCGGCTGCTTCGGCTAAGCTTTGACGGTCATCTTTGTATCGATCAGGGTTAAAAGCCCGCGGATTATGGTGACGGTTTTCGTCCATATGGATGCCCCATACGTTATTCATGACCCCGGCTCCCTTCGGGATGAGATATCCCATATACTCGTCATCCTGGGTGACAGCGTGAGGCACCGCGCCGAGAATAGTTGTGGGCATCCAACGCAGGGATTCTTTCATGCATGCGCGAACATACTGCAGGTCCTGCTCATCATCCATCGTTGGCATGCGGTTGGGGCCCACGACGCGGTCTATCTCCTCCTGGACCTTGCGTTGCACATCCGGGAAGAGTAGCATCGCCTGAACAAATCCGTACAATGTGCTAGAGGTGGTGTCGGAGCCAGCCTCCAGCAAAGTTCCCGAGATATATCCAGCCTGATCATCACTGAAACCCTCTGCCTTTTGTGCCTCTGCCATACCCACACAGAAGCAGGGCTTGATCTTTCCGTCGCGAATATCCCTTTTGGCTCGGAGCCAGTGGCCAAGATACAGAGCTTTCTCGCGTTTGTGGAGTTCTTTGGCCTTCTTTTGCGTTGGGAGCATGAAATCTGGAAGTATTCTCAGTAAGGGAAAGAAGTCAATAAGTGCAGCCGTTCCTGTCTGATTAATTTCGGCGAACTCAGAGAAGCCATCAAAAAGCTGCTTCATCTTCTCATCCTCGTAGGTGGGTGTTCGCCATCCGAAGACCATGGTGGTGGTCAGAGCGTTGGAGTAGCGACGGATGCTATACAGAAATCTCTCAGGCTCGGTAAGGAATTCGTACATCATCTGCTTATTCTCGAGCATCTGATACGGCACATAGGACTTGGAGGTGACAACATTGAGAAGCCCGTGGACCATTTTTCGAAACTGCCAAGTGTTAGGATTATGTAGAGAAGTAATGATAACAAGGCACGTACTCCTCGCCACGTTGAACCGTATCCCTAGCTCAAGTTAGTACTAAAGCAGCATTTCGAGTCAATGGAAACATACCATCATAAGCAAACGGAGGTTACCACTACATAGTGTTTGCCCAATGTACATCTCCTGCCTATGTGAGTAGATGCCGCTTCGCTTATCCAAAAGATCTTTAACAGCTTCATCACTGGACAGCACTATCAAGGTTTTCGTTCCAAGAATCAAACTGTATATGGGTCCGTATTCTTCGGCCCACCTTTGAAACTGGAGATGGGCATCGCGAGTGGGCATCTGCTAACTATGAGCACACCATAGGACATGTGCCGACAAAAAGTCTCACCTGATGAATATTACCAAGAAGAGGTAAAGTAGGAGGCCCTGGGGGGTAGTTCTTGGGCCGTCGACCGATGGACAGCAGACGGACAACCAGCAAAGTAAAAGCTGCGATGGCACCAAGGAGCGCTAGGCGTGGCATGATGTCCGATATAAGTAGGATAATTTCGTTGATAATTAAATATCAATCTTCCGTCCTGATATAATATCGTGCGCATTTATAGACATAAAATCTGGGGTTGAGGAGCGGATGCCTGGTGGGATGTACCCCAGAGCGGAGGAGGAGGTGGGCAATGCGGAAGTGGTGGTGGGAGGCCGGAGAACCTATCCCACTCAATATTCGGAAATCGCCACTGAAGTTCACATTTGGTTCGCATAAATTAAGAGTAGGCGAGTTAAATGCCGCCATCATAAGAAAAGGGGCAGCGTTTTTCAGTCTCCAGCGAAGGAAATGTCACCGAGATGGACTCTTTGGAACTCTGATATAAGATCATTGACTTGGCGCATGCTTGTTTGATCATACTTAGACAATATCGGGTCGCTTTGCTCGTTCTCTTCGGGAGCAATTTCTCCTCTGTTTGTATGTTGCTGCTCTGTTTCTGCCGCTGACAGTCGGTCGACTTTGACACTGGCTAGGAGCCAGAAATCCCCAGCATGGCGACAGAATCCCACTCGCTGCCACATATTTTTGACATTCAGATTATTTTCATCTATCGTCGTATGTGGAAGCTGTCCAATCACTATGTCCTCATGAAGGTGCCAAATGTTCTTGAAGTTTCGCAGCGCATTGTGGGTGCGTAGGAGAAGATGGCCCGCGCTAAAGAAGCTCTGATACTGGAATACCAAGGAATGAATACCTGAGAGTGTCAATATTCTGTTAAATAGTGTAGGAAGTTTCCAGGAAATCACCAACCAGAAATAATAGTAAATAGATTCAAAGGACCTAGAGCTGCCACGGCATGTTGCATCTCCGTGGTTAGGTCGTCCATGCACAGAGTCTCGAACAATGCTCGAAACGAAAACCTCCAGCAAAGCCCCGCCGGGGGCATCCAAGTACGTATCGCGTCGTAGCACTGATCGGCTGTGGAAGCTTGAAAACAAGACTCGGGAGCCGCGACGTGCATTTTCATTTCCTTGACTACCATCCGCGGCGGCAAGTTATTGAAGGTGACAAAAGCTGTATCCATCAGAAACACCCATATAAATGTCCTAGTAGCAATTCTTAGTCAATCGCATATCCACTGAATTCGCTTTGTAATATAGTACCTAATTAGCTCTTCCCTAGCGACAAACTCATTCCAGTCAAACTCGTCCTGGTGTTTCGAGTTGTAGTCGATATGTCGCGCTGTCATAATATCAAGATCCCGGACAATCTAATTCCGGTCAATGAACGGCCAGTATTCATGGGACCGGCAGGCTTACCGAGAGCACAGTGCTAAAGCGGTGTCGACGAATGCGTTTCTTCCCAGCATCAGTCCCTTCCCAGTTTTGATACAAACAGACCATGTAGGCAGCCTGTAATGCTTGCACTTTCTGTCTATCCCGAGCAGGGTGAAACGGCGCGATAGGATCACGGTTGAAGTCATCATCGGCATAAACAGCCTCTTCAACACAATTAAACCATATCCGCGCATCATCGTTATCTTCTTGGTTTGGCGAAACGCAGGCCCCTAGTCTCTGAGTCAGCATATATCGTATTTTGATCTATAATGAAGGTCCCTACCAATGATGGCCATGGATGCCAGAAGAATTGACTTGGAGTTTGCCGCACTGAAACTTGGTCGATGGAGGAAGTTTACGTTTGGAGACCAGATTGACCAGTAGAGCTCAATATATTTTCGAAGGCTCGAGGGAGAAAAGAACCGTAGACATCTCTGCTCAATATCAGGAGACCAAGATATGGTCACAGAGCTATTGCGCGGCTTGATGGTGACAACCTCTTTGAGTAAGAGCAGAATCTGGTGCGTCTGCAGCGCCAACGGATCGTTCAGCCATTGCGATGAGATCCTGTACGAGTTGTCGCATTCTTGGTTGCCGACTTGATGAATTATGTTGGCCGACAAGTAATCAGAGAGCCGCTCTGTTTCTTCTATGCTGTGTAGGACTTCCACCCTCTGCTTCGGGTTTCCACATTCGAATGACGAAACGAAGCCGGTCCGACTAGTGAAAGTATCGAGAAAATGAAAGAAATAGGGACGTTCAGCACTGGCCACAGCATTACCATCCCCACTAACATTGAATAAATTCTGCCATGTCTCGTCGGGGCATTGGAGAATGTCGAGATCGGCACAGGCAAGTATGTCAAATCCCGTGCTGTTTTTGTCATCGATACAAGGTGTCCATAAATCAACGCTTGGTGTGACCAATACTTCCATGCGCTCATCTAGAGTAACTGATGCAGTAGATACGTCCTCAATTAATTGTGTGTCATGCTTCGATGTGGAATAAATGCACTCCACACCCTTTTGTAAGCAGGTCTGGCACGGCCGGGCATTGTTACACGCTTTCTTTTGACGCACACAGCGGTCACAGGCACGTCTTCTCGTTACTCCAGAGCAATTGTCAGAAACAATACGCTCGCATGTTCGAAGGTGCCGTCGTAGCACGTCAGCGCGGTGGAAGGAACTCGGACAGGCGGGACATCGATGGGGACGATCAACAGAGTGGGATTTGCGATGGCGTTGGAGATGCTCGCGCCGCTTGTAGGATTTGAAGCAAACGGGGCATTGGTGCGATGTGGTTGCTAAGCTCACATGAGTCGTTAGTGGCTCCATGCTGGATCCAGTGGTCTCATCTTTGATGATCTGCTGTCATGTAGTTGGACAAAGAAAGGACCGAAGGAAGATCTGGGGAAATTTTTGCGGGGAAATGACTTACCCTACGATAACCCTAATTTCTCCCAACCCTGGGTACGGCGAACGTCAAGTACCGGCCCGGCAAAAATGACATAGGGTTAGGGCCAGGGTTATCAGATCCACTATGCCCCCATATCTACACTGTCGAATTGGCTCACCATTCATTACCTCAGAAGAAACAGACAGTCTATTACGCAGAATATATTGGAATGTGCCCAAGTAAGCATTCTTCCCATTTTCGGTTGCACCTGTCGAACCTGCCAGAACAACAGAGAAAACCATCTTTTGGCCAGACAATTCATCGTGAGCTTCATCTTAGCCTGATCCGGAAGTCACCGGTAGACTGTGGATCAACCCTATTCTAGACCAGCCAATCGACCAGCAGGACTACGTCTCTCAGACAAGCCACACCCACACCGCCATGGATTCAGGGGAATGGACTCAAAGTCTACAAAATATTCTGTTTGAGTGTTGTGGGCTCCATGCTACTTATTCAGTCGTTTGAAATCTGAGCATCATGAGGAAGCTTTAGAGTACAGTCTTGGTATCAATCCAGGATATCAGCAAAGCCTTCGAGAAGAGAGACTTTATGAGTGCTTCTGAAGCCAACACCGACAACCACCCTAACCCCGCAATGCTATCGAAACATGAGTACGACATACGGGAACAGCCACCAGATGATCGAATTCGCTATAGTTTAAAGTACCGAAACGCACTCTATTTCACATCCCAGGCAGCCATCTGGGCCTTTCATTTCTACTTCCTCGTTAGGTTGCTACTAGTGGTCACCGCGCCTCAGCAGACATGGCAAATATGGCTCATGCTTCTTGTCGAGTATATCTTCGCTCGTACGTCAAGACCAAGTTCAGATGATACATAGAGATAAATTTGACTCTCTACTAGGCACACCCCGTAATGACCAACTTCTCACGGTATCAGCAAGCAAGTCAGGTCAAAGTCGTCCTAGAGACAGACTTCGACTTCATGGTAACGACCATTTGCCTCGGGTCAATGTCCTTGTGCCCTGCTGTGGAGAGCCGACGGACGTGGTTCTGGATACTGTCCGCGCGGCCTGCTCTATGGACTACCCAATCGCCCATTTCCGAGTGCTTTTGCTAGATGACGGAGCCTCAGATGCGCTACGTGAAGCCGTTGCCAGTCTACGCTCCCAATGGCCTCACCTTTCTTATCATACGCGTGGACAGCAGTCTGGTCGTGTCTTTGCCAAAGCTGGAAACCTCAATTATGCGCTCTTCGAGTTGAAGAATGAATTCCAACCGGAATTTTGTGCAGTCCTAGACGCGGATTGCATGCCCAAGCCTGATTTTCTACGAGCGACGCTGCCTCATCTGCTCAAAGATCCTCAGGCTGCTTTACTCACAACACGACAATACTACTACAATTTGCCGGATGGCGATCCGTTGCAACAGTCCCGTACACACTTCTACACATGTCATAATTCTGAGCTTGATCGGATGGCATCAGCTATTGATGCCGGGTCTGGCGCCGTCTTTCGTCGCAAAGCCATCGTTGATGTAGGCGGATATCCGACATTTTCCTTCTCTGAGGATTGGCAGCTCTCTTTGATGCTGCAGGGGCTTGGATACCGGACGCTTCAGGTGCTAGAACCGCTGCAATTTGGATTGGTGCCGACTTCATTGGATGGTCATATTGCTCAAAGGAACAGATGGCAGCTTGGACATTCACAACAGCCGTTGGTGTTGGTCTCCGATGCAAATAAGACCATTCCGCAGCGCTTGCAATGGAGTATCACCATTAATGGAGTGGTTATTGTCCTCGGGTTGATCGGCTATATGCTCGGATTCGCTACTGTTCCCATTCTTTTTGCTTCGGGAAATTTAATTCCGACGACGTCTCCGTTGATAGTACAGATTCAGGTCGTTTTGGCTGTATTGCTTGTTGCCTTAACTTGGATACATGGATTGGTACAGGCCGCCCACACGGGGTTCCGCATCGCGCCCTTTGCTCATTTGGAGAACAGCTGGCTGGCTGGCAGTAAGCACTTGGCATCTAATTTCATGCAAGTTTAGCAGACACCAGGCTGACTATCTATCTTAGCCCATATCCTTGCGATCGTTCGATTTCACTGCGTCTCAAAAAAGCCGAAGGGTTCGTTTGTCACCGGCAGCAGCGCAAACTCATGGAACCGCATGATGGAGCTTCCAGGATACAAAAAGCTGCGCAAAGATCTGATAGACAATGGACTTTTCTACAGCTTCTTCCTTTTCTTTGCGATACTAGGCGCATTTCTGCTCTCGTTCTATGGAGCATTTAGCCACGACTATGCCGCTGCCGGCTCTACTGCTTCTCGACCCTTGCTCATGAGATTGCTCACGACGGTAGCGTGGCCGCCTATTCTACACGTCGCCTATCTAGTTCTGAGCAATCTGTGGATTCCAATCGCATATCTCTTACGCTGTCCGGAGCATCCAGAGAGAAGATCAAGGATGGCAGCTCACGCAGATGGCATCTTCTTGCCGCGAGAAGATGTGCAAATAAAGCTTCTTCAACACAGTGTTCCTCCTCTAGGCTACTTGAATCATTATATCTTGGTACCCGTTGTTTTGATAGCGCTTTCTATCATGGCAGTGGCTCTGTGAAAGGCCTTGAACAGAGTTGAAGGATGTCACCGCCAACTGGCGAATCTCGCAGATTCAAAGATTCCTTGATTAGGAAGCAAAGAATGAAGAAAGGAATATCTAGATATGCTATCCATAGGTATAGCCCAGTAGTCATGTCAACACCGAAATTTCATAATACTTGTTCTCCTAAGACCTCCAGGCGTCATTACAGTGACCAATCAATTTCCCGGCGCCATCGATCTACATTCTCTTCCACGTGAAGACCATTCCATTCTCGTATGTGATTTCTCAAGTCTTTTGAAAAGTGGCGGAACTGCCCTCCTGGTAATCTGGAAACCTCTAGCATAAAAACCTCATCCCATCGGTTCGCTATGAGTGAGGTTTTGAAAAAGTGGTTTTCACAGCTCCTCGGAGGACCCAGCAGTGGATCAATGAACCTGTCATCCATATGTGCAAGTCCGAGGTAACCTTGTCGTTTGTAGTCCCATATACAGAGACCAAGGCAGTCCGGAAACTGGGGGTCATAGCTGTCTGATGAGAATATTTGAGTCCAATTGTCGAACCAGTCAGACCAATATGAGAGCCTGTAGCTGCTGTTCATTTGATCAGCGCTTTGGCGTAAGTGCCCATTGTGCAACCCCTCTTTGGCTTCTGTTACAGGGTTCGGCTCTTCGAGTATCCAGTGTGAAGTTTCCTTGAACGTAGTGGAAAATGTCCATTCTGCAAGCCTGATACCTCGACAGTCCCGACTATTTAAAGGCACGAATCTGGTGTTATGGTAATCACAACTAAGAAATTCATGAGTTGCTGCTTGCACACACTTCATTTCTTCGATTTCATGATGTATATTCCAAATGCTTTCTGGTTTCATATAGGGTCCAATGCATGGACTGATCTTCTGTATCAGGGCACGATAGCGAGAAAATAAGTAATCATCCGTCTCCTCGAGGTCAGGGCAAAGTAATTGGACATTCCAATAAATCATCAATTTCCAATATGCTCGCGTAATGCGCATCTTTTCAGCCCAGGACGGTGACCACCAGGCACCCGCTCGGAAAAGGACGTTATTTTTAGATTTTATCGGACGACAACCTGGCTCTTTTATATCCGTAAATGGAATGGCCCATATCGCTTCATGGATATTTTGGAGAAGAGAAACGAAGCATATATGTTGAAGAATCTCTATGCGGTATGCTGTAAGACCTAGGAATCGAGGACCCGGTGTTCCGGTTGCATAGGCAAAAGATGCTCGAGCTGTAGTAAGTACATCTTCTGGCAGCTCGTTGTTGTATTTGTTGACCAGCTTTTCAAAGGTTCTGATGATGTCGCTGAGAATGTGCCTATGATGGCAATCACGCGGGCTAGATGTTTGAATTCTGGGATAGAGCGTTCTATCACTGAATTCTAGAATACGAGCTGGGCTGAGTTGAAATGCTACGTTGGCGCCTGCAGATGCACATATGATTTTGTAGACAGATAGAAGATCTGGCACATATTCAAGAATGATTGTCAAAACCTCAAGCGGAAGACAAGATAAAGAGGTGGTCATTTTACATTGCCCAAGGCAAGTAGTATAATTGACTTTGATTGTTGGTAGTAATTATTTATCAAGATGACAAATTATCTTTTGAAACGGTTGAGAGAATAGCAAGGGGATAAACTAGGCTGCAGTCGAGGAATCATTATGATGAAAGCCAGAATGTGGACGATGGAACTCATAAATGTCGCAACAGTCCAATCTTGACGTGCTTGTCTTTGTATGATAGTAATTTCGAAAAGATAGGAAAATTATGATGTCTAAAAGGAAATAGATAGCTTCATATCATCAAACGATGCTTCCAGATATCCGGATAAGCGTCGAGTCTACATGTATCCGAGAACGGCAAACTTCTATCAACAAATGTGAACGACATCTTAGCCACAGGCATGCCACTAAACCTCTTTTTCAGAGCCATATGGTGAAGGAACGCTACCATATAATCTATTTTGTCCCTTCACATACGTTCTTATTCGTAGACGCTGAGAATGCAAGATATCTGGATATCTGGTGGGTATCTGGAAGATTAGACATTTTAACAGCTCATATAGATATCACATATCTGACATTTCTTAGTCCACTCCTACGCAAGGAGGTATCGGCCTTGAGGAGGCTCTTATAAATAGGATCTAAGAAAATAAGGTGCTGATGAGCCGGTATGAATTTTGATATTTGTGTTTCGCTTCTCATCCTTGCCGTCGTAGAGCTGGCCAAAGAGAAATAACCTGATTTGAGAATAGCTCTGAGCTAGGTTGAGTATAAAAACTCATATTCAAAATCAATATGGGTGAGAGCCAGCCTGATGGTGTAGTCTTGAGGTATCCGTCTACTATGCAGCGAAGAGCAAGGCTCTATGCCAGGTGACGAATACATCCATCCGATTGAGCTGCCACACTTGCCGAAGCGATGGCTCGTTTTACCGCAGGATGAATCCCAGAAACTTTGAGAGATGCCTCATTATTGGTACTTAATTATTTTCTCGGCTTACTTAAGTACTGTAGCGGATGACTCTGGTAGGAGCACTGGATGAGGCGTTCCGATCCAGGCGCACATCAGTCCATCTCAAATACAAAAACATCATTTGCTAGTCACCATCACTCAACGTAGAGCATAATGCGCTCTCAACGAGACCTTTCTAGTATAATGGTAGGGCCAGGGCTGTCATGTCACCATTTTATGCATAAAGAGATTACATCCCGTACCTGACTACAATGATCAATTGATCCCCTTTTAGGAAAGTCATTGCATTCTCGCATCCATGTACCAAAATATGGCAGCAACCTTGTGATAGGATATATATGAGTTGGTAAGACTCGTATCCTCTGGAATGGCCCTAGAAGACATCGGAGAAGTTGATACTTTTACCATCCATCAGCTATAATAACATCCAGTGATTTTGGCGCCGAACTACGAGACATTGACTGCGTAGCAGGAATAGTAGTATAGAGGAACTTCGACCACCATATATTTATAAAAATCGAGTGTGTCGAAAAGAACGATGCTTTAGAATACGCATCAATATAGAACGTAACGCTTTAGTATCTGGTATGCCCCCTTGTTGCAAATTTTGACCGATGCCTCACTATTGGTATCTAACCATTCTGGTAACTAGTCTTTCTCAGAGTACTTGAGTCTATAGCGGAGTTCTCTCCTTGACAACTAACAGGGTACGAGCACTGGATGAGGCTTTTCGATCTCGGACGCACCTCGGTCTCTATTATCTCCATCTCAGATACGAAGACACCATTGCCATACTGCAAAAGAACCTAAATCGACTTCCGAGAGCCAAATCAAAGCGAGAGAATGTCACATGTATGGACCCTCATCTTCATTTCATGGATATTCAGATCATAGAATACATACAAAGCGAGCACGATAAATGTTATCAGATTCATATGCGAGGACCCTGGAACGGACGGCAGATACGTAAAGCCGTTCAGATTGCAGCGTGTCTAGCTCTCTTCGAACACAAAGACGACCCCAAGAACCTCCCGGCCGTGCTCACTGCGGAGCATTTCCGCACCGTACACGCGAGCATGACCAAATTCGATATGTGCATGACTAAGGCCCAGCGTGCCGATAACAGCAAAATGGCGCATATGGCAGGCGATAGGTTTGACGGTTATGGAGAAGATGTGGAGAGCCACGAGCCAGTGGAATATGAAGGCTTTGCAAACTACGGTGCCGAGCGTCGATCTACACCCATGCGTTCAACTGGGCATGGGATAGGGCCAGTTAATTCGAGAGGTCAGCCTACTCAGCGTCGGGTCTTTCGTCAAAATCCAGGCCCTGGTCCATCGCGTGGAAGGTATCCAGATGCATCGTATGCCGCTGGACGAGGACATGTTCCATACCAGCCCTCAGCAAGATATAGTGAGGCCCCCATGGAAGAAGATGATGAATCGTTTCATGTTTCTAAGGGAAGTGGTCGTCGTCCACCGCTACTAACACACGAGGCCATTTCTATGGAAGAAGTCCCGGAAGACAAGTTTCTTGAACATGCTGACCAAGAACAGGCAAGTGAGTACGAACTGCATTCTTCGGAAGATGACCACCTTGAAGTTAAAATGAGTGCCACCAAGGATCATCGGAATACTCTCGTCTTTGATCATTCGTTGGGCTCAATCAACAATCCACCTTCTGTGTCTGGTACCAGGATGAGCGGGAGGCATGCCACCAAGAAGCCTGGATTTCAACGACAGGGATGCGGGTCCTGAATACCGAAGTTATTTTTTTTTTTTTTTTTTTTTTTTTTTTTTATGTTTTTGCTCAAATATGGATGGAACTGCAGCGGTCTGTTCCATGATCGATTTTCAAGATTAAGTAGGGCTTAGGGCTACGTACAAATAGACTAAGTCTAGATAGGAAATTTTCCGTGTTTCAGGGTTAGGGTCATATATCTGCCTTGTTCTGTCTCCTCCTCCCCTTGATGTCGTTTCGAAAACTCATCCATTATTGTTTCTTGAATATGTCAGTAGACACATTTCGAATATTCACTTGCAGTGATTTCCGTTGCCAATCTTTTCCGCACAAATTTCTTAGCAAATTGAAGCAATCCTGTGTTTCCGATTTCCGCTCCTCCCAGGCAAAGTACCTAGGTAAATTCTCTAAGCACCCTTGGGCTCAACACAGACCTACTAATCGGCTCACCATCATAGGCTCAGGACTCAGGAGAGATTTGTATACGCTACGCTAACATATCAACTAACTCCAGAGCTAGGCCCAGAGCTGGCTAAACCTCATATGCGAGCCCATCAAGTGGGTCACACATGGGTTTATATAAGAGCTTATCATAGCATGTGGACAGGGGACGCTAGGCGTTTGTAGGGGGTAGTGAAAATTAACATCCTTCAACTTACGTACGTATGTAGTACGTACTAACTACTAAGAATTTATATAGGAAAGATTGGTAAGGGATGTGTAAGATTTTTTTGAGGCTGTGCCGGAGTTCCCCGGATAGATAGAAAATCAGCCCGGTCGGCGTTCGTTACGGCCGACATGCGACGAGTCTATGTATTCTTCAGGCGAAAGAATTTTCAGAGACTATTCCTAGTAGTGGGAGTAATCCGTAGAAAGACGCGTAATCACGAATTATGCATCTTGTCCCCATGTACGTACGTAGGAAGCAGATCGCGATGCATCCGCCAAAGTTCCTTGTAGTCCATGTAAGCTCTTATGAGTTATGACAGCTGATGATGTCGTTTACCTCGTAGTATAGTACTCCTCGAATATCATCCATAATCCATAATAATTGGGAGATACTATGTAGACGTAAGATCGAGTAAAGGACAATAAGAGGAGCCTCAAGCCATGATGTCATATGATGGCATACCTAGGCTTGGCACGGGCGGGTTTAACTAGCCGACTTTCACTGCTTTGGCTTTTTTCATCAGACCACGACGAACTCCGATCATACAAATACTGAACTACCGGACGAGACTAGTCGATTAGTTGTTAATTCCTTCTCGTCGATTCTCCAGTTTACGATTCGCAATCTGTCTTCACCCACTTGCCATCATGACCCCCCAGCCGGCAGATGGTTTTCATTGAATAAAGCAGAAAACCAGCAAAACAATCGCAAGCCGGTCAAGTCCATAAAGCACCATTAATCTCACCGTTATACATCGCACTTGATCAATTATTCCAATGGCCGACCCTATCGATGCCACTGTCGAGTCCACCGACGGTCCTCCCCCGCTCCCATACTCTCTGCGCCAGCGAAAACGCTCCATTGCGTTCTTCTGGACGCTGTTCGTTATCGACACACTTGCCCAACCGCTTATCCTCTATTTTGCGCTTCGATATGGAACGAGTCTGTCGCTGAATCTGGTGTTTTCCATCAGCACGGCAGCGTTGGGAGGTGTTTCCGTTTTTGAATATTTTTATCGATTGTATAATTTGATGAGAAGTAAATCACGAGCTCGGCCGCTCAATGCACGGAAATCATGGGTGAGTCCTTTTACATATATGATATGATCAATCTGTGCTGACATACGAGCAGCTTGATTTCTTTCAAATCAACTTCACCATTGTGTGGTTGATCCTGGCGGTAGAACTGATTGTGTAAGTCTTATCCTAAACACTCGACATCAGTACTCGCAACCTAACAGCTCTTGAATTACAGTGGAACCGTCCCAACCATCCCATACAGTATGTCCATCACCACCCTACATATATCCTCCTACTAACTGATATTCAGTCCGTCTCCTCGCCATGCCACTTCCAACCGTCATGTTCTATTTTGGCGCCGTCCACCTCACCCTCGACATCCTCCGCATGTCCGGCTATAAAGCCCCATTCCGCATCTCCTCGACTCCGCAAGGCTCCGTCATGCCTACCGCCTTATATGTGCTTGTTGAAGACATCGTTGCCGTGGACGGAGGCGGTGGGCAGAGTTACCGCTATGCGCTTCGAAAACGGTACTTGTCGAGTCCGTATTTCCGGCGCATGCTGTTTGAGATGAATTGTTTCTGGGCTGGTGGATCTTTGATTGCGGCTGCTGCTATTACGGCGATTATTTTTACCACTCCGATTAATGTTGCCTATACAGTATGTACAGTCCGAAGACATTGACATTGAAAACGGGTTACTAATAATATTGAACAGCTCGGCTGGTCGCTCCCCTTCGCCTGGGCCGCTATCTGGACTCTCATCACCTTCCCCTGGGTCCAAGCCGAACTCCGTCGCGAGCGAGAAACATGGGGCCTTGTACAACAGAACCACGGTGGCGTACCGTTTACAGACGATATCACCGCCAACCCTCGCACACGCATGAACTCATTCCAAGCTCGCATTTTACCATTCACGACCCGCGAAAAACAGACTTCGCCGGAGAGTGCATCTACGACCGAAGAACCGGGTGCTGTCCATGACGACGGCGGTAACGTCGTCGCAGATCACACCACTCGAGCTGCAGGCGATGAGGAGAACTTTGTAGCCGCCGTTACCGCCGAAGAGGGCACCATTGGCGCCGGCGGGCTTCAGCGAAGCGCTTCTCGTCATGATCATGAAACCACCTCTCCTACAAACATCAATAATGATAATCATAATACCGACCCCAACCGAGACCTCGAAAAACAATAACCAGGCTAATCTCCTCCCCGCATCCACTTATACCTCGTATACGTCTATTATACCACATATCTATATCTAACAGAATGCCTTTCACCTCTTGTCTATCTATACACACATTTTGAAATCTGGACTTATGTGACGGGAACGGAACGGTACATACACACGGAGTTTTTTTGACGAACTTGGGGCTTTTTTATCTTCCCGTTTTCTGTTACGTATCATGCATGCAGCGTTCAACATTATTCCCCCCCATCCTTCAAATCGCGTTTTATGACTGATCAATGAAGAATTGAGTTGATTTTATTTTGATCCTTTCGAGATGTGTATGATTATGAATGTGTTTTTTTTTTCTTTTTTTCTTTGGGGGGGTGATGTTTGGTGTCGTTTCTGTATATGTATCTTGATAAATGACATTTCAACCCATAAGACCATAAGAAACTATTTTAAATATTACAATATAAATTTAATCAATCGATGAAGGAAAAGAAATGAATTAATGAAAAGGAAAGAAAACCTATCTATATGTATATCCCATCTAACGACCCGCCAAACCGAACCAAGACTCAATAGAGATCGAAAATCAAAAACCCCCATTCCAGCAATGAAACAAAATGATAAAATGGCCATGACATCGAAGAAGAAGAAAAGAGAGAAAAAAAATAAAAATAACTAAAAAAAAAGGTATCCCAAAAATTCAAAACGAGAAGAAGAGAAGAGCAAAAAATGAAATGGAAACAGGCCGTCACGTCGCGCATGCCATGTTCATGTACATTGACAAATAAAGAAGTATATAAATCGAATGAAAAACGCCATAGGGTACATGCATATGCATAGATTTTGATGTTGTGTCTGTATATCGCGATATTTGTATTAGGGAGTAGCCTCGCTGGGTCCTGTGAAGACGAGAGGATCAATCGTTGACGGTATGACGATGAAGGAGCTTGCGACCGAGGCTGCGGATACTTCTCCTCGAACTATTAACCACAAGTTAGTAATGACTCTCCATTTGAGGACGACGGATAAACGTACCTATCATCCTGCGAAAACCCCCCAATACTATGCGCCGTCATCGGCCGCCGCTCTTCTCTCGAGTCTCTTTTAGATGACGGAGCAATTGAGCTATCGTCCCTCGTCACCGGGGAGTCGTTGATCATAATACTGGGGTCGCGGGAAAAACTCAGATTGCTGGACGAGGAGTACGAGACGGATTTCGCGAGTGGATATGTCCCCGCACCCGGGTCGATAGATTGCGATAGTGAGGATGGGCCGTGGATGTGACCCGAGGAAGAAGATGCGGGTGTTGAGACGAGAGGATTGCGATGGCTGCCGGCTGAGTCGCGGCTGCTCAAGCTTTGTGTGGTGGAGGCGAGGTTGATGGTACTGTTTAGAGCGGTGTCGGAGGCGGGCAGCATTTGAGACGATGATGCTAGTTCTCTGAGTCTTCGTTGCTGTTGCTTGCTGGGCCGCGGGTGCGAGAATTTGTTACCCAGAATTGCCGGGGCGTGCGAGATCAACGCTTTGATGACATCCTTCTTCAAACGGAGAGCAAGTTCGAGGTTTGACCAGGTTTTGTTACGGTATTCGAGAACAGGCAGACGGAACACGAAATCGTGTACGTCTTCAATGTTGCGATCTCCTCTGCCTTTATAGCTGAGGCAAAGCACGACATCATTGATCTTGACATGTGCAAGAATCATGTAGTTCGAAGCACGAGACATCATTTGCGTGAGGTCATCAGTCTGTTCTTTCTTCGAACCTTTCACAAGCAAAAATCGCTTGCTCTCGCCCGTGCTACTGGATGCATTAGACGCCGCTCCAATTGACTTCTCGGTCGGTGTTCGCGTCAGTGCACGCAAACTCTCCGTAGACTTCTTCTTGCTGATACCACCCTGAGTAGACGGACGAAGACCAAGACCTGCTCTATCCGTCTTGTCTTTATTGATTCTCGTCAAAGGCGGCACCTTGAGTCGGCTCGAGCGTGCTGGTTGAGCTGCTTTGCGATTATTATCTGGTAGTGTCATCGTAGGCTGCAGCCTCAGCTCAATAGAACCAGCACCTGTAAGATTTTGCGAATCTTCTCCAGTTGAAGTACTGCCCTGGCTACGTGGTGTGGAAACGAAATCAGGAGTTCCAACGCCGCTGGCGTCAGCTTCCTCTTCCTCATCGTCCTCGTTCATGGGTTTGATGTGCTTGACCATGAACGGGGAGAAGCCGCCATTCTCAAACGCATTGGATCCAATACCAGGGAAGATGTATTCGAACAGCTTCTTCCCTAGCTCTCGCTCGAGCTGGACCTTGAGCGGGAAGAGGTTCACTTCGAACTGATCCAATACCGGTATACCCGCAACAGCTTCCAGCATGTACCACTGCACACGAAGCATCATATCACCACTCATCTCAGTACGGCTCTTGTGATCCATATACGGAACGATCATTTGCGGATAGATAGCGTTCTCCAACAGATTCAGCGCGTACAGACGTTGAACCTCAATTAAGTTGTGGTTTGACCCGTCCGTGTTGTCGGTTCGCTCATATGAAGCGTTGCGTAGCTGGAATTCCACCAATGGTTCATTCCTGTCTCTCATCAAGTGCCAAACAACATCAGACGCTGACAAGCAATACCGCATCGAGGCACTAGACTGGGATAATGTCCGTTCGTCCGTCCTTCGCTGCGACGTTGTGATGGCCTTCATAATAAAGAACAACTCATCCTCGCAATTGGCCAAATCCCTTTCAAGTGTGATCCTATCCTGCCAACCCTGCGTGTCAAGGCGATGTGCTTGCACTTGGAAGTATTCCTTGATCTCTTCGAGCTGACGAATACGCTCCTGCAGTTTGTGTACAGTCTCTGGTGCGCCGCGCAGATCGCTGAAATCCGAAGCAAACATGATCTTCTCCAGTTTCTCACTCCTGACCTTTTCCAGCGGCTCATTGTATAGTAACAAGTCCAACACAATGATATATATGGAATAGTATTCGGTCGAATCACAAATAGCTCTGACGTTAGGAAAGTCCACCCAGACTTGATCGACACGTCCATCGGCAGCATCATGATAATGCGCCGCGTCGCCGTCGGTTTGGGATACTTCGTCGTTATATTTCAGACGAAGATTGTTGTATTTGTCATATCGAAGACTTGCCGAGGTCCGCTGAATAATCCTCGAAAATCCGAACGGAAGAAGCTCAAAGTCAAACATGGCTTCCAACGTAAGCCAAGGCGGCCATGCTGAACCAGGTGCGTTGCCATATTTGTTGCCTGCATAGAACTGCAAATGGGCTTTGAGATTCTTCTGCGTCGCGACGAAGAATTGGGCGCCGTCCATGTTCAACGAGAACCGGCGCTGGACCAATCCGCTAACATCGTCACTGACTCGACGCTTGTCCATGATAGATAGCACCTTTAGAGTCATGCCTTTCGCAGTCACAAGCGTCACAGAGCGTGGGTTCTTGTCACTTTGTAATTGAATCTGAGGCGCAATAAGCCGCAGGTGATAACTATGCTGTGGAGTAAACTCTGACGATATATGCTCACTAAAGTCAGCCGAGCGTGGACGAGAGTGGTCAGTAGCTGATGCCGGCGCCGATGCAGATGAAGGACCATCCGCGTTCACAAATCGCTTAGCGTCATGTAGCAACTGTTCGATACGGTCTTGAACGCTATCGTCATCTTCTTTTTCTCCCTCCTCTTCGCGAGCTGGCGACTCATCAAACAATCCCTTTCGTCGGCGACTGTTCTTGTTTTGTTCGGCCACAATATCCGAAATGAATTTGACGGCTTGTTGCGACATGTAGTAAACAAATCCCCGCCTTTGGCTCACTTGATGGCCATACCTGACCATAATATCTCGCAGAGAATTGTTCCATTTGACTTGCGGGTTGTGAATCGTAAAGCGGTTGTTAAAATCATTGGCCGAATCGATGTCCGGAGCTTCATAATTCGTTTCTAATTGAGGAGCATCCTTGTCGCTGTCGGATTCATTATCAGACCTAGATGAAGAATCGCTGCCTTGGTCGTCATCGCTTCTGGTGTCAGTCGGAGACTCTTGTCCAAGAACGAGCCTCTCGAGACGTCGCAGTCCTGCATTCAAGAATTTGCGCCGCCTCACCAAAGCCTCGGCTTGACGGACTAACAGCTCATGCTTGACTTTCAATTCGTGATTCTCTTCTCCTGCGTTAGCAAGCTGGAGCTCATGCTCACTGAGTTGCAACTCATGGTTCTTGGCTTGTATATCAAGGTTGGCTAGACGATCCTTAATAAGATCCATTTGCACCTGCCACGGGTCATTTCCTTGAGACATGACACATTCGTGAGTGGGTTCATCACCGAATTGGTTGACTCCGTTTTCAGTAACTGGTGAATCGCCATGATCAGTCTGCCGAAAGTAGGTGAAACGTGGGGTATATGCAAGAGGCAAGATCTTAGTCTTGGGATTAGACTCTTGAGGGAGGATCCAGTCCAGTTCAACGAAATCATCCATGTCAATCCAGGTATAATCCTGGTCTGGGATATTAAAACGAGACACATCGACCGCAGGAGGCTGTTGAAACGACTCGACAATGTCTCCGTGATCTTCCAGAATATCGTCCAAAGTAGTCCCTTCAATACTGGCAGAGACAGCTCTAAAGTCAGCGGCCTCAAAGTCCAGTTCCGCGCGATTAATACGCATGGCACTGGACTTCATTTGCTTGAGGCGACCTTTGATCGGAGTTTGTACGCGCTCGCGCCTTTGGTGGAGATCGAACTTGAAATTAGCAAGGCGGACCTTAATGCCCGTAGCAGTGACCACGTCCTCTCCATAATCCTCAGGGTCTTTATGCTTATAGATATGTGAAGCAAAAAGAGGGGAGAGCAGCAACTTATACTTGACAGTAGCCAAGTGACGACCAAATTTCTTGCTAGTCTTCGTAATACCAGGCCAAAGAGGGCCTTGACGGACCGGAAGAGACATGACTCCAGAGAATAGAGACCACCAGTTGAAGAAATGAGTAAAGAGACGAGGGGTAAGGTGAACTGTATTATAGTTTGGTCTGGTCTGGTCCACGTCGTTTGGAGCTAAAATTGCGACGGAGAGGTGGATATGATTGCTTCGAAAGCCACGATAGGCGTCGTAGTCCTGTTGACACTAGTTAGTATATCACAAAACAGGTAGATGGCTAAGACATGCCTTTCTCTGTGACTCTTCGATATAATGAGGATTCCGTAGAACCACGTCGTAATGAGACTTGAAATCAAACGACCGACCAGTGTCCGCATTACGCTCAAATACCAGTCCTGCAAGCCACTTGACACTACCCGACAACTTCATCATCACTTTCTTGAAATGTGCAGCATTCTTCGCTTGGCCACTAAGCAGCTGACTTCTGGTGCTTTCGAAGGCGTACTCATACGAATAGCGTGCCTCGTGGCTATAGTCCGGCACTGCAAGCACATACTCCCCACTCGTAACCGTCATGAACTCTTTGGGGTCATCATTAGGGTAAATGTTCCACTGTACGTCTTTTCGCCAACACATCACGAAACCAGCTCCGAATCCTGTGATGATATACGGATCACGGGATCCCTTCAAGCGTAGATGAACGTCGCCGTCACCTTTCCATCGTACTCTCATTCGAGAGTGGAAGCTCAGTCTGATCTTGTCCCAGAATCCAACACGTTCTGATGGATCGATTTCAGGTTTTGTGAACCCTTCAATGATCTTCATCATGTCTTGTATGACTGGCTGATATGACATGCACCAAGTGATGCTTGTTGGCAAGCTTGTATTGATGTCGATAGTTGGCTCGGAGTAAGTCTTGACTGGGGCGATGGTTCGTCGCACAGTGACGTAGAAGCCATCGGTCATTTGGCCGTCGGCAAGCTTACTTGGAGGCACGACACAGACCTGAACGTCTCGTGTAGATTCACGGTTGCGGTATTCTTCCGCAATGACGAAATCCGTCTGCAGAGACCAACTTGGTACTCGCGAGGACTGACCAGGACGTAGCGCAGGAATATGGAGCAAATCCAAGGGATAATCACGCAGTGTAACTCTCGCCTCACCCATGTCGAGATGAATGCTCATAGGTATTAGAAGAGAGAATTTCATATCGACAGGCATGCCTTTGCCAATTCTGTGCAGGAAACGCGAGTATTCCTCAACTGGGAAAGATGGTTTATCAACGACTAGATGCACATCGCTAATTAGAACAGCCATGAGTGCGGGACGATTGGGAATGGCGAGAATTGGTTCATCGTCCTCAACATCCTCTGGGGGTTGATCAGCACCAGCAAATATATTCCGTAATTCACTGATAGATTTGGATTGGAATTGTATAGCGGCATCAATCTTTGACTTCCATGTCCGGGCATTGTATTCCTGCAGCCGAGCCCAAGCTTCCTTTTCAGACACCTTCGCGGAAGACGAAATATTTGCAGCTCCGTCGGTTCTATAGCGAGCACGCCCATATTTATCGAGCTCGTCGTCGAACGATCGTCTAGATTCCCGCGGGCCTATACTTGCACTTCGTCTCCGGTCGTCACTCCGTCGTCCTAGACGAGACTCTGGGTGTGCAGAATGCGTACGAAACCGCGACGAAGCTCGCCTATTTTCTGCTTCCCGAATTTTCTGAGTCTTCAATCTAAACGCCTCCTCCCGGGCAATACGATGACGCTGCTCCACAAGTCCCGCGCGATAAATGCACCCAAGCTTCCACTCAAAAGCGTCGTCTTCTAGTTGAAACGCCAACGTTCGACTGCGTAGTGAAATCCGCGGCACTATCTTAGGTCCTTCTGCTTCTTTCTCGAGGATGTCTATGTCCGAGTTCGTTTTGAATCGTTGATACAAAGTTTTCAACGCTTTGAAAGTAACAGTGAAGTTGTCGAATACCTGGTGCATTATCAGGTGATGCGGAACGCCAATTCGGATCCAGTCTGCCGAGACATCGATAGATCGTTCTTCTCGCAGTTCCTCGCCATATCGACGTTTGGACTCTCGCAAATCAACTCTGACGGTACTCATTGATAGTATTCGTGCCCATACGTTTTGAATATTGGGTGCAGCGACATGCAAGCGGGCAAGTTGACATCTAAAGAAAGGAGCCGACCAACGATGACTGCCGGCTGCGACGCCATAGAGTTGCAACATCAGACGTGGATTGTGGGGCATAATTCCCTTGACCCGTACAAGTCCTACGCGAACATCAACTGTAGTAAGTTCTGCACGCTGTGCCAGTGACCGCGGAGGTGGAGGTAGTGAAGCTGAGAAATCCATAGATGGAGATGTGTAACGTTTCGTAGCTGATGACCGCATAAATGTCTCTGCTAGTACATTCACTGCGACTCCTAAGGAGTAAGTGCGATACAGCGAGAACTCGAGGAAAAGAGCCTTGATCGTAGAGTTGATGTGAAAGATCGGGCCTTGAAGGTCACTGTGCGTGCTGAGTGCAACTTCGCACCGCGGTAGCGAAAGGAAAGACTCCGGCTCCATGTAATCTTCAGATTCAATCACGAAACCTTCGAGTCCCCGAATGTGCACAGCCAGTCGTCTTCCATCAGCATGGCCATTGCCGGTTCTTCGAGGTGGGGAGGTAGGAGGAAAACGGAATGGAGGATCTTCTCCAATATTAGAATAGGAATGACTGGATGTTCGTCTTCGTGTGGAAGATCTGGTAAGCTCGAGCTTTTGAGCTCGGTAGTCGGCGGTCCAAGAATCGAGGTGGAGGGCGACACCGCGATTTGTCTTTGATGATCCAGGTGGTGGGCCGGCAACCTCGAAAATCAATTCATTGGCCTCGAATTGAACTCGCATCAACCAGGGAGGAAGACGGCGTAGGACACTAGACTTTTGCTCCGTGTTTGTAGTTGGCATGCGGTTTCTAGGTTTCATTTGAGCACGGATTTGTTCGATGACCTGTTTGATGCCCCGGTTGACGTTCGGATTTACCATATGTACCGAGAACGAGTTGAGGCTTCCCGACACAAAGACACACACTTCAGGTGTTGCAGTCAAATGAACACGCACTTCCATATCCTGTGTTTGGAGAAGATTGTGTTTGAGACCAGCAGGTGTCTGGTAGTAGAGCTGGTGGGAGGTAACACGATATGTTGATGAGAGAGAATAATGGAACCCAGCTTCGGCTGAATGAAATGATTCAATGTCTAGCGACACTGATGAGATAGAGGATATAAGAAGGTTGTAGTCACCACCATCGACCGGAGCTTCTTTGGGTATCGGAAGCACGAAACGTACAACCGGTTCTTGGACGGAAAAGTTGATTCTAGCTTTAGGGAGCAGGCGTGAAATGATCCGGTGATTGTCACGCTTTTTGCGCCGAGGCGACGATTTCTTCGCTTCGGCTAGTCGAAGGACTTGTGAAACATGGCGAGGCTCCATATCTAGAGAGGGTGACGTAATGACGAAGTTGGCGAACAAGACATTGCTATTACGCTCGGACGCATCGTGCTTGTCCGAGAAGCTCACAGTCTTGGAGGGTAAGGTAGTTTTGATGGTTGTCGTAGCCATGGGTATGTAGAGAAGCCTGTCGGTTGCCCCAGACCCATCTTCCATGCTAACGGATAGGGATATGGCGGCTAATAAAGCTTGATGAGCAACATCGCGTTTTTGAAAGTACATGCGATGAGCTGGCGAGTTGGGGTCCATGCGATGAAGGTCGATACCGATTTCATGAGTGACCAGATTGAGTTGTATCTCTTTCTGCTCTTTCAAGGACGGTTGAAACGACCTCGAAATACGGAAGAAGCTCAAGGCGACCTGGATTTCTTCTATGCCGCGCAATATTGAACTGACAAATTCCTTTGAATCGGCAACCGTCTGCACAATAGCTTCCTCTCTTGACCCAGGCTTGTCCAATTCTTCGACGAAATCGGCGAACGATATCTCATCTTCGGTCTCGCTGAACGTGTCTTGTCTATGGTGCGTTTTTCTATTTCGTGAAATCCGCTGGCTAAGGGTCACCAGATCGTCGTATGGAAAGTGCAGTCGACCAATTTTGACAGCAACGGATGTGTCCCTAAGCCCTTCTAGATCACGATAGAGGTGACCATGGATATTCACCTGAAGATTATCCAACAACTCCAACGGCTCTCGTCCATCGACCGCAAGCAAGATATTCCTAACATTCATGATCCATTCAGCCGGCCGTGGTTCCTGTGAGTGCTGTATCTTATGGCGAAACAATCGACCGCGTTCCACCATGTTCCTTCGAGTATCAACCGCCAACATCAACGACCCAACTTGTATACTTCCAGCATCGACAAAAGACAGCGACGTGTTCGCGGCATGTACGTCCACCATAGCCAACCAGTGTATATAACTATGCAACCGTTTAATCCGCTCTTTCAACAGTGTCAGCCGTTTCCAAGTCTCGCTCCGTTTCGAGCTTTTCGGTGCACCGCCAAAAGTCGCATGTTGCGGGATCTCCGGAGAATTGTTTTTCGACGCCGCAGCGGACGAGGATGACGAATTGGTTGCGTGTGTGCCATCGTTCCCATTCTTGAGCTGTTTCGGGTCGATGGTAACTTTGAGATCGGTTAAACGTAGTCGAACCCACGTCGGCTGTGAGAACGAGGGACGATGCAACGAGAGCCCCAAGCCCCTGATATCGATCTGGACGCCGTCTCGGGGTGCGTACGAAATGCGGCGGAGCGAAAAGTAGCCGATTCGCTGAATGGAGATTCCGGTCGCAACGCGTACGAAGGCGAAGAGTATGAAGGAGGAGATGTACAGTAGTAGCAATGCCACCAGGATAGTGGTGGGGTTGAACAGCGACATGACGGACGGACACACGACACCTCCTTGATCACTTTGAACAAAGTTGTCAAGGGGTGTGAGTGCTACTGCAACTGCCACTGCGTCTCGCACGCGACTTTAATTATAGTTTTCGTATCCATTCAGATTGCTAGACCTCCCCTGTTCAGGTCGCATCCATCAACGAGTGTGATCCCTTTCCCGCGACTCAAGCTCATCATTCGATTGCGGCGTTGCACGGAAGAGGATTATTCAGCTGTTGAGTTCGACGAAGGGAAATATTTGCGGCCGTCGAGCGTGATGATGTGTATCGACTGTGTGTCAGGAGTCAAGGGGTCGAATAAGACTATGGGTATGGGGAAACGCGCATCGTCCGATGATTCGCTGGGTTGGGAAGGATTTCCTGAACGATAGCTAGTTAGTTGCTAGTCCAAGAACTGGTGGTCCCTCCACTCAAGGGTTCATAGTCCATACCGGCAGATGCAACTTGCTTGTCAGAGTGTGAGCATGTGTGGCACAATTCCCAAGAGCATACCTAGGTAGGGAGTAGTTGAAGGGAAGGAATATGAAAGAGGAAAGAGGGGAGAGCAGTTCGTGAGTCGTATACGGGAAGTCGCAGCCAATAACTAGCTACTAAGGCTACTACCCTAGTAACCCTACGGCAACCTTGGTAGGGCCCATATTAATCTCCGGGTGGCCGGACGAACCGTTTCTGTGGACACCTCACAACGTTACTGAGGCATGGTCAACGATGGCATTATGGTATCGTACGAATGTTGTGCTTTTGTAAGATTTGATTAAAATAAGTTACTTCATAGCTAGGTACAATGCATTGATATCCAGTCATCACAATGCCGTCTATATATGCAATCCAAAACACGCTAAATCCGACCCAAATGCAACAAACAAACATTATCTACACTGTGCAGTGTAATATATGATAGGAGATGGTAAATAGGAGGTGGTAGAGAGTGATTACAGCCTCGGGTTGAAGCGACTCAAAGCACGGAGCCTAGCTCCATAGAAATAGAATAAAATCGGGACAGGGATCATGGCAGCAGTCAAGAATCCCAAAAGACTGGTTGCCCATGGGACGCCAAGGGTCTTGTACATTTGCGTAGCAAAGAGTGGGAAGCCACCACCGAGAGCACTTCGGAAGAGAGTGTTGGCCGCAATGGCGGAGTTGGCGAACATCAAGTAGACATCAATCATGTAGTTCAATCCTTGCATGAAGATGATGAGGATGCCGGCTCCGATGGGGATGCCGGCAAGCACTTGAGGTACCCAGCTGATATCCTTGTTGGATGTCCAACCGAACCAGAAGAGGCCAATAGGCAGAAGAACAGAGCCAAGGAACATGGGTACGAGACGCTCTTCCGGAACAACGCCTCCGTTCTTCTTCATCTTGCGTGCAAATCTGGTCTTGGTGAGGTAGATGATGTAAGCGCATCCAAGCAAAACTCCGATCAAGATACCCAAAAATGGCAAGGCAGCCACACCAGCGCTCTTCCAGCCACGAATTCCCTGGAAGGAGTATGGGTAGGACTCAAAAAGGAGATAGAGGATACCGTAGATCAAAGAGAGATAGATGGTGACGCAGAGTAGAATAGGCTCCAGGAAGAGCATCTGGAAAGGGCGCGAGACATATCGAGTAAGGATGTCGCCGGCCTTGGGAGGGTTCTCGTCCAACTTGCTGTGGAATGCCCAGTTCTTGGTCTCGACTCGTAGACGAGCTGCGCGCCTTTGAAGAAGGACCGGTGGGTATGTTTCGGGAACAACGAAGAAAGCGATAACCATGAAGAAACCAGCGGCAATCAAGGTGATCCACGCTGTCCACCTCCAGCCGAGGTGAGACTGAACAATGAAGCCACCAAGAATAGGGCCCAAAGTAGGACCACCAAAAGTACCTCCAGCAAACGAGGCCATTGCTACTCCTCTATGGACAGGGTCCCAGATATCAGCTAGGGCTCCTCCGACAATAGCCAAGGGAGCACAGCCAAAGAAACCAATAAAGAACCGAGAAAGCATAATGGTCTCGACATTTTGAGCAACGGCGACGGGAATTTGAAAGATGACAAAGACAAAGAAGCCGAAGAATAATGGTCTTTTTCGGCCGAGGAGTTCGGAAATGGGGCCCCATAACAACGGACCAAGTGCGAAGCCCTGACACATCATTAGCGTCAGATTAAACAGTATAGCAAGACAGCTCGGAGGGGTGAGAACGTACAAAAAGCGGAAGACTGGTAGCAAGAATCATAACCTCATCTGATACACCAAACTCGGCGGCAGTAATCCGCGTAGCCTGACTAAACACACTGGTCGAAAAGGTAACCCATATAGTAAGAGAAGAAAGAAACATGGTAATCGCCCATTTCTTAGCATACGAAAAATTCTGGGGATTCTCGGGGTCATCGGGACCGTCCCATTCGACCAAATTAGGGTCTTTTTCCGGGGCAGCTTCTTCGGACGGGGATGAGGCTGCGAGTCCGGCATCTTTTTCTAAATCTTCTTCTTCTGCTTTCGTATCCGAACTTCGTCGGGAGCGACTAGGGCTGGGATCGAATGGGTTCTGTCTTTCGCCATTGCTTTCTTGCAAGATACTCGGGATAGTTTCTAAACGCTTAACATGCTCGTCTTGATCATGTTGCTGATCGAAGCTCAACCTGGTAGGGGTTGTGGCCTGTGAGTCGAAGAACGACATTTCTTCTAAATCCAAGAAGTAAGCCATGGTTAGTAGGAGTATAGTGTACAGATGGGTAGATAATTAGACGAACAATCTGATTCTTCTGATTCCCGGAGAACTGATCTCATTAATAGGTAGAGACTCTTAGAGTACTGGCAAGCCCAAGAAAGGTACGTGGGGCTCGACAAAGAAAGATCAAAGAAATATACTTTGCAAATTGAGTCAGGTCTTTTTTTGTCTGTTCTGTTTATGTTCAAGTCGAATGCTTCTGGAAGTTCTTTATTCCTGCATTGGGCCCCTTCCCCTTTATGTACCCTTCTTCTGATGATTCAGATTGACCCATTTGTAATTTCGGCGCTCGCTCTTTTTTTTTTTCAGGGCTAAACGGACATAAGCTTCTGAATCGTGTTCTTGGTAAGCAGGTTGGTTACGTATCCGGGCTCCTTTTCTCATTGCGTTTCTCTAGATGTTGGTTAGGACCACCAATCAGCGTTGCGGCAGACAGGCTTCGACTCGGAGATACGTTGATGGCCCACTATTACTATAGTATATTCTTTTCTGTCGGTACGTAATGCGAAGAAGTACCGACACTACTAAGGGTTTATAATGCATCGATTATAAATCTGCAGGGATGTAGAATAGAAACTACTATATACATAGTAGGTTAGGAGTAGCAGGTAGAAAGCGACACGCGAGACAGGCGCTTGTGATCACGATGACGCCATAGCCACATGTCAGTAATCATTAATTGGCAGTCCAGTCAGTATTATAAATTTCAAATATTCATACTATATTTGCTGAACTGATCGGTCTGTTCGCTTTGCAATCGCGACATCCATGATCAGAATATCTGAACATATCTGAACGTCTGTCATAACAGATACATAGTAGAATCCGCCTGGCTGGCCTGGCTGCGCAGTGGGTCGGTGGTCCCGTGGCTTGTCATCCCGTCCAGTAAGAGACCTTCCAACGTGCCGATAGCCGACAGGGCACGTTTCTTAAGTCTTAAGGTCTCGGCATCGGTGGTTGACCGTACCGAATCCCTGCTAGACTAAGCTTCCGATGGACGGATATAACAGGGCTGCGTCTACCGACTTAAACTCCATGTGGGTGTTGTTGACTCATCTCCGAGTTGTGACCAGATGGACTTTGTCGTAGATCGATAAATCCGAGGCTTGTCGGGTCGAGAACTGATACTAAGAATCTAAATTGAAGACCAGATCCCGTCGCGGGTGGAACAAAGAGACAACCTTGGAAGGGACGAACAAAGACAGCTTGAAACAGTACGGAGTATCAGCAAAACTATTCATTGTCCCATGGATTCGACACAATAACGCGGGGTATCTACAAATTGCCTAGTTGGTGTCGTCCTTTATTACTTGTTCCTCCCTCCACAAAACTTCCCACAGGATATTCTTTTGTTGTTGCTTTTTCGAGATCGCATCACAAGGCCAAAGCAATAACCTTTGAGTTCTGACCCAAGCCTAATTGCAGCAATAGTCTATTGTGAGATACGTAACTTACGTAGGTCGCTGTTGGAATAAGGCGAGATCTGTCCCTGACGCACTAACCGGATCCAGTCAAATGCGAGATGGACCCTGGGACTAAGGCCCAAAACGGGCAAGCGCGGCAACAAATTCAAGAAATCCAACGGCCAGGAATCTTTGCATATTCCCGTAGCACATCATGAGGCGACTGACTCTCTTTCATAATGCGCCTTCTCGATTCATTCGTTCCTTGGACTATATCAGTTCTCTTCTTTGTCCCTCTGTATAAACTTCGACTATCTCTCCACTTTACTCCTTGATCGACTGATCGACACCCCATATTCATTCACTGACTCGTGTTTCTGTTGAGAAAGAGCTTTGACCCTCCCTGTGGCTTGTGGCTGCAAGAAAGAGATGTGAGAGTTTGAGTTGCAGATCATGGCTTCTTCTTCTCCGTCAGCATCGCCGGATGAGGCTCACTCCACGCTGGAAAGCGGCACTGCTACCGACGGCGTCAAGTCTGTCGATATTCCAGATCATAATTCACATGGAAATCATACCGATCTTCCCACGCGAATACATATGGCATCTAGGTGAGTTTCTAACATGACTACATATCAGGATGAGGCTAGTATGTTTCGGAGAATTTGAGGTTCTGACTAGCTACGATCAGGGCGATTCATCACACGTTACACCAGGCTGTGGTCGGCCGTCTACCTCTTGCACTACCCCCCAAGACGGCCTCCCCGCATCTGTACGCCCTGGGCATTTCGCGCTTCTCCCGACTCTATTCTACTTTTGAAACGGCATGGCGCGACTACCTCTCCACATCCCCTACAGACCATGACCCCAACAACGACCAAGTCAGGTATCACACCCTTCTATCCGAAACCTACATCCCAGCCATAACCCGCAGCGCACGCCTCACCTCCGACATATCAAATCTGCAACGCCAATGCGGCGACCAAATCGCATCCGTTGCGCAACCAGCACAACACGACGCTGCCATCAGGGATGCGGTAGCACACGTCACCGAAACCGCGCAACGCAAACCATACGCACTCCTCGCGTATTCATGGATTATGTACATGGCCCTGTTTAACGGCGGAAGGTGGATACGCGATCAACTCGTCAATGCGGGTCCTGAATTCTGGTTTCGCGAATATGCAGGCATCGAAAAAGCTGACTCCGCTATTGAATCGACTTTTCTATCATTCTGGTCCTTTGACGGCGACGAAGATGGGGAAGATATCAAACGCTCTTTTCGGGCGGGGTTTGTAGAAGCTTCCCGCAAACATCTCACCGAGGCTGAGCGCGAGGATGTAATCCATGAAGCGAAAGCGTTGTTTCAGCATTGTATAAACATTGTGTCCGAGGTTGATGTCGTTGTTGCGCTGGAACGGAAGAGGCAGAACGAGGAGTTGCGCGGGCATAATTATCATCATCATCATCGTCATCATCAAGGAATGGGGACGGCTGAACGGCAGTCTTTACTAATTATCATTATCTTGGGCGTTGGATTGGCTTTGGCGATTAGTTATTATACACGATTTATAACTTATTTGGGATATTAGCCCGGATGAATGTATGATTATGACTTTATTTTTACATGGAGGACACTCTATTGTGTGAAACATGTATCGATTCCGTGTACTATTAACCTTTTGACACACCAGACGAAACTCCATCAAATACCCGTACCTATTTTCCAACCCATATTCCTATATAATGTACAAACTCCTATCATGCATGAAGAATCATAACTCATACAATGTCATCTCCCTCCGTCGAAACAGTCGATACGAAAATGGAGATCAAGAATTAATCAACCCCCTAACCCTCTCCACCCGCGCAATCGCCTTCTCCAACCGATCCAGCCTCTTCCTCTTCTCCCCATCCCGCTTTTCGAGTAACGCCACCCTCTCTTCCAGCTTTGCACGCGCCTTGCGTTCCTGCGCAACCATTTCGTTCGCCTGACTGAATAATTGGGCAGTGAGTTCTTCGAGTTCCGAGTGTGCCTGCGACAGTTGCGATTCGGCTGCTTTCCGGAGTCCCTGTTCGCGGTTCAGGGCTGTTTGGAGGGCGAGTGCATTGCTATCAGATGGCGCGTCGTGCGAGTGGAAACTAGTGTTGGCGGTGGGGCTGGTGTGTCCTCCCGCTCCGCCGGGGCTGCTGTTGGTGTAGTTTGAGTGGGAGGTTTGTGGTGGTGTGCTAGAATCTTTTGAGCCTGCGCGCGATCCCGTGCGACGGTAGGGAAAGTAGGATGCGAAATTCGCGAAGCGACCTTGTTGTTGTTGTTGCTGGGCGTTCGCGTCGGGAGTTTTGGGAGGGTGAGGTTGTTCCGCGGCTGCGACTGCTGTTGCGGTAGATTCGTGGTTGTTATTCCAGGCTTGTGCTTGTTGTCGCAAGTTGTGTATTTCGTTCTCGTAGTCTGCTAATCTGACCGCTTTTTATCACGTTAGTATGCCTGCCTTCTGAAATATGCAGCAAGATAATATACCAGTTTCCGACGCCTTCTCACTGTATATCCTCAACTGAGCCTCCAGCTCCTGTATCCGTTGCTGCGCGGCTGTCGCATCGTGCGAAATCGAGTCGCTGCCGCAATGCGGACATGGTGTACCTGACACTGACAAGGAGTCCTTCATCGGGGCGTATTCCTCTCCAAACAATGTAGTTTTTGCTTCCGGCGTGACTGTATAGACAGATGTAGCAGTTTGCATGCTGTCCCTAGATTCTATCCCGCTTGCGTTGGGTTTTTGTATAATATTATGCAGACGACAGTGAGAAAAGACGAGTTGCAAAGTCTGAAGTCGGAATTGGTCAGTCAAAGCCTTCAAGGACAATCAATGGTCAGGTGAACAAACCCTATGCCATGTAGCGCATTGCACCAACGGGCAGCTGACACAATTCAAAGAGGCCAAATCACAAGGACCGAGGATGCGAAACACGAGGTCGTCAGGTACCGTTACAGATACCACCCGGAGAGATAGAATTCGGCTAACTGAGTCGCGTTAGTCGATCGATTGATGATGGACGATGTAAATCATGTAACTAATTAAATAGATCTTCAATTGTGAGGTTTAAGTGAGTAGGGAGTAACTAAGGGATGGCCCCATAATTAGCTCCTTCCTTGTCCTCGATGGGTCCTTCCCCGTATTTGGGGTGTCGTTACCTCCGCGTTACCGTATTATTTGTATGATATCATCTATTTTATCTGCCAGGTACCTCCTCTACATACTTCAACTTTGGAAATCTTCAAACTAGATTCCATATCATCATTAGTATAAGCATCACATCAACCTTGCCTCAATCGCCGTTTTGCATTCACAACTTCACATAACCCTGTCCTCATCCAGCCTTCGTTTTCTGCAGCTCAACCCTTGATTCAAGTCCAGTCCTTGCTGAGCTTGCTCAAGCCGAAAACATCCCACGAATCTTCTCGCTCGTCAAAGCCAGCATCAACGCTGCTGATGCGCTTACCACCGCCATGACGATGTTCATGACCCCCCACCCAGCCGTCTGGGCTAGGGTTCCCGCGATGATCGGCCCCAGTAATTGTCCTGAGGCCCAGGCCATACCATGAAGAGCATACGCTTGTGCATTAGCACCTTTCGCGCCAAATATTCCGGGTGATTCTTTCTCTTTGCGTTCGATTGGTTCGCTGATCTCGACTATGAGTGGGAGTAGTACTGCGGAGAAGGAGAAGCCGGCTCCGATAAGTAATGCTATGAATAAGATACGGGATTCAAGTGAATCGTCGGTGACGAATTGGAATAGGATAAAGATCGGAACGAGAGAGCTGAATGAGGTGACGGATACGATGCGAGGGCCATAGCGGTCGATTATTGATCCTGTTGAGCATAAGCTGATGGACTTTCAGAAAGCGATAGTCACCTACCGATAATGGGAGAAATGATACTAGGTAACGTCAAGACCAAGAAACACATGCCGATCTCGAAAGATTCCCAGTTGAACTTCTGAATCACGAACACTGGAACAGTCTACCCGAACAATGAGCTTCATCTCAACTAGACTGATCAAGGGAACAAACCGTCTCAAAAGTGGTCCAAATTGCCGCATCGACAATACTTGCAATCAGCAATACCAAAAGTTGTCCAGACATTGCTAGGCGGACAATCGGGGGGATGCGACTCGGGGTATTAGAGCGTGAGCCTTCTACATCGAGGTCTGGCCGTTGATCCAGACTACGACTCTGATAGTCTATAGAAGGGCCATCTCTCAGCAAAGGCTCGGTCTCGTCCTCAAGGCTTTTGACATGTGGCTTGGTTGTTGGTTCGATCATGAGTAACCGGAGCACGACGTCGACCCCTATCAGGGCTAATGCGACCATGAATACTGAATCATAGCCCGCTCGGTCCAGCCTTTTCACACAGTGATCAGTACGCCGATACTCAGTCTGTCACCGGGGAATTGAAGATAGGACTGCACCTACAGAATACCTCCCAAAGCCGGGCCTGCCATAGTTCCAATGTTCATTGACATGGAGACATACCCCATCGCCACTCCCAACTGATCCTTTCTCATCGTATCGACCACGAGAGCATTTCCAATAGTCCACATGGCAGCCTCAGCCAGTCCCTGCAAGCTGCGTGCGATAATCATCGTCGTGGGAGATCTTGCAAGCCAGAACATTATCGTCGCGCCGGCGACCGCAATCAGCCCGACCAGAAATGGGAGTTTGCGTGAAGAGCCTTTGTCTGCAAAGTATCCAACGACAGCTACATCATGAATCAGTATACTAAAGAAGTCGACGTATTAGACGTATGACTCACGAGAACTGACTAGCAGCGCACCGCCGAATGTTGCGAGCAAGATCGCCATCCATGTTTGCACTTGTCGACGTCAGAACATTAAACTCTCTATCCTCGATGCTCTGAACTCACATTGATCATCAGGTAGGTGAAGTCGATCTCTCAGAATGGCCGGAATCAAAGGTATGACCTAGCAGAGTCAGTCCGAGCCCGAGGATATCGTCTACACCAGCACCGATCCATTACCATGCCATATATGAAAACATCCTATCCATTGTCAGCACAAGCGTCACCCAGCAAGAAAGATCGGACATACCGCGAAAATCGCAACAGAAACAACAATAATGATAAAACTTTTCGAAGACCGGAAAGTAGTCAGTTGCTCTTTTGTGCCGTCTTTGACAGCTTCAATACTCGCACTCGGCATTTTAGCTGTTGTAATAGAAGCCATTATATTGAAAATGACCCGGGACAATAATAATATATGCGTGAACAGGGATATGAAAAGCTAACAAGGCTATCTATACAAGCGATCGAGCCCCTCGCATTGATAAGCGGTCTGGCGCTGTTTATCTTTTGGTGGCGGCTGATGGATCTTCCACTTGCATTGATGGAGGGGCTCGTTGACTCATCGAAAGTCCGACATACGATATGCTATGCGACTACAGCAGGATCGACTTTGTTTAGGCTTTTATGTCTTCTTTAACTAGTGGGGATGATGCTGTATTCAGATTAATATCGATGTCCAGTAGTTCATGCATGATTTGCTGCGCTGATTAGGAGCGTATTTATGTATCTCCACCTTCATGCCCGATAGACTATCCTGGATACATATACGATCATGTCAAGTCGATCAATACGACATTCACCATACGAGCTATAGATGAATAAATAGCTAATATCCCAGCTAGCGACAAAGGCTCAGCATGCGTCCTCGGAGCAGAGCCGATTTCGCCATCGCCATCATCTGTGCTCTACCCCGAGCTCGAGGCAGACGCCGTCGAGGCTCTCTTCGACGAAACCTATGACCGCTTAGGAAAAATCTACGGTAAACAATCCGGAGATGCGAATGCATACATAAATGGCCGGATTGGAGATCATGACGTTGTTCTCTGCTACATGCCCCGAATGGGGAAAGGGAGCGCTGCAAGCGTGGCTTCGAGTCTTAGGGTTAGTTATACAGGAGTCCAGATTGCGTTGATTGTTGGGATTTGTGGCGGGGTTCCATATCCATCTACATCTGCTGGTAGCAACAGAGAAATCTTCCTTGGGGATGTCATTATTAGCGACGCTGTGGTTGAATATGACTTCGGGAGACAGTACCCGAGTGGCTTCCAGCGAAAGACGGATGGTCATAAGGATATATTGGGAGGACCGAATCGAGAAATCGGGACCCTTCTAACCGGCCTTAAGGCAAGTCGGGCCCGGATCGAATTTCAGGGTCAAATGTCACAGCAGCTTTACAGTATGCAACAGTTGGACGCAAGATGGTGGCGCCCGGACGGGTTGAAGGACATTCTTTATGAGGCGAGCTATCACCACAAACATTACATACAGAATTCAGCTGCGATGTGCCGTTGCTTTCATGGTGACTCGCCGGATGATATATGCGATGAGGCACTAGAGAACAGTTGCGATACTCTTGGCTGCAACAGGAACAAAGTCCGTCGTTGTCGAGATAGTGCAGATACAGCCAAAATTTCTGTACATATTGGGAAGGTCGCATCGGCCGACACAGTCATGAAGCCAGGAGAGCATCGGGACCAGATTACCAGAAAGGAAAAGGTAATCGGCTTTGAAATGGAAGGCGCTGGAGTGTGGGATAATATACCATGCATCATCATTAAGGGGGTATGTGACTATGCGGATAGCCATAAGAATAAGAAATGGCAAGACTATGCTGCAGGAACGGCGGCATGTTGTCTCAAGGTCTTCCTGGGATACTACAAAATAGGTCAGTAATTCATCTCGATATATTGATATACTGATGAATCCTGATGATCTGCACAGAGAAGACAACCCGACTCATTGAGCAAAACCTTCAAGTCTCTATCAACCATTCAAATGAACAATCTCGCGCCGCTGCCTTATTTATATTGTACGATCCCTAAAACCGAAGACTAGCCACAATATCTTAATTATCTTCATAGCTTCGCCTTTCTCTATTTTCGTGGAATGCTCCTCACAAATCCACACACGATTGACACGACTTATCACTCCCTGGTCGGAGTTACCAGCAATTCTCGAAGATGCACATTTGAGACGCTTTACGATACCTCTTGACACTATCAATAGCTGGGAGGTGTGAGCATATTTCACCTTTTACCTTAATTGCTCTAGGCTCTAGACATAGTTGGCTGATGAAAGACTCTATAGATATTCGACTTCATACTCGAAAAACACTTCGCCGACATGCCAGGTTACCAACAGGTGAAAAGGGGAAGCTATGTGCTCGAGGACTCACTGTCTCGCAGAGTGGTCAAGCACACTGACGTATTCAAAGCGTGCTTCAGGCCGGGGCGACGAGTCTTTATGAGCATGCTTTTCCGACTGAGGCAGCATGAAGAATCTACTTGTCCTAGTTGTCATGCTGTCAATCTGGGTTCGGGGGAGGTTGATGTTTGCTGGTATGTAAGGCCGTGTACTCTCTCGACTAAAGCCCAGCTAATATGTAGATAGTTCATTTTGCGGGATGCAATATCGCAGGATAACGGAAGTGATTGGAGATGATGACATAAAGGACCAGCTGTCAGGTCACTCCAGCAGTACGACTGCGAAGACTCCGAAGACGGCCCCTGATCGCGGACACTTCTTCATTGGGCCCAAGGCTCCTGCCAAAGCCAATACTGCAGACGATGATGTTACTCAGTTTAAACGAGTCCATATAGTCGCCGCCCCTGATACCAGACACCGTACCGGCACAGTTTCCTCTTCAGAATCCACCTGGATCGATAGAAGTGTCACCAGCACAGATCCAGGAACTTACAACAGCACCGACCATCGACCACCGCTACCCGCTCCTACAGAATCATTACTCAGCGATGGCAACAATGAAACCGACAGCGTCAGCAGCACAGATTCGCGGATTGACGCATACTCAGTCCCAGACGACGGCACACCCATAACAATCCGCACCAACCATGCGGCACAGCTACCTGCGCCATACCTCTCCATCGTCAACAGTATTGGCCCAGGTGAAAGTACATTGACACCCATTAATGGTGATGCCTTATCCCGTCATGTCATTGTATACAAGCATAGGGATGGGCAAAAAGTGACTATGAGAATCGTCACCGAAGAAGAGGAGGCAAGAACGAGAGAAGAAGAAGGACGACGACTTCGCCTGCCTGTCGCCTTGCGTGGATCGAACGATGAAGAGGTCAGACTCCACCGTGAGATTCGAGATTATGCAGACGGTTGATTCTGTCCAATTCATCAGTAATGTCTGTTTTGCCGTAGCGGCCTGGGGACATAGTCCCCGCAGGCAACTACATATCTAGGGATTATTTGTGTGTATATGTAGGCAGGATATAGGATGTACATGGAGGACAAGCTTTCTGAAAATGCTTCTTATTTCTTTTCTTATCTTTTTTTAATTTCCATTCTTCTACACAGCTCACACCAGTCGCTCTCACTCAATATAAAAAGGACGAGAATAAGATTCCACGGAAGATAAATCAGGATGATCTGAGAGTATCATATCGTATCGTATCGAATACAATAAGAAACAAGCACGCAGGCAAGCAAGGTAGGAAATATAAAAGGAAAACTTTTTAATGAAATTGCGCTTTCGGGAGAGAGTAAGTAAAGGAAGAGGGGGGAATTTAGAAGCAAAGGAAAAGAAAAGAAATAATAGGTCACCACAGAATCAGCCCAAACAATAGAAAGAAAAGAAGAAAGAAAACACCGTGATACCTGGACATTAGTCAAGGGACAAAGGAAGAAAACAAAACAAACAAATCTAGAGGAGGAAAAATTCATATGTGCGACCCGCCAATAAACCAAAACAGCCTTCAAGTTGGTGTCAAGATCGAGAGCTGCTGTTTCATGAGAAGAAGCATGTAGGGAGAGAGGGTAGAAAAGGTGAAAAAGAGAGAGAGAGAAAAAAGAGTCGGTTGCATTATGTGTAAATGTCATTTTGCGTAACTCGTTGCTCATATTCCAGTCGTTCGAAGATAATCCGACATTCGTGAGGAAAGGTAGGCACGGAGGAGACATCGAATCGAATCATATGGCACAAACGCGAACATTCCAAGACATGGAGCCAGGTTAATAACCACGGCCACGTCCCTTGTTGCGCTTGCCGGTAGAAACAGTGCTCCAGCCCTCCTCGTCGGCTGCAGCAGGGGCAGGCTCAGCCTTTCTCCAGCTGCCGTTCGTCTTGCTTTCGGTGGCTTCCTTGGGTTGCTCCTTGGTTGCGGTCGTTTCCTCCTTGGTTGCCTCTGCTTCGCCTTCGCCAGCCTCGTCATCCGCGCGTCTCAGAACTTCGAAATTTGATTTCTTGGGTGCATCAGGGTCGGTCTCCTTGGTTCCATTCTCGCCGGCTGCGGCCTTCTCGGCTTTGGCCTTCTCCTTTGATTGGCGTTGTTTCTCGGCCTTCTCGGCCTTGGACTTCTCCTCAGCATCTTTGCGAGCACGTTCGCGCTTAGCAACAACTTCTTGTTCCCTGGCAGCAGTGTCGATGGGTCGAGCAGCACCAAAGGGGCTTGCTTTCGAGTCGCCAGTAGCGCTAGGAGGCGGGCTTTGAACGTTCTCGGACACAGTCCTCTTCTGCAAGTTCAATTTTGGTCGCACTGCTGGAGCGGCCGGAGCAGCCGGAGCAGCCGGAGTAGCCGCGGTAGCAACCGGCGATGAAGGAGCGCTGGGTTCCTTGGGGACGGGGTCAGGACGCATTCGTGCGCGCCATTGGTTATCCATTTCGGCTGCGGTAGGGGTGCGCTCTGGTCGTTCAGGTCGTTCTTGGAATTCACGGCGGGGTGGGCGAGAGCCGTCTTGAGAACGGCCTTCTCCCCAAGCGGGGGAGTTTTTGCGGAAGTTGGAGCCCTCGTTGCTCCTTGGACGACCTCCTTCACGTCCCGCAACAGCAGCAACGGGTGAGAGGGGACCCTTGCGCTCCCAGTTTCCAAAGTCACGGACTTTACCATCGCCCTCGAATTGACGTCTGCTGCCACGGGCACTACCAGTTTCGGAAACATTGTCGGGGAAATCACGGTTGAAGCCACCGCGGTCGGTTCCACGGCGAGGCAGGTCTGGAAGGGGGCCTTTGCGAGACCAGTCGCTAAAGTCCCGAGAAGAAGCAGAATCTTTGGCTGCGTGCTGTCAGTCAAAAGCCCTACGAGAGTTGGCCAGAATACATACGAGGCTCTGCAATGCTAACACGGATACCACGTCCCTGAAGAGTCGTGCCAGAGAAAGTAAGCGCTTTCTTGAGTCCCTCAACAGAGGCAAACTCGACGTAGCCGAAACCTTTAGGGCTGCGATTCAGCTTATCTTCGACAATGCGGACGTTAGTTACTTCGCAATCGGCAAACAACTCGGAGACGTCGCTGGAGGTGGCATCGAAGGAAAGGTTGCCGATATGAGCGGTAAAGGGAGGCTCGGTGGGAAGAGGGAGTTCGGGACGAGACGAGAATGCAGGGCGCTCGCGGTCTGAGAAGTTAGTCGTGGATTTCACGGATTGTATAGGTTTAAGATGTACCATTGAAGCCGTTTCCGAATCCTGCAGTCGAGCTGACGGCACGACGTTCTCCGCCGTAGGTGGAGCGAGGCTCTGGGGCAGCTGGAAGATGTTAGTTTCGCATTATATTCACACTTTCGTAATCGCTGGAATTATATTCGACGCAATCCGTGACAGATAACGGGGTAGCATACCGGCTACAGATCGATTCAGTTAGCGATCAGTCCTTCCAACACCGTTGAAGAATATGTGCTTACCAGGCAAGGGCATATCCTCCATTTCATCAGCCCATGATCCGAAATCTAGCGATAAACCCTGTCAGCCATTTCCAACTCCGCTCATTGATTTTCGCGAGACCACTCACTCTCATCAGCCAAGAAGTTCCCGAGGGACATCTTCTGGGCTTTCTGTTTGGGCGCTACACACATAATCAGCCATGCCTGTCTCCTCGATACCAGACCCTTCTCACGGCGACCGGTATAACAAATAGTACAGATTTCAAAGACGAACCCATGATTGCAGATGGTGGGGGTGTCGTAGGAAAAGCGCGCAGATTAGTTGTGCGCGACTCTTCCCTCTTTTTCAGATTTCTGATCCCACTTGACTCGCTAGACGAGGACTGGGCCGAGCGACTCGAGATATTCTTTCCAGCCGTGGAAAGATGGAAGTAGTTGCGAAGAAGTAGGCCAGTTATTTACCCTGAGCCCGACGGAGAGATGTGTGATGGCTGAATGCGAGGCTTATTGGGAAGGCCGCATGTAATCAAATGCAACAGAGGGGAAAATCGTTAATACCGGCGTGAAGATAAATTTTAGTGTTGGTGGTATTTGGTAAGGGCTCTGAAATGCTGCCTGAGGCAATGATATATAGGCCAATCAGATTGGCGTTTTTGTGTAAAATACCTGCATCAATACAATCAATACACATAATACGCTTATCCCACCTTCGCTTGGTACTGTCTGTTCCATAGAAGGGATATCAGAATATATAGACGTTTCTCATAGAATCTTTCCATGTTGTCAGATACATCCAGAGGCTATGCAGCCTTCAATCCAGGCAACAACCGAGTCCATCGAAAACTGAATACAGATCTGTATCACCGCACCATTCCATGCCAAGTTTGTCACCCCTATGAGACATTGAGATCTCAGGCTACAGCCATGAGAATAAAAAGACAGATTACAATATATGATCAATCCTCTCTTTCTAGAATAGATAAGTGCACAACCTATAAATACCAGCACTGTTTATATGTAGACATATTCGTACTTGATATCAATCCACGTGACAGAACAAACAGTGCAAACATACATCTTTTCCATCCATCTGGCTAGCCATAAGCTTCACTCACAAATATCGTAATCTACGATTCTCGCATAATGTAATTGAACCACGACGAATATGCTATAATGGACGCCGATACTATTATATCATCCATCAAGTTCGGTGGTCTAAGTGGTAAGCATTGACGTTATCAACACCCGGGCAAATCCAAACTTGACTAATAATCCAACAGGATGTACGGGCCTCCTCTATGGCGGTGCCTCAGGTATCCTGCGGGCATCCAAACATCCAGTTGTGCATACACTCGCGCACGGGATTCATTTCAGTATATGGGGGACTTCGTTTTGGTGTACGTTCCCTCCATGCATATTCTTCGGAAAGGAAGGGATAGTCAATTGACAAACCTCAAAACAGTCATAAGAAGCAACATCCTGCATTTCCACTATCAAGATGAAGCCACGCAACAACAACGGAAATACGTCAGCGCCATATCCGGCGGTCTTTCCGGTGGTGCTATTACCAGACTAATGGGTACGTCTCCTTCTCCCACTTCACGATCACATCGACTAACATGCAGGGCTGAAAAGGCGCAAAATTCACGCCAGGCTTCATTGTCTTCTCCCTAGTAGGCTATCTAGGCCAAACAGGCTTCAACATCGCCGAATCCTGGCACCAAGAAAACGCCGGCAAAGAGGCTGCAAAACCAAAGTCTATCCTGGAGCGAATGGCGGCCTCAAAATGGATTCCGTTGAGGGCGCTTTCGGATGATGATTTTAGGGATATATTGAAAGAAAAAGTGTTGGGTATTGAGGTGGAGATTGCGTTGTTAGACGATAAGATTAAGAGTTTGGAGGAGGAGAGGGCTGCTTCTGCTTCTTCTACTCAGAAGGGGCACGATGAAGGGAAGAGTTGATTTTATGTACCAACCGGGCACTGGCGAGTTCTTTTCGATGTATATATTTGACCTGTATTATATTCAGAATTTATAGACTATTGCTGAACTGTTTCCAAAAAAAAGGTATCAATTGAAGAGAGTAGATGCTGTCATTATGAACTAACTATTGTAACATCCCAGAGGGTATCTAACAGAACTGTCAACATTATATACCAGACCAGATGTCCCAGATGTCCTAGATCAAGTATGTAAACAACCAATATGGCTAAGCAGGCCAATAATAACGCCATCGCCATGCATATATATCATAAAAGTCATACAACCACCCCATTCACGCCTCTATTAGTACATTCCCGGGTTCTACCTTTTCATCGGTAGTTGACGGCTTGGCTCGGATCAGATCAACTGCTTCTTTAACCGCCTTGCGGGCGCTATGTTTGAGCTCTCGTAGCTGGTCTTCCGACAAGTCCACCCCCTCCCCGACGTGGTCGTATAGTTTGCGAGAGATTGTGCGGTTGATGTTTGTAAAATCATCTTTCGTGATGAGTTTGCGGCGATAGTATGGTTTGAGCTCTGAGCCAACCAATTTCTGTATACTTGTCTTGGCGGATAGTGAAAGGCTAAGACGGGATGGTGAGACATCGGTAGAACGTATGCCTTCAGCTCGACGTTGTCGATGGATATCGTGATGGCGATGGTCAGGTCGGCGTCTTAATTCGGAAGTGTCGGCCTGACTTTGAGTGGGAGAAACTGTGGGTGAAAATTCAGGAGACGGAGAAGAGGGCGAATCAATACTAGGAGATAGCTGTATTGGTGATACAGCACGTATTCGCGAATGAGGAGGAGGACTTCTTGATGATAGCCGAGGGGACGACCGGTTTGAGGATGCAGGGGATAGTGACGGCGATGATGGTCCAGAGGTGCTATGAAACTCATTAGGCGTGTTCACATATGTCGGAGGACCATTCGTATCAGTCCGAGGAGAGTTGGAGGCATCTTCGACTTCTTTGAGTAATGACTGAAGGAAACTAGGCCCGCCAGCGGAGTCGGTGTTTAATCGAGCAGCTGAGCGCGATGCTTCACCATTGTTGTTTTGTGTTGCCAAGGCAGCCAGCTCCTCTGGTCGTCTGGTGCGTGGCCGCTTCAGTTTCCTTTCGGGTTCGGTCGGTTCAGGCGACGGCGATAGTGTCGGTTCTTTTCTCTTTCTTGCTGCGCTCGGATCATTTTCTAATTCCCTAGCTCGTTCGAACGCATTCCAAGCCCTCATCTCCTCTAATGACTCGGGCTGTGGAGTCGGGGCGCGCGGCACACGGGGACGAGACGGCCGAGGTACGTATTCGTCTATTATAGCACTCGGTTCTCTAAAAACGCGACCACCCCCTTGCCGTTCCGCTACCTCCAGACGACGTTGCCATGCAAGATGGGAACCTCTGCGAGCTCTGCGAGGGGTAATCCGTCCATGGAGCCGGCTGAGCTGTTGTTCGTCATCGAAAGGAAAGTCGAGATCAAAGTTCAGCCGATCGTAGACAGACTGCCACACGGCTGCCCACTGCAGAGAATTGGCTTGGTTGTGACTTCGAAGCATCCGCTGCTGTGCACGAGTCCGGCGTTCTGGGCGGCGACTGCGAGGAGGTCTGCTTGGAGCGTCAGACACAGCGCTAATGGCCCGCTGAGTTTCACACGCATCACAGTACCATGAGCCAGAAGGCACCGCGTCCAACCCTAGACAGTAGGTATGTGATGGGACATCACATCCGTCACATAACAACAAGACTTCTTCGTTATCGTTATCGCCGCAGTAAGGACAGGGCTGTGTATCGGAGTCATCCGTGACCTCTTCCTCGAAGATCATGAAGGGGTCTATCTCGGCAACCTGCACTTTATCTTGGACGGTATAGGTAGAGACGGGGGGTCCTACAAGATATTAGTATCAGAATGAACATTGATCGAAAAAGAGGTAACGTACCATCAATGCTGTCGAGCAGCTCGACTACGTTGAAACTCGCCCTGCAGACGGGGCAGCTGTTGGCCCTCTCTACCCATGGCTTGAGACATTCGTTGTGAAACATATGCAGACACGGCACCAGACGAGCCAGCTGTTGCGTAGAGCCATCTGCATCTGCATCTACCTTTTCAATACTCTGTTGTGGCAGCGAGGCCTTTGGGATGGTGTTGCCGCCGGCGTCATCATCATTATCATTATCAGGTCTTGGCGGAGATTCGGCGGCGACGGGAGAAGACACGGCGTCTCCGCCAAGGTCGTTTAGACAGACAATACAGGTGTCGGCCATCGGACGAGGGATGGAAGCCCAGAACGTGAGATGAACGGCCGAGAGAAGGCATGAAGAGCAATTGACCAGCGAGACTGGGGGGGCTGTGACAGGGAAGAGAAGAGAGAAAGAGAGAGGGAGAGAGGAAGAGAGGAAGACCAGTGAGGGTTGGCTGCCTTTTTGAAGCTTGGCGCTAGGACGGATCGGGACTGGTATGGGCAACGTGACCCTTCAAGGGAGCCAGTCAGAGTGCGTACTTTACTGTAAGTTTCATCTGATCTGTACATACTCCGTAGTATACATAGTATAAGTATATAGTATTACATACTGGTTAGTATATAGTTACTAATTATATAGTCCGACTAGTTAGACACGAGTTGGGATGGCTTACTATTACACTGGATGGAGTATCCCATCGTCTGATATGCAGTACGGAATTACGGATCGCTACCTAGGCAGCTCTACAAATAGGATGATAAGTTGCCCACTCCGTAAACAACGCAGTCATCCTAGTACTTCTCCTATAGGAGTAAATCAGTGTGCATTGACGTGGCCCTCCGGTGCCGCTGTGGGCTGCACATTACGTACGGTACGCTCGGTGAGGTATTTCCTGAGTATAAAGCTGCCCCTCTTCCTTCCTGAACTCCCCTCCTCTTCTTTCTCTCCCCTCTTCTCTCTCATCACACCCTCACACAACACGCCTTCTACACAAGTCGTATGTATCAGTTCATCGTCATCATCTATCATTGCTCTCGATTTCGATCATTTGATCACCTGCTAACCGTCACACATACTAGAACCTACACTCGGTACGACCCCGCGAAGGGCAAGAGTTACGCAATGTCCAGACAATCTTCATCCAGGATGGATGCTATCACTACTAGTCAAGGTATTTTCAATAGTATAATATTCAATGTGCCGCATGACAGGTGTTCAATTGGTCTGTAATGCTTGGTTGTCCAGGTATTACAAACCGATTGTTCTGAGATTATACTGTCAAAACTTGATCTAGATAATACTAGCGAAAGGACATGCGTGACTTTGATACCTGACCTCCTGGCTGTTCCCTGTCGGGGGAGCAGCTGACCTGGAGTTTGCGTTGGCTGACTGTCTATAGTGATATCATACCATCAACTCTGTCACAATGTCGACCGATAAGATCACCTTTTTGACCAACTGGTATGATTACTTTCATCTTGAGAGAGGAGTAATCACTGGGAATGCTGCAGCACACTAATATCTACAAGGCACGCAACCCCGTACCACGCACCTCTCTACCTTGCTCAAAGCAAGGGCTACTTCAAGGATGAAGGACTCAAAGTCGCCTTGCTAGAACCCAATGACCCCTCGGACGTGACCGAGATCATTGGCAGCGGCAAGGTTGACATGGGTTTCAAAGCCATGATCCACACTTTGGCTGTACGTACCCAGGCGGGCTTCATCCAGTCTTTTACTGAACATCAACAGGCCAAAGCCCGTAACTTCCCGGTTACCTCCTTCGGTTCCCTCTTGGATGAGCCGTTCACCGGAGTTGTCTATCTCAAGGACAGTGGTATTACCACTGACTTCAAGACCCTCAAGGGCAAGCGTATTGGCTATGTTGGAGAGTTCGGCAAGGTAATTTGTAACAACCTTCTCTTGGTACATAGCTGACGATTGCAGATCCAAATTGATGAGCTTACCAAGTACTACGGTATGACTCCCGATGACTACACTGCCGTGCGCTGCGGCATGAACGTCACCAAGGCCATCATTGAGGGCACGATCGACGCCGGTATTGGTCTCGAGAACGTCCAGATGGTCGAGCTTGAGGAATGGCTGGCATCTCAAGGCCGTCCCCGTGACGATGTCCAGATGCTCCGTATCGACCAGCTCGCCGAGCTCGGTTGCTGCTGCTTCTGCTCCATTCTCTACATTGCCAATGACAGTTTCCTTGCTGCCAACGCCGACAAAGTCAAGAAGTTCTTGCGCGCCGTCAAGCGGGCTACTGATTTTGTCATTGCTGAGCCCAAGAAGGCCTACGAGGAGTACGTTGACTTCAAGCCAATCATGGGCACTGAAGTCAATCGCAAGATCTTCGAGCGCTCCTATGCTTATTTCAGCCGTGACTTGAAGAATGTCCCTCGTGACTGGCAAAAGGTCACCAACTATGGAAAGCGATTGGGAATCTTGGACGCATCCTTCCAGCCCAACTACACCAATGACTTGCTCTCCTGGGGTCTCGACGCGGATTCCACCGACCCTATCGGTGACCAGAAGCGCATGGCTGAGCTACAGAAGAAGGTTGCTGCGGAGGGTGGTTTCCAGCGTCTCGAGATTGCTGCTTAACTGCAGTAAGCTTGACTAGGATGGTGCGCATACTGCTAAGTTACTGACCAAATCCGCTCCTTTGTGGTCTATGAAACTTGATGTAGCTTAAATTGACTGGAGATATCTCCGCCAATCAATATCACTACATTATTTACCCTATTTTAGTGCTAAGTAGTAGACACTGTATTGTAACTGTCAGGGTAGATCAAGGCCTAGGTAACCGTGTTTCGGGGCTAACTGAGGGGTGTGGAGTAATACGTAGCAGGCACATCTTAACTTCAACTACTTCTACTTGACATAATCAACAGTGAATACTGAGACCATACTGCTACTGCATAATTGATCAAAATGCAGTCCGGTATATCAGGTACGTTCCTATCCCATCAACAAGAATACCATTTTCCTTCGACCATAGGCTTCAATCCATACCCCGCAGTATCTTGTCCTTGATGCCTCAACTGACCGCTATTCTTCTTCGAATACAGTCTCATCAGAACTCCAAAATGCCTTCCAAGCATTCACCTCTGACGAATCCCAATTCGCACTCCCCATAACCATCGACTCCGAAAGCCTCAATCCACGCCCCTCAATCCCCTTTTCCGGGTCATCCTTCTACTCTTCCTTACCACAACTCCAGTCCGTCCTCGAGCCCAGAACACCACTTTTCCTGGTTCTCCGTCACCATTCGTCCTCTGTAGGCGGATTGGTGGCATTGACATACATCCCTTCCAATGCCGGCGTTCGCGCAAAGACATTATTCGCCTCGACCCGAGCCACATTGACTCGCGAACTGGGCAGTGAGAAGTTCGTAACTACAATCTTCGCGACGGAGGAGGAAGAAGTTCACGGCGAAGAAGCGTGGAAGGAGCGCGATCTCGAGGGCAATGGAACCTCTACGTCGTCGTTTAAGAGGGAGGAATTGATGGATGAGAAGGAGAGGGAATTGGAGCTTGTCAGACGTGCGGAAGAGGAGGCTAGACATGGTACGGCTGGAAGGGATGTCGGGACCGGTGGCAGTTTGGGACGAGTTAGTGGGATTGCGACGGGGGGTGGGATGGGGGTTAATATGCCTGTGGATGAGGATGCAAAGTCTGCATTGAAAAACATCCAACAAGGGGGGTTGGTTCAACTGGTGAGTTCTTTGGATTATCTTCTGTTCTATTATCACTGCTGATCTATCTAGTCCATCGATATCAAATCCGAAACCATCAAACTCAACGCTACCGAGTCAAATGTCTCGCCGAGCGAAGTGGCCTCGCATATATCAGACTCTTCGCCGCGATATACCTTCTATCACTATCCTGGATCGAGCGTTATCATCTTCATTTACACGTGTCCCTCGGGATCGTCCATCAAGGAAAAGATGCTGTATGCAAGCACGCGTCGAGTAGCGATTCACTTGGGTGAGGCGGAGGGTATCCAGGTTGAGAAGAAGGTAAATAACCAATCCGCCCTAGGTGATAGAATACCATGTCTGACTGTATTGTACAGATTGAAGGATCATCGCCGGATGAAATCACTGGCGCACGACTGCAAGAAGAGGTCACTCCACGACAGGACGAAGGACCAAAACGGGGATTCGCCAGACCCAAGCGTCCTGGCCGGTAGATGTTCCATTATGCAAGTTGGACGGCGTAGAAGCGTGCAAATAGTCTTTTCATATCCATTCCGTATACCAGAAACTGTTCAAGACGGAGTCCACTATTGTAACCCATATCGCATATAATGCGATAGTCAGACGTAAGCCTAGTACTGATTCCGAAAATTCTTCTTCTGATAAAACAAATCCGTCCTCGAACTACCCAAATTGATAATCTTGGGACACCCATCGCGATCCTTTTCCAGACGCGTACACTCAAAGCAATAAAAGGCGTCACTGATCCCCTCTCCACCGCAGACGATGCATTTGTTCTGATAGTTTCCGAACGAGCATTCGTCGCACACGCGCACGAGAGTGGTGGGACGGACGTAGGAGTCGCAGACGGGGCATTTGCCATCGCATTTGTCGCAGAGACGGCCGATGGAGATGCCGGGTTGTTTGCGGCACATGACGAGATCGGGGTGATGGCGGGACATGATGATTAAGCTCTTGAAACGATTTGAAAGATTCGGTGGAAGGAAAGTAAGAGGTTGAGGTGAAGTATGTACAGGTGGTTGGAGGAGAAAAGCTGAGAAAACGTTTTTGATGTTTGAAGTTCCACCGTTGGCCCGAGCGCCACTCCAGAATTTAAGATCACTTCGACTGCTTAGTAGACAGAGTCTAACACCTCGACACATCACTCGACATCTACCAATATTATTAGCTGCTGGGCTCAAATTTATACTGCGCCTCGCTTACAATTGCCGTTTGCCACCCACCATGGCAGAAGAGTAAGTCTGCTTACACATCCCATCTAGCGCATTCTCCGACTCGACCAGGCAGCTACTGACACATAATACAGAACTCTGGCCTCCGCAGTCTCTATTCCTCAAACCCAAGGCCTAGAACCACTTCCCCTTTCTCCGGATGCAGGCCAGAAAAGACGCCAATCCTCAGTCTCGGAAAACGGAACCAAGCGACGGCGCATAAGTCATGACGGTGGTCGCTCACCGGATAATCATAGCACTCGCCAATCCCCCGGGCAGCAAACAACAAAACCGGCAGGAAGAAAAGTGGTCGCAGCCGCCGAAGAACGCAAACGCGGTCAAAGACTCTTCGGTGGACTACTAGGCGCATTATCTCAATCATCGGTGACATCGGCGCAGAAGCGGAGGGCGGATATAGAGCAGAGGCAGCAGGCGAAACTGAAATTGCAGGATGAGCAGCATAGTGAGACCAAGAGGCGGAAGAAGGAGGAGCTTATGGATGAGCGGAGGAGGCAGCAGAAGGAGTTGGAGAGGGCGTCGGTAAGTCTTTTTTTTGCTTGCTGAAGCCGATATGATTATGTGCTTATGGGGTTTTTTTTCTTTTTTTTTTTTTTTTGCAGATGACTATAAGGCATCGAAATATGCTACAAGTAGCTGGATTTTTGCGCACAAATGTGGAACCTGTTTTGGTGAGTTATTCCTGGTTACACCCCGAGTACTGTGAGAGTTTTGAGCTAACGTGCATGCAGTTATGGCGACCCTTTGAACTACGAGATGAAGACGAAGATAAAATATCCAGGCAGCGCCAGGAAGCCAAGGAGACAATAGCCAAGGAAGAGTCAGAGTTTGAAGACCGCTGGCGCAAAAGAGAGCAGGAGGATGAGAATATAAGGCATGAAAACGGGAAAGCTCCAGAAGAGTCAAAAGAGCCGTCCGATGAACAAGCCGACACTTCTCAAGAAACCCACGAGGATATAAACAAACAATCGGAGGAAGAAACCAAAGAGGCCGAAAATGATGGACAAGAAGCTTCAACGACGGATAAAGGCGACGCCACGCATAATCTGTCGCGCGATGACGAAGGGGAAGAAGTCATGGAAGAAGATAAGGAGGACATGGTTCTCTACTAGCGTTTTGGTTTCAGCTGTCTGATACAAATTGTACTACTATATGCTACGGCATTTCGTTCTAGCTAGTTGTACAATATCAGCATAATTGATGATGATCCTCCTTATGGAAGTGTGTGTATGACGATAACCCCATCTCTCCCAGTGACAGGTATAACAGTTTAGCAATCTATGTATCTATCACAGGTATATAGCTGATATATTTTGACCAAGATCAATAGCCGATGATCCCTATACGATACAACGCAACCTCGGCTTACTCCACTTTACCTTCCTATTTAGGCCAGAAGGATCAACGACAGTTCCAACGGTGCGAGCATTTCAACTTGACAACATACCAAAGACATAAACGAAAAGAAGATAAATATGGCATCGAGATTCGATAATTCCACAGTTGACAAGATCAGTTTCGATGGAGATTCGCGGGTTCAGTGGCGAGAGGCGAATTTGAATGGACGCCATTACGGTATCTATATCTTGAGCTACTATCGACATGGATAGGTACTGATATTAGGTGAAGCATACATATACGGTGAACCAGCATTTGGGAAATGGAAGGCTACTATTTTCCTGGTATCTCTTTATCATGATCGTTTTTTGGGGATTGAAACTGACATCTGAAATTAGCTCCATGGCTTCCCCGATCTAGCCGTAGGGTGGCGGTATCAGATCCCCTATCTGTTGAACCTTGGATTTAGAATTGTTGCTCCTGATCAGCTCGGTTATGGACGCAGTGTACGCCCCATTTCCAGAGGGAAATTGCTGATTAGATGCTGACAATGAAAAGGATGCCCCCGATGACTTCAAGGAATACGCCTACAAGAAAATAGCCGCTGATTTTGCGCTGCTTGCTCATCAGCTTGGAGAATCTCGGATTGTGCTTTGTGGCCATGACTGGTACATCCTCTTGCATTCCTGTGAGAAGCCTTAAGCTGACAAAAATAGGGGCGCAGCATTAGCGTACAAGATCTACCACCACCAACGCGCGCTAATCTCTCACATCATAACCGTCTGCGTCCCTTATTCTGCTCCACGCGCAAAGTATATTCCGTTGGATGAGCTGGTGGCTAGATTCTTGCCTAATCTCGGGTATCAACTCCAATTCCGGTCCGGAGAAGTCGAGAAAGTCATTCGTACCAGGAATGATATCCGGCAGTTTTTGTTGAGTATGTACGGTGGCAGGACAGCCGAGGGTGAAGCTGGATGGTCAGCAGAGGAAGGAATCAAGCTGGATAAGGTGGGCAGTTTTCGGCCCTCGCCGTTACTGAAGGGCGAGGTACGTATAAAGCTTTTATCTCCTTGCTTGTGAAACACGACCTGATAAGAAGGGGCAGGACCTGGAATTCTACACCACCGAATACTCTCGCCACGGCGTCCACGGACCCCTAAATTGGTACAGATTGACCGAAATCAACTTCAACGACGAAAAACAATACGCTTCAACACCCAAGATCGAGATTCCCTTACTCTTCATCCAGGCTCTCAAGGACCTGGCTCTGCCACCCGAGAGTATGGGCAAGTCTATGGGAAAGACGATCCCGAATTTGACGGTTGAGCAGTTGAATACGTCGCATTGGGCATTGACGGAGGATCCGAAGGGGGTTAATGATGCTATTGGTCGTTTTCTGGGGAGATATTTTGCCGAGAAGAGTAGTCTATAACGTCCGTGTGCTTTGATTATGTTGTATATAGTTGAAAGCAGGATAGTATGAACAGCTAATCCAGTATCTTTGCTTCAAAGTTGAATCCTCCCCTCTCCAACTCATCGACATACGCCTGCCCCAACGTCGCCGGCGTCACAAACCCAGCTGAAATATCCTTGATCTCCTTTTCGTGTTCGAGAATGATTTTCGCTGCTGCAGCAGACGTAATTCCTGTCAACCCATACAAATCACCTCTATGCGAAAGAATACCTAGCACCTTTTTGACTCTGCCAGTTGTAGCACCTGTCTGGTTACTAGACACCAAAACACGAAACTCAGAGTAATCATTCACGGCCTCCTCCCTCGTCGGCCCGTTTCCAGGCGCAGGCACAAATCTGCGCGCAATCCACCTAAACGGCGCGAAAACGAGAAGAGCGACGCCAATAGTCAGCGCATAATGAAACGCTACCGCAAGCAACACATTGCGCACGCGAAGGTATTCGCGATATGTGAAATGGGGCCCGTAGAGAGATGACATTAGTGTACTGCTGCGAATAACGGTTGTTTCGTCAACCATGCCCGAAGGAGACGAGGTGAGTGTTCCCAGGTCAGAGACTGCTCGGACGCCGAAGATTGCTTCGATGATGGATTTGCGGGGTTTGGTGCGTGTGGGTGGGTAGGGTGTGGCGGCGATGCAGTAGCTGTCCATGGATTTGAGGAGGTCGGACATGTTGGCGCTTTCGAGTGTGCTGATGACGGTGTAGGATGTGCCGCCGCTTGCGCCGGAGGCTCTGTGGCATGTCAGTGTTGATAATCTCTGCTGGTGTGTGGGAAGGCTTACTTGATGTCGTATATACAGCCTACAGCTTCTGTAGGTTCGGCAGATAGCTTGGTGCGGAGATGGTTCACGGCGTACCAGGCCACAATGTCAGGCGGTACACTCTCAAAGCCACAGGAAGGGATAATCTATCCATACACATGAGTCATGAAACAAGTTAAAGCAGAGGAAAGGAACGTACAATAGCTCCATTCTTTTTGGCAGTTTCATGGTACTTATGCAACACCGTTCTTACCCACGGCGTCTCGCCCGTGCTGTACCTTTGTCAGATATTGTCGCTTGAAACCATGGAGGGAAGACAAACACGTCGACATAATGCGTGCCATTCTCAGCACACGCCTCGACAACAGGCGTCGAATACAAATGGTACGGGCCAACGCAATTGATAATTAGACGAGTCCGTTTCGCCAATGCATGGAGATCATCCAAGCTCATCTGCACGATCAGAATTTCTACCATGTCGACGTCAGAACACACTTAAAGGACACAGGGAAGCAGTAAATACCAGGGTCAGGCCTGTCGTAACCCAATTGTCGCCATTTCTGCACGAGACTCTCAATCTTCGAGTGCGAGCGACCTGCGACTGCCCATTTGAGGGTGGTCGGGAAGCTCTTGTAGATGTTTTCTGCAGTGTACTGGCCTGTGTAGCCAGTCGAACCTAGCAGGACCAAATCAAATTCTCTGGACATTGTGAATCACTAGATAGTAGATATATTCTGGGTACATGCAAAGGTACAATGATGGAGGACAAATGAACGCAGGGCAAAACAATGGAGAGAAATATTGCACTGGTCGCCACCCAAGCTTAAGCTCCTCTGCAGATCTCATGTCAGGAATGTGCCTCGGCCACTACAAGATCATAAACAAATGAAACTTATCTCTACAGAGTGATCTACAAGGATACAAAAAGCTTCAAAAAAAACACTTCTCTACAAGCCATCGCAAGGACGACCTGTAATGAAATGAAGAACAATTCCCATACGAGAACAACAGCCGATAAGAGTGACTGGTAATCTCCCCATACTAGTAAACTAGCAGAGTGAAAATTCAGAGTGAGATCAAAAATTCCCAACTGACCCGCAGGCCGGTTGAAGTGGTCAAACTAGGTAGTTTTCAACTAGCAAAATCGATACCTCGGATGAAATCCTCACTGGTAATCGAACTGCCCGAGCACTAGGATGGGGAGAGAAAGGAAGAAGAAAAAAATTGAGAAGGAGGAGCAGGACGACCGCTTTATATAGGCAGGGGAAGAGAAAGGGCGCTAGTACTTTTTGGGGGTGTTTGCATTGTTTGATGGCAAATTCTGCTGGCAAGAGGCTAGGCTGCAGTAGGCAGCAGCGTCTAACCGGATCTCGTATAGTGTGTACACAATGAAATTCTTTGTGCCTTAGGTTCTGGCCTTAGATTACAGGTATCTATCTACGTACTTGCTTATTCTTCATACTTCCCCCCGACTATCGACCACCGGCTGTTCTCCAACCGTCCCCTCAAATACTCATACACTGTAAACGTCACCGCCTGTCCCGGCGCAACACGCATCACTCGCGGCGTGATACCCTTGTAGAACGCCGCCGCACCTTCCTGCTTGAACATCTCCCCGGCTATCATCGTAATCCGACCGAGCGCCGTCTGTCCCGGTTCGGCTGGTGTCCGCTGCAGACGAGTCTTGATAGTATCGATCGGCGCGTTCGAGAACGGTCCCACGGCTCCCGATATCAGTCCGATGATGGTGGTCTGATACGAGGGGAGCTCGCCGTTGGCATACTCCGGTTGCCACCTTTGCAGCGCCGATTTCAGTTCCGTGTAAGCTGTGAAGTTGGCGGCTTGATTTGTGCCTTGTCGCAATGCTGTGAGGGATACGCCGCGATACAAGGCGCCGAAACCTTCTTCGCGGACGACGGTGAAGAGAGCGTGCGGTGCGCTGCGGTATTTGGGTGTGTCGAGAGGATCGGCGAGGGAGTGGTGTTGGGCTTGGAGACGGATTTTGATGACTTCCATGGGGTTGACGACGGCCACGGCTTCGGTTACACCTGCGGCAAGACCGGCTGCAAACACGTCAGCTCATGTTCAATTGGTAGGTGTGTTTATTGACGAGACTCACCCAAAAATGTAGCTCGACGGGTGACATGACCATGCTCATCGGTCATGAGCCCCTTGTACCATTCGTATGAGGTGAATCGAATAGCCATCTTGGGGATGATACCACCCAACACTGCCCCGAGACCTTTGTACAGACCCAGAGCAGTTTCTCGCCTGACGATCTCAGCTCCAGTAGTGATGAATCCGCGCGGTTTGGCCTTAGCTGTTAGCCTCTATACCATATTTCTCGGTTTTGGCATACATACACCAGGTGCCCGTGCTCTTCGTGACAGTTGCATTCGGACTTTGATTGTGTCTGCGACTGTCAGTAGGAACAACTTCATGGAGATGCATTTGACATACCTAATGGATGGCACACAAGAGCTTCCATCATACCCGCACCACCGCCGGCTAGAAGTCATTAGCAATGTTGCATATCAACATCATGAGCAAACATACCTATGAGGTTTGTGGCAGGCGACGCCGGCTTTTTGCCATTGCCGTTCGATGTCTTTGTCGACATCGTGTCTATATGTTCGAATGTTCAAATGCTCGGTCTGCGTCCTCCAAAGAGGTGATACAGTTCTACTGATTTAGGTCTATGTTCGCTCCTCGTGTCACCGGGTTTGCTGCATCACAGAATATATTTCCAGAGCTTGAGCTGAGTGTGTAGTATCAAACGAGTGACCAGCAAACAAGCCGACCGAAACTGAGAATATATCCAAACGCAGTGACAAAATTTTAGCTCTGCGAGAAAATCGAAGCGGCGAAATATGGGGGTGGCGCGTAGAGCAGTCTGGAGTCTGGACGAGCGGAAGTGTACCAGACAAACTCAACCTCGCAGCGGTTCAAAGGAAGTAAAATAACAACAAAAATTTAAGAAGCCCAGGTATAAAGCCAGAGAGCCAAGGGACCTTATATCTAGTTGATTTGACTCATTCTTCGGCTAATCGAATTCATGGACCGCCCATTGCATGCCTACCTAGGTGCTCTGTATACTCTCCATATTTCCGTACTTAGGCGGCTGGATTCCGAGGCTATAAGTTGATGTCATTTAAAGCCAGTCAAGTCCATCGGCTATGCCAACCAAATTATCAAATCGATAGACTCATGGCTTTACAAGATGAATTGAATAATGTGGCAACGTGTTAACCAGCCAGCCCATAAAAAGTAGCTCTATCATGTGAAAGACATACAAAATGAATCGACACCCATAACGCTGACGTAGTTTTGGTGTGGTAAAACCAATCATGTCTACGCATTACGATGTTACTAAATGGCTTTACCTTAATTTTTCGAGTGATAGAGCGTTTGGTTTCAGTAGTCTGTCTTCTGATCATCTAGAAGCCAGAACTTAATGCGGGTGATTTCGGGCGAGCGCATCAGGAGTATCTGTCGTGCGGAACCGAGGCTGTTTGGGGAGCTGGGATATCCGAAATTCGGATCGGGTATGGGATGAGTCAGTGATGGACAGCAAGCCTGCTTGATCATGTAGAGAAAACAATCGGAGCCGAAGAGAAGGATAGGAGAGTCCTTGCTTTGCATCTGGTCATAATCGATGATTTATTAAGAGAGTGAATGCTATGTAGCAACTGTTGTAGCCATATAGAATGATTCTTATCGGTTTTGCGGGGAAGCAAGCAAGCTGCTTATCATCACGTGCCCTCGAGTCTTTTTTGCAGCGTGTAACTTCGACTCGAAACACAACAACATACATCATCTAAGTCTATAGCATAAATCATCTCGTCGTATCAAGCAAGGCTCGAAATTATTCAACAACACCCGCCACACTCTCCGAATCACGCTTCTCCTCCCTCTCCAACCGCCCCTTCCACCACCGCAAAACATACACCATAAAATGCGCCACAAAAATCTGCTCCGTCGTATACAACAGCACCGGAATCGAAGTCTTGGACTTTGTATACAGATCCATCGAGTCGTACATGGCGTACAACAACGGGATACCGAGTGCAGTCGTCTTGGCCGGGCCACAGAAACATACCGCGATCGCTTCTTCGGGGGGCATGGGACGAAAGACGCGTTTTCCCCAGGCAGTTTTCCTTAGGGTCTGAGGTGGTCTGGCTAACGTGAAGCACACCACCGTCAGAAACAGGTACAACGAAACGTTGAAAAACACGGTAAATATGACAGTCTGCGTCGTAAGCGCCTCGAGCGAATCCGTCGCAAACGCAGATGAGAACGTCGTCCAGACCAAAAGAATCATACACGCCGTACTAAATTTTGCGACATAAAATTTCTGCAGCACATAAACAGTCTGCTTCTCCCAGGTCCACCGAACCAATTGTCCCACAACCAAAGGCAACAACGCGCTTAGGCCAAGCTGCTTAAACACATCGCGATACATCTGACTCATATCTCTACTCCCGCTCCTCCAGGGCTCAAATTCGGCCGTCTTCGGCATAAGCGTCACCGTCCACCCGGCTGTCAGAAACGGACCCAGAAAGTTCGCGATGAGAACTTCGACCAGAGCGGCGGCATCATCGCCGCCGGCGGATCGCGTCATGACCACATTCGACGCAATAGTCGTCGGAATCGCAGAGGTGAGAATATACCCCGCCAACACAGCAGGATCTATCAGCCTCGCCGGATCAGTGGCAATAATCAGATGCACAACCGCCAGCATCATGGCAGGCACAAACAGGAACGAAGTAATCTGCACCAAAGCATGAAGACGCCAGTTGAACAGGTGCGTATACAGCTTTGAGCGAGGGATACTCAGCCCACTGATCAAGAACACTAACCCCACAGCGCCGTAGAGAATGCTGTCTTGCGATTTGATGATGCCGCCGTGTTTGGCGACGTTGGGGAATAGGTAGGCTAGTAGGCAGGCGATGCCCATTCCGATGACGAGCCATTGACTTAGGATGAGAAGGAGGGTCTTTTTGAGGATTGTCCATGCCCAGTTTGGGTTTTGCAGAGTCTCCTCGGAGGTATTCTCTTGGGTTTCTGGGTTGTCAGAGACGACCTGTGCTTCTGTCTCCGTCTTCATCTTCACCAACAAGCAATAAGGTTTGATATACTGATCTTTTCACTCATAAAACACATTATGACACACCGGTACTACTCTCACGCAGATCAAAAGCAAATATTTGCAGTAGATGATCGACGATCAAGATTTAAGATCTTGTTTTAATTCTCCTCCACCATCGGCGAAAATGCCGACTTTGACCGACGCTTGATTTTTTTTAACCGGCTGCATACCGCCGTCGCGTTAGGGCTTCTTAGATGCTATTGATATGGTATGGATGTAATCATACTGGTTTGAATATTTCTCATTTTACTTGGCCAAATTTATACAAAATAATAGAACGTGGGAATGCGGAAGTAAGAATTGTACAGACAAGGGTCAATTTTTAATATATATACATGTGAAAGCTGCCGAGATCCAGTCGTATCAGAAACATGTCTATTCCTCATATGTAGCTAACCTTCATGCCCATACCGACCGTCCCTCTGATCTTCTGCCAACTCGAATTGGTCAATCGCTGTATCCTAGCGCGAACATCCTGTCTGCTCAGCGCTAGAACAAATCCAATTGTGAAGAGCAAGGTGCGAATAGTTGCCATTGGGTTACCGGCAACGGAATTTTGGACATGCTGCAAGATATTTCGAATGACATTGTAGAAAACACGTATACGTCGCGATACCGATGCTGCAGGCTTTTCTCTTTCTCTGACGTTTTTCGACGTTGACGACGATGATGGCGTTAATGCCGTTCGTCTCGTAGGGACAGACTTGGATTTTTTATTATCACTGCTTGGCCCCGGTTTGTCCGCCCCTTTGACAGCAGACCGGCCCTTAGCAGCGCCATTGGGATGACTCTTATCAATTCCATAATCCACCTCACTGTTTGCTCTCCTATGCCCGTTGGCATCCTTTTGCGCTTTTTCTGCTGCCGCCGCGGCTTTTCGTCTTTCCTCTTCTTCTTGCGCTTGTCGCTCTAACTCCGCTTCCTTTTCACGTTGTAACTCTGCCGCCCGTTGATTGCCTCGCTCTTTCTCCTCTTTGAGTTCGTCCAAAGTCTGGAGGAAGACTTCTTTCCGTTCCTCGTCGAGTACCTCGCTGAGTCGTATGAACTCTGCAGCATAGTCCCATTCTCCATTCTGAGGCAGAACATGCAGTGTAAATAGTTCGATGATTTTGACACGTGCTGCCAAATCCTTGGGGGTGTCTGTTCCTCCATTGCGGGTCAGTCGTCGAGAGCCGGACGCGGAATTCTCCATGTATGCGGCAACGTCCAAGTCTGGTTGATGGTAAGCAGAGAGATAGGTTTCGAGGCGCTGTTGATTGAGCGTTTGCGACGGCGAGTGCGTGAGTAACAATGTTCCTCTGTAGAAATATGGTCAGCTGTAGATCTTTGCGCATGAAAGAAAGGATCATGCCCACAAATTGTTGATTACATCTGCATCGACAGATCCTTCCAGGCCTTGATAGCCAGTCTGCACAATCTCCTCCCAAATCGATCCATCGCGCACCTTGGCCACCAAAGCTTTCCACTCTTTCTGCCCAAACTCCTTCTTGCCTTCCTCCGGTCCCAGATCAATGATATTGCTTAGCAATGTTATGTACAAGTTCCAAACTTTTATCCTCACATTGCTTGATGCATATGCGATCGGTGCAAGAGTTGAAGTGTTGCCGTCGCCGTTCGTGACTTGAACGTCATCGGAGGTGGTTTGCGCTGTGACAATTGGGATGAGCGTGTTGTAGGATTCTTGTAGACGGCGCGTCAAGTATAGTTGCGATGCCGATTTGTATGTCTGAGAACATAGTTTCGAGCTCGGAAGAGATGATGTCGAATTGTAGAGAGTCTGCGACGAAGACATGTGGGATTCGTCTTGCTCGGCCATGATGGCTGGGATCCACAGCTTCGATCGGGCGAACAAGTCGTGAATGCTAAAATGAATAGAATGAGCCCTGTACAGAGGATTGAATCAGAAGATGGCTGAGTTGATCCTGCAGTCTGATAGTATGAACACGAAAGAAACAGCGAGAGAGCACAAGCAAACAGCTTCACCGACGAAGCTCTGGCGGTTGTTATCCTCGGCTCGGCCACTGTGAGTGGGTAGCTCCTGCCCTTAGCGGCGTCCGGGGTCAAACTCCGAGATTGTCATTCGTCGAACATCAACTCTTTGTCTAGACTTACTGTTTACAGGATGATCGGATAATCATTGCTTGATTATATGCTTCTGGTGGCTTATGGCAGTTGTATATATCTAAGGATCTATCTGGTGGACTATGGTCGTTCCATGCTAGTCACATGTAAGTTTCATGTACATCTCACCTTTAATATATACAATATATACCAGGCTGGCAAGACCACCTGGGCAGACCAACCAGTCGACATCCAGTTCTCTCGTCAGAACATCCAAACACGTGGACGCTGGGTTGGGCTTAGATGCAGGCAGCACCAGACACATTGTGACTCACACTTTCCTAATCACAATACACCAGCTTCAAGTTCTGGATGTTGTTTACATGCTATACAACAACAACCTGAGCACTGGGTATTGAATATGGCCTTTCCGGCCTGGGATACTGTCACAGGCCAAACCTGGAGTCACCATTTCCCACACATCCTCCAAGACATCAGCGAGTGCACATTCGTCGCTCTAGACTTCGAATTCTCTGGCATCCCCACCTATCAAGGATCTCGTCGACAGACCCTCCAGGAAAGGTATGCAGAAGTGAAAGAGGCTGCACGGACTTACCAGATTCTCCAGGTAGGACTTACTATTGTGAAGGAAGATGCTGTCACAGGTGAGGATTCACTGCCGGATTAGTCTCATTGTCAAATCAAGCTCACAAAGAGAAAGGAACATACACTGTCAAGCCATACAACATGCACCTAAGCCCCCTGATTGATTCTACCCTACGTATTGATCGAACATTCGGTTTCTCGAGCGGTGGTATGTAAACTCTCTGCTTCGACGCACATTCATATTAATCTTGGGCTATAGCCGTCCAGTTCCTACTGAAGTCCGGGTTTGACTTGAACGCGCCATTCCAAGAAGGCGTGTCATATCTTTCGACAAAAGAGGAGGAGCAAGTACTGGAGGATGCGCATCAACCTAATAGCGGCCGTCTAAATACGGGAACGGTCGCTCAGATAGTGCTGTCTAAGGGAGACGCAGAATCCGTGGCCTTTCTTGCTGATGTGCGGAAGGACATTGAAGGATGGCTCAATGTGGGCGAAGTATGTCACTTGAGACCAACCATATTCAGCAAGTAGACAGGTGATTACTTACACGGATATCAGGGCAGGGAAGACTATCTGAATGTCCCATCACGGAATGCCACGTCCAGAAATGGTAGACCAGCTGTTACAAGTCTGAATCGCTTCCAGAAGAGACTTGTGCATCAACTCGTCGAGACCGAATATCCTTCACTTACGTCAATAGGGTGCCCTGATTTTATACGAATCGTCAAATACGACAAGGAAAGAGAAGATAGATTCCGCCGGGAGAAAATAAACCGCGTTGAAAAGCGTCTTTTAGAGCTTCGTGGCTTCAGATGGGTTATTGACGCGTTGACAGGTGGAGATCTTTCTCAACTTGCACCCCAGATCTTTCAGCCTTTAGTTGGAGTTGTTGAAGATGAAGAGGGCGCAACTGCTTATTGGAAAAGTACTATCAGCGGATTGAAAAACAAGCACGGCCGAATTCCGCTTGTTGGACACAATCTGTTCATGGACGTGGTCTACATGTGGCAATGCTTCTACGGTGGTCTACCAGACAAAGTGGAGGAGTTTGCGGACTTGGTCCATGAGAAGTTCCCTTTGCTGATTGATACAAAGTACATCTTCACCCATGATTGTGGCGATATGAATCCCGTGGCATCGTTGGATGATATTGCGAAAGCATTTGAGAAGATCACCAGACCTGAAATCAGTAAGTTTTGTCAATAGATAAGTTGGGATTCCGCTGATTGGACTAGTAATGGATGAAAAGCATACACGATATCAGAACACAGCATGTCCGCACGAAGCCGGATATGACAGTCTTTTGACAGCTCAGAACTTCCTCAAGCAAGCCGTGCAGTTGCCTGGTGCCCGCTCGAGAGCGTCGCCCGCGCCGTTGCAGCATAGCGAGTCTGTTGTGGTCCAGCACACAGGGGGCTTTGAGAAGGTTACTTCGAAGACGACCTTGACGAAGCATAATGGTAATGAGACTACGAATTCTCCCGCCAAATTTGTTGGCAAGAATGTTTACGAGGCATTGGAGGGCATTGACCCTGAAGCGACTATCGAAACATTGACTGTGGCCGACTCTGGTCCAGAACTCATCCCATCCTTCTCGGCGCCAGTATGGAAAGTCTACGGAAACAAGCTTCGCGTTTTTGGGACACAAGAGAAGGTCTTCAAATTGGATAGTGGAAGGTGATAACGATCATAACGGACAACATTGGTCTATTCTAGAGTCAATACTATCAACTAACGAATCTAATGATTGAACGAACTCTGCTAATCAGAATGTAACTGAGAGGAAAGATGTAGGCAGCGTCTATCTAACTGTACGCCTTGTAATGAGAAGGTACCGCTAGCGAAAAATGGCTGCAACGCTCATCTGAGCACCGTTAAATGGTCAACTAGCCGTGTAAGAAATGGCAGCTAGGTGAAGATAAGGTAGATGCTCGGGTTGTAGAAGAGAAAAGGAAGGAAGAAATTGGGCTGGTGTAATTTTTCTTTTGTAAGTTAGTGGTTTGACAGGTCACGCGGCGCCTAACTTGTCTGGGACTAGCGTGGCTGTCGGAGAGACTAGACGGAGCTGTGAACTTTTCTTGAGTATCAAGACGACTCCTGTGTTTCTGCGACGACAGAACTCACGGTCGAAAGAAATCAGAATGGCGACAGGGTCACAAGGGACGAGGAGAATGGCTTCTGCCATTTGTATGTTTTCTTCCAATTCAATGATCATTGATGAAGATGCAATCGGCTAACAAAACTTTTTATCCAGTACGGCCATCACCCAATTCCACCGTCTGCAGAAGCTGTCAGGAAACCCTCACCATCACACGCCGCACCTACGCCTCCGCAGCATCTACCGTCGTCAGCGGCTCAGACGTCTCCAAAACCGAGATTCCACTCGCCTCCAGCTCCGAAGCCGCCGGCTCTCCTGCGTACGACATCAAAGCCGGCGTCGTCCTCTCTCGCCCACCCCAAATCACACGCGACCTGACCCCCTTTGAGAAATCATTCTTCTTCTACCAAAAAAGACTAAACGAGCGTCTCGCGCTCCCCTTTACGCGATACTTTTACTTCAAGCGCGGTACACCCGCCGATGAGGACTGGAAGAGGAAATATAAAGATCGTCTCACCCCTTCTCGCGACATTGGTAAATACAACGCCTATTCACCAGAGGCATGGAACGACGAATTACTCGTGGGCTCTGTAGAGTCGGAGCCGGAACATCAGGTAGAAATGCTATTGCGGGATGCAGAGCTCGTGACTACCGCTTCGTCGGAGGGTGCAACCACCAAGAAAGTCGACATTGAGCGTCCGGCGCCTCGGGTTACGGAAGCCGACAAACAGAATGATCAGAAGAGTTTGGATAGATTGCTGCAGCGGACGTTGTATTTGCTAGTCAAGACGAAGCAGGGGTATTGGAAGTTTCCTAGTTCGTCGGTGGGGTTGGAGGAGAATTTGCGTTCGGTATGTTTCTTTCTGTCTCTCTTTTTTTTTTACGCAAATTTTACATACAATGGGGTACTGACTTTTAATAGGCAGCGGAGCGCACCCTCTCCCAATCCGCAGGTATCAACATGAACACCTGGTTCGTCGGCTTCCACCCTATCGGCCACTACTCTTACAAATTCAAGACCCCCAAACCCGACCCAGCCACCAAGGAACTCGTCGCCGGCGAAAAGACTTTTTTCCTGAAGAGCCGCATTATGGCTGGTCAGGCCGATTTGCAGGCTAATTCGCTGGAGATTGCGGACTTTAAGTGGCTCGCAAAGGAGGAGATTCAGAAGTTTGTGCTGCCGCAGTATTATAGCAGTATTAAGAATATGCTTGCGGATCGGTAATCTCCCTTCGTCTTGCATGTATCTTTGCCGTTTGTTATTTCGTTTCATGTAGTATAGCAGGAAGAATTGGTTGGGTTGTTTTGTATGTAAATTAGAATTAGGTATAATATATCAGATGACTGATACTGCTTACGCCCTGTGTTTGATTACTCGAACCTGTCTAGGCTATATCAAGTATCTCGCCTCCATATACCATTTTGATCACAAGTAGTCAAGCCTTCCGAACTCTCAGCCTCAAGTCTTACTCAATTGCCCTACATTTCACTCGTTTGAGTCAGTACTTACCAACTTTCCGGCTGACGAATATTGCCTTCCACTAAGTTGCGCTTGCCTGCACGGTTCGGCGGTCAGAATTGGAATCTCATGCATTCAAACACACCTTGTTTGCCATGCTGAAAACTGGCCAATTTAAAACTATTTTGGGATGACTCCTCATGTACGCTGACCATATTCATCGCTAAATTAGTAAAGTGCACTGTGCTGCCATCTTCTTCACGCATGCCATTGCATGAGTAAGACGCAGCAAACTCAACGCTAATGTATGCATCAAGCCTCGGTGGGAACTCCCCAAAGCAGTAAGACATAAGTAAAATGGCAAAATCCCGAGTTCCCCAGATGATCACCAGTAACAATGCAGCATGACATCAAAAGCAAAAGCTATTTTGAGCGACTTGGAAGAAACTGTAAGATCAATGTGGCTGGCGAGATGATAAGTGGTCAAGACTCACCAAGTTACCATAGGCGCGTCGCCTCTCTCACTGGCATATTGAAGCCTATCATCCCTGATGTACACATTTCCGAGGTGATCCACTTGTCGCGCTTATGGAGCCCCAAGAGATTCCCACATCGGTTTGTTTGTTGTCGGGCAGTTTTGATTGGCCCCGCTATGCCACCTTCAAAATCAATGACCATCGCCCAGCGGCCCCCAATCGATCAATCATTGTTGAAGAATCGGATCACGCGCAAACATTGCGAAAGCCAAAAGCCAGACTTATCGACGTGGAAAGTCGGCGTAGATGGTGGGCGTAAATGTGCTCGCTGTTTCGAAATGTTGTCGCCTCCGTTCCCGGAACAACGCCAATCAAGTTGGGCAACAAGTGCAGAGCGCCATCCCTCAGCTGGCGGCGAAAACCAAAGAGAGTTCAATATGGACCAGAGTTGCATAATGCATGAAGTGGTTCACTTAGTTGAAGTTAGCATGCATCGGTTCTTGAATTATGTATGTGGGTTTTTGCATGCAACACCTGCAGCAGGCAAATGGCAAGCCATGCTATGGTCGCCGTAACCGGGCTTCCGGGACAGACTAGGCTCTAGTCCCACCGAAATGTAGGAAATAACATCTGAGTCGCTGAGGCAAACAGATTTTGTTTGCCGTCAGAATGCCGTAATATAGAGAGAGATGTAATAGTGTGAGGCGGGTTGGCTGCAGTTCGGCAAGCCCGTTGGTACATGGCATGGCAGAAGAGGGTCAGTTCGTGAAGTAGCTCAAAGACAATAGATCCGTTTGCTGGACGGAATTGGAAGAATGGACAAATATTAGCCTAGTAATCCTAGCTAACGGCGGAATGATGCGATCTCAATCTCAATTTGGGCCGAATGCCATCAGTTCGTTCGTTCGTGGTGGAGGGTCTGCTGCTTTGCTAATCAGTAAACAGTAATCAAACAGTAGGCTGGCTTTCAGCTCGTGGAAGCGGCTTCGGTCAGTCAGTCAGTTATTCAACCCAGCAGAGCCACCAGGTTTGTCTATAGACAACGGAAATGGATTGAAGAACTGAAGTGGTGTAGTTATGTAGTGTACTAAGTGTAGATAGAGGCCCACTCGCAGGGAAGGAGCAGGGCTGGTTCCTGGCGGGAAGGCGCGTAAGTCCCTGATTAGCTCTCCTTCGGTCCTTCCCTGGTGGCGATCCATTCATTCCTACTTAACTATATTGACTACTTACTATCTCGAACATCGTCTGTTTGTTTCTTTCAGCTGGCTTCAGACCCCGCTAATCCCCTTTCTGCTTCATCGCCAAACACCCCTCCGCTTTTGTCTTCTCCTCCATGTCCGTTTTCAGTCACTTGTCTATTAGACTGTTACCGTGCGCCACCATGGATGGATCCTTAAGTAACCCATACAACCCACTCGCGCCCAGATGGCTGAACTTTGCTTTTGCCGCTCGCTCTACAAGATTTTCGACTTGCAGGAGATCAAAGCTTTAATTCATCCGATCTATTATATATATCGGCTTCGTGACGACTACATCATCTTGAATTGAAGTCGATCGAACAGACGCTTGGCCTTCGTCGGTGAGCGACAGTTTACATACAGCCTCTATTCAGGATTAGGCGACTTGGTCAGACATCAGTCAGCAGCCTCAAAAGCAAAGCAACCATTGGACTGCCTGTCGCAAGTCTGCTACCTGACCTCGCGAGTCGCGACCTTACTCTTGGCTGAACCCTGTTCGAGGTTCGCTGACACAAGGATAACCTGTTTGAACATCAAATTAAGGTACGGTATTCTACAATCTTCCTGCAAGCCTGGTCATGTTAGCATTTGATTAGTACATCGCTTCCCTCGCCTGTTTGTTTGTTTTGTATGTTTCTTCCGTCAGCTCCGGTATACTTCTCGATCACCATGCACCATCTCTCAGCCAATTGATATCGCCCTGCCTCTTGGTCGCTGTACCTACATTGACTTAGTCCGATATCCATTGGATCGTCTGTACTATCAAGTTCGTATCGCTTTGTATCTGTTTCGTGATCTGGCCGCATTGGGTTAAACGCTAGGCCCCATCAGCGCTTCCGTTTTCGAGTCATTTCGGTTTGTTTAGACTCATTTGAGCTGTTCTGCTCCGCTTCGGGTCCTTCCAACGGTCTCTGGCCTCAACGCTAAATCGCCTATTTTCCACTGCTGTTTGATGTTAATTGATTGCTTCTTTTGCTTTTTTCGCGTGATTGTTCTGACATTTCCAAGTGTTCAACAGGCCCGGCGGTGTTTGTGCGGAGAAACCCTTAGTTACGGATGCGAAAAAGCAACCACGTCCTTCCCTGTCTCCTTAGTGCTATCAGCAGCCTCACTTTCGTAAAGCGAATCACCTAGCTGTTTTATCCATATTAGGTGATTGTCGCGGTCGCCTCGACCACTTACCATCAGCCCTGGTTCTATGATCCGCGTACTTTGAGTCTCATCCACTTGCCAATTGGTTTGTCTTTCTCAGGAGTCTCTCAGTATCTTGACTCTCGGATCTCGGAGCGGAGGTTCACGAGCCACTGCTCGCGCAGATCTCCCAGCGCCCACGCTCTCCAGTGGTACTCGAGTCATTTGGGCGCCGTCTAGGAGCTCACCTGCGCCTAGAGATTGCAATTGCGAGGCGCTCAGTTATTGGTCGCATTAGGAGTCGACTGGTGCTAGTTGAGCATTGGCTGGCTCTTTCTCCCATTCCTTTGCCTGCTGTTCTTCCCTTTTTCTGAAATCAATTCAAAAGAAAGCCATTCACTTCGAGATCTCACTATCAGACGAATCATCAAAATGCCTCCGGATCGCTCCTCATTCACGGCTTTGAATTTGCCTTCAAGTTTCTCGCTACCGGTATGTATGGATTACTTCACTCTCTCCGCCGGCCCGAACACAGACCTTTGGAGAAAACCGCCCAATGGAGACACCTCGACAGCCCCAATGGTCTTCACCTCATTGCGACGACCCTTCGTTGTGGCGGAAGTCACCATCAGCGCCGACTGGGAGATGGAGTGGGACCAAGGCGGACTTGTCATCTTTGCCGGAGATGCTCCTAGCCAGTCACTACCGACCGAGTCCCTGCGATCGTCATCGGAAACCGATGTGCGCAGCTTCAATACGATGAGATCGCATTCGCATGCGCAATCTTGCAAATGGGTAAAAGCAGGCATGGAATTTTCCTCGGGCACAGTCAACGCAGCATCGGTCAGCGCGACATCGGACGGAGCGGACTGGTGCTTGTCGCCGCTGGCCATGCCCAATATACCGACAAACATAACATCGCTGCGCATCAAGCTCGAGAGAGTCGGATATTCGCTCTGGATCTGGTATCAGATTCCATCCCTATCGCCGTATGCCGTCACGCCGGGAGCTGTGGGAAGTACATGGAAAAAGCTTCGCGAAGTCACCTGGTTTTTCTACGGAGTCGAAGACAAGTGTGTGCATGTCGGGGTATATGCCAGTCGTCCAACCAGCATACAGCGAGGAGGCACAATGTGGGAAGCGATGAACGGTATGCGAATAGATGATTCGAATATGGGCGGTGGAGGAGACAGATTGGTTGTTGAATTTGAGGATCTTGAGATATTCTGATTGTGTTGCTCCGGTTCATGACTTTTATGACAACATTGACGACTTTTTTCTTTTCAATTCATGTACAAATCAACCGAGCGTCATCAGTTGGTGCTTGCTTGGGCTTATCCATTGTTGTTTCTTTTCTTTTGACCAGATTTCCTCTTTCGGGACCTTTTTTGCGTATTGGAGGTGTTTGATGATTCCAGTCTCTGCATAGGGTCGAATGTAGTTGGCGTCATGAGAATATGCCACGAGTGCCAACTTTTTTGTTTTTCCCTCTATCCTGTCTTTGCTCCCTCTTTCTTTCGTCTTTCTGGTACCGGACGACTCGATCCAATTCAACAAAACAGCCCGACATTGCCTTTTCTCGATTGACAGTGCGGTGTATCCAATAAGGAAGCGCATGAAAATAGTCGGCGATGGAAGAATCGTGATCAATGGATCTCGAATGTCGCGTCATGGCGGATCGAGGCTCGGATTTTCAACCCCTCACCCCGCATCCGCGTACGACGATCATCAGCACTCTATTATCCCTTGATCAGAATTGATGATCTTGAAACACTGGACTCTTCGGATTTCGCAGTGAAGATGATCGGCGCGAATATCATTCCTTGTCAAAATCCGGGACCGGACACAGTAACACCATCGTTGAGAGTGGATTCGATCCTATGGAATGTGCAATGTCATATCCGGCCACCTTCGATGAATTGAATATCACGAGAAGAGGAACTGGTATCCCAGACCTCTAAGATCTATCAGGCAGCTACATTGCCTTGGAATTGATGAGGACTATGTATGTACAAAAGTAATAAAAATTTTCTTATAAAGTGGCGGTCGACTACCAACCTGTCATGCATATCTAACCACTATGTACTACGTAGACTAGCCAATGTTGCTTAATCGATATGTAGGTAGCACTTGCCAAATACAATGTTGTGCATGTTCGCATGGATCCATGTGGACGAATCAATCCAGCGCGCGTTACCGATTTGAGGCCTGGGACGGACAACACAAGCTTGAAGCCCAGGCAGTGATGCATATCATGTCTCCCTGGCCAAGTACAACTACAACGAACAATTTTAACTCGATATGAGATTGTAGACGTGTACAAGGACGTGGATTGTGACGATTGGCTGGGGATGAATCTGTTGGTGCGTTGTATCGATCTTGAGACTTTACTAAGACTCTATCTATGGACTACATACTGCCTTGTGGCAATATTTAGTTCCTGATCATAGTCTAACGGACAGAATCAGAGCGATGACTTGTCATCTCTCGAATTGTGGCCATTGATATATGAGTGTGTGCCTAATCACGCAATGCTTGTCAAAGATCATCGAGTGTGTTGATGTCGGTACTTTCTTCAGACAGGAATTGGTGCATGTCGGATGGAGATCATATGCGAACCATGTGTGCTGCTTGCTGTACGAGTATCAAAGCTTCACCCCGCCACGCTAACAGTAAACATCCTCACAATCAAGCCTCGATGTCGACATTCATTGATCAGAGAGACCGAGGTACGTATGTAGAAAAGGCGAGTCTGGCGGTGACATAAGGCGGCAATATGGCGGTGAGAGCAGCACAACAGCCTGAGCTTTTAGGCTTCCATGCCTAGCCATTTCAGGACTAATGTCCTCCACTAGCCCGCTTGTTTTTTTTTTTGTTTTTTTTTTTGCCCTTTTTCCCTCGGTCAATCAATTGTTTGGTTTTTTCCTAATTGGTTAGTCCATATACTATGTACTCTTGAGTTGTACAACTCAGCGCATCGTCCAATGCCATGTCACCATGGTGTGAATTGACGATTACTACGTTCTTGAAAAATAGTCTCGCATCGCCGTTTTATTTTCTGTGCGAGTGAATATCAATTCGGACTGAAACAGAGCTCTTATCATGCCCCAAAAACAAAAACTCAACGTCGGCGCTAAAAGAGCTCATGTGGCTCTCTCACAGTCTCACTCTGTCTGTGGATGACTGGAAGTTGCAACCATCAATTATGGAGCTCTACGGGCTATGGCTCCATAGTTAATCAGTCCGTGTGCTGCAGTAAATCCCTCGCATAAAAATCTGCACCTAAAAATCTTGAAACCCTGCATATGCCATATACTCTTCGTTGTTCTTAAATCAGTAAGGCATCAGGTGATCGTTCTTTGGTTTCACTCTTGTTTAGTTCCTTGCCAGCAATTGACCAGCGATGAATGATAAATTCTGAATATCTCCTCGACTGTTTCAATTATTTCGTCTCTTCCCTGAGTGAGTCACTGTATCGGCTTCTACGGTTCTACCTAACCCCGTCGGCCTCTGCCATCTGCCCAAAGCTCCTGGCGCTAGCAAACTGGATAGTGGTCACTGTGACAACGAAGAACAAACCCGGATGTCCTAGAGGAGACAAAAAGAAGAAAGCAGAAGACTTGCCCCTCTGTCCCTTCAAGTCTTTACTGCTTCGGGGTTTAGTGGCTTTTGCTAGTGCTGGTTAGCTGCGAACTAGTTCTATCCATCACCATCGGCTCCTCTCGGGGATGCGTTGGATATCATACGGACTTCAGAGTTTGCTCTGAAGACCTTGTATGTTTTCTCAATTTCTTCATGGGGTGTATATTGTCTCAAATGCTTTGGTAGAGCTTGTCTATATGTCATGATATGTAAAGTAATTAGCAGTATGTAGTATCATGTGTGAAGCTCACAGCGTGGTCCGCCCACAAGGTGGTAGCAAAAGAGTTAGGTGCCTAACTAAGTCATAGCTTCGACTGTTATGGTGGAGAGTTACTTTAAGTAGGTAGTTACATAGCGTACATAGGTAACTACTAACTTAACTGCTAGATAGTGTTGTATATATTGATACTTTACTGCCTGAGGAACGAAGAAATTTTCTTTCTTCTCCTCTCCTTCCTCTTTCCCTCTCCCACGCTTTCCTGCTACACCCACCCATACTACATCTACCCTACCTATTGGTAATCCCTTTACGAGTGTTATGATAATTGAAGACGAACGTGATACCCAGCTGTTGTCATTGTGAATTCTGTATTTCTGTTCTGCTTATCTTTTTTCGTTTGTCGTTTATCGATTTACTCTGAACTTCAAGCTCAGGAGCTGCTGTATTTGTACGCATTTCTCTGTGCTTCACTCGAACTTGCACCCGATCTCTCTCACCTACTCGAGTTTAACGTTATACCGTTGAGTCGAGCTTTTTACTCCTAATTTTCATTTTCTACTCTCCCCACAATTTACAAACGAACTTACGACCCTTGCGAACCGCCGAATTATGGCCGAAGTCGGAGAACCCGTTGTCCTTGCTACCCCGGCTGAGACTGGTGAGTTTTTAGTCAATTCTTTTTGTTTTATGTGTTTTTGAGCTTTGCTGTTATTGGCAAAATGAGAGAGACTACGACTGACCCTGAATTTACTATAGTGACGGACGAAATCAAGAACGGATTCACCGTAGCTGCTCTCCCCGCGGAAGTTGAGGATGCGCTTGCCACACTATCCAAAAAGGAGGAAAAGTCTGTGAAGGACGATGAGGAACCGGTCAAGTCTGAGGTCAATGGCGAGTCGTCCACAGAACGTGCCGATGAGCAATCATCTGTAAAAGCGCCTACATCTACTACAGACGACATCGTTGTCAAAGCCGACGAGCCAACCACAGAAGAAGCTCCCGCCGCTGAGGATACCAAGGACAAAGCTGTAGAGGAACCTACAGTAACTTCCAAGGATGCTCCTGAGGAGACTGAGACAGAGGAGGTAGTTGGCGAGACCTCCGCCGATGCTCCTTCGTCCGAAGAGCCCAAAGACAAAGCAGTCGAGGCAAGCGAAGAGCCCGCTACCGAAGCTGATGTGAGGACCGACGAACCTGCAGAGGCAGAGCCTCAAGCGACTCCGGAAGTTGCGGCGGTGGCCGAGGAGGCCGCAGAGACTCCTTCCAAGGATACAGAAGCCACACCGGTTGTGGCCGAAGAGAAGACTGCCGAGATTGAGCCCGAGAGCGTTGAAGAAGTACCAGTGACTCATGAAGACAAGGCCGTCGAATCATCCGCAGCTGAAGAGACGACGACTGCCGCTGAGATTGCTCCTGAATCAGATCCCACTCCCGCCACGACTGAGGTTGAGGCTGAAGGTAAGCCTGCTGTTGTCGAAGCCACTGAGCCTGCAGTGGAAGAACCGGTGAAGGAAACCGTCGATGCCGAGGAGGTGCCTGAACCAGCAACTACAACGACTAAAACCTCAGAGGAGGTTACCGAACCCCAGGCCGAGATAACTGAAACCGAGATTCCCATCGCTCCAGACACCACTACAGAAGCTGCTCCGGAACCGGAGGCTCAGGTAGAGGAAAAGGCCGTAAAGGACGTGGCGGAAACTGAGCCAGTTTCCGAACCAACTGCAACAACCGAGGAAGCCTCAGAGCCTGTTGCAGAGCCAAAGGCCAACCCAACAGAAGCTGAAGCCCCTGCTGAAATAGCCCAGGAAACAGTTCCCGCATCGACTCCTGAACCAGAGGCTCCAGTCGAAGAGGAAACTGTGAAGGAAACCACCGAAGCTGAGCACAAGGTTGAAGCTCTTACCATCCCTGAAGCAGTCGAGACCCCTCAGGAAGACGCAACCGAGAGCGCAGTTGAAGAGAAGCCAGTTGAAACCGAGGTTTCTGAAGTTGCAGAGCCTGTAAAGGAATCACCTGTTGAAAAACAATCTGAGGAGGCTGTTCCTGAAAAGGCTGAGCCTGAACCGACAAAAACTGCTTCTGATGAACCTGCTTTCACTGTGACCGAGGAGGCTCCTGCTGTTGATCAACCCAAGGAAACCGAAGCTGAAGCCGTGGAAGAGCCGACTGCTGTTGCTGCTGAGGTTTCAGAAGCCGTGCCTTCCGAAGTTGCTGCAGTAGAAGCCAGGGTAGAGACCCCTGCGTCCGCAGAGGAGCCCGCTAAAGAAACTGTGACTGAAGAAACAAAGGCTATTCCAGCATCCGAACCAGAGGCCAAGGTTGAGTCTGCCGTGGAAGTTGCAGAAACCCCAGTCGCACAGGAGGAGACCGAGCCAGTCACCGCTGAAGAAAAGGCAGAGGAAACTGCCGAAGCTTCTGAAGCCCCCGTTGATACAGCGACTGAAACTGCTGTTGTTGCTGATGAGCCGGTTGCTGGCGTCGAAAAGCCTGAAGAAACCGTCGAGACAGAGGCTGCCGCACCTGCTGAGGTCACTGAGGAACCGGCTCTTGAACCAGCCACTGAACCGGCCGCATCAACCGAAGCAACTGAGGAGCCCGCTGCTGAAACGACTGCCGCCGCTGAAGAGCCAGCTGTTGTTACCGAGAGTGAAGCTGTCGAAGAAGCTCCAGTTGAAGCAGAACCTGCCGTTCCAAGCACTGAATCGGAGAAAGCGCCCGAACCTACTCTTCCCGTCGAGGCCGTTGCCGAACCTGCCGCTGAGCCCGCCGCCGAGCCGGTTGTTGAACCTGTTGTGGAGCCTGTTACTGAGCCTGTTGCTGAACCCGTCGCTGAGCCCGCGGCTGAGACCATTGCAGAGCCTGTCTCCGAGCCTACGGAGCCTGCTGCAGAGCCAACCGGTGAGCATAGTGATACCGCCACCGAGTCTGTTGCAGAACCAGCTGTAGATGCCGCCGATGAAGCTGCTGCTGAGTCTACCGCTGAGCCTGTTCCTGAATTGACTCCTGAACCAGTTACTGAAACTACTGTAGAGCCCGTTTCAGAGCCTACAGAATCCGCTGCTGAGGCTATCGCGGAACCCGCCTCCGAGCCTACTGAGCCTGCTCCTGGACCTGCCGCTGAGTCTGCCACCGACCCAGTCGTTGAAGCTGTTGCTGAGTCAGCTACAGAAACAGTTGACGAACATACTGAACCTGCACCAGAGCCTGTTGCTGATTCTACTGCCGAACCTGTTGTTGAATCTGTTGCTGAGCCTGTCACTGAGCCGGCTGTAACAGAGGAAGACAAAGAACTTCCTTCCCATGAAGTTGTTGCGGGACCTGATGCAGTAGATTCTCTTGACGAAAAAGTTTCCACGGAGACTCCTGCGGCCACCGAGACTGCAGTTGCGGATGTCCAACCGTCAGCAGAAAACGAAGAGTCTCTTCCTACTGAGGAGGTGCCTGCTTCGGAGCCCGTCGAGGAATCTATCAACGAGCCTTCTGCTGAAGTTACGGAAGAGACAACTACCAGCCAGCCTGCTGAAGCCTCTGTCGAATCCACAGAAAAGGCGGAGCCAGTTCAAGAGGCAGCTGCAAGCGACGAAGTTGTAGAGCCTGCGATTGTTGAGGAAGCCGCTGCTGCCGTTATCAACGAAGCAGAGCCTGTTACAGAGTCTGCGGAAGTTGAACCAACGGAAGAGGTTGCTTCAAGTGCTGTAAAGGAAGAACTCCCGGAAGAACCTGCCACGGTTGCAGAGCCCGAAGCTGCCACCACCGAAACAGTAGCAGAGGATGCAATTGCAACAGAAACAGAGCCCATTGCTGAGGAGCCTGTAGCTGAAAGCGCAAAGGACGAGGTTGTTGACGCAACCACACAGCCTGTCGTTGATGCTTCTGAAGAAAGCAAGGAAGAGGCTGCAGAAGAGCAACAAATTACCGGTGCTGTTGAAGCCACCGTTGTTGACAAGGCGGTTGAAGAACAGTCCGACAAGTCCAAAGAAGAGCCGACCAACAAAGAGCCTGCTACTCTCCCTGCTGATCACGCCACACCGTCAGCTCCCGATGCGTCGGAAGAGCCCGCTGAAGCCGTTGAAGAAGCACCAGCTGAGACTGTAGTGGAAGCTCCTGCTACCCAAGAGGAGTCCGCCCAAGAGGTGGAGGAAATTCCTGTTGAGGCTGTTATTGAGACTCCGGTAGAATCTGTTCAAGAACAACATGCTGAACCCGCTGAAGAGCCTGCCGAAAAGGAGATCACCGAACCGGCTGAGGAACTCCCAGTCGAAGCAACCCTTACAGAGACTGCTGAACTGGAAGTCGCCAAATCTATTGAAGAACCCTCTACGGAAACTGTTGCAGATGAAACCCCGGTTGAGACTGTAGCTGAAACTGTTCCGGAGCCTGCTGTTGAGGAGGTTGTCAAACCGGTTGAGGAAACCCCAGTGGAGGACTCTCCTGTGGAAACCGGTGCGGAGGAGCATGCTCAGACTGTGGAAGAGACCCCTGTTGAGACTGTCGCCGAAACTGCCGCAGAGCCTGCCGTCGAGAAGGTTGCCGAACCAGTTGAGAAAACTCCAGTTGAAGTCACATCTACAGAATCTGCTGAAGAGAAACCTACTCAAATTGTACAGGAATCTTCTGTTGAGGCTGTTGAGGAACCCGCCGCGGAGTCTACCGTTGCAGATGTGACTGAGACAACCGAGGAAACCCCAGTCGAAGCAACACCTGCAGAAGTTGCCGAAGAAGAGGTCTCCAAAACCGTTGAAGAGACTGCTGCAGAGCCTGTCGTTGAGGAGATTGCCGAATCGGTTGAGGAAACCCCGATTGAAGACACTCCTACAGAACCTGCCAAAACTCCTGCTGAGGCGGTAACTGAACCAATACTGGAGCCTGCGCAAGAACAACCTGCTGAAACCGCTGAAAAGACTGCTGAGGACCTTGCTGCGGAGCCTACCGTTGCAGAGGTTACTGAGGCGGTTGAGGAAACCCCGGTTGAAGCGACACCTGTCGAAGAGGTCTCCGAAACTGTGGATGAAACTCCAGCTGCGGTTATCGCCGAAACTTCTGCAGAGCCTGCTGTCGAAGATGTTGCTGAAAATGTTGAGGAAAACCCAGTTGAGGCTGTGCAGGAGACTCCCGTAGAGTCTGTTGAAGAAGACGCTACAAAAACTGTGGATGATGCCCCTGTGGAGGCAGTAACTGAAGCCTCTGCCGAGACCGTTGAAGAGGAGACCAAACCTGAACAAGTGGCTACTGAAGTTGTTGAGGAGACTCCAGTTGCGGCTGAAACCGAAGCCCCCACTGAGCCTGCCCAAATTGTGGAGGAAACACAAGTTGAAGCTGTTGTTGAGACCCCTGCAGCGCCTGCCGATGAAGAAGTTGCCGAGACTGTAGAAGAAACTCCCGCGGAGCCTGCCGCAGAAGAAGCTGCCGAAACCGTTGCAGAAACCCCGGTTGAGCCTGTTGAGGAAAAGTCTGCAGAGCCTAGTGCAGAAGAGACAGTCAAGGATGTCGAAGAAGCTCCGGAAGTAGAAGCTGTTGAAGCAACAGAGCCTACAGAGAATGTGGCAGAGTCAGTTCAAGAGCTAGCCGTTGAAGTTCCGGAGGTCGCGGAAGAGCAACCTGCTCAGTCTACTGAGGCGCCTGTTGATGAATCGACTGAGGTCCCAGCAGAGACCGTCCAGGAAACCGAGTCGCCTGCTGTGGCTAACCAAGAATCAGTGCCTGAGGAAGTTCCAGAGGTAGTTGCTGAAGTCCCTGAGCCAGTCAGTGCATCTGAAGCCGTCGTTGATGAAGCTGAGAAGCCGGAGGAGGAAGTCGCTCCAAGCGCGGAACCAGTTGAGGAGCCTTTGGCTAAGTCTATTGAGGAGGTTCCGGCTCATGCGGAAGAAACTCCTGTTCTAGTAGCGGAGACTCCTTCGGAAGCTCCCCCCGAGAGTACGGAAGACTCTAAGGACACCACAGAAGTTGCCGCTGCTACTGAAGAGAAGGAGGATGACCACGCAGTTGCTGAGGTTGCAGTTGTCGCTGGTGCGGCAGCGGTAGCTGGACTTGGGGCTGTTGCAGCAGCTGCGGCTCCTTCCCACGAGGCCTCAGAAGAGCAAGCCGTGGAGACCAAAGATGTCTCTGTCGACACTGCCAAAGAGGCTGCCCCTGTTGAGGAAACTTCAGTGCCCGAAGTTGTTGAAAGTGCAGAAGCTGAACCATCCAGCTTGCCAGAAGACACCACCGAATCAACTGCAAAGGATGTTCCCGTTGTCAATGGAATTCACTCGAGTGAGGAACATCCCATCAAAGCCTCACTTGCCGAAGCTGCCGAGATCGAGGCAACTCCTGTCGAAGAAAAACCCGCTGAAAGCTCTGCCACCAAAGATATCCAGACTGAAGCAACCCCTGCTCCTGTCGAAGAGCCCATTGAAGCATCTGCCGCTAAAGATGTGCAGACAGAAGCAGTTCCAGCCGAAGATGCTGCTCCAATTTCCGAAAAAGTGTCCGAAAACGAAGTCATTTCCAAAGATGCAGGCATTAGTGCTGGAGAAATTGCCGGCATTGTTGGTGGCGCTGGAGTTGTTGCTGCTGCGGCGGTGGCTGCTGGTCATGCGCTGACTTCATCGCCAAAGGAATCGCTATCGAAAGAACTTCATGTCCAGACAAACAAAGAACATGAATCACCAGCTGTCCATGTCATTGAGCCTTCGGCAAGTAACTTGAAGCCTACAGAGGCGCCGCACGATATCCTTTCGCCACCTACTCCAGAGCCCGAGGCCGATGCAGCACTTCAATTGCTGGCTAAGGACCGTGAAACGCTTCTTAACCAGCTTGGAGGCTCAGTCTCTGCAGTCAATCTTCTCAGCGGCGACAAGAAGCCTTCTGATCTAAGCTCTCGTGTCGAATCCTTCTGCGAAGAAGACGAGCATACCACAGATGCCAACCGTTCTGCACCAAATGCAGATGCTGCTGCTGAAAATCACGATGTCTCACAGATCATCTCAGAAGAGACTGCCGATACCGAACCAACTGCCACCAAGCCAGATGAAGAGACCACATCTACAGGTGCTCGATCAACAACAGCCCTGTCTTTGAAGTCTGGCAACTGGTTCACGGCTCTATTCCGTACCATTTGGGCAACGATCTTTGGCGGACTTTTCGCTGGAATCCGCCGAAAGAAGGATTCCAACTGAACAGGGAATCTCTCTGTTCCTTGAATGAGAGAGAATATGGGCAAGCATTCGACAACCCATACGTGCATGAGCTACGTTACTAAACGAATGCATGACATTCACAGACGTTAGCCGTGACATATTAGGGACGCTTTTGTTTGCACAAAGATTGTATATTTTGATACCCTAGCCAGGCATGGCCTCGTCCAGTTTCCACAACGGTGGATATACCCAAGTCTGTTTTTATGTATGGATATGTGGACGCTGGACAATTAAGGTTTGCCTGTGTCTACAAGTGAAGGATGGGACAACGGTGGATGAATCACGTATTGTCTCTTTTAATGTTTTTCTTATATTTGTTATTACGAGTTTCTTCTGTGTGTTTATGATATGCCATGATTTATGAATATACTCTTCTCTAAACATGTTTGTTGCGTGTAAAATCTTCATTATATTCTATAGACCCTTTGACACCCGGGCATTTTCATTGTCACCTCCTATACAAAACAACTATCCAGAAGCAATCAACTTCTCAATCCCCAACGCCGCCTCTCTCACCTCAGGACAATAATGAATCCTCAACAGCTCCCCCTCCCAAACCGTACCCGCAAAGACATTACTCTTCTCAACATCTGCCGACACAGGATTAAACACACCATCTCCTTTTCGTTCTTCTGTATTCCACAACGGCGCAATCTTGCGTGCATGCTGTTTCGCCACTTTTGTCAGAAGAGCTAACATTGCGATTGAGGATTTTTCGGGGAGTTGGAGGGATGTTGTCATTAGGCGCTTTGTGAAACCTGCAAGGCGGATGGGGGGTGCGATGCCGTGGGTGCGGGAGAGGAGGGTGGATTGGAGGCAGCGGAGGAGGAGGACCATGGGAGTTTGGAAGTTGATTTTCGTTCTTCGTTGTTTGTTTTGGTCGGTAGGGGTTTCGTTGGTGTTGTTGTTGTTGTTTGAGGTGCCGGGATCGGGGAGACGGAGGGATTTTTCGGGATTGTATTCGATATCAGTGTTGAGAGAGAGCGGGTATAGAGCGCGATAGAGATGGGTGACGAAAAATCCAAGGTCGAGATGAAGGGATGAGGCGGATTTGCTGACGTCTTGACCTTCGAGAAGGGCAAAGGCGGTGATTGTGCAGAGTAGGACCTGTCGGGTGGATTGTCTTAGGGTGATTAATCCTTCCTCTTCTTCGTCATCCTCGTCGTCATTGTCATCATTCTCGTCGTTCGCATTGTCATCCCTTCCTGAGCTTCCATCTACGGCTGCAAGCTGCTCAACAAGCTCTTTCAAAGCTTCGAGGACATCCCCGAAGAAGTCCTGATTAATCAGATGCGCGTACTTGGCCAATCCTTCAAGCACAGCACCCATAAGTTTTGTCTCAGTGCGCAACTTGAGAATCCGGAAGTATGTGCCAAAGACCAATTTCAGTGTCTCGGCCTGATTCTTCTCGCGCGCTTCATGGCTCACCAACGCATCTGCTTCGCGCATATCCTTCTCAACCGCCTTGCGATCTTTAAGTAGTTTACGTTCCCTTTTAGTTCGAAACTCCTTTTTGTTCTTCTTCTTGCCTTGAAATGTGCCTTCCTCATCGTCGTCCTTGCGATCTACCCGATCTCGTGAACCCTTGGATGAGAACTCTGCCAGTAAACGGAGATGTAGGAATGTGTTGAGGACTGATTCGTGGACGTGAAAGTCCTTTGCTCTCATCATCTTGGATAGCAAGCCAACTGCTTCGAGGGAGACGACCCCATCGTCGTCTTTGGCAAAGATGTCTTCCATTGTTTCACGACTTTTGATAAAGTTTGCATCGATGCGGCGTTTGGAGAGTCGATTGACAAGAATCTTCAAGAGCTCAGTCCGGTAATTGAAATGAGGTACGGAAAGAAGCATGTTGCAAACGCAATTGATTGCGACGGTTCGAATACTATTAGCCTCTTCACTAGCCCTGCTGCCACCTTTCGATAGATTGGTCAATTGCTGAACGTAATGCTTATAAGACGATAGTAACGATTGTTCGTAACCGCGCAACTTTCGGACTTCCTTGGAGAGCTTTTCGTTTTTGTTGACCTCTTCGCCTAAAGGACGAATTCTGTAACCGGGAATAACATCTCTGAAGATCGCAGCTTGTGTGGCAAGAGCAAGTTTTTTAATAGCAACATGTGACTTGCTCTTGTCCACGAAGTCTGCTAACTTCTTAAACAATCCAATATGCTCCTCGGGATCCTCATTGATCAACGTCGCAATTCTGGCCATTTCTTCTTTTGCCTGAACAATTTGAAGTTTCAAGGGGATCTTCGGCGCCGACTCATCCTCTACCTCCTCAGCTTCTGCTCCTTCGTTTTCCTCCTTGCCATTTTCACCTTCCGAGTCCGAATCAAGGAAACTATCCGCATCACTTGCGGCGGCTTCTTCAGGTTCGTCGACATGAACAAGACCCTCGGCAGTCTTGATAGGTAAACGAGTCTTTTCCTTTTCCTTCTTATTCTTGCCTTTTCGTGGTCGACGCTCGTAATCCTGTTCTAGATCCCATTCTGCGGCTCGACTGTAGAATGCGTTTTGAATGTTGGACGACGATGTGTTGGCTTTGGATTTTGGGGCGGTTGACAAATTCTCGTCGTCAGAGGGCGACAGGCGCCTTCTTTTTATTTCTCGTGCGACGCCCATATTGGAAAATTATGGGTATGCTATTGAATTGAATTGTACGATCTTAGTGGGAAAGCTGAATATTTTTTGACATTTTTTGTTAGGAGCGCCAAGCCTCCACACCAGCCCCACTTTTAACTTTTCTGGCCGCGGAGCTTCATTTTTTTTTTTTTTTTGCTACCATCAAATCTACTTGCCCAACAGTTACTAGATCTGCGACAGATACATAATTCAAAATGAGGGCCCTTACAGAAGACGAAACCAAAACCCTCTTCCAGAAACTCGCCAACTACACCGGTCGATCCCTCAACCAACTCATCCAGCCTACCGAAGATAACGAGCGCTATGTGTTCCGAATCCAGGGTTCTCGAGTATACTATGTGAAGCAATCGATTGCGAATCTTGCGACTAGTGTTGCGCGTGATAACTTGTTGAGTCTGGGAGTCTGCGTTGGAAAGTTTACCAAGACTATGAAGTTCAGATTGCACATTACTGCGTAAGTTTTGCGCTCATATCAGAACCTTCAAAGGAGCATACTGCTAACTCTTTATTGCGAGGACAGACTCGACCTCATTGCTCCCTATGCTCGTTATAAGGTGACCATTAAGCAAAACGGAGAAATGCCCTTCTTATATGGTGGAAACGTTGTGAAGGCCCACGTCTTGCGATGGTCTGAGGATTGCCCTGAGCACAGTGGATGTGTTGTTTTCTCGCAAGACGACACCCCATTAGTATGTCTATCGCACTGGAGGGGATAGTATGAATTGAGGCTGATATATGTTGTAGGGTTTCGGAGTCACCGCACGATCAACCGCAGAAGCAAGGAAACTCGAGCCTACTGCCGTGGTCCTGTTCCGCCAGGGCGATGTTGGTGAATACCTAAGAGAGGTTAGTACCAAGCAGTGGAAGCTCGAAAAGTATATGGACTCGATATCTAACAATTGTACAGGAAGATTCTTTGTTCACGACATAATCATGCGACTCGGTATTCGTTCATGTCTCGCATTTATCGGCGTTTAGGGAATATACCTGGTGCCAGGCCAGGAAAAGTGATGCTAGATCTTTTTAGTTGATATACCAGCAATTCAGTCCAGTTCATCGAGTCGAGAGTGTGGTAGTATCTAGGTAACAGTAAACAGGAAGGAAGGAATTGTATCTAAAGAAAGAGGAAGGTGGGTCTATACTCCGTTTCGACCAATCACATACCGGCATCACCCTATCGCCAAACCGGTGTCTAAACAACTTCCTCCGACTCTCTTTCCTCCTTCTGTTCTCTGTTTTTGTATTTGTTGGCGCTGTGCGTTACTTTTTGTAGCGTTTTATTCTACTGGGCGTTGTTTCCGCCGCCCGATCAAACCGACGCTCATTCTCACACGACCTTTCACTCGGTTTCATACCTCGTGCTACCCCGCGTGCGTCATCTTCAAGAGGCTCCAACCCGCATCCTCCTCGGGGAGAAGCAGAAGCAAACATGCCGCCATACACAGGAACTCAGAGACACTACATATCACAGTTTGTCGGCTTTACACAGACCAAAGACGCCGTTGCTGCTAAAGTAGGTGTCCTTCGTCTCGAGCGCGTTGTCGCATGTGACTAACATGCAAATCTGCAGTACTTGCGCGCAAATGGATGGAATGTTGAACAAGCTGTTGATGCGTATGTAATGTCCTCTTACTATCTCGACTACAAAGCTAATCATACGGCCTCGGTATAGATACTTTTCCTCCTCGCAATCAACCGCCGCATCATCCTCGACGCCAGCGCTGAATAAGATCTTTGACCAATATCGAGGTCTGTACCTTTCCTCCGTCAGCATATACCCAGGTGTTCTAACGAATGAGTAGATGACCCCAAAGAAAGTCCAGACACAATCGGCATCGAAGGAGCCATGAAGTTCCTCGAGGCCATCGAAGTACGACTAGACGAAGTTGCGTGTTTAGGAATAGCGGAATTGCTCAAATCTCCTAGTATGGGCGAGTTTACCCGTACGGGATTTGTCGATGGCTGGAAGAGCGTTGGGTGCGTTATTCACACACTCACCTTAAGGACTTTAATATACTGACAACGAGAAGAGTCGAATCAATCCCCCAAATGATATCCCACGCCGCCTCTCTGCGAACCCGAATATCCTCCCAACCAGACACATTCCGCAAAGTATACCGCTACGCCTTCCCGCTCTGTCGCATGCAAGGCCAGCGTAACCTCTCATTCGAAATCGCCGCTGAACAATGGCAACTTTTCTTCACGAGCGAGAACGGCGGTGTTGACTGGCGAACCCCTTCCACCCCATGGCTGGATTGGTATCTTGATTACCTCAAGTTGAAAGGCCAGCGACCCGTGAATAAGGATTTGTGGGAACAGACGGAGGTGTTTATGCGCAAGACTCTGGAGGACGAGAACTTTGGATGGTGGGATGCAGATGGTGCATGGCCGGGGACGTTGGATGAGTTTGTGGAGTTTGTGAAGCAGGATAAGCGTGGTGGGAAGCCTGCCGAGGCGATGAACACAGAATGATTGTCTACTAGGTACTAGGTAGCTACAGATGAATATGGATATCCTGCCGAAGCACTTATCATAATACTTCTCGTATTGTCAGACCACCGGTCTGAGATAAGAAGTCGAATAAAATCTCATAAAGCATACAAAGGAAACATTACATACATGACAAGGAAAGGTACAAACAGAAGGAAGCCTATAAAAAAGACTATCGACCTTTCCATGCCCATTTCGTTCGTCAAAAACAATATACTGGACCAAGACATTTGTATGTTGTATATGTATCGAAATTGACGCCGTTCCAAAAAGCACTTGACAATTAGCACCTCGGAGGATATTACATTCCAAAGCACGCATTGTCCCCACATTCCAAATGAAACGAAGTGACCCATCCCATCCGATTAACTTAGTCGCGACGGCTGTATTCACTGCCGGGAGGAGGGTAAGGACCAGGAGGACCACCTCGTCGCTGGTCGTACTGTCGTCGCAAAGCTTCGAGACGCTTCTTCTTAGTGTGGGTGTTGACGTATGTGCCAATAATGAATCCGACAATGTTGAAGAATGGGACCCAGGTGTGCTCGGGGAGGAAGTACTGGGCGAAGGCCAGCGCGATGGGGGATGTGATCCAGCTGACTTTCATGACGGGCATGAAACCGGCGCGGACAGTGGCGCGGACCTGGTGGAAAGTGCGGGCTCCGGCGATAATGGCCATAGAGACCAGATATACCGAGTTTTGGATGGGGGCAATCTATACTCGTTAGCATACCATATGCAACGGATTACATGGGTAAGGCGTACAATCAGATTGCTAACCAAGATCTGCAAAATCTTGGCCTTCAAACTCGTCCGGCCAGCAAAGATCTTTTGCAGAATTCCAATGAGAACGTGGCCCATGGGCGCACTGATGAACATTCCGTAGAGCGCCATCTTCGGCACGCGGGAGCTGAAGTAATGGCCATGCTTGCTGACATCATGAGCAAGCCACGAGGCGATGAATTCTTGCAGAGCCGAGAGGACACCGGACGTGAGCATCTTTGTGCGAAGGGGGTTTGTCTGGAGTTGTTTCAAGTAGGCCTGTTGTATACGTCGTTAGCATTAACTGCGATCATATTTGAGTATAGGCGACTCGACATACAGCAAGATAACCGGTGTGAGTGTCACCGCCAGTCAAGCGCTCGCCGACCTTGTGCGCCAGGTCCTTTGGCGTCAAGTCCTCGGGCTTGACGCCAGTGGTGCGAATGGTCTCTTGTTGGAACTTGACGGACATCTTGTACTTCGATTACCGCTCGATTACTGAAATAGAGGGGAGTATGATTGATCGCGTCCGATATCGCGAGCAGGGAATCGAGTCGAGATAGTGTATGACGGGTATGCAATCAATGCCAGAAGCGCAAATCACATTCCAGAGAACGAGAATCACCACGCGACAAGAGATCGAATCTGAAGCAGCAGGTGGATTTGTGGGGGAGGTGTGGAAGAAGTTAAAGGGAGGCTGGTAGCTCTGTTGTTGTTTACGGAAAGCCGCCAAGCAACGCGGATGGCTCCGACGGGACAAGCCTGTTACATGATTACGGCGGACTGCAGTAGTCTCATAGTAACTGTTATTTCCACGGAATATCTTATGTACACCGCATTCTACTGGTGGTTGATCCAGCCGTGATTACAGTTTATCTGTGTAGGCATAGCTAGAATATGTAAGAAATTAGGGTTATCCCTTCTGCGCGCTATGGTACGCCGCAGGTATGTACATGGCATTTTCAATATTCCCACTGTATAACAAGTATCACACACAATCATTCTCCAATGTCAGCTAAGACATTAGATTCTACCTGTCTACTGTCTACTGTCCAACTCTCCTGTCGACGTGGTGCGTTGGCATCGGGTCGCGCTGCATAACATCAAACAATGAGTCCATTCAGCCTCGGCCAATTCCGCAATGGTGAATGGAGAGGGATCGATTGCTCCACAATGTATCTTAGATTTATCTCGCTTTTAAAAAGAAGAAAAAAAAATATTGTAAAATTGTGGATCTAGAACGAAATAGATTGAAGTCTTCCTGCATATCTTTACTCGAACGCTGTTTAGAGTACGATATGTGAAGAAGAGTACAAAGAATGGCATTGTATAACATGGCAGACCTCACCCGCGATTATTTGCCGGGGTCCAGTATAACAAAGCCATAGCAACGGAAGATGCTTTTCAGCCGTCAAGCCTGTCACAAGCAACATACTAACGTAAACTGACAAACAGCTTATGGTAGACCTCAGCAGCCACAGTGGCTAGGTAGTACCTACAGTCGGAATGCGGACGGAATACCGATTGGACCTCGGCTGACGGCTCGGAACATACTTCTTTACATGGTACAACAACTACTACTTTTATACACCTAATCTCCCGTGCCTGGATCTCAACTACCGAATTTCTGTCAGGCACAGAAGCTCATATCAGTTGACGGGCTAGATATGTCAGATCAAGCTGAATCGTTAGAAAAGCCGGAGGGCACATCTGGCGATGCGCCGAAGATCATTCCCCGCCAAAAGGCCGTCTCGGACGCGGTTGTATCTGCTGTGCTCAAGACGGACGAGACTGTACTTAGGTTGGACAGGTGAGTTGAGTATTGATGACATTGACTATTTCATTACTGATTTAGCAAGACTTCTATCCACAAAAGCTGGTCTAGATATCGTACTCGCCAACCTCAACTACACCTCTCATTCATTGCATTACCTCCTCGCCTCGTCTCCGTTAGCAAGACTACGTCTCACCATACGATTATGGCTCTTGCGCAGACTCGGTCGGGATGTTTCTGTCCTTCCAGTACCAACTACTAACGTCTCATCCGCGCGACCGCCGTTGCTAGCATTCTCCGATCTAATGTCCAAAACCCGCTATACGCTTCGTCTCCTGGGGCTGGTCTCCATGTGGGCGTGGGGTTCGTCAACTTATAAGTCGCCACCGAAAGACCCTGTACTGCGCGCCGTGGCTTATTTAGAGGTGCTTTCGATGCTGGTGTATCAGTTTCTTGAGAATGTCACATATCTCGCATCGAATGGGATTGCAGGTGACTCCCTGATAAAGAGGACAGGTGGCATGGGTAAATGGACTATTTGGAGTATTCGCGCCTGGTTCGCATATGTCTTGCTCCAGTTTGTGAAACTGTCCCGCGAGTCGGTTCTGTTCAACCGAAAAGAACAAGAGGAGCAGAGACAGGTGTCGACTGGTGAAAAGTCGGTTGCGGTCGCAGATGCAGAGCTAGCGGCCGCACGACAAGCTGAGATCCGCAGCTGGAGGAAGAGACTGATTAACAACTTGGCTTGGGCTCCGCTGTGCGCGCACTGGAGTCTCGAGAAGGGTCTTGGTGTGCCGCCTAGTACGACTGGGTTTATTAGTTGGTTGGCTGGTATATGGGGGACCTATGATGCCTGGCAAGCTACTGCTCTGCCTTGATCTTTTCTTTCGCTTTATAAAATTCACTTGTATGTCATATCTTTTATCCTATCTGTGGGGAAGTATCAATACATATCAAAACCTCTGAGGTTCTTATTCTTGATCAAAACAGAATATCCCCTCCACTAACCAACGACCGACCAGCCTTGACCTCCCTCAGTATTCCCTCTCGAACAAGCTCATTAACCAACTGAAAAAGCATCCCATCACAGCCCCTAGCAGCCACCAGATCCACACTAACCGGCGACATCTCCTCTACACCAGTCACTTGACTAACATACGTCTTCTCCCCAATCGGCACCACTATATCCGGCACCCCAGCATAGACACCAATCATATTCGCACCGGACCCAAAGGGGATGGTGGGTTCGTCACGATAGTAATCCCGGTATAATGGCGCTCGTGTAGCCGACTCGACGTATACCAGGAGACTCTCTGAGCATGTCTTTGGGTCAGGTTTGAGTACGTTGCTGGTGATCCAGGATTGGAATGCGGTTTGGTTTGTGAGTGCTTCTTCGAGGGTGCCGTTTGGTAGGGAATTGCCGTATCCCCAGCGGATTCGAGGTGCTGGGTCTACAAATGGGAGTCGTCCGGCGTGTTGCTCCTTGTAGTCGGTGTAGAGTGGGCCGCGGACGAGTCGTGCTTGCTCAATGCCGATGATGGTTGGGTAGATTTTGTCGATCGCTTCCACCAAATCGGATGACATATCAGATGGGTGGGTTTCTGTCCATACCGAAGGAATATTGAGGTTGTTCAGGGAAGCTGATAGATGCTGAGCCAGCCTCTCTAGGAACTTCCCTACCATATTATCAACTTGGTCAGACACGTCCAACGGGCTCGTAAAAACCGTCTGGATCTTTCTCGGATACTCAGACCAGCTGAATTCTGTATCCGGGTATATTATCTGACTAGCAGCCTGCCAAACAGCCGGATTCCTCGCAATAAGACCAGCGGTATCAAACTGAGGAGCTAGTGGAACAACCTTGTCCAAATTGGCAGCCCCATGAGATGCCCGAATACCAAACACGCCATTTGCCTGCGACGGAAAACGGATTGATCCTCCAGTATCTGTTCCAAGTGCAAGATCTAACCAGTCATACGAAGCAATGCCAACACCGGCACCGGTGGAAGACGAAAATGGTTGTTGATATCCGTCTCCTCGCGGATTGAAAGGGGAGTGGTAATCGATCCAGTCTGCGGTGGCTAGTTGTCCGTTTGCGAATTGAGATGTCTTGACTTTTCCCACGATGACAGCACCTGCATCAATCAGAGCATTTACGACGGGACTTGTGGCGTTCGCAGGAGGGTAAAAGTGGTACCAAGCCCGACTTCCAGCTGAAGTGCGGATACCCTCAATATCAAAAATATCCTTGACAGCAAGTCGTACACCAGCCAATGGCTGAGAGAAAGTCTTTGTAAAATAGAGCCGTGAGGGTACAGCAACAGCTGAGTCAACTCCTGGTAAAGCTGCTGGCAAGGGTGAATATGAATCGTCTGCTCTGTTGACTACAAGGCTTTGGGAAAAGGCGCCTTGGGTATCAGGAAATAGTCTTAGAGCTTGAAATACGTGACCCTCAGATGAAAGGAAGTAAGGTCCAGGTGGAAGACCGGCTGATCCTGTGAGGACTATTTGAGTACTGTAGCTCGTTAGGTCTGATGAAGACATGGTGTTATCTGTTTCATCATTCAAGCGAACATATATCACTATCAAAGGATCATTAGATTCGTTCTTTTATTTCAAGACTTCTTGGGAATACCTTGCAAAAACGAAGTGGTAAAAACATCGTCTTGGGCCAGGTAACTTTCAACAACAGCCTCAAGCTCTTGCTCACCGAAAGGCAGGCCAATAGGCTTGAAAACTGTCAGAGCATTCAAACCGGAATTGAGTTTTGCATTTCCTGGAAGTCTTATCGAATCTACCGGCTCAGGTGGTACGTAGTATGGGATGCCATTGAGCGTAACAGTTTGTCCCTTCGAAATCACGGTTTGGATTGTGTTTTGGTGTAAGTCATCTTGAGACGGCTGTTGGACACCTAGAATAGTTTGTTTGGTAGGAATGACAGAGGCGATGGTCGTTTGCACCCATGTTAATGGTAAACACCAGAAAATATGCTGCAATAAAGATATTGAGGGCATTTTCATGGCCATCCAGCAGCCCAGGCCTGATGGTTGTATAGGCGGGTGGGAGAAATCAGCCCTAAAAACCTACGAAAGCCAGAGGAGGGCCCTGAATATAAATGATTAAATGTCATATTAAATCTACCAACAGGGGCTAAATCGCTTGATTAACATGAGTGGGGCTAAATTCAGGTCTTTTAGACTTTGTTTTGCTTTCTATTTATGCAGTGTAACTTTTTCATACAAATTACTGCAAAAGTCAATTAGTGCAGATATTGCTTACACTACAAATATCGCGTATCAATGTTTAATACATATTCAACCCGATATTTCAATTCATATATAAAAACAATGAAATCCTAATAACGCCTGAAATAGATACAAAAATGCACAATTCCGTATCGCATTCTCGACCAATGTAAGCAAGTCCCTCAATCCAGTCCACAGTCCCGATACCTTTATCAATACAATTCTCCGACACGACAAGTTTATCACTTCGCAGACTCGAATTTGACACTCTTGTGCAAAATGGCCAGTTGAGCCAATTTATTTAGATCAGCATCGGAGAGCTCTTCAGCTTTGTCCGAAACTGATCCGTTGGAACAATTGATACACTCTTCCTTCTGCACTGGCACCTCCCTGATAACCAAATGCTGTTTGTAACCATGCTCAAACACTACGTTCTTCTCCCACTCAAATAACTCCGACTCCTCACGGAAATAGTACGGCTGATCATCCTTGTGAACGAGGGTGTACTTGTTATCCTGTCGGTGCTGGGATTTGTGTGCGGTAACGAATGTGCCGTTTCTGGTCACGGCTACGGTGCTGTGCCATGGACTCATGGAGAATGAATTGGGCTGCGGGATCAATGGGCATGAGAGCTTGGTTTGACCTGAGGAAGGGTGGATGGAAAGACGGAGGCTGTCTGGGTAGATTTGGCGGACCAATTCGGCGAATTCCTAGATCAAAAAACATCAGTAATTATTTCCTATATACAGGTATCGGTAGATACGTACCACTCCTCGTACGATCATTGACTTTGCAACAAGTTTGACCTTCTTCTTGTATTGCTTCGGGCCTGGGCAGTTCTTGGTCACTGGGCTGAAGCGAAGATCGACCTTCATGAATTTGTCGTATCCTAATCTCGTTAGTCATACTCAATTTTGATGACAATATTTGGGTATTGATTGTAAGCGTACCGTTATACGTCCTCAAGTAATCCTCATCACTCTTGAGGAACTTGTCAACATCAAATCCCGGACGGCCATAGCGACGATGCAGTTCAGATCGAGCTTTGTCACATAGTTGGGTGTACTCCTCCTTGGAGATTTCGGCGCCATTATAAATGCCCAACAAGTTCATGATACGATTGAATCGGATACAAGCATAGCCTCTCTCTCGAGCAATCTGTCGCAGGCGATGGCCATATTCCCATACTTCGCCGTCGGAAATGCCTACGAGGTCTAACCATCGTTCGTTAACAGAAACATTACGAAAAGGCGGGGGAGTTATCTTTACCATTGTAACATAGGCCATCTGTAACAATCACAACTAATGCTCCAGGAGGATACACAGCCTTGATATCAGAACAAAGATTGTTCAGTCGAGCCAACCCAAGCTCCTCTCCAAGATCAGGCAATGCACCCAACACCTTATCCATACGGTTATTGCTTTTCATCGGAAAAGCCGGCAATACCATAGGAATAATCTCATTGGCAACGATGTGTTTCTGTACCCGAGGCGTAAAAGATGCTCTTCCTAGCCAACCTTCACCAGCTGGACCTTTTTTCTCGTGGTAGCCATAGCCCTCGACTATGCTCATGACCTCTTCGGCCTTGAGGCGAGCTGCGTAAGGACATATCACTTGTTGTCGTTGTTTTTCTGTGCGTAGTTGCGGTTGCTGAGGTAGAAGCTGTACCTGTTTCTCCTCGATCTTCTCATTTTCCTCCTCTGTGCGTACATTTTCATCTTGAACGGTTGTCGGGTGTGGCCAAGGCAGGAAGAATAGCTGTTTTTTGTTGAAGATGCTGTTGTTGGGTCCCTCGTAATCAGGGGGTAGGTGATTTGGCTGAAGGTGAACAGTCTCTGTGGCGAGCATGATGTACTATGTAGTAGGTATGTCGGGATATGTGTGTTGGGTGAGTTTGCCCTAATGTGCTCAAATGTGCTCAAAGTTGCTTTTCGCAATTACCGGCAGCGGAGTATGGGGAATGTTGGCAAGATATGGTTTTTAGGATTGGATATAAGAAGCCCGATTGAACTCTTGAATCTCTTCTTCAAAGATGAACGATTTATCACTGTTGATTTTCCAACGATCATCTCAGAGCAGAATAGTACCTACAACCTCTACGCCATCATCGATCTCAAAGTGTACGGGGGACCACCTACACTGATGCACATGGACCAATCAATCAGGGTCCGTGGAACGATCACGTCGAATTTACGAGTTGTTCCTCTATGGCAAGAGCGCTCATTCAGTCGCTCACGCTTTTCAACCTAAATTGATCTCTACATCGCCCAGTGCGTCACTTCCTTGCCACCATTGCTAGAAGAATCTCGATTCGGCAAGACGAGCTCAATCCATTCAGGTCAACGATCGACAGACAAGTTGAGACATGTCAATACGCGCACTCCGTACGGAGTAGCATGTATCTAGCAGCGGGGCTTGCAGCAAGTCAGCGAAAATCACGCATTCTCAAAAGCAAATCGGCCGACGCCTGAATATGATTCGTCTACAATGGTTGGATCTTGTGACCTCTTCATTGTGGAGAGGCTGGTTTACCATCCATTTCAGTGGCTAATTCTAAACGGAGCAATACCTGCAGTGTACTCCGTATGTTCGTACGACATGCAAACCGTAGCTGACTATCTGTACGCCAATACATCAGATCACGCATCTCAGTATGACAGGACTGGCAGCCCTCAATCTTGATACCAGCGGTATTCTAATCGCTTAGCGGTTTGTTGGGCCACCTCCGCCCCTCCATAGTGCACCTTTACAAACTCCAACAAAAGGTCCAGCCCGGCTATAACGCCAGCTGACGACCAGACCTCAATACCAGGACGCAAGCCATCCTGGGTCTTGGTAGTATCCAGCTGAGCCGAGGTGCTACCACTGGATGCATCGGGAACACTAGTCCTTACCCATCGCCTATTTGCCTGCCACTTCACTTTTCGACTATGCGGATGATTTGCTGTGGAAACATCCTTGAAGCGGGCCGAATTCGTAGTGGCGTCGAGGTTATTGAGCAGACCAGTCTGAGCTAGGACGTGGCTGCCTGTGCATATTGTAATGACGCTGTGTCGAACATGTGATGCGACTGCCTTGATGAAATCTTGCGCTTCTTGCGTATTTGAAATCTTTGTTTCTGCTGGATCGGAGTGGATACGATCCAACCGTGTGCCCGGACCACCGGGGATCAATAGCACGTCGATAGGTTTGAGCGATCCATCTGCGCCATTGTCTGCAATATCACCACGGGCCAATGCCGAGAGATAGTCTTGGAAAGTCACATCGGGTACGACCTTTGGATTGAAACTCGTGTTGGTTCCAGGAGGAAGATTGAAGTTCCACCTAGCGCTTGGTGGGGGCACTGGTTTGGTTGAGACTGGCTCGAGCGTCGACGAAAGCAAGGTCAGCGTGAGCCCAGATGTTTCTGGGTACTGAGAGCGCAGACTCAGGACATCCAATGGGCCTGCAAAGTCTAGCAACTGCACGCCAGGGAACAGAGGGACATGAAAATGAAGCGGCTTGGTCCGATTCTCATTCCTCAAAGATGTGGTAGACAGTGAACGGCGGTGCACGGTGGTGGTCGTGCTATTAATGCAACTAGATTTGCAGCCCGTATTTGACGGAGACGTGTATATGCCATTTCGGGACACGAATGTCAATAGGCGAGTGATGACCCCTGGCCGAATTCGAGCAGCCATCGTGATTCAAGGTTGGTGTTGGTCTGTGCTGTGATACAGAGCGCAGTAACTGAAGGTAAAAACAAAGGGATCTGGCCGTCAGAAAGGCTAAGGGGGGACAGAAGCGAATGAAGAATAAATATTCGGCAGAGTCGGAGACCGCAACTCGAGACGATACAATACGAAGTACTTAGGTACCCGTCCAGTGTATGCACCATGTACGTACACACGCACTACCGAGTACAAGCGTGCTGAGCCCACCCTTTAATCAGATCTTCTCAAGCGTGGTCCACGATGGATCCTTCAAGCATGTGCCAAGTCGATACCGCCAGCCACTGCATCGGCTAAATCAGCTCGGCCGGATAGTTTATGAGACGTCAACGATCAGCGACAACCTACATAGATACGAGAGCCAGCCAAACCTTAGTTATGTCTCCTTGACATATGGTTCATGCAAGGATGCATAGGTTCGTTCTAGATTGACGCTAAGTGTGAACAGCGGCAGCCTCAGCCAGCCTGGCTGAATTCTCGAATAAGGAAATCAATTTTCCGGTTCTGCAAGTATCTAGCAAGCACTTCTTTGGACTCCGTACAATGACTATTGTTGTTAGCGGAGAAAGAAATGTCGTGGATGCCATACCTCGGGGGCTTGATGTTCGGCAAGAAGGTTGGGGCGCTAAGCCAGATCTTAACTTACGTCTAATGTGGGGGGTGTGGGTCCCGCATTCCCGTTCCGTACCGTACCATCCTAACCGTACCAAACTTCAGACCTCGCTTATCCGCAACAGGCAATGAGGATCACTACGTTAGTACGTATCTCATAAACTTTACAGAGTAAAAGCAGATTTACTAGCGCGATAGACTAGTGGGTCTCCAATTTCATTAACCAGATGCGCATCTGGTTTCCGTGGACTTTGGCTATCTTTGGCTTAGATTGATGAAGCTTACTTTTCTCTTTTTGCCTTTTGGGGAAATTCATCAACACGGGAGAGGAGGTTTCCCCCCACAGTCGCCTGGCTTTGTCCGATGCCGAGATGTTGCGAGGGGTATTTTAGTTCTTCAGAAGCCTGCCGATAAAACAAATTTCTTTTTCTAACCTCTCACGAGTCACTACCCATTTCATGCCCCCCCAGCAAAAGCAATATACCGTACTACGTACATTAGTTCAGCTTCCGAGTGTCCGCCCATTGGGCTCCGACCAGAAACAATGCCCCAATAATAATACAGAGACCGCCAAATATTTGTGCGTACAAGTAGTCTCCGCCATTCAAGGCAATGAGTTTCCCTGCAATGTACGGCCCAGTCAAGAGCGGTATGCTGTTAATCGTCGTAATAGTCCCGACTCGAGTTCCTGATTTTTCGGGATCTTTCGCCCCGAAATAAGCATTGGACGCTGGCACTTGACTTAGTGCGCAATTGGCAAAAATTCCGTAGACTGTGGCCCAAATCAGCATGCTTTGCTGGGAGTCGACAGCGATCCAGCAGAGGAGCATTGCTCCACAGGGTATGGAGACCAGGATGCAAGTTCTCACTGCTCCTAGGTAGCGGTCGGCTATGTAAGCGACCAAGACACGACTCGGGAGTCCCACGCCATTCATCAAGAAAAGCAAGAAAAGAGACTCCTGGAAGGAAAAGCCAGTCTTTGATTGTGCGAATTGTCTCACCTATCATCTATCAGTTTGAGTCATCAACCAAAAGAAATATAGAAACTGCAGACTGACGTAGATGTATGCAAAGTAAATGCCCTCGAAGATAAAGAACGAGCCAATCGAGAACATGGTGTACGAAAGTTCCCTGAATGCAGTAAAGTCGAACCAAGGGCTGGACTTGCGTGACACTATCCTCGCTCTGGTCACTGCAGACACCACGAGCCCATTCATAGCAATGATCAAGGCCATCAATCGCACAGTCCATGCAAAGCCCAGTCTGTCAAACAAGTAATATCCAATAGCAGGGAAGACCATCCCACCAGTAGTAGCCCCACAGGATGCTAACGAGACGGCCATGACTCGCTTAGTAGTAAACCAAGTCGAGTATAGCGAGATCACTGGGCTGAAAACGAGTCCATGGCCAATCCCGCTGCAGATTCCTTGTGCAAGCCAGAAGTGCCATAGCTCTGTGCCAAAGGATGTAGCGAATGCTCCGAGTGCTTGTAACAAGCAACCTGTTGCGATGCAGGTTTGAAGGTATCCGGCGTCCATTGCACGACCAGAGAAAGTGCCGAGTAAATGAACCATGAACATTTGCACGGCTCCGATTGAGGATGCGTCTGCTGGACTGATTTGTAGATTTTTGACATAGTATTCTTGGAAGAATCCATATCTTTGGCGTGTCAATGCGAAGTGATCGTGAAGTTAGACTTGGGAGGCAACTGAGGCAACTTACGAGGTGATATATCCCCAAACATTGAAAACGACAAGATGGCCCGCTAGAACTTGTAGCCACGCCCAGGTGCCTCCATTGGGGATTTCGGACTCCTTAGCTTTGGCAGACTCGACTGCGCTCGGCGAGCGAGCAAGTAAAGGTGATCTTTCATCATATGCTTCAGTCATTGTGTATGTCTAAAAATCTTCGATTTTCAAACAAAAGTCTGTAGAAAAGTCTCGCTAGAAGTTCTGAATTTCACTTCCGGATATCATAGATCAGAACTGGAAAGGTGAGGTAAGATGAACTGGAATTGCTATCTCAAGTCTTGGTCGAAATCACATCTCCACAACACAATTACCTACCTAGGTAGATGTGCCGGATGTAGCCTATCAATGATCGTAGGAAATCAAGCTAGCCACTTCGGATGGCTGATCTGAATGCGGCATTATTGTTCTCGCGTTTTTCTGAAGCTAAGCGGAATGAGAGCAATGCATTCCAGGTATTTTTTCGAACTCCGTGGGTCAGTCTGCATTGACCCACCTCGCATATGCAGTGATGTACACTAGATTGTACTCCAGTGTCAGCTAGACATGTTTCAGGGATAGGTGTTCGATTTACCAATCCAAGTCCATTGAGTCGTAAGACGGCCAAAGTCAAGCACTTCTAAATTCCTACTGCGTACTGACCGGACAGCCAATGGGGATCTACATGACCATATTTTCGGGATTTCCTACATATATTACTTTAGATCGACCGTATGTAACGTACTGCATAATACTACTACTGATATGACATGGATTTCTTAGCTTCGATCTTCAAAGTGTACAGTTGTGTTCAGATCATGCAACTTGACCATCAGGTACTGCAAATCCTTCTACAAGCACAGTGTGATCCTTGTGTAATACAATGCAACGTGCAAGTTTCAATCGATCATCTGCCTGCAGAGTCTGTTCTCCATCTCCAGGATTCTTAAAGAGCAAGCTCTTGTACGAATGTTGAATATCAACCGGCACCGACCAGTCGTACAACGCGTTTCGTTCGCGGAAGTAGTATGGCCGGCCATTCTTCATGATTATGTCGTACTGATCACGGAAATTTTTCGCATCTCCTGTCTTGATATCTCCATTCGCCAGAACGACTAGGCTAGCATGCCAGGGCATGTCACCGAATTTCCCTGCATGGGGAAGAAGTGGGATTGAAATCTTGTTCTTTCCTATTGAAGGGTGAATTGAGAGGCGGATGTGACTGCCTAGGGTCACGTTGATCAACTTTTCGTACGCCTTGACGGCATCCGAAGACTATTAGCATGTCGTAAATTCCCCGAAGAAGCTGTAAGGGTTACTCACGATAAGACGCTGGATCATGACTTTGACCACTCTCGCAACCTCCGCATCGTATGCAGCCTGGTCAGCGACAACAGCTGCATCGAGTCCCTTGCCCCATTTCAAATCTTCCGACATTCGACTGAAGAAGCCGTCAAACGTAGCTTTGGTGTCCGGGTTTGATTCAAGTTCAGTCTCAATGTTGAAGCTTTGATCGAAGTAATCACCGGACATCAATCTTTCTCTGATAGTGGGGACAAGCTCCAAATAATCTGATTTGGAAATTTTTTCACCGTCTCCCAAGCCCATCAAGTCCATCAATCGGATGAACTGTATAGAGGAAAACTTCTTCTCTTGAGCTAGCTCCCTGAGACGTAGACCGTAGTCATACGCCTCTTCGCCAGGGATTCCAACCAAGTCTATCACAGCATAGTTAGGAATTGCACTCCATTATATTAGAGGATACATACCATTATACACAGGCACATCACATATAAGCATAAGCCGAGCACCATAAGGATAAAACTTCGAGATTTCTTGGCATATATCATTCAACCTTGACAGTCCAAGCTCCTCACCCAAATCCGGATCAGACCCTAGGACTTTATCAAGGTTAGGGTTCTTCCAGGGAAAAGCAGGTAGCACCATAGTAATCGGCGCATTTTCGGCAATGTATTCTTTCACTCGGCCTAGGATGGCATCGAAGACTTTCTCGAAGTTTTCTTCGGAGCCGGATTTGCGTATGTGTTGGGAGAATGAACGCAGGACTTCTATCACTTTGGGAGCGACCTCTATGGGGTCGTATTCAAATGTCATGATTGATAGCATCGTCCTAACTCTGCTGGGATGGTAGATACTGAGTAGTTTGGACTGGACTTTCTTCATTCAGCGCTTTATGTCTCAAAAGCATAGAGATCATCAATACGGAACACTTTGTCCACATGTTAACAAAATTCCCAGCCATCATGCAGACGATCCAAGGCGGCCCAAACGTCACACAGTTGATAGTAACCTGGCCATGTACATTTGACGTTCAGGGATAGGTGCTGTAAGACAAGTCTTAGCGTCGGCTACATCGATGCAAACCTGTGGAGATGCTGATTGTCGTGACGAGTAACCCGTACTCCATATTTCAGTCAGCCACCGATCACACTTGTGTAGCTAATAGTGTGGAAATCTTTTGGGATGTATCCATATTTCTGCAGCAGTTCGTTGTATCGGTAACATTCATACCGTGACGGGTGTCGTACCGTATTTACCGTTTAGCGGGAGACACGGGAGGACTAGTCCAGGTCCCCACCGGATCCACTAGGTATGCCCCATTTTTAATTCTTTTGCTTTGATCCAATCGCATCTGGAAGTTTGATATGTACTCTGACTTGATGCACGGCTTACTCCGTCCTTTGCAGGAGTTGCAGCGATCGACTGCGTGCGCATTGTGTACAAGCATTGGCTATGATTTATCATAGAATTGGCGCTAGCCAGCTCCAGCTGCCGAACATGGAGGGGGCAATGAGACGAGCTGGACGTATTGCCGCAGTGTGTACGATCAGGGCACTGTGGGCGCATTGTTGAATCATGGGCTATCAAAATTTTTCTTGACTTGATAGACTGAATGCAGCGTGATTTGAGTAAGCATTTTTTTTAATAAAATCGAGTCTTTGTGTCTGTTGTTGGTTAGTTAGATTCAAACAGACAATTGAGCCTTTTCAAGCACATACAGGAGTCATCATGCCTCTTGATCAGGGGTCTCATGACGATGACAGTAGCTCGTCAACTCTGAATGAGACTCCAGCAATTCCTTTGATCAATCCGGTCGAAGGTGATCTCGAGATTGGCGCTACTATTCACAATGATTCACAAGCCGACATGATGCCAAAACTATTACAACCGCAACCTGGCTTCCAGAAGTTTTCTGCCATCATCAATGTCGGTGGCATGAGCTGTGCAGCATGTGCCAACTCAATTACGAATGGTGTTCGCGAAAACCTCAAATTCGTGAACGACATCTCTGTCAACAATCTCTCTCACAGCGCGGCGGTGCGCTGGACCGGATCTCGATCAGATGTCGACAAGATCATTGAGCAGATCGAGGATATGGGCTTCGAGGCAATCCTAGACCATGTCAATAGTAAAGCTGTCTCGGCCCGCAGTAACCAGAATGTGTATGTCGTCGATCTGGCCATCAGCGGGATGACTTGCGGGTCATGTGTAGAGATCATCACGAGAGGACTGCAGAGCTTGCCTTTTATAAGAAACGTGGTCATAAATTTCCTTTCTCACAGTGGAAAGGTCGAATTCGAAGGCAGAGAGAATGCCGGAGAAATCATTGCAAAGATTGAGGATCTGGGATACAATGCTTCAATTCATAGCATATCCCCGGTCAACTCGGATGTTGACGCGGTCACACCGACGGGCGCCAGGACGATATCTATTCATATCAATGGCATCTTCAATGATCATTGCGTCGACAAGATCCTGCAGTCTTTGAATGACATCTCCGGCTTGAAAGTTGAAGAACAGCCATCCCTCGACAACCCAATCGTCACAATCACATACTTTCCACAACCTCCCTCGCTCACTATCAGATCTATCCTCACCACTATTGATTCCATCGACAAGGCTTTCCATACAGAAGTCTACCGTCCACCAAGCAACGAGGAACGATCTCGACTGATGCAGAAAAGAGCTCGAGTTCAACTACTTCGAAGGCTCGTCTTTGTCTTTATCACCTCCATCCCCACGTTTCTCATTGGAATGGTCTTTATGAGCTTCGTAGCGCCAGACAATAAAATTCGAAAATACTTGGAGACTCCCCAATGGTTTCAAATCACTCGCATGGACTGGGCGTTGTTAGTCTTGACCACTCCAGTCATGTTCTATGGCGCTGATTTGTTTCACAAGCGAGCTTTCAAAGAAATCTACGCGCTTTGGCGGCCCGGAAGTCCCACGCCTCTTGCGCAAAGATTCTTTCGTTTTGGGAGCATGAATCTTCTGATCTCTGCTGGTACTGCAGTGGCATATGTGGCATCGCTGGTTTCTCTCATTTTTGATGCTGTGTATGGCACGGCGCCTGACGCACATCGCTCGACCTGTTTCGACTCGGTGGTGTTCTTGACCCTTTTCATCCTTGCAGGACGTTGTCTGGAAACGTATAGCAAAGAACGGACAGACGACGCTGTGGCCTCCTTGGGCCAATTGCTCCCTTCCGAAGCTATTCTTGTGGAAAATTCGGGGTCCTCCGGCTCAGAACGATTTCAAAATATCAGCACTCATCTATTGGAAATTGGTGATATCGTGAGCGTTCCTCATGGCACATCACCACCTGCAGATGGAATCATTCTCGGTAATGGAGCCTATCACTTTGACGAGAGTTCTTTGACTGGCGAATCCACTTCAGTTAAGAAAAGCGTAGGCGATCAAGTTTTTGCCGGTGCAATTAATGTTGGTTCACCTGTGCAAGTCCAACTCACCGGTGTGGGTGGTCTGTCAATGCTCGACCAGATCATCAGCGTTGTCCGTGAAGGCCAAAGTAAGAGAGCGTCCATTGAGAGAGCCGTCGACACCCTGACCGCTCATTTTGTTCCCGTCATCACTTTGATTGCAATCATCACATTCATTACCTGGGTAAGCCTGGCATCAGCAGGCGTTTTACCGCAGGATTATCTAGATTCGTCTCACATGGGTTGGACTTTTTGGAGCTTGGAGTTTGCTATTGCCGTGTTTGTAGTTGCTTGCCCCTGTGGATTAGCACTTGCTGCTCCCACGGCTTTATTTGTTGGTGGAGGAGTCGCAGCTCGACATGGCATCCTTGTCAAAGGTGGCGGCGAAGCATTTCAAGAGGCTAGTCGTCTGAATGCCGTTGTCTTTGACAAGACGGGTACGCTTACGGATAGTGGTAGCCTCCATATAAGCGATTATGAGGTGCTCACTGGGAATTTGGAGCAATTATCTGTCGCATGGAACATTGCTCAGAGCTTAGAAGAGCAGAGCAAGCATCCGATTGCCACTGCAATTCGCCAGTTCTGTCAAGAGAAAGAACCACCTTCTGTACACGTTGTTGATTCTGATATCACTGAAATTGCCGGCCATGGAATGCAGGGTACATTTACTCTCAGTCTCGACAACGAGGGATCAGATGGTTCTTCCACGAATGTCCAGTATGAAGCTGCCATTGGCAACGAACGCCTGCAACAACGACTGTCTCCTCCGAGCACAGATAGCTACTATCTATCTTCGCTTCTCTCGAAGTATCAAACGACAGGGAAATCTGTGGTGATACTTTCACTTCGCCGACGCGATGCCCCAGAAGCTTCAAAGCGGACTCCATTCACTCCAGTGATCGTTTTTGCGATTTCTGAGACCATACGCCCTGAGGCCGCACGTGTTGTGGCTAAACTTCAGAGTCGCCAGGTTGATGTCTTCATGTGCACAGGTGACAATCAAACAACTGCCCATGCTGTCGCAGACTCCTTAGGCATTCCTCGCACTCATGTCATGGCGGGAGTTTTGCCCACGGAAAAGGCAAATTTCGTCAACCAAGTGCAGCAAGGTAGTTTGGAGTTTCAATCGAGTTCAACAAGAGGCAACAAGAAGGCCAAGACAGAAAATAGCCAACGATCAATAGTTGCTTTCGTTGGAGACGGTGTTAACGATGCCCCAGCCCTTGCTGCCGCAGACGTCAGCGTCGCTATGGCCTCTGGCTCCGATGTGGCAATCAGTTCTGCAAGCTTCATACTCCTGAATTCTGATATCGGCAACATTCTAGAGCTCGTTCTTTTGAGTCGTCGAGTGTTCCGTCGTGTCAGACTCAATTTTCTCTGGGCACTCGTGTATAACGTGTGTCTCATTCCCATTGCAGCAGGTGTGCTCTATCCGACCGTAATCGGTCAGAAAGAGCAGATCATTGATGGCAGGGTGATCCTTGTGGATAAGCATCTCCGACTGAGCCCTGTTTGGGCAGCTTTGGCTATGGCGCTTAGCAGTATCTCCGTCGTATGCAGCAGTCTTGCTTTGGGTATTGAGAAGCGGCATCTCACGCAATTGTTTAAAAGAAGAGCTGGACGTTAGGAAACCACGAAAAGTGAGGTTAAAAGCGTTTGTAATTTTAGTTAGTCCAATGCCTCAGGCATTCATGGCATCAGTTCTCCTACATCTACATTCCAAGTTGGACTACAATCCGGTAGAAGAAGCTTCTCAGTAGGGAATTTAGATTAATCAGATATAACTCTATCGCTAGTCGTCATCATTGACAGCTGCAGACTGCGACGAGGCAATGCTAACAAAACAAAGTCCTCCTTAAAGAAAGTCCCATAGTTATTTCTCGAAACCCCGAGAACGTGGGCTCTGTCCGCATTATCGAATGACGGAAGCGTTGTAACTTGACGATGGCACGTTCTGATGGGTGTGACTCGGAGTCATTTATTTCTAGAGCAGACAGACGAAGCGTTAGTTTCGGTCTCCTCGGCTAGAGAGAAGATAGACATACAGGGCACTGGCAAGAACCGGCGGGACACTGGCAGGAGGAGCCACAGCTGCAGGTGTGGTCGGAACCTATCAAGCCATATTGATTAGCATCAGATTGGTGGCTGCTTGAGGCTGGCGAGGGCTGTTTGCAAAGTTGCAGATGATGAACCCGAGAAGACTAGAACAGTAGACAGAATGCAATCCAACGTACCCATTTTGAAGTTGTTGGTAAAGATTTAAAAAGTCTTTGGTGATAGCAAGTTGATTGTTTGTGGATAGTAAAAAGCCTGAGACAAGTTGAGGGTGAATAGGTTGTTCTTATACTACTCCGGAGGATCAGCTGGGAGGGGTTTTATTCTTTATCTCTCGGGTACCAGTACCCCTCACAAATCACCTGATTTGTATGCTTTTCTTGACTCCGACAAACGACGTCCACGACGACGAAAATCACAACCCGACTCGACATTGCCAAGCCGTTTCATTATTTGTCTGGTCCAAGGGAATTTATCGTCGCACGATTGTGGTCCGTCTAGAGCCGTGTCCATGCATCCATGCACCCATCCATGATGCACATGTACGGATCTGTAGCTCGCAGACTAGACAACAAGCAGGACTATAGGCTGGAAACTCTAGAGAGAAGTATGAGGTTCTTTTCCCATTATCTTTTAGATAGTATCTATTGGCCTAGGCAAAATTGGCTTTTGACCCCCATCATTGTCTGCTGATGGGAGTCGACCCCGCACGTACGAAGATGCAGCAATCAAAGCGCTATGCTTGATAGATTGTTGATCGGAGTCAAACACGAGATGCAAGAGATTAGTGGCCCTCATAGATGGTTTATCCCGGTCAATAATTCCACAATGATGATCCTTGTAGACACCACAAGCTAAAAATCTCCCTGCTGACTGGATAGACAGCGCACTGACTGACTCCATAGCACAGGCGTCGCTCGTGTCTTGACCACTCCAGGCTGCATTAGTGAAGCTTGATAGATATCTGATCCTGTGAATCTTTCGTTGTGGCTGCCTGGAGCCCTTGAGGATACGTCCTGATTCGAGGTGGAGCTCACGGCTTTCTTCATCCACAATCGATGCAACGTCATTTTTGACTCTAGCATCATTGGCACGAATGTGGTACATAGTACGTAGCAGTATATCTGATCTGATCTTCGATAGATACGACACGCAGCGGGCCGTCCCTAGGCTATGTTGCCAGGTGCGATGGCAGCTATGTGGCTTCCAATCCTGAATCTGCCGGGCATCAGGTGGAGTCAAGCTCAGTATAATCAACAGATTGTCTGGCCGGAATGATGGCCTCGCTGCAGATAATGGAGCAGAGCTATCCTATTGTGTTGGAGCGCAATACGAATAACCCGAAATTGGGATCGATGGAAGTTGCCCACGTCAACCTGCATATACTTATCTCAATTCTGCTTGATCAATGGGTTGCTCGTCTCGGTCGAGTCGGTAGGTCTTGATTCACTGAAGCAATAGAAAGAATGCAGAGGGCGGACAATGGGAAAATCCAAGCCCGGCATCATGTGACATATTCTTTCCTTGGACAGGGGACGCGCCTTCCTTCCTTGATAGTATCCAGCCAACTTACCTAAACTGCTGTTTCTACAGTGGGATGATAGGGTCATATACTGACAGCCTGCACAGCATCATTCTCGAGTCAGTCATTTGACCGGATACTATCTTGGGAGGGCTTACAGAGAAGGACAACGCTAAATACGAGACTGCGGATTAAAGTCGCCCGGACGTTCCTCACCCACTTTCAATAGCAGCAGCCCTCAAATAGACTGGTTTGTACGGCTTTCTTTTTGTTTGACCTCAACCAAGTCGTCCTATTATGGAACCTCTAGGAACACCGAATCGATAATGGCGCCAAGAGCACGGCGGAGGATAGAGCGTCTACGGCACTGTAGAGTACTGAATCCCGAGCAGGATAGTTGCAAGTCTCCGATGAAGTAGCCAATGTTCCAGCGTGTGTATGGTTATGTCGGCCACTTCCAGCGGCAGGGCGTCGGCATTGTCAACGAGATGAAGCTGTTGACAGGCTGAATACAGGAAGCGCCAAGAAGCATTCCGTCAGGTGACACGATGAGCGATAACGTCGAGAGGCAAATGTGACTAGTCAAGGGAGCACCCAGCAAGTCCGTGAACAAACAAACAGTCTGAAGAGCGTAGGTGTGTTTGTCTTGTAATTGAGGTGAGCTGTAAGCAAGAAGAGACCGGTCGAGGCGATTCCATGCCCTTCTCCAAGGCGGTGAACATTGTGGCCACGGCATTGGCTGGAAGCTCCCCAGGAACAAAGCCGACAAACAGTCAGCCAGTCAACCAGAAGGCAAACAAACGACAGCGTTAGTAATCCCAGCGAAGAAGACACCTAAGGGAAAAAGAGAAGGCCTGTTCGATTTTGCCTCTTTCGCTCATCTGCCACCCTATTTATTTTCCCTGGAATCTGCCAGCAAGTGCGTGCCGAGTGAGTATATATATAATACCTTGCTTGCTGTCCTCCCGGGCCCCAGAGTTACCAGCTTACTAACAAATCATCGTTGGCGCTAGTTCGATATCGTCACTCACCTCTTCCTGGAGCTGCCGTCCTCTTCCTCACCCATCCATCCATCTACCACAACCAACCGCCTCATCTATCCTCCCATCTCCCAACACTTACCTCCTCCCTTTCATACATTATCTATTGCTGCTCTCATCTTAGAGTCATCTCCTTTCCTTGTTTTTATTCATTTCCCCCTCACCGCGAGTGAGTCCTTCATCTTAAGCCGGGTGACGTCTTTGAACCACCACCTCTAGCTCCAGCTTAGCGACCAACTTGCCACATCTTCCCATCTTTATCGAAAATGTCTTCAGAGCCTGACCACGTTCATTCTAAGCACAGGGTTAATCTCAGGTAAGCTAGCTTTCCTCTCTGTTTGAGTTTTGGATGATTTTGCATGTGGATGCTGATAATCAACGTACAGTGATCCCTCGGGCGCCGAAAAGAAAGAGGTAGGTTTACGCCTGACATTGGTGAGATGAAAATATTCTAACATATTTCTCACAGGAGCTGGACACATCTACAGCTATTCTGAAAAAGAAGAAGAAGCCCAACTCGTTGATGTAAGTACTCTCGGTAGCTATCAAGGCAGATAAGCGAACATCCCGCTAATCACGAGCTCTAGTGTCACCGATGCCGTTAACGATGACAACTCGATTATTGCTTTGTCCAACAACACCATGGAGACTCTGCAGCTCTTCCGTGGTGACACAGTCTTGGTCAAGGGAAAGAAGCGAAAGGATACCGTTTTGATTGTCCTCGCCGACGATGACCTTGATGATGGCAGTGCCCGTATCAACCGTGTGGTCCGACACAACCTCCGTGTGAAGCACGGCGATATTATCACTGTCCACCCATGCCCAGATATCAAATATGTAAGTTTGAAACGATACCAAATTGGTCTTCTGACAAAGAAGCATAGCTCTAACACACTTTTACTTCAGGCCAAGCGAATTGCAGTCCTTCCCATCGCCGACACTGTCGAGGGTCTCACCGGTTCCCTGTTCGATGTCTTCCTTGCACCTTACTTCCGCGAGGCCTATCGCCCCGTCCGACAAGGTGATTTGTTCACAGTTCGCGGTGGTATGCGACAAGTAGAGTTCAAGGTGGTGGAGGTCGATCCTCCCGAGTACGGTATCGTTGCTCAGGACACAATCATCCATTGTGAAGGCGAGCCTATCCAGCGCGAAGACGAGGAAGGAAATCTGAATGAAGTTGGTTATGATGATATTGGTGGCTGCCGGAAACAGATGGCACAAGTGCGAGAGCTTGTGGAGTTGCCTCTCCGTCACCCTCAGCTATTCAAGTCCATTGGTATCAAGCCACCCCGCGGTATTCTCATGTACGGTCCTCCCGGTACCGGTAAGACTTTGATGGCTCGTGCCGTCGCCAACGAGACCGGTGCTTTCTTCTTCCTGATCAACGGTCCTGAAATCATGTCCAAGATGGCCGGTGAATCCGAGTCCAATTTGCGCAAGGCTTTCGAAGAGGCCGAGAAGAACTCCCCTGCCATCATCTTCATTGATGAGATCGATTCTATTGCCCCCAAGCGTGAGAAGACCAACGGAGAGGTTGAACGTCGTGTCGTTTCTCAGCTTTTGACTCTCATGGACGGCATGAAAGCTCGCTCTAACATCGTCGTTATGGCCGCTACCAATCGTCCCAATTCTATTGATCCTGCTTTGCGTCGTTTCGGTCGTTTCGACCGTGAAGTCGATATCGGCATTCCCGACCCAACTGGCCGTCTCGAGATTCTTCAGATTCACACCAAGAACATGAAGCTTGCCGAAGATGTCGATCTCGAGGCCATTGCCGCTGAGACTCACGGTTACGTTGGATCCGATATTGCCTCCCTTTGCTCTGAGGCTGCCATGCAGCAGATCCGTGAGAAGATGGACCTCATCGACCTCGACGAGGATACCATCGATGCCGAGGTCCTCGACTCGCTCGGTGTCACCATGGAGAACTTCCGATTTGCCCTTGGTGTCTCCAACCCATCTGCTCTTCGCGAAGTCGCTGTCGTGGAGGTGCCCAACGTTCGCTGGGAAGATATTGGTGGTTTGGAGGAAGTCAAGAAGGAGCTTATCGAGAGCGTCCAATACCCAGTCGAGCACCCCGAAAAGTTCCTCAAATTTGGTCTCTCCCCTTCACGTGGTGTCCTCTTCTATGGCCCTCCCGGTACCGGTAAAACTATGCTTGCCAAAGCCGTTGCCAATGAGTGCTCTGCCAACTTCATTTCCGTGAAGGGTCCTGAGTTGCTTAGTATGTGGTTCGGTGAATCCGAGAGCAACATTCGTGATATCTTCGACAAGGCTCGCGCCGCTGCTCCTTGTGTTGTGTTCTTGGATGAGCTGGATTCTATTGCCAAGGCACGTGGCGGTTCCGTTGGAGATGCCGGTGGTGCATCCGACCGTGTGGTCAACCAGCTTTTGACTGGTAAGTCATTGTCAAATCGTTCATATTGTTGGCGTGAACTAACATGAAATAGAAATGGACGGTATGACCTCGAAGAAGAACGTTTTTGTCATTGGTGCAACCAACCGACCCGAACAACTCGACCCTGCACTTTGCCGACCTGGTCGTCTCGACACTCTCGTCTACGTTCCCCTTCCCGACCAGGCTTCTCGAGAGGGTATCCTCAAGGCTCAGCTTCGCAAGACTCCTGTCGCCCCGGACGTGGATCTTGCTTTCATTGCCAGCAAGACACATGGTTTCTCTGGTGCCGATCTTGGCTTCGTGACCCAGCGTGCCGTCAAGCTTGCTATCAAGCAGTCGATTGCCCTTGACATCGAGCGCCAGCGCGAGCGTGAGGCTGCCGGTGAGGACATTGAAATGGAGGAAGTTGAGGGCGAGGACCCCGTCCCCGAGCTTACTCGTGCTCACTTCGAAGAGGCTATGGCATCTGCTCGCAAGTCTGTTAGCGATGTTGAGATTCGCCGATATGAGGCATTTGCTCAGAGCATGAAGAACTCGGGTGGCAGTGCTTTCTTCCGCTTCCCCTCGGCTGAGGAGGTTACTGGTGGTGATGCTGCGCAGAATGGATTTGGCGATGCAGGCAACGACGACAGCCTGTATGACTAAGAGTTTGGCTGCTAAATCCTTCAAGGCTCTTATGGTGACGAATCTTATTCTTACGTACTGCAAATTACCCCTTTTACTTCATCGAGTTGACTAGTGTGCATTGAAGGCTTGCTTGGTTGTCAGTCTTCTCGAGATAATCAAATGGAAGACAAGATCAAGCTAGATTAGAATTGACCAAACGTGGGAAGGCTTTATTATCTATTTCCGACGCTGTCTCCTATGTAATCGCTCTGCTTTTTCTTGTATTTTATACATCTTAGGGTGCTTGAAATAGAGATGATTTCACAACAGTTGATTGAATGTTGATTCATAAGTAAATTGTATGCATATCTTAATGTACATGTTCAAGTCTAACGCCTTCCAAAGCCAAAAAGTAGGTTAACCAAACAGTCTGAAAACAGACACCTTGAAGTCTCTAACACGCTAATCCATGAGATATTCAAAGACACAAACTCCGCCATCAATGAATGCCTTGTAAACTCCTGTAGATGACAACACCCAAACAAGTCCATCGCCTCTTCTATTCTTCGTTCTTATTTGGCATCCTTCCCGGGTTTCGATTTCTTATCCTTGCCTCCGGCCGCATTCTTCGTCGGGCTCGGGTTGCCATTGCCGGTCGAGTCTTTGTTGCCGCTTGATTTATTCTTCTTCTCGGATTTCGTAGCCTTGCCATTCGTAAGTTCCTTTTCGTCGACTTCCGGTCCATCATCGTCATCCTCAATCGTAGCAAATGATCGTAACGAATCCTTCAACGACCTAACGCCCTGCTCCACAATCTCCTTGGGTATCCGCACATCGATATCTCTAAAAAACGACTCCGAAGTAGTCGCATTGCTGACCCCATTCGTAGCACCGCCTTTATCATGACCATTTGTACTGTTGTTGGCCTCCGGTACAACAGGGTGCGTGTGACCCGTAGCAAGCGTAACGACAACATCAACCACATCATCGAAATGTGTACAGCGGCCTGCGCGCAAAAGTTCTAGGGATAGGGACTGGACGCGCTCGGCCCAGCCGGCGCGTTGGAGGGAGAAGAGGAGGTTGGCATGGAGGTCGTCGAGGGTTGTGGAGGAGTCGGAGAGGAGGTTGTTGTAGATTTCGGACTCGACGGTGTCGGGGGTTGTTTCACTGGGCATGATGGTTATGGTATCCTTACAAAACTTCCTCCGGTAAAGCTCGTGACTGTTGTAGTTTGTATGCTTCTGTATGTAGAGACAGCTACAAAGAATGGACGAAGCGCGGGGAGAAAGGCCCGTTGCGATGCGTTGCGGTGCGGAATCGGGCCCGGGTGAAGTGTAGGCAGTTCGGTGGCGATAGCAGACTTTTTCCTTCTTTTCGTTCTATACGATCAAAAAGAATGTACTCTCACAATACTGCTGCATCATTTCCAACTCAGCGCATTCGTTTTCAATGGTGGGTTGACTGAAGTGGTACACCAAAAGAAGTTTGAGAGTTCCGCTCGGCGGCTAATCAGCGTCACTTAGGGTACGCTCCTAGGTAAAAGAGAACTACGTACCGAGTACGAGCTGTTCTTTATGCAATATTGTTCGGTACAGAATGGTAACCCTTAGCTGGCTCTACTGACATTTATCTTCATTAATTTCCCGAGTCCGTCTTGATGCGCCCAAAGTCTGGGTATAGATGCAGCAACACTATTACTACGTATTGTCTTTGGTACTCCGTAGTGTGCGTAGTATGTAGGTCAAAGCCAAAGCAATGGTGTTATTGGACACCGCTATTGGCAAGTGCAAGACTCGAGCACCAGCTCTAGCTAGTACATAGCTGTGTAGTCACTGTTAACTAGCTAGACTGACATAGCTCTTATCTATGTAGCCTGGCGTGGTCCTAGCGCTGCCAGCCTGCCAACCCGCGCTGTCCCACTCGCTCCTCACTCAAGACCAGCCACAGCTATCAGGAGAGCTTCTGCAAGTGCCCTGGCCATTCCATGTGCGTATAGACTTGCTTGCAAGTTATTCTGCATTGCGTACTCATATATCATCAATCGCACAGAGCCCGCCCGGACCATCAGATTGCGCGCTACGATAAGTCGCGAGCTGCGACGGACCGCCTCCACCAGTGACGCAGGCAGACCTCTCTGATCACAATCAAAAATACCCCAGCACAGCAATCAATCTCAGCCAGCATGTCTCTGTTCGGCACGTCACCCGACGAGGGCTCCACAGAAGTCAATCCCTCGCGATTATCTAGATCGTCCCTTTTCGACGACGAGCCGCACAGCCAGTCCGGATCAGCTCTCTTTGCCGACGATAGCCATGGTAGCGACTCCCCATGGAATATGCCCACGCCGAAAAGAGGCGGGCGCCAGAACTACGTGAAAACTCTTCTTCCTGCGTCTAATGTGCCGGATAGTTATACAGATGCCTTTGAATTGGTATTGGATGCTAGTGGTCGCAGTGGCGCCGGGGTCGGGCTTACTACGATTCGACAGATCCTGTCGAGTAGTAGACTGACCGCGGCTGATCAGGCTAAGATTCTGAATCTGGTGCTGCCTGGAGGTCAGGAGACGTCATCAGAAGGATTGGGGAGGAATGAGTTCAATGTCCTGTTAGCTTTGATCGGTCTGGCTCAGGAAGGCGAGGACATTACATTTGATGCTGTGGATGAACGACGGAATAGTATGGTTGACCCATTATCATTATATTCATATGCTATCAGGTTGGCTAATTGGGCTTAAGAGTTACCTCAGCCGAAAATCTCGTATCTAAATGACCTACGACATTCTGAAGAACCCTCCTCTACCCCAGCCCAGACACAGCAGCCAAAGGAAACGCCACAACCAGAATCACAACCGCAGCCCATTAACTCAAGACCAAGACAGACCTCCTTTAGCGCAGCCGAAGATCCTTGGGGTAGTCCGGATCTTCATCGCGGTCATCAACATACTTCTATACCTTCCAATGAGCCCACACTTAACGGATTCGGCAGTGTCCGTTCGGCTACCAATGGCTGGGGTGCTGCTACTTCCACCGCAGCTACAAGCGAGTCGCAGAATACTTCACAATCGAATGGACAGGGTCCTCCCAGCAGCTCTGGGTCAGGTTGGGGTGGATATAACAATACGTCTCAAACAGCTCCTGCATTTAGCGCAGCCCCTCAACCAGGATTCGAAGCTTTTCCACAACCGGGTAATGGACAGGATAGTCTCGAGCCGCAAAGTCGGTCTCTTGGGGGGGGTCGAGTGACTGGTCCCGGAGCTGAGGAGATCGTAACTGTTACATTACTACCCGAAAAAGAAGGCCTGTTCATGTTCCAGCATCGCAATTACGAAGTCAAGTCCGCTCGCCGAGGCAGCTCAGTAGTGAGACGCTACAGTGATTTCGTCTGGCTACTCGATTGTCTACAAAAACGATACCCATTCCGGCAATTGCCACTTCTTCCCCCTAAGAGAGTTGCAGGTACGTCCATTAATCTTGTCACCATGACCTAAAATTCAGCTCACCGTTCTCTTTTCTGATCAAAGTCAATGGTACTCATCTTTCAGCGGACTCAAATTCGTTTCTTGAGAAGCGTCGCCGTGGACTTGTCCGGTTTACGAATTCGCTTGTGCGACACCCGGTCTTGAACCAGGAGCAGTTGGTGGTTATGTTTTTGACTGTCCCTACGGTGAGTCATTTCCAAATCTTCGGTGTGGACATTTGCTGACTCTTGTAGGAGCTATCGGTATGGCGCAAGCAGGCGACAATATCAGTGCAAGAAGAGTTCACGGGCAAAGCTCTGCCTCCTGACCTTGAAGACTCATTACCAGCAACCCTGAACGAGACTTTTGATACTGTGCGCTCTGGGGTCAAGCGTTCGGCTGAAATCTTTATCAATCTTTGCGCATTACTTGAGCGATTGGCAAAACGTAACGAAGGACTAGCCGCGGACCATCTCCGATTTTCTTTAGCCCTACAGTCTCTGACCGAAGCGACTAAAAATACATATGCTGTCGACACGAATGACGTGCCGTTGCTAAACGAAGGAATCAACGCAACCGCAAGACATCTTTCCGCGAGTCAAAGTCTGCTAGAAGACGAAGCACGAGCGTGGACTGATGGCGTACTGGAAGATCTCAAACAACAACGGGACTGCGTCGTTAGCATGCGGGATCTATTTGACAGGAAGGATCGTTTTGCAAAGGACAATATTCCTCAACTTGAGAAACGTATCGAAACCAATGAGAAAAAATTACAGGATTTGAGGAGTCGTCCTCAAGGAACGGTTAAGCCGGGGGAGATTGAAAAGATTGAAGAGTCTATCTTCAAGGTGAGCAGACCGACTGATTTGAAAATCCAGAAGCTAATTTGGTGGAATAGGACAAAGAGTCTATTGTACAGCAACATGCTCGCGGCGTTTTCATTAAAGAATGCATTCGTGACGAGCTTCTCTACTTCCAACACAGCCAATACCACATCAGCCGTCTGCATCAAGACTGGAGTCAGGAGCGAGTCAAATATGCAGAACTGCAGGCCGACAATTGGCGAGGATTGAGTGAAGAGGTGGAAGGAATGCCCAATGGAGAGTAGTAACCGCTTGACATTTTAGTATGGCTAAGTATGGGGGACTGATAATAACACGATGTGTGGAAAGGGTCATACCGCTGCTTGATGCATACATACATATACCACGCTTTACATTGGTCTTTTTTGATTGCCCTGTTGTCTTATTTCATGCAGGCTTGCTTTTGTGTTTTGATTGCTATTGGTTATATATTTGCTTTTTTTTGCTTTGTTGTAATCAAGCTTCACAAAGTTGCCTACTCATCTTGTTCCATACCATACGCTAATCGACATTGGAATCAAAGCGTCATATTCTTTTCTTTGGTATCGAGGCATTACCTATTACAACGCGATGGAAGCCGATGGCGCTTTTTTCCGCCGCTTTCCTTCTTTGTTTCACATTTACACAAATGTCCTCGTGCAAGGAAGCAGTTGTGATTGATATACTTGTGTTTGGACCTGATTGGATTGTCATTTTCAGTTATTGTGTGATCGAATTTCTGATTGAGTACCATGCATTAGGGCAAATCGTCATCAGGTTCGATGCTCACAAACATAACCGCTGTTACACTCATGGCCATACCTAATAATCTACACCAAGCTACATGTATTTCTCGAATATACCATAGAGATACAAGTTAAGTGTGCAGATATGATTGAGGCCTAGAGCTGAGCTGTTCACCAAGGACCGCGCGAATTAGCTCTGGCGCAAACTGTGTCCCCGGCTCCAACTCCTTGAATTGGGCAGCTTTGTATGTGCTACTTCTGTTACAAGAATACGATAACCAGCCGGCTTAGTATTCAGATACTCACTCACTTGCTAGTTAACGAACATTTGAAATGACCTGTGCTTACTGGCTTCATTCCAGCCACTGATGGCTGGTTTTGGCATCACAAAGCGCTCAACCTCCACGCGGTGAAACCCAGGAGCCCGTCCGAGGCAAACAAAAGAGCTGCTGAGCACTAAATAAAACGGTCAATCTTTGGACACATGAGGGTTCAACTGTTATCGTTCATATAGATGGGATTGCAAGACTCACGTCCAATCAAGGCTCTTTCGTCAACGATTTTAATTGGTGGACACATGCAGTAAAATGTTTTCAGCAGATGTTGACTGAAGCTGGCTGGTCCCTAAGTTCCTGAAATCACTTTTGCAGTGGTTCTAAGTGTGATAGAGGTTGCCCTGCGCCTGGGAGGCTGGTGATAGGGACGACTCCATTTTCCATCAGATACCCATCCACATCATAGCAGTCGAACCAGATATCTCCCATTCCATAATCAATGCTCGTATCAGTTGTACCCCACTGAACTGAAGAGTTCACGAGCATATAGTCTCTTCGATGCAACCCCGCACCACCAATGGTAAGAACGGAAGGCTCATATGTCCGGGAGTGTCGTAAGAATGCCCCATCCGCAGAGACAAATCAAGAAAGTCTAGCAAATGTTGTCGTGTGACTAGTCTCAGTGGAAGGGCGAGTAAGGGGTTCAATACCTCGGTATTCGGGGCTGGGTTGTTTAGACACGCGTACCCCATTCGCATACACGCCAGGGAGAGCCTTTGAGTAAACCCAGAATATCTCGCCGTTCTGGTGTGCCGAAGAGGAGGTTGTTGCAATGGTGGCGGGTATGCTTGGGGTGTCTGGGAAGGATACGACAAGGCCTGGCGCGTCGGGCTATACCTCTCCTCTTGCGGTACCCAGAGTGAAATCAATTCCACCCTGGGATGGATATGGAGATTTCCCTTGTCTTCAGCTTCAGGAGCAGGGGTATAAGCATCATCATCCACCAGGGATGTTGCCTGTTCCGTTAGTGACAGGCATTATTTCATCGATTGATGGAACTTCTGGCCAAAATCCGGGTTAGCTATCAGCAAGCCTAATCTCAACGCCTCATCGCTAAAGGAGACAAAGGTTGGGAAAATATAGTAGTTCGTATAAGTACCTAGGTAGATCACTACCTGAGTAGGTACTTGTGTAGAGCAGACAGGCTTTTTCAAAAGTATCTAGGTGTATCTACGGGGTAAAGTACTTGAGCCATATACCTAGTAAACCCACTACTCCGTTTTCAGAAGCCACAATGGAGGCATTTGCGTCTTGGTTGTTTTCTCAATACTAACAAGTCTAGACTATGCTTAGGTTGGGATGTTGTAGATGTGCGGAGTAGGTATATACTTAGGGCACGCGCCGGGATGGCGCAACACAACAATGCGGCCTTATGGACCGGCCAGACGTCAAATTTGCAGAGCACGAGACACCAGACTGCACGAACATACCAATCATGAATGCAGCAGTGATTCGGCATTTTCTCGAGAGACAGAACTTGCAGAACGTAATATGCAGGTAATCGGCCAAGGTCATATGGGCTTAGCCGCTGTAGCCGCAATGATATTCAAGAAGTACCTCGACTTCTAGGATGGTTTGCTGAAAGCTGACATATTGGTTTCCTTTTTTGGATACGTACGTTCTGGTCTTTGTTTCCGGTCCTGATTAGAAGGTGGAAGACGGTGAATATGTTTTGCTTCGTCGGAGCCATGCAGACGATACATGTATTGTCGATTATCCGTATGTCGACTGAATAACATCACGGTTCCTTTTCTGGATTTTACCTACTAAATTAGTCAGGTCGCAGCTTCATGCCTATGCCCTCGATCAGAAAAAGATATGTATCACAGCGGCTCTTATGGAGATTTCTAGCGCGTGGCGGCCATGCCAAACCCCCAGAATGCCCAAATACGGTGTAACCACCAACCCAGCGAGTCCGGGGAATGGATTGGAGGGTTCCAATCGCCGCATAGCGCTTGGCCATGCAAGGATATTCGCTGGGCAACTGGGCTGGGGCTTGGACGTGAGAAATGGACATGGGTCTAGCCACGATATGCACAAGCGACGTCGTACGAACTCTGCGTTATGTAGTCTGGAGTCGAATGAGTTTGGGTTCTGTCTAGACCCTGTAGTGTCACGATACTCGTGTGGATGTGCTTCTGCCGGGATATTCGGCGTTGATTTCTTTCCTATCCTGATTGTGAATGTAAGACTTCAAGGAATCAGCCAATTGAGGAGGAAAGGAAGAATGTTTTTGTTTTTGTTTTGAAAAACTCCGCTCTTGGCGCCGAGTGCGGGCTAGCCCCGGCCTTCCGATACCCGCCCGCTTGCATACATACATACACAGTACATAGCACATACTACTAGAGCTGTTGGCGGTGTATAGGAAAAAGAAAAGAAAACATGCCGCTTCCGTTGTCAAGCACATTACTGTCAGGACAGAATATGAATATATAAAAAGACTGCCAGTGCCTGATAATAATCAACTCGTAACTTATCTACGTTCTACGGAGTAGTAGAGCGTATCAGTGGCGCATCGAACGGTCCCGCCAAGGCTTGGCTGCTCCCAAGTTTTCTTCTCAGATCGTCATTATCTTCCTTCATCCTTCTTTCCTTCTCTGCCAATACATCTCATCTTGCATTCAACTTGGGATACAATTTCTGCACACCAGATCGTGGTGATCACCATCAAGTCCATACGAGCAATTGCCCGCCGGATATACCATGCATTTCGCCGCTCGTGATTTCTCGTAATCCTTTACGTACATTTACGACGAGTACGATTATCTCCGGTCCATCACTCGCACGCCCCACTTCGACTGAGACCAAGAACTCCAAGACTCCAGGATCCCAACTTCCATTCGATAGAACGCCCGAGAAAAGTCTTCACTTGTCACTGCGAACATTGGCATCTGTGTGTGAGACTGTCGAATATTGGTAGGCTTTCTCCTTCCAAGTCGTTATCTTTCCGAGACCCAGCGCGTCATTGTTCTTAATCCCGCATCATCCGCATCGCCCTCTCTTCTTCGAATTGTGCTTCGTATTCCTACGGATTCTCAGACAAATTGCTAATTCATGTTCGTGTAAACAGCATCTTACCAACATTTCTCGTCGTAACAGTGGCTGCGAGCTACAGATATGAATAAGAGATCCAACGGGAAACGGAGGTCACGCCGAAAATTGGAGCTCGTCACTGTCAAGCCTGATAAATCCGCCTACAAGTGAACCGAAGACTCGACATTTATTCCAGCGGCCAATAGAGGTCCTCCAACGGTATTCGAAATATCCACGCTATTATCGTCTTCTGAGTTCTGAGTAGATCAGACAGACAATATGGCGTGGGATCAATTATCGGTAGACAAGCCCCATTGGGCTTACATCATCCTGGGAGGCTTCACCAGTCTTTTCATGCTGTGTTCGCTTTTTGTGAAGGAGAAGCTCTACATTGGCGAAGCTACCGTAGCCACACTCTGCGGTATCATATTCGGCCCATATGCCGCCAACCTATTTAACCCGGACTCTTGGGGAAATGTCGATAAGATAACGCTCGAATGTTCGCGCATCGTCTTGGTCGTGCAATGTTTTGCCGTGGGAGTCGAATTGCCCAAGTCTTACATGGAGAGGCACTGGCGCTCCGTCTTTTTGCTTCTCGTCCCGGTCATGACGTGGGGTTTCTTCGCAACTAGTCTATTTATCTGGTGGCTGATTCCACCTCTATCCTGGCTCGAAAGCCTGGCATGCGCAGCGTGTGTCACTGCCACCGATCCTGTTTTGGCATCATCGGTTGTCGGTAAAGGTAAATTTGCCAAACGAGTGCCCAAACATTTGCGAGATTTGCTTTCAGCCGAGTCCGGATGTAACGATGGAATGGCTTTTCCGTTCATTTACATCGCTTTGAGCATTATCAAATATGGCAACAACGCTAATGAAGTCGCCTTGCACTGGATTTGCAACACCATTCTGTATGAATGTATTGCCGGTGCTGTGTATGGTTTCCTTGTTGGGTACATTGCCCGCCATATGATCAAATACGCAGAAAAGAAAAACCTGATTGACCGAGAGAGTTTCTTGGTGTTCTACTTTGTCCTTGCGCTCTTTTGTGCCGGTTCAGGCAGTACTCTCGGTATGGATGACCTCTTGATTGGATTCGCTGCTGGAGTCGGTTTCAGTAACGACGGTTGGTTTACCGCCAAAACCGAAGAATCTCATGTTTCCAACGTTATCGACTTGCTTCTCAACTTGGCATATTTTGTTTATTTTGGTGCTATTATACCCTGGAGTTCTTATAACATGCCCGAACTTGGTATGGTGCCTTGGAGACTGGTGGTCATTGCGATACTCGTCATCTTTTTCCGACGTATTCCAATCATGATGGTCTTGAAGCCGATCATACCAGACGTAAAAACCTGGCGAGAGGCCCTATTCGCTGGCCATTTTGGACCGATAGGTGTCGGTGCAATTTTTGCTGCCATTCTGGCACGAGCAGAGCTCGAAAATGACAGCACGGAACCTGAAGCGCTGGCCGATATGCCTGGTCCCGGTGAAAAGAACTATCTGCTTGTACAACTGATTTGGCCAATCACTACTTTCCTTGTTATTGCATCTATTGTTGTGCATGGATCTTCCATTGCCGTGTTTACTCTTGGTAAACGTATCAATACTTTAACCATTACCCTGTCGTATACCACGGCAAACGACGAGGGCCCTTCTTGGATGAATCGCCTTCCTCGAGTCCAGTCCATGTCACGAAGCTCTTTATCGCTACGAAAGGCAGACTCCGAAGCTTCAAACGAACCGGCGGCGGAATATCCTCCGGGAATGTTACCACCTATCGGTGTGCCTGGAAACTTCCTTCGTCGTGTAAAGGAGGGAGATGAGGAAGGTGGTCGACGGCCACAGAGTCTACGACCAAAGAGGCGACGCAAGCGAATGACCAATGCTGGAGGTCCTATCAGTCAGTCAGCAATTATGCCCGCAAGACGTCCAGAAACAACGCCTCCTGCCGAAGAAAAGGGTACGCCTCCTGAAGAACCATCGCCGGTCAGTGAAGATGAACGTCAAGAGCGGGACCGCATTGAACGAGAGGGCTCGCCACCACGAGCGGAGCGTGATAGATACGGTCGAGAACCGGAGATTGAAGTCTACCAAGAAGGCGACAAGATCATCATTGAGGACGAGGAAGGAAATGTCCTAAAAACCGAAGACATCACTCACGAGTCTGCAGATGAACAACGGCGACGTATATTGGAAGAACACAAGAAGCTTCAAGCCGACAAGTCTGGAGAGTACGCCAAATCCAGGACTCGCCCACACGAGAAGACTGAAGGGGAGGAAGTTCAAAACGAAGTCGAAGAGACGGCCGGTCATCCATACCGCACCTTTCGACAACGTTTTGGTAACTGGGCCGGTTGGGGAAAACAGCCATCTGCGGAACAAGGGCCATCTACTGCCAAACCTGCAAAGCCGCCTCGCCAATCTGCGCATGCCTATCAGTTTGGAGATACCATCATTGTTGAGGACGAAGATGGTGAAGTTATCAAGAAGTACACTATTCCTTCTGCCGGCAAGACTGAAGACGCCGTGGCAGCTCAAGCCGCTGAATCCCAGGTACGACGAGGTCTAACCAGAATGGGTACTTGGGTTGGAAAGAAGGAGGGAGAGTCCTCCAAGGCTGGTGCGCAGAAAGCTGGCCGCAAAGATGACTTTGACATGGATGACGGTTTGCGATTCACTGTTGCTCATGATCCCGCTCTTGAAAGCCAAGGAGTGGGTGTCAAGGGAAGACGAATGAGCAAGCATGACTTTATCAAGGAAATCAGCAAACTAGATCCAAAGGCACGACGCAACTTGGTTGAGAAGTCTGACGCACCACAGGCCGTCAAACAAGTCGCTCGTCAGGAAGCGGCCATGCAGGATAAAGTCGAAAAAAAGGCCATGGAGGAATCTGAAACTCAGACATATCCTACAACCATGCTTGGAGACCCTGTATCTGAAAATGATTCTGATGAGGAAAGCGGTAGCGATTCTGAGTCTGTCCGTGATATTCCCACCCATGATGTCGCAGGCACATTAGCACGGTTCTCAGGTACTGCCCAAGAACGACGTCGTCGACTCGCGGGAGAAGACGAGCCTGCACGTCCGACGGAAGAAGAAGGCGACTCTGAAGACGACGGCACCGAACGTATCCCACCATCTGTCCGGAAAGCCGCCTCTGGAATTACTGTGCGTACCCCACAGCACGACACCGACGATACCAGCGAAACACCCGCGGAACGAAAGCGCCGTCTCGCCGCTCTTGGCGAGATTGAAGATCTCGACGACGAGAGCGACGACGAAGAGGCCGAACTCGCTGGTCTACCTCGTAGACCAAGAGCTGCCGTTGTCCGGGAGCCTGTCGTCAACGAAGAGGAGGATGGGGATGTTGATGAAGCACGCAACGTTCGAAGCTCGATTCAATTTGCAGATGGTACTCGCCCGTCTCGTGTGACCAGCGGAACGTCGGAGTCTAGCAATGGCAATGGCAATGGCAGGAGCCCATACGGGCACGGCAATCGGCATAGAATTTCCTGGGGCGGAGAGCGTGGAAGGCATTGAGTGAATACCTTTACTTGCTGATGATTTTCTCTCTTCTTATACCTTACTTCTTGCATTCTATACATATGATTTGCTTCCATGGTACATACATATTGTTTATGGCATTATATCTTATACATAGTTGCATACTGCCGTTTTGACATGGTGTCAAATTTCAGTCAGTTGAAATGTAGCGCCTGTTTGCTTTCTTGCTTATCAACCGTGGACAGAGGTTGAATAATGATGGTTTTGGTTTGTCGATTCTTTGCTTCTATCTGGCCGTTTTTGAGAGTTTTATAAATCATTGATTCGTATTGTTTATATAGCTACGTACTTGATATCAATACCCCTGTAGCAGGACTCAGTTCAAAGTTCCATTGACTAAGAAGTCTGGTTCATCTATGTTAGATTAAACGCTTGAAGTTGGAAAAATAAACATCACCCAAGTAAATGAAAATGAAGAATTGAATGATAAATAACAGATAGACAGTCAGACGTTCGCCAAAAGGTATTCTACGCTTCATCATCATCATCATCATATCTATCCAAAGAAAGAAGAAATTCAAATATCAAAAACCCCTCAGAGGACTCCGCCCGGTACCGTACTCTTACTCTTCCCATCGAATACAGCGCTATTAGGCGCCGAACCCACCGATCCAGGATACGATGGTGTCGAGCCATCCGTCGGCGCAGACTTGCGAAGCATAAACATCGGTTTCCGTCCTTCTCTGTCTAATTGTTTGAAAAGAATCAAAGGTTTCTCATCTAGCGCCAGACATCGCTCTTGGTCGCCGTATACGATATATAGAGCATACTGCCGCCAATCAGCGTTGATGTTGTATTTTTTCAGAGCAGCCGGTAGCACTTTGTGACATGGATCGTCCATTGAGACCCTGAACGATTTGAAGATTTCGACGCTGGGAGCGGCGGAATCTGTGTTTCTTGATTCGGATCGTGAACTTGCGCCGGGTGTTGGTGTTGGTACTGGTGTCGGGTTCGGTTGAGGTGCTTCTTCATGCTCGTATCCCGGCCGAATCGAGGCTGCCGAGCTCTTATTATCTCTGACATACGAACGAGGGCCGAGGGTTTGTTGTTGTTGCTGTCCGAATTGTCCGGGGGATGTTGGAGATGGTATACCGGGCGAGGTCTGAGCGCCTCCGTTCATCGATGCAGTCAGATGTGTAGACGCTGCCATAGCTGCCGCAGAAGGATCGACGTTAGCACCATCGTTGTAAGGGCGGCCTTCATGGATCGATGGTGGTATATGTGTGGGAGAGTTGCTGCTTTTGGGGGTTGTGCCTCCATTGTAGACTCTTCTGGAAAGCGACCTACCCAGTGCTGAAGACTCATTGCGGAGATTGCCTGGCGATATAATGGCTGATGTATCGTGATATAACTCTGGACTCGACGTTGTCGCTGACTGGACGGGGGGTTGGTAGGGCAACGGTTGTGAGCGATCTTTGGCCAATTTGAATATAGGAAGAAGCTCTTCTCGCAATCGTCGGTAATCTTCTGATACCCTTCTCAATTCTGCCTCGACAGCGCTGAGCCTTTCGTCTCGTGCCCGTATCGTCTGCGCCAAGCGCGTGATATCTCCGTATGTAGCCGATTCATGTAAATTGTGGTCGGCGGCTATAGCTCGTCAGTTGGATCCCCATTGATTATCAGAACAGTTGCTACTAACATGGTGCAACATAGTGATCTGGATCGATAGCAACTCCCTGTTTAACTTTTGTTTCGTAGACACTCTTCAGTATTGTTAATCTGTGCCCAGCACTGCTAATACCCATTTCTTTCAACTCCTCATGCTTGAGAGCTATTAGAGCTTCGCCGACTATTTCATTTTCTGCAAAATCATCCCTGTCAGCTAAGAAAGGAGTACCGAGTCTGAAACACAGTCACAAACCTATGAAAGCCGTCCGATACTGCCGTAAACCTAGCCCGACCACAAAATCTGCACATTCCTCTGCTGTCCAGTCGCTGATTGTAGATCGTAGAGAATCACGGTCATCCCCCATGTTTCCGTATGTTGTAGGCGTATGTTCGGTAGATATTGAGTCGGAATCAGTGGGTGATATCTCAGAGTCCGTTGGTAGTACGGGAGACGCAAGGCTGCGCTCGTATTCGTCGTCCGCATCCGAATCATCGTGAAAGCGAGTTTTTAATAACGACATTTTGTGAACGATCGACGATCCGCCGTATCACTTCGCATGTAGCAGGTATGAGCTATAATGGTATCGAGCCGCAAGCGCGGCGTTCCTGATGGTTCCACGATTCTCAAGACGAATAGTATGGCGCGAACCCAATAAGTAGACTGGCAAGTATCGTATCAAGCATCAACAGCGACAAAAGTATACTCCAACAAGTGTCGTGCTTGCTAATCCGCCAAAGGAACTGATGAAACTAGTCGGAAGGCGATGCGAAATGTGAAACAGGCGATAGTGTGATAGTCGATGTTGGTCGCTCTCTTAGTCTGGAACGCGTACGCGTAATCAAGATCGTGAGGCAAAGGTGACTGCAAGTAGAAATATGAATCCTCCAAATGTGCGAAAATGGTGCCTGAATAGAAAACGTCTTTAGGTTGTGCCGGGGTAAGCGGATGGTGCTTGGGCTCAGTAATGAAATGCGTAATAATATCAGGTGAAATCCCAGAGAACATCAAGTTCGAGTATAAATCACCGCTGAGTCAAGCGCCAGATATATCCCTACGAGATGAAGCAGAACAGTCAAGAGTCTCAAGACAAAGGGCGATAGACAGGCTTGGTCATTGAACGGGGGGAAACTGTAGCAACAACAGAGGGCTCCACGTGACGAATGCCCAATGCTCGAAGGACCAGCAAATCAGGGCAGCCGGGTCATGTGATTGCATTGTCCGTTACGAGCCAGAACGCCATAAATTACCAACGTAACCGGACTGAGGCAGTACCACAGTACTAGCGAAAGATTGAAATTATGCTTTGCCCAGATAGGACTAGCGGATCTCCACCACGGACCGAGACTTGTCAATCTGCTAGCGCCTTGGCGTTTCCGGGCGGCTTGACGAGGTCTACCATTCGCGGTCTGGACTCTGCCCAAGGAAGTTGGCGACAACACAGCGAGGACTGAAAGGGATTCATTGATTCTTTGTTCTACGTTATTAGGTGTGAGAACATATAAAGGACCTGAAAATTCGTGTTTTGCCATTTTCTCGTTCTTAAGGTCTACTCGTATACGTACATATGGGGATACATTAAGTAACTAGAGCTTCAGAAATCGTTCCAAGGTAAATACTGCAGACAGATAATATGTATATGTTTCAAATGCGAGTTTCCAAGGATCTCTCTTGCCAACTATGGCTCCTCATTCTGGCAGAACTCCTTTTGCCTGTTCTCGCCCTCAGCATCCGTGCTCTGAGAACCTTCCGAGTCCGTATGTGTGTTTTCTCTACTAGACACAGCTGGAAAGATGTTAAGATAACCTGTTTGAGCAAGCGCGTCTTCCCAAGCCTTGGAACCAGTCGCCATAATCCGCTTAGGGTTCGCATCGGTTGGAAACCATCTCTCCCTACGCGTGTGCGATTTGCTTCCTCCCTCAAGCGCGGCCCGACTAGCTCTTGTGGTTCGCACCTTTCTTTTTGTTGACCCTTGTGACGTAAGTCCACTCAATTCGTCCCGATAGCGCTCAAGGCGTAAATCATATGCCGTTATAGACCGAATGTATGGAGCTATGTCTGTAGCTACAACAGACACTCTCTCGAACGATGGAGCTAGACGACCAGTCGCTTGTGGGACTAAATCAGGGCCTCGCATGATAGGCTCAAATGCATAGAAATAGGCCGTGGGTGAAAAGGATGCCGATTTGCTTTCCGATTGTCTAGCTAGGACACGATTGTTTGTCAAAGAGTCGTCTTGCAGTGAATTTGCGTTCATTGCTATGCGTCGCATCAACGCATATGCTGTCGATCCAATATCAGAAGAAACACCGGTATAGTCAGGCTTGCGGCTAGCAACCAGTAATGGATAGTCTTCCTGATAGTTGGCCTTTTCTTTCTCGGAGATGTTGAAAATAGTGGTATCGAGGTTATCCTACAGAAATTAGTGTCTTGCTGCTAGCTGGATCTGAGAGATATTCACCTTATTCTGGTCTAATGACCAATCGCGGGAAAGTACATCGAAGGCACTATGATTTTCTGCCATCGCCATCACGTCCTGTATCGAGTCAATGCGCCTTTGATTTTCGCGAGGTCGAGAAAGATAATTAGACCACCACCCATCTTCATCGTCCGTGTCGAAATCAAGCTGCCACCAGTTCAAGCCTTCAAGCAACAACTCAGAATCCTTGATCAGGCTCCTGTCGACTAAGCCGATGTCACGATTGAACCAGCCCATGCAGCATTGATACGTGTGTAGGCTTATCACCTTAAGTTTGTTGCCATGAGCATCAATATCAGATCCTGCCGGCCATCGGTCAAGGATCCAATCAATCCCAGACTTTTGGCTACCAACAGCCATTTGACACCAAAAATCTAGTTGCATAATAGACTTTCGTAGGTCTTGTTGCAACGCTGAGTAAAGCCTGCTCACAGCTTGACGACTCAGCATATGACCCTCATTTGCAGCAACAAGTAGTAGATAGTCGATGGCAAGACTTGGGGGCGGCTCGCGATATCGTAGAATGGCATGCAAAGAGAGATCTTGAAGGGGCACAAGACTTTCATTAGTGCATGTCATGATCACAGGACGCTTAGACTGTTCAATGAGTGCTAGAATTCCAGTCCAGAATTGTTTATCTTCTTCAAACAAGACATCAACTTCTTCTAAGAGTATCAGCGATTGTTTTTGTGATCGAGAAGACGTAGTTGGGGCTTCCCGAGAAATCTCTTTGTTGATATTTCCTTTCGGCTTGCTTCGATTGTCCTTTGCTTTATTTGAAGCAGCTGGTTTGAAGAACATGTTGACTGTATTCTGTTTCGCATCGGGCAATCCGAGTCCGGTAGGGTGATCGTTGGTATCCGACTCATCTCCCTTCCCATCCAGCCGAACAAGATGATTTTGCGTCATATCACCTACGCGCTCTAGAATATCCTTGGCACTTCGTCGAGTACCGCTGTTAATTTCGAACACCTCGAAATCCAGTTCCTTGGCAACAGCATAGACCGATGCTGTCTTGCCACAGCCATTTGGACCGCTGATTAGGACGGCATTAGTCAAACGTCCCTTCTCTCCCTTTTTGAACATGCCTATAGAATCACCGACTCGGATCACAGTACGCTTTGACGATACAGTCACGCCACCGGCCAGCTCATCTTCTGAGCCTCGAAGCTCATCCATTTCGGACGCTTCTTCCTCACTGGATACAATGAAACCATCAAGCTTGTCTGCAACCTTGCGTCTTTTGGACTTATGACCTCCTGACGATTTCTTTTTGTTTTTATTTGGTATGCTCCCGGTCCCCACCGAGGACACCATAAGCTCCTTGAGCCAGTCACGCAACATTCGAGCCTCAGGGCCGGATTGAAGGACATCTTCGGCACATTTAGGGCTATACTTTTGCGTCCATTGCACAGTGTCGCAAAGCCCATTATCAAATGATGTCGTCGATGTTGCAATAGAAGCGTAAAGCTTAGCGATACATGGATGAGCTCGCCCTTCTTCGCCTTGGTAGCCAGTTCCGTGTTTGGATTTAGAGTCAATACCATGTAGAACTTTACTCTTCATGCTCTTTCGCAGCGTCTGTCCACTAATGGTAGATCGATGCGGAACACGCAGAAAGGGCTCATTTGAGTCTGAGACTTGGAATTGCATCTGATTCCGAGCTTTTTCTGACTCATAGAGTAGAATATTTTCGGCATCGTCTATGTGGACAGCGCGTTGCTTGCTCTTTTTCTGATGAAAGATTGTTTCTTCGAACTGGTCGCAAACCTGATGAACTGTCCCTCGCACGTGAACAAGGTCTCTAGGAGGCCATATAGGCAGAGCTGGCTCGGGATGTTTGGCGAAACGTGATCGGGGAAACGTGTTTTTCGCAGAAGACTGAATGATAGAATCATTTTTCGCAGAGTCCGGATCGGTTGTTAGTAGCGAGGTCTCTGGTGGAGCTTTGGCTGCTGGTTTCTTCGCTAAGAAGAATGGGTGGGTGGCTTTTGGAGGCTTCGTATCCTTCTTAGTTGCAGCGGAGACTTGGGTAACGGGTTTTTGGGGAGGAGTATATCGCTCTTTTCCGTTTATAATATCGTCGATTCTTTGCCCAGTAGTCGATTTGTTTTCGTATTTGATGACCACCCTCTTAGTATCATTCCTTTTGCGATTCGATTTCCGCCTATCCCGAACGCTCTTGTTGGCAACATTCTCGGGGTTTTGAGCAGGTGGAGAGCTCAGCAATTTCCCATTATTATTCAATTTCAATAACTTTCTCGGAGGTGTTGACTCTTTCTTTGAGGACGCTTCGTTAGCCGGAGGCATCGATGTACTTTCGCTAGGAACTCGAGGTGGTTCTTCAGCCTCGACATTATGGGGTGCCGCTTCTGGTGTAGATGTTTTCACCCGTTTCCGCCTGTCTATATTTGGATCCTCCTCAAGAGTATTATCCTGCGTATTCGGTCCATTATGTAGTTGCTGGGAGTCCAGGCTAGGAACCTGCGTGGGAGCTGCCAATTGATTGGTCGTTGTCTCGTGGACTGGAGGTAAAGACGCCGGATCTAGCTTTTTGCTTTTTTTGACGACTAAAAAAACCTCGATATTAGAGAAGAGACGGCCTCAATTGGATAGAAATATGTTCTCACAGCTCCCGAAGAAAGGGTGGACGTTCTGCTGTTCTCTGTGGTCCATGACCCTATGCGCAACAGTAGAAGACATTGAGCTTGCACATGCTGAGAAAGATGTTTGACTCAGCTGACTGAGAGTGAGATCACTGGAGATAAGTAGAATAGGAGGGATTAAGTCGTCTTGATATAGAGGCTGGCGGTCTCAGATTAGCCACCTGGAGGAGTGAATACAGAAGTAGAAGGTCAATTGGCAAACGCGAAAACAGATAAATTGAAGCGGAAGGCGCGTCACCGCGACGAGCGGGAAGGTGCTCTTCGCATTATACCTAATAGGGTTAGTATCTATCTAAGTGGGTCCAGCGGCCGGCGTAACTCTAATCCGTGAATTTTTATTTTTTTCGGATGAAGAAAGAGCATCTCCAAAGCAACAGGAAGGAGACAGCAGCGGGGTTCAACTTACCTCTTTATCTGTTGCAAAAGACAATCATGGATCTTCCGCCGCCGTCAGTCTTGACTCAATTGCCTCGGCCGCTGCAAGCTTCCACTGGGAAAACCCAAGTCGGTGAAGTCTATAGCCTGGCCGAATCGAAGAAGAGAAAGAGATATGAGATTGCTGTTGCTGTCGACGGCGAAGGCCTCAACATCTACAACGTGAGGGAGATTTTTTTTTTCTTGCTTAGAGTACTCGGTTCGCTAATCTGAAATACAGGTGCAATATCCCAAACTTGTCACGTCGTATGCCGTCCCCCCGCAATCCGAGTTTTCCTGTTGCCCAATCTCTATCCGTTTGAGGGATAAGGAGTCCTCGGCGGTAAAAAGATATAGTTATTGTGCCGTTGGACGACCACAGAACCAAATCAAAGGCTTTTTCGAAGAAATTGTCTCAGGATCAACCGCCGCGCCAGTTATCAAGTCTGCTTCATATGCTCTGAAGGGCTCAAAGAGTCCTGCTATCTTTGTGGGCATTGTTCCCGGATCTTCGAGCGGCTCTTCGAAAGATGGATTTGATGTACTTGTAGTACACAGAGATGGAACAGTACGAAGACTTACATCCGATCTGGAATCTGAGAAGTGGTGTGTCCAAACGTCTGGATTTGGTCATGGAGTCGCCGCTGCTTTTCTCGTCGACCACGACGATGCTAGAAGGACATTGTTTAGAAGGCGACCCGACCTTGCTGCGTTAGCCGTTGGAGATGTCTCAATCTCTGTGAACAGCATTACGTCAGTACTTCTACTCGTCTCCCAGCCGCCCAGTGATGCGCAAGCTGCCAAAGTTCATATGTTCTCGGTGACTACTGGAACTGCGGTCGGAAAACCAAATGAGTTACACCAACTCGAAACAGTTCAACTGCCTAAACTTGATGTGCCTCAACCCGACGTCAAGGGGCTACAGTGGACGTTCCACTCCGGCTCTGCAGGACTAGGTCTGTCATTCCGGCAAGGATACGTCAATTACGACCTATCTCAATATCCACCTTCATGCACATCGAGCCTGATACTTGCCGATGAAGATTTCTCTTCTATAATGCGCATTTCACCAAACTCCGTCATTGGCGCTGGGAAGTCACTTGTCGCTCTATACGACACGCATTACTCCTCGATTCAGCGCAGTATAACTCTACGAGAACTGTCGGCCAACAAGTCTCTCGGAAAGTACGATTCCAAGACAGTCACTAGGTTTGTAGGATATTTCGCCAAGTTGGGCATTGCGCTTGCTATCAAGGAAAACACTCTTCAAGCCTTCGACTTGTCATCGACGCACTCTATACGAGGAACATCCACCAAGCGTCAACGCGATGGCTTATTGATTGATGCCATTGGACGCGGCGTTAACTCATCGGCTGCAGGCGTCACTGACCCGGCTGTCTCTTTTGGTCTCAAATCGACACAGGAAGTTCACAAATGGAACGCTTTCAAGAATGAACTAGAAAAGGCATCCAAAGCAAAAGACGCGGCTTCTTTCGACAAAGCTGTTCGAGGCTATTTCGGTCCTTCAGTGGAAAGTCAATCATTAACAGCTGTTCACGCGGAGCAGATCTCGTTCGTTCTCTCACAGATTTTCACTGTACGACAGCACAATTCTGGAGATTTGAGAAATGCTTCGACACTGGAGATTGCCGTATGGCCCGAAAATACTTGCAAATGGCTAGTTAAAATGGGACAGTTGTCAATGAATCATATACACACCGCGGTTCGTCGAGCCAATAGATCCCAGGTTCTTCCGCCCTTCGAGCCGGGTACGTTGGTACGTGCTCTGGCGCAGTTTGACAAGTCACTCAAAGCTCTCACTCTCATTTTGACTGGACCGGTTACCCTTAATCAAGAGGAACTTGCGCAGGCTTTGAAGGTCTTCCTCGACGAGGCTCGGGCGCGTTCGATGGCACTAGATCAATCAGCGACAATGACCATTACTGGGATCCCGGACGGCGAGATGAACACAGATGAAACTCAGCTGAAAGTCAATCCTCCGTCTTCCACCGAAGCTTCCTTAGAGGATGCATTCATAGGACTCAATCTGACACTGTCCCGATTACACGAATATCCCACGAATCAGATAGTTTCCTGCTTGCGCTCAACGCTCTCCAACACAGACACACTCGCAATCGTGCACCATCTCCGCGTCTCTCTCGCCACTGGTGGATACACAGCACGCTTCACCGAAGAACCACCCATCCCCTTGGAAGCCATCAAAGCCGCACCTCCGCTATCCCTCGAAGCAATAATTGACCTGATGAACGCCAGCGTGGACGCGATCGGACCATCAGGCTGGATCTCAGCCGTGGAATTCGCAGGCGCAGCCGTCAACGAAGCCGAAATGATCTCACATATGCAATCCGAAATCTCGGCTGCATTGGCCGGTATCGAGGAAGCAGCGTACATGAAGGGCATAGTCGGCGAATTCATTCGCTACGGCACACGAGTTTCCAAATCCTCGTCCTCCTCCACCACTACCCCAGCTACTACAGCAACCATAACCATGGGTGCCACAGAAATCAACGGCGAATACACCGAAATCACCAACAACGGTTCACGCGCCCGCATCAACCGCGAATACGACGCCTACGGCAAACTCTGGGAAACATACACGTTCCCCAAAGCAGGCGAAGAAGATGGCAAAATGCTCCCCTTGTCCCTCAACACGCCTGATTCGGACGTTAGTAGGACCAAGATTCAGAAGTCGACCGGTGAGGTTAAGCAGAGGACGAAGAGAGAGATTGCGTATTTGCAGAGACAGGCTGTGCCGGATTATTCTGTTGTCAGGATTCATTTTTAGAATTTTCGGGTGGTGTTGCTGTGTATATAGTTGGATAGGGAGTTGGGTGATGAGGGATGTCAATGATATGGTTAATGTCGTTTCTGGACTGTAACGTCTGCTCTCGTAACCCCCGACATAGGTCCACTAAAATTGATACCACTATACGAAATGCTATCCATAGAAGAGATATATAGATTCACCGTAAATAAATACACCATAAATGCAACCAAATGGAAGTAAGATCCACCTTCCAAGCCTCATATATAGAACATATCAAAGTGCAAGATCAGCTCCAATCTGTACATCGTCCCATTAAACGAGACGGTTCAACACAAGACAAGAAACACAGATGCACGAGAAGGGGTGCGACTATGGAGGCGGGAAGAATTTTCAAGTGTGGAATGGAAAATATGTGCACATCGAACAGAAACGAAAACCAAAAGTAAAAAGTCCAAAGTATGTGATGCTGGGTAACAACCGATATTGCGCAGCCAACAATGTATCTTGGTGTCATGTCAGCATCATTCGTCTATGGGTATCGTATCGATCAAGAATTCGAGATAAGGGGTCATTTCATGTTGCATGCATCCATAAGTGAGAATAAGGAAAACGAGCAAATTGTGTATAATGTAGTCGTAGTGATATCAAACGGTCATAAAATGCAAAGAAGAAAATCAGTTCTCAATCGTGACAGAGTTGTCTGCGCGCTCTTTCATCCGTGAGGCTTGGGTTTCCAAAGATCGAGCCATAAGTTTTGTAACTAGGGATATTGTTAGCAAAAGTAATCCAGCGTTGATTTCATATTACATACTTGGCCAAACTGCAGCCCTATCAAGGAGGTAGGCTGTAGTCATCAATATCTTAGTACCGTAACCCCCTTCGATTGCACTAGGCAAACGTTGTAGCACGTTGTATGCTGGAGTGGTACCGGCATTTTGTGCCTCTCGCTGCAACTTTGCCTCGCTGCTTCCCAGAATCTCCTTGATCTTATCAATCAGCTTGCAATCCTCTTCTTCCAAGAGCATAATTCCAGGAACCTGGCCAAAGTCGATCTCCTCGCGTCCAAGAATGCCTAGATACGGCCCAACACGCTCTTGAACGGTCGTAATCCACTCAGCAAGAACTTGAGCACAATCAAATGAACACATGGCACATTGCAAGGGCAGCTCGCGTGAAGTCCATTCTGCAAACGTATTTCCCAAGCGATCCGACATACATATTGAGTCAGCTGCATAGAATGCGGCTTTTCGCAAGTGTCGTTCCCGCTTTGATTGAGTTGGTCTGGCATATAGCTGTGACATGTGAGAAGAGGATTGTTCTTGATTTGGCTGGGTAGACAGATGCAGCTCCCCAACACCAAGATCAGCGACGGAGTCTCTTCGCATCATATCAATGTTTCCTGAATTGTATGTATCGATTCCACCATCGTCGGCATGTTGAATGATCTCCGCACCACGGGCAAGCTCATCAGACATTGCATTCCAATCGCGTTCCCAGAATGCTTCCTTTGAGCGGCCCAAATTGACAAACAACCTAACATAGGCTAGATCAAGTAATGGGATGCTGTCGGCAGATAGAGGTCCAGCCCCGTACGGATTTGGTCGTTCCAGACTGTGCAGCGGATTGCTAGCCCAAGCAGCTTGCCAGGAGCGTAGAGCCGGCTCGATGTGTGCTTGCATAGCGTCGGTCTCTTGAGACGTCCACTGGCGACCCATGTGTCTCTGACGGGTTTCCCATATATAATTATGCAATGCATGAATGAGAACTAAACAGCCAAAGGTACTGGGCTTCAAGTCACTCTGAGGTAAGTCTTCCACTCGGAGAGTAGATCCAAAGGCTTGAGTGGGCTGGTTAACGAATTTGGCTCGCTGGCTTGCGGTAAGGAGTAGAGTCAAGGCTGAAGAGAATGAGATTCCCTTCTTTGAAGCTGTCGCACCACCCATTTTCCTCCAGGCCTGAGGAGATTCTGCAGCCCAAAGGTCTTCTTCGCATGGAAGGTCAAGGCGAATTTCAGAATTTGTCAATGTGGGTGCATGGTTGTAAGCAGAAACGAGCAGGCTAGACAATGTAAAGATGGCGAAAAGGGTTCGCTTTCGCTCCTCCACGATCTTCCAGTCTAGCCAGTCTTTGCGTTCTTTGGGTGGAGTCTGAGTTTGCGAGTTTTGATCAAATGTACCATTATCAGGGCTTTCATTGCTCTGTTTGCTGTTGTTGAGGTAGTCCTGGGGAAGTTGTTCTGCATTGACATGATGTGTCAATTCAGCTGCGCGTGCAAGGCTCACCAAAGCAGCACAGTGTGTACTAGCAATATCAGCGGAGGTCTTGTCGCCACAAGTGTGTCCATAAATGACATTCAACAGCATAGCCTGGACAAGCCATAATGGCGTGTTATGAACAGGATTGTCACGGCTCGCAGTATTCCGGCTGAGAGCAGCTGACATGTCAGCCTTGCGTCTCTCTTCCAGGTAAAGTTGAATCATCTTTTTGGCCGATTCAAACAGGTCCTTGGAAACTGCGGTATCATATTCATACAACGCTCCCATAGCCGCCATAGACAGGATGAGACACCCGCCACCCCCAGCGACTCCTGTTGAACTGAGGTTGAGATGGCCACTCGCGGTACGTAGATTGTTGGTGAGATCGGAATTTTGAAAGTCAAGTGTGGGAATGTGTAGGAATGGAAGGTGTGGATGAAAGTAATTGATGTAGGCCTGGACATAACGCTGTAAGTCGAAAGAATTTGGCAAGAAGTAGGAAGAAGTATTGAGGCTAGCACTTGGTCGAGTAGCAGCATCACGATTGTAAGCTGTTCCGTTGCTGAGCTGAGAAGATTTATGATGTAACGTTCCATTTGGTTGCGGCATGCCGGTTAGTAATGTCTGCCCATTTGTTGTGTCTGGAAATGTGTCTGGCACTGTTGTGGGAATGGAATTTCGTAAGGGACTACTGGCGAAAGGCACGTTGAAAGGATTAGGAGATTCACGGTCGGCTACCACGGAAGATGAGAACATACTCTGCGAATGGTTTCCCAACATCGATTGGCTCATTGGAGTCACGGGTTGGTTAGGCGCAAAAGGGTCTGTGAATTGGATTGGGGTCATCAAGGACTTGGGAGAAATGGTGTCCACGGTTGCAGGGAAGCCCAGCTCTTGGAACGCTGAAGAAAAGTCCATTGTGAATGGAGTGGACTGTGAAGTAGCAAACTGAGTTTGCCAGCCGTTGGGCGAAGCAATCTGAGCTGAGGCTTCCAGCATAGGGTCGCTGGTCCGACTTTGGGATTCCGTGCTCATTGCAGATGGAGATGACTCTTCAATAGCTGAATCACTCACGGGGCCTAATGGAAGGGTGGTATCGAAACCGTTGACCCAGTCGAAATTGTTCTCTTCATCTAGCATCGTGTCCGGGACCGAAGCTAGGGGGTGGAAGCTTTGATGGAAAGGAGACGGGGGGATATCATGACCAAATTGCGGCGAGTTACCGAAATGAAGCTGAGCGGGGTTGATAGTGCTTCCTCCTCCGAAGAAGTTATCACCAAGGTTGAGATCGAAGCTACCGTAAACAGGCGCCGTTCTCAATCCACCGGCGAGATCCACGGGGATGCTACTAGTCTCCAACTTCGGCAAGCTGTTCGCTGGAGGATGCACAGAGCCGTATCCACGAGTCTCGAAGTTTGGAATGCCGGACGCTGAGTTGAGACCAGGATGAAATGAGTGGTTCGTTTGAGGTGGTGGTCGCGCAACATTTGCATTAGCAGCATTGATCACACCTAGAGCTGCGTTGTCAATATGGCTGATAGTGTTCGCCCTCGGCCGCATGCTATTCGATGTGCCTCCAGCAACAGAGTTCTTCCGGACTCGATTCGTTCCAGCTCCTGCAGCGCCGGTGCTCTCACGACGCGCGTTTCGTGGGCGAGAAGGTGCAGCAGTCATGTGAAGTTTTTGTTGATGTCGCAGCAACAAGTCACGACGTGCAAAACAACGAGCGCATTCGGGGCACTCGAATGGCTTTTCCTTCGTATGAGATCGTTCATGGCGCTTGAGATGTTCTAGGCGTGCAAATGAGCGGCCACAAGTCGTGCACCCGTGTGGTCGTGGTTTGTCCGTCTTTGGTTGTGCTCCATTCGAAGAGGCACCGTTCTTGGAATCGGCTTTCTTCGAATTTTCTACTGACAGCATATCAAGTTAGGTAAGAGAAATCAAAGAGCTGGGTGGGTCCAAAACACATGGCATAATGAAGAAAGATTCTACACAAGCTGACAGAGTCGACTTACCAGTCATTTCACCGGGCATTTCGCGAATAGAAAGGAGATCGTCGCCATGCGCGATTGCTGTTGGGTCTTGTGCGACCATGACTTCCCCCAACATTTTGCAGTCGTAAAAAGTCGGCGGCGCTCCTCCTAAAAGAAGCCTGGATGCTTCTCTACTCCGAGTACTTTTTGACAAAAGATTCGTATGCAAGTATGGTGTGTTTTCCTGTCAATCTGATAGAGACGAGTTAATAATGGGAAATGCTGTGGGATTGAATGCCAGCATTGACAAGAGGGAAGATAGATAGTTGTTTGGCTCCTCTTCTCTTTCGGTGTTTCGTCCGACAAGAGGTGGCAAGATGGAGGGAGTAAGACAGACAAGTTAAGGGTGGTTCAACTAACACTCTTTCTCCGCGCATCAACTCGAATGGTGGGTCGCTTTGAAAGATGGCTCTTATCTTATAATATCGGTAAGGATAGTGATACCAATGTAAAATAACCACGGAGGCGAAAGCCAGAAAGACGGCACTGCCGGTCCAAGAATTGGCAGCTCAGTCGAAAAGTCAGGCAAGTGCGATGGTGGTGAGGTACGGTCCCGTTGTTGCCTTGATTGAACCAGACGAACAGCCAAGCACGGTCAAAGGAATGGGATTCAGTCGATTTCGAAATATCGCTCGGGCTGGTGCTTCGTTCCTGTAACCAGGAATTTGGGATGGTTAGAAAAGCGCACGTATTTGTCGACGACTTCCGGGCTTGTCGTACTCATTCGTCCTTCTTTTGCGGCAGCACAGGAAGTAACTAGGTATGTACTGAACAAATGCAAGGTGTTGATTGGGATACGGAGCTCTACAAGCTCTCAATCAACGCGCGACAAGGTGATTGCTTCGGATAAACCTTGAGCTAGCTGTATAAATTTTTTGCAAAAGAATAATCTTTCAACACGGCGCTTGCGATGGCGACAATGATAATGATGGTCGATGGCAGGAAAGATAGTAGTAGAGATGGGCAACGGCAAGTTGCACCAAACGACTTCCCGATCGTAATTAGTCAGTGAGACTGGTAAATTACGGTAATGGCAAGCTAACTATGCACGGATCTAGCCCGAATCAGCAGTTGGCCTACAGTTTGTATGGAGACTCGTACACACCACGTCTGAAACCCAGTGCAAAGGGTTCAATCAGATCCACTGTGTAGCCGCCACGGTCCAATAGCAGCTAGCGAGCCATCCGCCACTACTGCTGCAGAGCGTTCTGGTTAGCAGCGGCTACGTACTAGTTCGTAGTAAGAAGCATACTGAATGGCCCAAAGCCACGCTCGCCCTGCTGGGGAAAGCCCGTGGACGCTATGCCCAAAGCGCTCCAAGGGGCTCCACTCGATCCTGCAAGTCAATGCTTTAGTGTTTGTTAGCTGTATGGGTGGTACACGCTAGCTGTAATTTATGCGCATGGTATCCGTACTCCTGTAAGACTAAGCGAGCATACCTACTACTATCGTACTCAGTAGTACCTACATAGTACTGCAGCAGTATTGGCTGGGCAAAACACCGAGACTACTCTAGTAAAGCATGCATGGCATCCACTCAGACAAGCAACAATCGGTCGGCTCCACCCCGGTGAACGTGCCAGGGAACGGCGTACCTGCTGCTCTATGTTCGCATTCGAGTATAAGTCACAGAAATAACTGACATTGAATGCATTAAGAGGGTGATGTTGCAACAACTGTAGGCGGCTTCTATAGTAACGACACACAAACGCCGTCATCCCTGTACGTGTGCCGTACACAACGTACTTACCAACTACTTACTCCGTAGTTGGTAATGGATTCTTGATTTAGTAGAAGCCGACCACCCCACGGCCAATCACCGTCCAGACTCGGCACGAATGGCGATCAATACCGCCGACCTTTGACCAGACCGCATATTATACAACGTAGATATAGTCAAGGATGGCATGGCCGTCGCTAGATTTACTGCAAGTGACGATTATTATAAAGAAAAAATCAATATGGATTGTCCCGAGTGGTAAGATGTTCAAAGTAAGCAGCTTTGCTTTTGTTCGAGACATAGTATTGAATACCAACTGTACACGCTAGCCAATAATAAGGTATTAGTATACCTAAGAAGGACTAATCAATACTAGCACGGTACAGAACGTCGTAAGTATCGGTAGTCATTTTGATACACAATTTATCGAACAATTGAGTATCAGCACTGAAGAGCCAATAGATCATCATCGCCATCAAGACTTTCGCATTGAAACTTGGTAGATGGTCGCTAGTTCACCAACGTGCCTTGATTTGGTAACCGGTTCGAATAATGCGTGAGTTATTGAAGCACTATGGTCATTGCCGTTTTCTAGGAAAAATCATGTCAAAAAGCTGAAGAAATTTATATTAAGTACTCTAGAGCACTCGTAACAATTTGAGCGGACTGAATGTTAGTACGTACTAGTACGTGTAGATACGGAGCACGGAATACGGGGTGACCAGCACTAGACCAGATCCAGACGCAGCGTGGTCCGTGGCTCCATCTGTGGCGCGCTTGGACATATCTACACCAATTGAAGTGGCTACATCTTCTCCAGGTCTCGGCGTTACTGGGGCATTCCCCAGAATCTCAAATTCTAGAAACCGAGGATCAACTCCTATTTTACTATGTATGTTACGTAGCACTTTTCAAAAAGACTTACTCCGTAGTGTCCACTGTCTATATGCTCCATGATATCCGTCTGGTCAGGTGCCAGTAACTACAGTCTACGGGTCTTGAACTTTCTGCCCTGCTTCCAGATGTCGGGATGGCAAAGCTTCTATATCAAGGTCATCCTTAAGTCCGTCGTTTTCCGCGGTACTGATCTTCAGGTGACCACGGCGAAATTACTTCTTCCGTCGAGGGGTGTTCCCACTTCCCCTGACGCATCGCTCCTTCTGCCCACCATTGACAACGAGGTACCAAAGCTACTCTGAGAATTTGAATTTTGTTAATATTACGCAGTAGTTCGTGTGGACGATGATTCCGATAGATTGAGAATTGAGAACGATCCAGCACATGATCGGCCAGTTTCCAAATACTCATGCTTTAACAGAAAAGTAAAATGACTCGTCACAACTTTTTTCCTTCGGCGGCTCTGACCTCACAAATTACTAAATTCTCGGAGAATGGTTGTATGCTAAGCGGCCGAATGGCAGATGAAGATCTACAAATAGGCCAGGCTCCCGTAGCGTGGGCTGGACTAATATCTGACACAGTCTACTCGTACAGCTACCTAGGTAATCAGAATTGGTATGCCTAAGCCCTCCGTGATGATGAGGAATCGTACGGTGTAAGCACTAAGCATGGACCATCTGTATTCTGTGAGGAAAAATCTAAAAAATCCGGGGTTGCGGGAAATTGCACGGAGAGCATTGGCTGATCTATGGAGATGGTTAGAACGTGGTGGTCATGGGACTCTTGTGACCTCGTCGGAGACCTTTCAGCCGCTTACTCGGTTTCCGTATTACATAGTACTTACATACTCCGTACATACACGTACGGAATAGTACTCTGATATCGTGCAGGTTGATATGATCAGGCACGTTACGTATGTTTCGGTACGGAGTATTCTCGATTCCAGTCATAACAACATAACTGAAGCCGTTAACATTAATTTAAGACCTGAGACAGCCTAGATCCGCCTCTTTGTTAGTACGTACACGGATCAATTCCTGATCTATGACTCGTAATCGGACGGTTGTCCACAGAGTACCTATTATTGCTGACACGAAATTTAATGTTCACAGCATGAATCTGCGTACCACTGCTTATGCCGAAGTTTAAGATATGGTCCTATCTGAGGCAGATAATAAATATTTGGTATATGGCCAGGAAAATGGCCTTCTGGATTATGCCACTCTGCGTCTGTTCTCCACAGTCGAGGCAGTACGGTGTTTTGGCCGATGTGGGTAACAACCTACGCCAGGCTACTACAGTAATCTATGGTATGAGGCATATACGACTCCGTACATACGTACTTTTGTGCTTGCTTAGTGCGCGCTAGGAGAAATGATTGATTAACGTCCTACGTACTAGCAGGCTGGACTTTAGTAAGGCCGAGTGACCACAATTCTGATTCGTCGGCACGGAAGTACGGCCCTCGTGGGAGAGAGTTTCTTGACTCGTACGGAAGTAAACTTGAAACTTGACAAGCGCAAGCCCATTCAGGATAAACAATAACACCCGACAGACCATTCAGATCACGCCGTCAAAACGTTTCTATCCTCCGTAGCGGCGTAGGTAATTTATTTTTCAAGATTCAAGATGATAGATTGCGTAGACACGAGGCCGGTCCGTCAGTCGGGAGAAAATCCCCCGGATCAACCGCACGGGCCTGCCACAGGGCCCAAGCTTTCTTTCTATCCAGATTTCCGCCGTCAGCACCGAGTATGTATGGATGTACGTATGTGACCGTGCCTTGTCAGCAGCATTGGTGACTGCATCGAGGTGCAGGGTCTACGTATCCGCCAATGGCAATATATGTCAGCGCCAGAATTATGAATTCAATTGTCCAGGTAAAAAGCTATGCCCTGAGGAACTGAAACAGCAACAAGATCGATCGTATGGACATTCCTGAATTGACAAGCACAAGTACCAGGCTAGTAACTTTGTACGGAGTAAGAGATGGTTACTTTACAGGGGTATTTACCAATCTAAAAACGAGACATGCCATCATTGGCTCGAGCTCACTTAGCGCTTCGGGCTTGCATGTTGAGCTGGCTGTGGCGCGCTAGTTATGTCTCTGATTGGACAGCCTGTGCAGGAGCCACGGGTCCATCAAGTCAATCTATTGATTGCATTGTCCTGATTGGTTTGTCTGGAGGTCACAAGAACACCTGACCGGGGGTGGGTACGGTATGGTATTGTGTATTGTCAGGTAATCTTGGTAATTTACGTGACCCTCGAGCTATGACATTTTATGCACTCTGCAGTCTGCACTGCACGCTCCCGCTGAATAGTTAGCTTTTGAGCAATTCCATTCGATCTTTGGCCTCTGCATGCTGCATCTTGCTCTATATAGTATATAGTTCAATGGAACTTTTATCGTGTAGCTAGGGTTGCACTTCTGAACAACTATGAAGCTACCTAGGTAGGTAACGTATCTCCACTGTGTAAGTAACATTTTATGGATTGAACAAGGCCGTTGAATGTGATGTGACTAGTATGGGAGCTGTTGCCGCCAGCAGCTTTGAAGGTATCGTACATTTTTCTTGCATACGAATATTGACGGTTGTATATACGCATAGCCGCCGTGCTAAATCATAGCTAGTTTACATTGACACTGCTTATATAGTATTCCAGTGTCTATCTTCTAGGGCTACTACTGGGCTTGCGCCACTTACTAACTATACACCCAATTCAAGCCAATCAATCCATTCCCTTATGGATTCAATGTTGACTTCCCAATTAGCTATCTACACCTGATCGATTGAAGTCGATAGGTCAATAACGCACTGACCGATACAATCCAAACTAAACATCTGGTGGTGGCAAAGATGATCGAAACTGATTCTTGATAACTTTATATTGACTTAGCCATATCCAGTGAGTACCTCATGTCGAGCGTCAAGTTTAGCCTTGGAGATCACTGCGCCACTCTCCACTGGGAAGTCCAAGATCCTCCATTTAAATTCCGTACCTAGGTAACTTATGTCTGCGTACAGATCTTGCAATTCGGGTCTTGCTTGGAGCCAGGGCACTTCCGCGAGTGATTCATGTCTGTATACACTATGCATGTGCCCAGACACCTACTGAAGTACCTAGGTAGAGTAGTACATGTCGATCCGCCAAGTAGCTAGCTAGTAACTATCGCATTGACATGATCAACCCTTGTTGTAGATATTAACCGAGTGTTGCCACAGGTGTTATGTAGGTGGCTTTTGATTACATGCAGTCGGCGGCTCGGCGGTTGTATTGGTCTGGGCAGTGCACATGCAGCCACAAAGAACGAGATGGGTGCAGACTGTATGAGTAGGAGCTGCAAAGGTAGTTACCATTTAGTAGAAACCAGTAAAGCAGCGCTAGGATAAATGAAAATCAAACTGGTCGAAAGTTGTGGTTGCAATTATTTCATTGACGTCGACATGCAGGCTGAATCTCGAGTTAGGGTTATTTCGTGTGGTGCCCTACAAGAGGGTTAGGAACCGTCAACTGGTCCCTGCTAGGTTCCAACTATGGACAGGATGAAGGAAAGCAAGACCATGGGGACATGAAAAGATTCCCCTGATTGATCAGAATACTGGTATTTTCGAATATGTTTCGTTGAGTTTTCATGGTTCCTGGGTGCATGTGATATAGGAATATCATAAATATTCTCTTCATTTCTCATATGTGCATTAATATCTACATGAATTTTGACCACAAGTGCCATTGACACTGTTTTTGCAATAACATGCCAAACCAGACCTTTTGTATGCAGCCTCTAATCTAGACGCTGATGGTCTTGAAAACACTAATGAAGTCGATTAGTCAAAATCATAACACAAAACCAAGGAACAAAAAACTTACCCAAAACCACTAGCACCTGTAGCCATCACCGTTCCAGGCATCTGAGCTTGCCAATGCAGCTCCTTGACAGAATCCATATAGTGCACAAAAAGCAATTGAGGCGGAATATCACTCATTCCAGCGTCGCGACTCTCCTCAACATCGAGCTCGACAGCCAAATCCCATAGTGTGAGTGTGCTGTCGGCTGAAGCCACGGCGACAACACTGTCGTCGGTTGGGTGCCATTCTATGCTCGTGATAGGTTCTCTATGGAAGTCAAAAGAGGCTACTGGCGATGGTCTGGATTGAGAGGAACCAGGCTTCCACTGTCGAAGATCCCAAACGCCCCATTGACCGGCATCGTCACCTGTTGCTAACAAATGGAAAGTCTGGTTGGACCAGCTCATGACATTAACATCCGTGTTGGAAATCTTGACGTCTACGGCTGGCTTGCGAGATTTTGATCGCACATCCCAAACCTTCACCGAGCCGTCACTGCTAGCAGAGGCAAACACATTCTTTTCGTTGGGTGACCATTGTAGCTCCTCGACGGAGGAAGTATGTCCCACGAATGGCCTAGAATCTGTAACCCAGCCACCTCCTTCTGTCCTTGTCGTAACATAGATAAGTCCGTCGTTATCACCTGTAAGCAATTTCCCCAACGGCTGTAGAGGCGACCAGTCCAATGCATATCCCTCTGATTTGTGCATGCGCAAAGTCGAGATAGGTTTCGACGCAGAAGGTGGAAGAATGGTACCGGGAACGTCGAAGCTCGCCAGATGCTGTGTAACATCATGTATAACCACCTGAGAGTTTTCCAACATCGTTGCAGTAATTGTCTGTGGGGGTTTCGTATAGTCACCCGAAGTATTAGGGGTCTGATGCGCTCGAATACGGTTTGTTGTCGATCCAAGTGGTATCGTCTTGGATTCAAGAATTGGATCTGACGATCCCTCATCATCTGAATCCGAATCACTTTCCGAGTCTGTTTCGTTCTCTCGTTCCATACGGCCAAGTGAAGATAGCTTGAGCACCATAAGCTCATTATCCTTTGCACGAGGTGTTTCAGCCTGGGTACCAGCGACAGCATAGACGGTCGCCGGGAACGTCTTTCGGTTATCTCCTAGATTATCACGGACAATATCGAACGAGAGGCACGGCCACGGTGTACTGAGAGTGTGGAGCATATCATACGTCGAAGGATCGGGTGCTAATGTTTCGCCTGGTGCTAATTTCGTCCTACCAGGTATAAATGTCTCTTTGTCGACGTCCATCGCGTCTAGAATACCTTCAGTTAGTGATAGTTTATTGTTGACCACTTTGCGACTATTTCAAGCTTCATGAATTTGACGTACCCCTCTCTTCAGCCTCCCTCTCCTCATCTGGTCGACCATCCACTCCCGCCTCTAAAATCTCATCTTCACTCTCAAACTCATCCTCGAATTCGTCTTCGAATTCTCCGACTTCGTCAGGTGGGGCATCTGACAGAGGTCGCTGTCCAGCTTTTAAAGCGGCAGATTGTTCTTCTTCGAGATCTGCTGTGCGTTTAGACATTGTGATAGATTGGACAATGCACGCTCAAAGAAATAAAAAAACGTAAGACTGGCTCAGCCAGTTGAGGGAATCAGTAAGTGGGAAAAAATCCCAATGTTGTCTACATGAAGAAATCTTTTAGGGCTGCTCGAACTTTTTTTCTTTTGGGAAGAGCGAGGGGCACTAGTTCTGTTTCGGGTTTAGCCCCAGATGATCCGCCCATGGATTGATTTGATTGATTTGCTGCCCGCTCAAGCCTCATCATCGTCGGACAACAACAGGCGCTGCATGTCCGCACGAGTCAACAGTCCTCCCCAGCTCCTTTTGCGATTATCGCCCGATGGCATAGCATTTTTAATCATCTGCAGATCTGACGACTATTTTTCAACCGGCATTTCATCAAATTCCGCGGACCCGGAGTTTCGAGGTTCAGTCTCTCTTCCTCTTCGGGGGGAACGTTCTTCAGCTCTGCCCTTATTCGATACCGTCTTCCCCTTCGTCCAAAACCGACGAAACATTGAGAAACACGATTTGACCATCCGATGGAACAATAATAGATTGGGTCATAGCTCTGGATACACAATCTCTTAATTTTGCTGCTGAGCTTCTGACACCAGTCGACACAATCCATCAAAATAACACAACCATGGACGCCAATCCGAACCCCGATGTCGCTCCTTCGACCTCTTTGGAGCCAGAACACGGGATAAATGATACCGCCGGTCAGCCATATGTGAACAACCAGAATATCCCAGAAACCACAGAGATCACCGAAACTACAGAGTCAACCGTAGTCGACGGCACACACGACGCTGGTTATAACCACGAGGAACAAGCTCACCAAAATACGTACCCCGCCGAGTTTACCTCATCACAACAAAATTATTTTCCCGCTGAAGATGAGCAAAACTCATCTCGATTCAGCTCCCCGACCATGTCATATCAGCAGAATCCTCAGCAATCGGTCTCACGGCCTGGTTCTGGCTTGTCAAGTGGGGGAGAACGATATGGCTATCCCAGCTCACAGCCCGAACAAAACCAGAAGCAAGCCGCCGTGCCTTCGAAAAACAGTGTCGTTATCAAGGTTGGGATGGTTGGAGATGCTCAAATAGGCAAAACAAGTTTGATGGTCAAATATGTCGAAGGTAGCTGGGACGAGGACTACATTCAGACTTTAGGTGAGCGCGACCTTTCATATCACAAGTCAATACTGGACCACTCGCTAACTAGAGGTATCATAGGCGTCAACTTCATGGAGAAGACTATCTCGATTCGTAATACAGAAATCACATTCTCGATCTGGGATCTAGGCGGACAACGCGAGTTCGTTAATATGCTTCCCCTGGTCTGCAACGACGCAGTTGCCATTCTGTTCATGTTCGACCTTACACGCAAAAGCACCCTCAATTCGATCAAGGAATGGTACCGTCAGGGTCGTGGCTTCAATAAGACTGCGATTCCTTTCCTCATCGGCACGAAATATGATCATTTTGTGAACTTTCCCCGCGAGGACCAAGAGGAGATTTCTCTACAGGTATGTCGATCCAAGCCGAAAAAGGCTCACTTCTAGTCGACAGGTGATTTTAACAAAATGATTCAAACAGGCCAAGCGATATGCCAAAGCTATGAGGGCAAGCTTGATATTCAGCAGCACCAGCCATAGTATTAATGTACAAAAGGTTTGGATCTACTTTGCGTATCTTATTACCCAGCTTACTAACTTGACTAGATTTTCAAAATCGTCCTCAGCAAAGCCTTTGACCTTAAATGCACTATTCCCGAGATTGAAAATATCGGCGAACCCCTTTTACTGTACAAATCTGTATAGTCGACCTCTCGGTGATAGTCGCCAGTATCGGAACGGCTTAATGATGTACGTTGAACGGTGTCATGCTTTGATGATCAATCCTTCTACCACCATATCACCATTGCGCCATAAAATCTTTCTTAATACTTCGTGCTCTATGCACCGACACAACCCTGCAAGCAATGTAAGAGGACAGTTCGAGCTCCTGCCTTGGTCACCGAGCACAATATCCTATACCAACCTTACAATATGGCACTACTCGAAGGCGTCAGATGGGTGGCTGTTTACATTCTTTTCTCAAGTGTCTTTTTTCACTAATTGTCTATTTTCCACCTTTCGGTAGGGGTGAACAGGAGTCATCTCTCACACTAGCTTTTCCTTTATTTTTTCATGACTCTACCACTGGCGATATGGAGTGCGCAACCTTTGTACATTGTATACAGACCAAGATTTCCTACTGTCAAATACTTCAACAGCGAATAAAGAACGCTAGCCCCTAGCGAACGAGACGATCCAACATGAGGCTCAGCGATAAGAGTGTTAAAAATAAACGGCCCTACGTATGCACTTAAGAATATTAAAATTGAAACACGCCTGTACGCGTAGCTAAGCCTCGCTGCCTTGAAAATATGGTGGGGGCGGCGCTTCCCAGTTCCCGCCGTCTTAGTTGCAAGGATGACCCTGATTGCGACTCTTGATTGTACGTATCACATCACCTCGCTGAGGAAGGGGGCTGTTGCTCATGCCACGACCATTGGCCATGGAGTTTCATTCATCCTTATCTTGAATTATATATCCGGCCAACCCCACAGGAGTCGTTCGGAGTCTTTGGACAGCTGTTGGATCTACAACCTCGTCTCCCAGATGCGACGATTCAGCCACTCTTTTCGTTTCAGATGAAACTATAACAGCTGCCAGTGCATCTATATACGTATACAGATATTTACCCTCTGATTTCCTTCGTTGACACTCGGTGATTGATCCGCGATCGTTCGTTATTCACTACCTTCTCTTGTTGAGACAGTCGTACCACGTTTGTTTATCCCTCTTGGGCATATCCAACAATGGCCGAAGAACCAAGGGCGCAGACAATCCAAGAGCGCATAGCTGCACTCAACCAGTCACAAGTCGGTCGACTGCCAGAAGCTTCCCCCGCGCGACCTTATGCCCCAAGAAACAAAACCGTGAACAACCCTCCGCATGAGCTGAACGGATCCGTGATCGACATCAAGGTAATCGGCAACAAACCTGCTCCGATCCGTCAGAATGGTTTTCTCCCACCTCCAACGGCAGCTTTAGAAGCACAAAAAAATTCGCCAGCGAAAAACGATTGCAAATTGCCTCCTCCCCTTCCAGCTCGCAAGAGCTCCCAACCCGCACCGGCTCTACCGCCCCGCCGTCCGTCGGCACAGGCGGAGCGGAAAGTATCATCTGAGTCTTCGAGGTCGAATGCGTCTTACAGTACGATTTCTACTACTGGAACAACGAGCACGCTGGATAGCAAGAGCCGGGTACTTGTAGCTCCAGGATGGGGGGAAACAGAGCTGCCCCCTCTTCCGGTGCGCGAGAAGAATGGCCCGGGCCTTCCCCAGCGCACATCGTCAACACTTTCGCAGGCAGGGAAAGCGAAGAGGGCAGTCAAAGCACCCTCGAAACCGCCACCACTGCCGTCACGGACTTCATCTGTAGAATCTACGGGTGGAGATCAAAGTGCAAGAGTATCGGTACCTGTCCGAACTCTGTCTTCTGAAGCGAGGAACATACCACAGCTGCCAATTAATGGAGTGAAGAGCGAGTCTGCCACTCCAGCACCAGCACCACGTAAAATTCCTCCTGTTCCTACGGCCGATGCCCTCCAGAAAATACAGCAGAAATCTTTTGCGACCCTGAGTAAACATGTTGAAGAGGTCGAACCGGATCAGAGTGCACCTCCCGTTATACCTCTCGCTTCACGACCAAACCTAGCAGCAATCCAGGCAACGAAACCCAAATTTACCGCCAACGGACACGCTCATGTTGCTGCTAGTACCGTCTGCATGATATGCAGAGACTTTTCAGGTCCTGATAACCATGCAGCGCAGTTTCCCCGGCAGTCTCTTCCTACCAACGATCTGGCTTGGCTCGCTACACAGCTTACCGCTCCATTCCCATCTCTGACTGACAAGGCGAGGGCTTTGTTTACCTGGCTTCATTACAACATCAAGTATGATGTTGACGCCTTTTTCAATAACAACGTGCAGCCGTCAACTCCCGCCAAGACCCTTTCCACAGGTCTTGCAGTTTGCGAGGGATATGCTGGGCTGTTTGCCACACTGGCAACGCACGCGGGCCTTGAAGCTCTTGTTATAGGCGGTCACGGCAAGGGTTTTGGTCATTCGCAGCTAGCTCCTGGCTCCACTATACCACCATTTGAAGCTGGTCACGCGTGGAATGTGGTGAGAATCGACGGGGATAAATGGAAACTTGTAGATCCCTGTTGGGGAGCCGGCGCTGTAGCAGGCAAAGGACAGCCATATATTCAACGATTTGACCCAACGCATTTTACCAAGCCCAACAACGAGTTTCTTCTTTCGCACTACCCACAGAACAAGGATCAATTCTTTACAGATGATGGCGGCCCTGGCATGACCTGGGAGGCGTACGTTCTTCAAGACCACAACAAGCCTTTCGGTCTTGAGCAGCCTGTTATTTTCACAGACGCTTACCAGGAAGGAATCGGTGAACGATCCTTCCGTCCAGCCTGCGCAAAGATATCCATTCACCAACCAGGGCCAATAAGGTTTCAATTTGGCTTGAAGTGCGAACATTGGACCCTTGCTCATCATAGCAAGAAAACTGCCCCTTTTCTCTTTTTGTTGCACACTCACGGTATAGATGGCCGAAAAGATGAGAAAATACCCTTTACTTACGTCCGCGGAACCGGACCGAATGGCGGAGGGGACCTGTGGTACGTGGATATTGATGATCCAAGGGCGTTAGGTGCACCTGGTCAAAAGCTGGGAATTGCCAATATTACAAGCTTTGCATCTCACAAAGATGCTCGTGGCTTGTCATTGCAGGAATATCAAGCCCAAGCAGGACGTGTTGGCATGGGCTGGTCTTATATAGCGCAGTGGGAGCTGACTGTCTGAAACGACTCAATGATGTGAATAAATGATACCCTTTTTACCGCTTGCCGCTCATTGAATATGGAGAGCAGAATATAATTATCTCACATTTCTCTATACTTATTATACATATGGTTATTAACACATAGAGGAGAGGTAACCCTGAATCTCCTTTCAAGTTAGAGACATAGTATCTCTTTGATAGTTTCTTCCAGCGCACTTCGAGCGTCGAATGGCAGTCTTCTCTGTCTCCAAGCAACAAATCCATCCGGTCTGATCAGTAACGCTCCATTGGATGAAATCCCTGCTGCAATTTGCCATTCCTTGTTTCGATTCGGAACAATATCGGCATTGGGTCCCACACAATAACCAACAAGATCCAGACCCCTGAACGTGAGTTTCACTTGCTCAATCGCCTCAGTCCAAGCGTTGTTCCCTTCGCTTCCTATCAGCAATACGAATCCTTTCCCCACAATGTCAAGGGTAGAGATCGGCTTCCCGTCCTTCTGAACCCACACGTGCGGTGCACGAGACCCAGGTCTACCATCCAATGAATGGAGCAGAGACGGCGCATTCCAAGCCTTCCATGTCGCACCCCCGAGCGGCCAGGTATTCTCCTTAATTACCGCAGAGCTTTCACTTGAGTACACATAGCCAAACCCACTGGCCAACGGTGCAATCTTCGACCATCCTTGCAAAATCTTCCAGTCTAGCTTAAATGGAGAAATCAGACCACGGTCATCAGCAGGGCCGGCTGACGCCTCTGCCGCAGCTTTGCCCACCGGTAACCGCTCTGTATCGTACGTCTGCAGTAACCTGGGATGAGCCACGTTTTTCACAACGAGGGAGAGCTTCCATGCTAGGTTATATGCGTCTGAGATGCCTGTATTAGCGCCCTGACCGCCGTACGGTGGCATTTGATGTGCTGCATCACCAGCGAGAAAGATTCGACCATGCTGAAGTTTCGTCACAACTCGAACGGAGGGTTGCCAGGGCAAGATTGATACGATTTTGATTTCAAGATCTGGTATACCTATGGCAATTCGTAATAGCTCTTGACATCTTTCGGGCGGGAAGCCCTCTGGTTTCTCGTTCCGGGAAGGATCATAACTCAAGTGGAAGACCCATCGATCGCTGTTGTTAATGGATGTTAGAATCCCGGTAACCTCGGGACGGTCAATGACGCAGAGACTAAATTCGCGCTTATCAACGAGGTCTTTCAGATCGGCTTCGAATAGGATGTTGAGCAGATATCCCATGGTCCCACGACCGGTCGTGGGAACATCTAATTGAGACCGGATGCGCGAATTCGCTCCGTCGGCTGCGATCAAATAATCCGCGATGACCGTAGTTATTTCACCCGTCTCCCGATTCCGAATGCTGACAGTCACTTTCTCTTCAACTTGTTTAATCTCCGCACATTCCGTATAGAATCTCACATCCCCTCCTCTTTCTCCTGCGGCCTTTACTAGGACCGGTTCAAGCATATCCTGCGTCACAAAAGTGCCATCCTCAGGCCCTATCTGTGCCCACTTAACCAACCACCCTCTCGAATTTGAGGATGGATCCTTCTGTCTTCTGGGTATGGCCTCCATGAGAGATTTTAGGGACTCGTTGGAATGATGAATACCCTTACTAGGCGCCAACGAGGCGCCTGCCTGACGGACCAATTCGGAAAGTCCTATGCTGCGGAAGATCTCCATTGTACGGGCGTTCACGCTTCGAGCTCGCGGGTGGATTGATGTGCTTGCATGCCGTTCTACGAGTAAGGAGTGGATACCATGGTGAGAAAGGAATAGGGATGTACTGAGACCGACAATGCCGCCTCCGACGATGAGGACGGGGGTATGGATTGTTTCTGCTGACATGTCTCAAGTTTGCGAATTTCTGCAACATTAATCGGAAAATATGCTTCTTGAAAACAATGGCAGTGCATTAATTGAATTTTAAGAAGAAAAATGAATGAATTGTTTAAGTATCATAGGTAACTACATAAAGCGGCTTTTGTCAAATTCCGCAACTAGGGTTAAAAGCCGCTCAAAACCCGGTCACTCCGAAAGTGACGCCGTGGAAAGCCCTAATCGCGAAACCCTAACATACAAACCCTAAATACTGCTTTGGGATATTTCTTGTTGACCACAAGCGCCTCAAGGTTACAGTCAAAGAAAGCAATAGCCGACTGTTAGATCAAAGGTTCAGACAATGATTCTTGCTAATCTTGACTCGCGTATACAGTCGCAATTCGTCCCTTTTTGGTACTCTTTCTTTCTCTTTCGTTCACATCCCAAAGAAAGGCCGAAGTCATATCGGAGTGACTGTCGCGTTGGGCTACTATGAGGCCTCTTCAGACGGAGAAGAGAGAAGGGTTTGCCTAGAAAAACACAAAAACCAATACATGTCAACTGATTTCTACATCAGTGACTCATGATCGACAACGCTGAAAAACGGTTCAGAATTTGTCCGTCAAAAATCCGATAGTCGCACTGGCACCCCGCGTAACCTGGAATCTCGTGACAGCTGGACAAATTATACACAGACACTAAAGTGACTAAACAAGTCTGTCTATGGGGTCATCGAATAAGAACTGAGCCCTAAAGAGGCTAAGATGTAGATCCTTAGGGAGCATCCCCAAATCTCGTGTTCATTTCCGAGAGGCTCGATACCCACTAAGTGTACGTACAGTATCCAGCAACCCACCCAATCACTCATTCAGCAAAGTAAATAAGCTACATTTTACTAGCACAACTTAGGAAGTTGGGATTTTATTGTTGTCTTGTGAGTTGCACAAGGATATATGCGTGTCATCGCACATGGTCTTCACCGCCTGATTCAGACCGATTACCCCGATTTTTCCAAGTTAGTATTTGATTTTGCACAATTAATTTCCCGGCTGATCCTGACGTAGGCCGTGACGCTTCTTTGTCTTGGTCTCGGGTTGTCGCGATGTCTCCTGACCCGAGCGCAATGATATGAGAGTTGATGCTCATTGCTCACCGGATCGGTATACTTTGGGACTCAAGTACCTAGACGTTGAGATATTGCAATGTGATGAGACTCATGTGGCATCCTGGGCGTCCTCGTGTTATGATCAGGGGTTGACTGAAGTAATGATATCAGCCACATTTAAGGAAGATAAAGGTATATGTCCTCGGTCAAGGCTTGCGAGTCGCAGCAGAGAAAACAAAGAACCCAAGCCGAAGACCCGATTGAAGCAAGATTTCATCAGATGTTATGTCAGGGGTGAGGGTCAACGCCGGGGGATTATCCGGATAAAGGGATGGTGCGGGGTGACTCAACTACTAGTACTAACTTCTAAGCAGTGCTTTGTACCTGTTCAACGGATTAATGTATGCACTATGAAGTATGGATTACTACAAGCAGTAAGCTAAGTACGTAGTAGTCAATATGTAGCATAGATAAGTGTAACTATCGACTAGTCAACTCTCCATGGTAAGGGTCACATTCCTGCGCCTCAGCGGCATCTTTGCCCTAGATTCGTTATGTTGATCGTCACGCGATCGTCCAACCAGAGCACTTGCTCCCCTCTTACGCGCCAATGGAGAAGGTACAGGGGCCCTTGACAACAATGACCACTGACCAGTCCTTTGGACTCGAAAATCAGGAAAAAATGTTTTGGCAGAGACTAGGTTGTAGGTAATATGTGCGACGTTCTGACTGGATCCGGTCCTCATTGTTTTAATTTCCTTTCCCTCGGTCACGATGCAGGGAGAGATGAAAATGTTCGGAAGAATGAGAATTGCTATAAAGCACTCTTCATCCGCTCCTTTCTGTTCTGCTTTGACCATGGAGAACTTGAGATTTTCGAGATTCTTCAATCGTGGTCGGCAGGTCGTTGCTTCAATTCATTCCTTCCTTTGATTCCTTTTTAAAGGATATTCTTTCCTTTGCTATTGACTTCTGTCGCACAGTCCCTCCTTATTTGTGGTCTAGAATTACCAATATGCGGTACAGCGCATCAAGTGTACGTGGGTTAGCCATCCTCTTGGCTAGCTCCTTCTTTGATGTCGCTAAATGCAGTAATACATGTAAGCTTTTTGTTTCGAAAGTTCGACGTTGAAGATACCAGTTGAGGATTTGTGCTGATCATTGTCAATCTCGGCACAGTACTTCCCCGTGTTTTTGAGCCTCTGCCGTTGGGCTCAATATCGGCTGAAGGCTGGTTACAAGATCAATTGCAATTGATGAGTGACGGTCTGGCTGGTCACGAACACGATTTTTACCTATTTGTCAGTAACAGTTCTTGGCTGGGAGGGTCATCGGAATATAGCAATCTCAACGAAGGCTTCCCGTACTGGTTCAATGGTCTTGTGCCCCTGGCGTATACTTTGAACGATGAGCGATTGAAGAGCCAGGTCTTGGATTCTGTGAACTACGTTCTTTCTCATCAGCAGGACGATGGCTGGCTTGGTCCGGAAACCGACGTCAACACACGCAATCTTTGGGGTCGGTTTCCTTTCTTCTTAGGGTTGACGCAGTTAGCTGAGGCTGAGAATGGAACGGATGTTGCCACGAACGTGTTGGATGGCATGCACAAATTCGTCGAATTGATGAATTCCATGCTCGAGGATAATTTCCTCGGTTATGTTGCATCGGCTACTTCGCCAATCGACGACCAATGGGGCCGCTCGCGTGCTGCTGATATGATTCTGGGCTTGCAGTGGCTGGTTGAGCATGATCCAAGAAACAATACTGACATCCTGTTCAATTCGATGAATCTGCTTTTCGAAAAATCAAACAACTGGGCTAATTGGTACGTTGATGGTGTATATATCAAACAGGACCTTGATACGGTGTCTGTTGATATCACAAATGCCGAATATGCGTTTGAGCATGGAGTCAATGTTGGACAAGGCTACAAATTCGGTGCTGTTGTCCGGCGATTCAATGGCGACGACAGTCTTGGAGATTCTTCGCGCACTGCCGTCAACTGGACATTGACATATCATGGCCAGCCCTCAGGGGTCATGATTGCAGATGAGCGTTTATCTGGACTGAGCCCTGTGCGCGGCGTGGAGTTGTGTGCTGTGGTGGAGTCCATTTACTCGCTGAACTATCTGTACCAGGCATTGGGCGATGCTTCTTTCGCAGACAATGCCGAGATGGCAGCATACAATGCTCTCCCTGTCATGTTGACACCAGATTGGTGGGCGCATCAGTATGTTGCCCAGACCAACCAGCCAATATCGCATACTTTTGATGTCTCTCCATTTTATAATGTGGACACCGAGGGTCAACACTTTGGGCTTGCACCAAATTATCCTTGCTGCACGGTCAATCACCCGCAAGGTTATCCCAAGTATGTTTCGAACTCCTACGTCCGGTACGGCGACAATGGAATTGCGCACGCACTGCTGGGCCCAACTTCGGTCAATACCACCACAAACTCTGGAGTCTCCGTCAGTGTGTCGGTAGACACCCTTTATCCATTTGTGTATGAGTTAACATATACCGTGGAGGCCAGTGATGACTTTGACTTTTATGTGCGAGTGCCTACCTGGGCCACGGGAAGCAGCTTCTTCTCCATCAACAGCGGGACCCACGAAGATGTGATGGCAGATTCACGTACTGCTATGCATCATCTTCCGCTCCGAAAGGGCCGAACCACGATCTTTTACTCCTTGGCGGGCGATATCCGAGTCGCTCATCGCGCAAACGACACTGTGGCTATATACCACGGACCAATTCTTTATACGATCGCCCCTGGAGAGAACTACACCTCATACAGCGCAGGCTATGCCGGTGCACCCTCTGAGGCTTTGGAATATGACATCTACCCGACCACGGAATGGGCCCTCGCTATTGATCCCTCGACTCTAGAGTACAACGCGCCAGGACTGGATGCCTCCTTGCCCAACCCCATCTGGGCCCTTAATGCACCACCAGGATCAATCAGTGCGACTGTATGCGAGATTAAATGGAGTTTGACCGAGGGGGGTTACGCGCCAAACCCACCACTGCTAGCAGACCGAAACTGCACAGGAGACCCTTTCCAAGTCAATTTGGTACCGTATGGCAGTGCCAAACTGCACATAGCTGAGATACCGACGATCAATCTGTCGTGAGCTGAGGATCCATTTGTTTTTGTTGATATATATTTCAATATAGTTGAATATACCTATATACCCTCTTGATCCTGGTGTAGATGCTAGATACTAGGTAGATTGGGCATAAAATCACCGCCAAGGCTTAATGAAGGTAAGACTAAAGGCTCTAATTTCTGGCCAATCAGCATCATATATCCGACGGAACTAAGCCTCTTCGGGCCAAGCGGGAGTATAACCCCTGGAGCCTTGCACAGCTGGAAGTCAAGCCCGGCGCTGCAGAACAGAACCGCGATCCTTTTTTTCTTTCAATCGTCCTTCGATCGCAACCAATTCATCCTACGTCGCACGATATCAATTTTCTCTGGTATCAACAATCGCCTGTGAAACGGCAAAGGGATCTGTCGTGCGGCAGCTGATACAATCTTGAAGGGGAAAAAAAAAAAAATCCATTGCGACCGCATCGCTCCGAAGTCGCCTCTGCTGCGTTTCTGTCAAAAACATTGGAGGAGACTTTAATACCCTGGTTGGACAAGACTCGGTCATTTTACAGTTTGGAGTGGCTGCGTAACCACTGCTTTTTCTGGCGAACGGCCTGCCGAAATATTTTCTTTGATTGCGGGAAGCTTACATCGTCATAATGCCTACTACTCGGAGGAAGTCGAGTCTGGGTTCAGACATCAGAGGCGATACCAGTGCTCCAGCAATGTCAACAATGGATATGAACAAGAGCGCTCCTCTTTCAGATATCATGGAGCAACCCCAGGTTTGTGCTATCCTGTCGCACGCTGCCAAGTTCAACTCCCGAACTGACAGTCGCACTCTCATAGGGGGCCGTTTCTACAAAATCCGGGAAATCTCACCACAAGCGTCGAAAGTCACGTTCTTTACTCAGTCGATTCAAAGATGTCGCCCTTAAGCACACATGGCTTATACCTTTGATTATTCTGGCGGTCCTACTCTCTGCGTACGCGATGAATCCTACCGAAACAAATCCATTGCACTCCGCGCTCTTCTTGTCTTACCCCCGCGAACCGAAATATGCTGGCGAACCTGTGATGTACGGCAAAGGAAAGAAAGATTTTGCGTTCGTCGCATTTTACACCGTCGTCCTCTCATTCACCCGTGAATTCTTGATGCAGCGAGTGATTCGACCATGGGCGCTTTACTGTAACATTCGCGGAAAGGGAAAGATCGCACGCTTCATGGAGCAAGTATATACTGCCATCTATTTTGCGGTCTTTGGTCCTTTCGGTCTCTGGGTCATGAGTCGAACCAACATCTGGTATTTCAATACCACCGCAATGTTCGAGGGGTTTCCTCATCGGGAGCACACAGCAGAGTTCAAGGCATACTATCTTCTGCAAGCAGCTTACTGGTTCCAACAAGCCATTGTTCTGTTGCTACAATTGGAGAAGCCTCGCAAAGACTTCAAGGAGCTTGTTGGTCACCATATCATCACTCTTGCGTTGATCTTCCTCAGTTACCGTTTCCATTTCACCTACATGGGCATTGCTGTGTACATCACACACGATATTTCTGACTTTTTCCTCGCGGTATGCTAATCCGTCTCGTTTCGTCAATTATACACATACTGACCTCCTGTTTAGACATCCAAGACTTTGAATTACCTCGACTCACCTATTATTGGACCTTATTTCGGCCTGTTCGTTACAGTCTGGATCTACTTGCGGCATTTTATCAACTTGAAGATCCTCTGGGCAGTTTTGACCGAATTCAGAACCGTCGGTCCATTCGAGCTGAACTGGGAGACCCAACAATACAAATGCTGGATCAGCCAGTACATCACCTTTGCTCTTCTTGCCAGTCTTCAGGCCGTCAATCTCTTCTGGCTTTACTTGATCATGCGCATCTTGAAGAAGTATATATTGGACGATGTTGCCCAAGATGAACGAAGTGAAGACGAAGACGAGGAAGAAGAAGCGGACGCCTCCAAGGCTGCTGCCGGTGGAATCAATGGAGTGGAGGGTGTTTCTTCTCAGGTTTCCGTCAACGGCACCTCGACTGACGGCCGCAAACGCAAGTAAGGACGCGCATGATTTATGATACTTACACATACAACGGCCGTTCCGATTTGCTCGATTTGCGTTCTCCTACTACTGTGTGTAGAATCTCAGGTCACGGTATTCCGTACATACTGGCTTGCTATACTCACACTATTTTCTCTTCGTGACTGTGTGATTTATGGACGACTTTTATACATACATTCAAACTTGCATTAATATTTGCTCCACTATACAAAAATGGGTGGGAGGACGGAAACATATTTCGCTTCTTGTGCTTGTCAAACTTGAATGCTCTGTTTACAAGCTTATGTTATTATTTATTCATGAATGGGGAAGCAAAAACGGGGACATTGCTTTTTCTTGGGTTGCTTGTGGTGCTGCGATGATGATCCGACGCAATACTATGTTCAACTTACGGTGGAATGCGGTTGCATGATCGGGGTTCATGACAGGATAGACTCAAATAGGCACTTGAGATCTTGTAGATATCAAACTTAATTGCTAATAATGTGACAATTCAGACAATTCACAACCACTTCGAAGTGCTGTCTATAACTTTACTTTACATGATTTTGTGTCTCATTTCTGCAAACAATCACTCTGAAAAGTCTATGACTTCTCCTTTCCTCGCTCAGGCGATACTGTTCCTTTCAACTTGGCTGTCTCAGTAACACCTTCCGGTTTCTCGCTCTTGCCGGAGGCCCAGAGATGCGGATGCATGGTATCGTCGTTGGAAAGACCTTGCTGTTTGGATGTTTGCGTGCCTGATTTTTCGCCAATGCTTTCTGCGGGTTTGATTGCGTGGGCCTATTCATTCCCCAGTGTTCGTCAGTATAGATCAGCCAACCAGCAGTGAGACGGCACTTACCGGATCACGCTCTGACTGTTTCTCGCCTGACACCTTAGCTCCTTCCTCGGGTCCCTTGACGAGAGGACGCTTGGGTCCTGCACCGTGTGCTGTTTCCTGTGGTCCGGCAGTATATAGATAATATGCTGCCGGGACCGTTAATGCGGCTGAGAGGAATAGCCTGTTTGCATGGTCAGCACTTGACATTCTCGGCATTGAAACATAACATGAAGTCCTCATACCATGGACTATGCCCTTTCTTCCGCTCATTGTAATGAGCCTCTGCATAGGAGCGGCGGGGAGTTATTTGTTGTCTATTCCGGATGCTGGCGGCGAATCCAGACTTCGACGTAATAGCAGTGCGACGGAGTGTATGGGGGAGTCGGGAGGACATCATGGTTGCTTTCATGCCAGTCAATTGGATGTTTTTACGTTTCCTGAGCTCAAGTCCAGAGGTAACGACCAATATATAGCCGTCGAGGAAATATAAGAGGAAGATCTGAGAAGCAAGGTAAAAGCAAGCTTCATGGCATGACGAATCATGGAGTATATATACTTCGTAATTTATAGCTTAGATCTGTGTAATCTATTGACACAGCTAAGCTGGAGTTACGGTACAGATACCAGATTAAACCGCGATCGCCAAGGTACGGGCAGCTTAAGCAGGAATAGGGCCTGTATGCGCTAGTAAGGGTCCACTTTGTATATCGACTTCATTCCTATGTCATCGATATTCCTTACGGTCACTGAGTCATGTGATCGTCAAGCAACGATTGACGAAGGTAGAATTGTTCTAGCCAGGCAGCAGCCCTTTTGTATATGAGACTGAATTTTAGCTGGAATGCTCGAACCAACATGCGTATACTTCACACACGACGGAATAGTTTCAAGCAATATTCTCGCTCTATACCGAGAAGAAGAATAAAAATTCAACATTTGAAGTCATTCAAGTTCATTGAGTAGCTATCGTAAATTTAACTGGCCGTTATCGGTTCGTTGTTGATAGAAGGAGCTGCCCCACCTGCGTCAGTACTTTACCCTCACTCACAACAAAGGCAGCCATCTCGACCTTCACCTAGCACTTACAACTCTGCTTTTCACTTGAACACCTTTTACTTCTTCTGATTCGCCACACTATCCCATATCTAATCCTCATACCTACACTTTTAGCTAATCTTCATCTGCTTTTGCCCTACTTTTACTCAGCCCGCACGCTATTGCGGGGAAAGTAACAACAAACAACAAAATGGTCGACCGACAGTCGACTGTCCACAGCCTGCACAGCTTGCTGGGGAAGCTCGATGACCCCGATCCAGATATTCGTTACATGTCCTTGAACGATGTCTTTGGCATCCTGAGCTCGCCAAATTCGGCCTTTTTACTCAACGATAATGTGACATCTGCGAATCTGGCCGATGGCCTTTTGAAAGCTTTGGAGGATCAGCATGGCGAGGTGCAAAATCAAGCTTTGAAATGGTACTGCCGTTTCTTATGCTGAGCACTATAACTTCAAATTACAATTTACTGACATCAACAGTCTTGGTCCTTTAGCTGGACGGCTTCCAACGGATAGCCTGACGCCGCTCCTCGAACACATTGCCGACCTAACAAAATCATCCACCATCGATAGCTCCGTTCCAAATACCGCCCTTCGAGTTATCGTGTCGTCTCTCCCTTCGCCGAGATCAGCAGGTACGGCAAGTACAGATGCAACCGCAACGTATGCAGCAGTCTCGAAAGTCCTCCTTCCCCGACTCACTGGCGAGAAACCAAAGACCCGTAGAGGCTCTGTCGTTCAAGGGATGCTCGAAAAGGATGCAACAAAAGGCTACAGCAGCGATGCCATCGACGTTGTTATTGAGTTGGTCAATTGCTTTGGCTCGCTACTCAAAGAAGCTGAAATCACATCTCTGCAGAAATCGATAATGGCTATCATCGAGAATGACACAGCCGGAACTGTGGTTACGAAACGAGCTCTTACTGCAACTGCCGCCCTTGTCATCCACTTCTCTGATGCATACCTGAGTTCCTTTGTATCAGAATTGATTGAGAGTTTCCGTTCGACACATTTGACGATAACGAGACGTCGTCACCTCATTGCAACCGTCGGTAGCCTCTCGCGTGCGGCTCCAGCGAAGTTTGGACCTTATCTCAAGACACTGGCTCCCTTTGTCCTCGCAGCAGTTAGCGAACAAGAAATGGACGAAATGCAACAAGACGATTCCGATGATGGAGAACACGACCCGCAAGCAGACGAGCTTCGTGAGACAGCATTGATTACGTTAGAAGGACTGTTATCGTCATGCTCGCAGGAGATGCAACCGTACTTAACAGACTCTTTGAACGCCGCATTGAGATACGTAAAGTACGATCCTAACGTAGCCTTCGACGAAGACGAGGAGATGGGTGGTACGCAGGATGAAGGTAGTGAAGACGGCGCAACTGAGGAACCTGACGAAGCCGATGATGAATTTGAAGACTTTGAGGATGAAGGTGGTTACAGCGACGTTGATGATGTGAGCTGGAAAGTTCGACGCTGTGCGGCAAAGACTTTGCATACCATAGTCTCTTCCTACGGTACCGGTCGGTTGTTGGAGGATGGTACACTCTATCATCAAGTCGCACCTGCGCTCATATCACGGATTGCCCGGGAAAGGGAGGAGAGCGTGAAACTAGAGATTGTCGTAACATTCACGGCACTGATCAAAAAGTCAAGTGAGAGTTTGACTGTGGCCGCCCTAAACGGCTATAGAGAATCCGTTGGAGGATCCAAAAATTCAAGGAAACGAAGACGCCAGGACAGCTTTGCTGGAATCATCGACTTCGAGCCCAGCATGGGAACTTCTTCCGCGATCGATACCCCTGTCGCTACTCCTACTCCTCCGGAATCTGGTCCTCAGGCCGAGTTGATGCTATTGCTTCCTAGTCTTATCCAGAATCTGGTTAAGATGTGGAAATCGGCTACAGTGGCGCTGAAACAGGCCGCTGTTGTGCTCTTTAAAAGCTTAACATTAGCACGCTACAGCATTCTAACCGAGTATCTGCAAAAGATTGAGGACCCGATTGCTGATGCGCTCAAGGCGAGCACAATGGGTGGTGCCGTTACAGCTGGTACGGCCGTCAGTGTTGCGACTCTGCAAATAGAAACGCTGTCTCTGGTTGGCGCAATTGCTGAGACACACGCTTCGCATACACTTCTGCCATTCCTCATTGCGTTGATACCAGGCGTCATAACAGCTGTTAGCGATAGAAACTACAAAGTCGCTAGCGAAGCCCTTGGAGCTATTGAATGCATTATCAAGGCCCTCACTCCACCCCGCGTATCTGGTAGCGATGCCGATAACCTACGTCCACAACTACAGAAGCTCTATGATGTCGTCGTTTCACGCATTACCGACACCAGTGCTGATCTCGAAGTCCGTCAAAGGGCTATACATGTATCTGGAGTCTTGATAGCCCGTACATCTGGTGACGTGGGTCGCAAATTTGTTTCCGAGACTCTTCGTTTCCAAGGGCTCGACATTCTATCAGATCGACTCAGAAATGAGACCACTCGGTTAGCTACTGCACGTGCTATCGACGATATTGCAGTTCTAGCTACCAGTGAGAAAGATGTGAATTCTGCGTGGATCACACAAGTCACTAGCGAGCTGGGTGCTCAGCTTCGAAAGTCTGATCGAACGCTTAGAAGTGCCTGTCTAGAAGCTCTCAGGAGCCTGGCGATGAATTCAAACACAAGGGCTCATTACGATGAAGACACGATGCTAGAAGTAGAGAAATATTTGTTACCATTGATTGCTCCCGAGGACTTCCACCTTCTGGCTCCTGCCCTTATCATATTGGCCAAGCTCATACCAAGTCATGCAAAGACTCTGGTCACAAGTGATTTGATATCCGCATTGTGTGCTATTGTCGCCGTTCCTTTGATAGGGACTGTACTCAAAGCATTGCTCCTGCTCGTCAAGGTCATTGGAGAACAAGATGCTGGTGCTGAGCTTATGAAACGCCTTTTGCGTGATGTCGGAATCAATGGCGATCCTTCAGTTGTCGGGCGAGCGATCGGTACTTTGCTCGTACATGGAGGGTCGAAGTTGGGAGTGAAGATGGAGGATTTCCTGGCCGAGTTGCAGACTGCGCAAGATGATCAGCGCAAATGTCTGGCGCTGGCTATCTTAGGTGAGGTATCCCTCCGCATGGGAGCGTCTTGCCCTATCAAACCGGATCTTTTCATTTCGAACTTTGATGCCAAATCGGACAAGGTCCGGTTGGCCGCTGCTGTTGCGCTTGGTAATGCTGCGGCTAGTAACATTAAAACATACATGCCGATAATTATCGAAGATTTGAATAAGCCAAGGACATCGACCTACTTGCTGCTACACTCCATTAAGGAGATTCTCCACCACCCTGAGCATGTTCGTGATGAAATCGCACCGTTTGCCACGCAACTTTGGCAGATATTATTGGCGGCCTCTGAAAATGAGGATAATCGCGTCATTGGATCGGAGTGTCTTGGTCGGCTCGCTCTGTTAGACCCGGTGTCTTACGTCCCTCATCTACAAGGGTATCTGTCAAACCAGAATCCTACCATTCGTGGTACGATTATATCGGCATTCCGCTATACTTTATCCGACTCCAGTGCCGCCTATAATGAAGTCTTACGACCATTGATCGTACCTCTTCTAGTGAGCATGTTGAGCGATCGGGATCTTGGGAACCATCGTCTCGCCTTGACTACGTTGAACTCGGCCATACATAACAAGATGGACATCATTTACCCACATCTTGGCGAATTAATGCCAGCAGTTATTGGCGATACCCATGTCAAGCCTGAGCTTATTCGTGAAGTGCAAATGGGTCCGTTCAAGCACAAGGTCGACGATGGTCTTGATCTTCGTAAAGTAAGTTTCCTTTTGATTTTCAAACAAGTATGTTGACTAATGTATTACTTGACAGACCGCTTACGAGACCTTGTATGCCTCTTTGGATGCGGCTCTTAACCGCATCAATCTGCCAGAGCTTTTTGAACGGATCCTTGCAGGTCTTGACGATGAACAGGACATTCGAACTTTGTGCAATCTCATGACGGCTAAACTTATTACCTTGGCACCTGAAGAAGTGCGGCGGCAGCTTGATGCATTGTCAGAGCGCTATACAGCAGTGCTCACGTTCAAGCCGAAGGAAAACGCCGTGAAGCAGGAAATCGAGAAGGCGCAGGAAGCATCATTGGGTATCTTGAAGATCAGTCGCGATCTTGACAAGACATTTCCCGCGGCTGAAATTGGTGGTGAGCATCTGAAGTGGAAGTCGTATGTGGATTGGATTCGAAAGAGTTTCCAACCGCAGCTTCGCAATCTGGATGCCGAGGCATGAAAAGTACATTGATTATGTGCATTAGCTATTGAGACATATTTTATCGAAACGAAATTCATGAAATCATTCAATAATTTGTTAAGTTGTATCCATAGTGTAGGTAGCGTTGTACATGCTTGCATGTGACGGTGATGACATGTACCTTGTGCATATCAAGCGCTAAGATACTTGCTTTATGCCTAGATAGGTTACCGCACGTTTATCAAGAGAACACCTATATCCTCCATATACGCACTTGTTGAGTGCTCAGTCAGTTCATTACTACTACGTATTGACGCTTTGGCTCAAATGAGTCAAGTTGTCGATTGATACCTCAGGCAGATATCGCCCGCTGGTTAAGCTTTAGCTTAAAATGGGTTAGAGTTTGTTGACAGCACTTTATTTCGACTACATCGCTCGCAAAGTATCAAAAGTGCCTACGTACTCAAATTGATTACCATGACTCTAGAATAAAGCCGCTTCATGCTCATCATCATACAGTGCCATTTTCACGGAGGGAATCATTTTGCTGACGGCTGTAGCTGTGATGAGATTCGTCGACGAATGAATACGGCTATGCAACACTAGGTTTACGACCGTCCACAACGCTCGGAGCCTAGAGGTGCTTAGCGTCTAGTGATTCATGCATCGTCTTGATTGAGTTACAGATTGCCCGCCTCAGTCGGCGCTGACTGGTCGAGAAAATGTGATGGGTGATGGCACTCGGGCTTAGGGGCGTGCTCTAAGGCATGACTAGTGCGTGATAGCCCGCGCCTTGACGCCTTGACTTATTTTTTCGGTTCTCGGCAGCGAACAGGGGTCATCATTCGAGCGCTTGTCTTGATCTGCCCCCATCTCGGGATCCGCAGCTAATTGAACCATTTGCCATTTACTCCGTGCGCATGGTCACAATGGGGAATGGTTAGTTATGTATGTCAATTTGCGGCACAGTCAAATGAGCTTCGGGAATAGGTGACATTTGCATTTACCCTGATTCGATGTCGATTGTCTTCGACTCCTCCCTGCTTTGACTGTGCCACATTTTGATTCATCTACCGTGCAATCAATAGTCCCCGAAGTATCTTCTTTCTTTTGTCTGGTGATCTTCTTCCTCTCTTGAGATTGTCTCTTCATGGTCTATATCGATGAAGCCGAATTACTCGTATCGCCTTCTCTTGTCATAGCAAGGAGTGTTTGATTCTTATGCATATTTAGTCATTTCCTTCACCTTCCACCACATTATCTATACCACATTGAATGAAGGATACAATCTGTGTTTCGATAGAGCCATCATGAGTCGCCAACCCAGATTGAACACTTCACTGCGCCAGCAGGTCTACTCTTATGTCGAGACTCCAATCGAAATGAGTCCGCCTGGTTTCCCTTCGCATTCCACAGACATCACCGCAGACCAGACTACTGCCTATAACGATCAAATCTCGACTACCAATCCGAGTCAACAAGGGAGCCTCCAAACACACCCAGATACTATCAGTGTTGCGTCACAGGAACTCGAGCAGGCGCGGCAAATGCGCCTTCAAGAGAGACAAGCTCTTCCTCTGAGTACAACCAGTCTGACAGAACATCCCGCGCTATCAGCACCATATGCGGAGGAAAATACTTTGCCACAAAGTCCGCCGACGCACTCATCTTCTGAATATCAGTCTCCGCCATACTCACCTGGACCACTGCCGGAGAAGGGACCTCCAGATTTCGAATATATCTCTCCTCAAAAGATATCTATTACCCCCGATACCAACCCTTTACAGTCTCCGCGTTCTCCAGTTCTCCATCGAATGGGCACGTTCCCATCTATCAATCAAGAATCACAACCCGTGCATGAAACATATCCCAATCACCAGCCCGGCCAGATCGCTCACCCAAACCAGATAGTGATCGGTGGTCATTGGAGTACGGGACTTTGCGAGTGCACTGACATTGGAACTTGTTGCCTAGGACTTTCTTGCCCCTGCATTCTCTACGGCCGAACGCAATACAGACTCCTACTCAAATCTCGGGGAGAAGATCCGACCAACCTGCTGGGCTACGAAACATGTAACGGGTCTTGTACATCAATGGCAGTCTTCTGTGGCTGTCAATGGCTACTAGCGACGATACAACATACGCGTACAAGAAAGGCCTATGATATCGAGGGAAATATCTGTTCCGACTGCGTCAGAGCTAGTTGCTGTATGTGCTGTACATTCATTCGCAATGAGCGGGAAATCAAAAGACGAGAGGAGAACAGGGCATATTCAGCGCAGCTTACTGGGTCGGCTTTTGTGACTCCGTATCTTCCACCGGGACAAATGCATTACCGACCTAACAGTGGTTGATTTTTGATTTCTTGTTTCCGGTCTAGACCTCTGGATATAGTTACTATGTGTATCTAATTCCGGCCGGTCGATGTGTCTCTTTTCGTTAAAGCCCACGCTCCTGTACATTTAACTGGGCCTTTTTATGTACATACCTCACTCTTGTCGTTCCTTTTTCTTTTCTTTATGAATAAGAAGAAGCAAAATACAATACTTCAATAACTGAACACGTGACCTCCTTCGTCGGATTGGCTGCTCCTCAGGAGAACCGGCGGGCTCGCCGGGCAAAACGAAACTCCGACGTCCTTCTTATTCTCTAGTCTGTCCTACACACTCTCTCTATATACATTGACAGCCTCTCATTTCTCTTTCGTTTAATTTAACCTGCCTGTTAACATTATAAGTATTATATTTACGACTCCGGCATATACCAATCCATTTTACCGACCACTTTAACTAAATAATCCGGCCTACTTAAATCTGCCGCGCCACTTTCCCACGAAAGATTCACCCCGATCGCCTCTATTCGATCTCTTCATCGGTTCTGCGAACAATTGAATAAACTACGATTCATGCAGTCAACAACTGGAGATTGAACTCCAAGCTGTTCATTTTCCAGATGCAGTCCAGTGGCAACTGCGAGGCGGCCCTCGCGTTGTTGAAAATCAATATTGTCCTGCGCTGAGAACATGGATATCGAACGCCGTCAGATCTGGGCGCAGCCCACCACGAGCACTTCTGCGCGTCCGTCATGCACGCCGTTTCTATTACCAAGCAATGGCATTCTCACAATCAACAGCACTTTCTCGGTGACGATGACTGAAGACGCTTACTATCAACCTGCTTGCACGGGTACGGCAAACGACGGAGTCCTCCCCTCGGCTATCATTGACAACCAAGATCCGTTCTATGCCTCTGTCGGTCCACAACTTTATGCGATTGGCTGCATGACGGTGGTCAGCTATCTATTGGTTATAATTCTACTCATCACCCCTCGAAAGTTCTACGTTGGAGGTCCTGGAGGTGACGGAAATATTTTAGGCCGGCATGGAATCATCAGTGGTTCCTACAGTGGACAATCGTCTGTCACCGGTGTAGGCGGCCGTCCTTGGCTACAAAAAGTGGCAGCATTGTCAGTCGCAATCTCTTTGACCATCGCGACGGTCGATTCATTCCGAGTGGCCGAGAGACAATACGATATGGGTTATACAGACGCTACAGCTTTGACGGAGGAAGTCATTGATGGTACCGAAATCAGAATCGTGCACGTCGTGTCCAGTACCTTTTTATGGCTCGCTCAAGTTCAGACTCTTATTCGACTGTTTCCGCGACATAAGGAAAAGGTTATGATCAAATGGGCCGGTTTCGCGTTGATTGTGCTGGACACGATATTTGCCATCTTGGATAATTTTGTTTCGCACGGCTCAGAGACACGACCGCGTCTTTTTGACGATGCGATACCCGCGCTTTCCTATCTATTCGAATTGGCACTCAATTTGCTTTACGCGGCTTGGGTGATATTTTATTCATTGTCAAAACATAGGTTCGCCTTTTTTCATCCGAAAATGCGGAATATCTGTCTAGTGGCTATCTTCTCCCTAAGCGCAGTTCTGATACCCGTCGTTTTCTTCATTATGGATATTTCTTCACCGGATGTCGCTGGATGGGGTGAATATATTAGATGGGTCGGGTCTGCAGCTGCTAGCGTCGTGGTCTGGGAATGGGTCGAAAGGATAGAAGCTCTTGAACGTGACGAACGCAAAGGTGGAATTCTAGGACGAGAAATATTCGATGGTGATGAAATGCTAGAGGTCACACCTTCGCAGGAGGTTGATTGGCCTAGGTCATCGAATGCGCCTGGGAATAAAAGTGGCCGTGGTACTGGGGCTGCTTGGAGAGGTAGTACTGTTCCGAATAACAGACCTGTTCGCAGAGGCCATCTTGGATTTCAACTTGGAACCCGCAACCGGAATGAGGAATCTAACGAGAATGCTAATCGACGTGCGGCACCCACTCAGAACGCATCGGCTCCTCCTGTGCCTCCACCGGCTGCAGTGACTCCAATCAGTCGAGCCGATACAACCAGTGCTGCCTCGACTGTTTATTATGTCCGCTATCACACTGTTGCTAGCCCAACTCCTCCTTCATCCCCAGTGCCAATTGAGCCTCCTGGTCAATCTGGCCTCCAAACAAAAACAGAAGACATTCATAGCACTGCGGTGGTATCTAATGAAACACATTCTACAGCACAATATACAGCCCCGAGTAATGAAATACTTTTGAGGGCAGCGGCAGGATGGAGACGCTGGCTCCCAGCTGCTGGTTTATTTGGAGCGAGACGATCATCTCCACCACAAGAGATAGCCACTGCTCAAGAAGAAGAGGAAAATACACGCGACAGGTCTAGTGAAAGCGATGATGATAACTTCACAGAAAAGGATGTTGGACCTACGAACACATCTTCGAAATTCCAACAAGTTTTGTCTTCGCTCCGGTTTGGTGAATTACAGCACAGATTTGGCGCACGGTCCCCTAGGCCCTTGACAGTGACTGTTATTCCCTCCCGTGATCTTGCTCAGCAACCGTGGTCACCTCAGCCAAACGAGGCTGATTCGGCCAACCATCCTACAAGTTCGCTTGGTTTGCAGACCACCGTGATTCCAGCACAAGCACGACGCACACCAGCGTGGCCCTCACCTTCTGACGCTTCAAACGGACCTGGAGATACTGGTCAGCTCGAGTATGACCCGGAGACGGCTGCTTTAGTAGGCGTTGGCCCGAATTATGTTACGCAAACAACCACGTCCGAGTCTGTGGAGTCCTCGGCAACTGATGCATCTGATGTACTTGATGAAAGGGCGGGTCATCCCTTGCAAGGGCATCCACAGCCGCACAGGTCGCCTTTCGAGAATCATGCAATGCCCGACGGCCAGGATTCATCTCAACAGACAATGCAATTTGACTATGACGACGGCGATGTAGAAGCCGGCCGTGGTCGCAGGCGCCGATGATTTTCGCTTTTCTGTTCCGCTCTTTATATTTTCGTTTTGTTCATCATGATTTTTATATACCTACCATGTCACATGTACTAGCGAGGCGTTAACTGGTCGGCTCAATCAGGATATCTCATCGGATTTTTTAGGATATATTTTAGAATCTACCGAAACATTTATTTCTGCTTATTATATAATGAACATTGCTTCAACCATGATCTATGCTGATGTGATCATACCTAGCCTTACTGCACACTGTAGATTATTGAAAACGATTCGAACCATACAGCTAAACTCGAGATCATAACACTAATAACCGAGAAATAGTAAGGAATACCTAACGTGTTCATGAGACATTTCTAACCAACCCTGGAGTTGTATGGAATATTGAAGGGTCGGGTAGATAGTAGCTATCTAACTTTGAGTCTCTTCATTGACTCCATCTCTTTGATTCACGATTTGTAATGGTGACGACTTCCAGTATTGGGATCATTGATTGTCGAGTCATGGTATGCTGTTGGATTTACCACTGTACCGAGAAGATGTCGGTTATAGTAAGCCTTGAGCAATCCGACATATGACTCCGCTCGACCACGTGTATTAAACGTCCTCTTTGTGGTATTCTAGAATTTCGTCGATCTCCTCGTTGGTCTCGACCTGAATTGTATCGCCGTTGATCCTGTTTATTGACATCTGTGAATCGGTTCGGAAGGATACAATTCCACGCAGAGGCGCGTTGTGGGTGACTCCATGTAAGACCACACCATCGTTTTCTAGCCAGTGCAAAGTGCGAGATGCTTTCGGCTTGTTATAGTTGGAGATTCTCAAGACTGTGCTTGTTGGCCTCTGCTGTACGCTGTTTCTCCCACTATCTGGGCGAGCCTTCGAGAAGCCGTGACGGAGAAGAGGTCCACAGGGAGCAATGCATGCAGAAATAATGCCAATGTTAACTTCCAAAGCAGCAGACATTCCTGGCCTCGCTAGAGCGAATGTGACATCTTCTGCATCTTCAACTGCTTCATAGTAAATCCTCATGGAATTGACGGCACAGACCCTATTTTTCGAGCGATTAGTCTAAAAGATCCATTGAATGAAAATTTGATTGTCAAGAGTAAATTGATAGAGACTTACGCTACTCCAAAGCTGAACATGAGACTCAAGTTAATTTTCTTCCGAGAAGGCAGTTGTAGAGCCCAGATCTGCGGCAGCGGGAGCAAAACAATGGCTACATCCATGGCCATGTTGATGGCAGCGGACGAGATCTCATTTGCCACCACATTGGCGCATGTCCCATCGATTGTTTTATCCCAGATGTATGCAAATGGGCGACAATATAATATATTGGTCAAGGCGAATGCAACACAGTAAGATAAGACAATGCTCCCAAGGATGGGAGATGCGATTCTGAGGTAACTTCTTCCAAAGTCGCTCACGAAAAAGCACAGGATGGAGATTTTGGCAAAGGCGGTTGCTGCTATCCAGATGAATGGGTTGATACCAACAATCTGAGTTATGGACAATAATGAGCATGCCAAGCGCAAGACAGAATCAACAAATGGAACAGGTGGAAAGAAAGCTTCTTACCTTCAATGTCAAAGCGAGTTCAGCTGGCTTGAAGTTGTCAACAGTGTCTTCAAGATGGAAACCAATACCACCCCTAATGACCGCTGTGAGGGGAAGGACGAAGAAAGGATAGACGTTAGTGAAAGCAGTCACGCATTACTGATATATTGTCAGGGGCTTTGGAATTTGAGGTGATGCTCCAAATAAATGGAGGTGAAAGACACGTACAGACACATATTATGATCGTGTACCCGACATCGAACAACTAGTTAAGCCAAGTTAGAATATATCTTTTTTCAAAAGTGACAAAGTGTATGGGGCTGTTATCATACCAGAGATACAAAAATGAGATAATCATGGTTCGCAAATGGTCGTGCGTGTATATGCTTCGCCCAAACCCGAAGGCTAACTGCAAGGAATGCAATCACCTGGAACACAATGGTGGATGCAAATAGACCCATTCCATTAGAGGTCGCGATGCCTCCCGATTGAGCAGAAGACGACATTGCCTTTGGTTTCTAAGAAGACGAGTACGCCAGTAATGAGATGTCGCTACATGGTATCGTTGAGGGGGGCTAATAATGCCAGTGCCTTCTTCTGCTTAACCATAACAGGGCGCCAGCGACTATTCTTGAGCATGCCAAAATCCCTCCGGTATACGAAATCGCCCATTGCGTCAAAGGCATACCACGCCATCATATCATTAATCAAAATCGGCTCCCCATTGGCCTTTTCGATAAATTCATGGAGAGCTTCAAGGTGGCGCAGTATTCTCGAGATATAGATGCTGGTGTCTGGGTGCCACAATATATGAGTGAGTGAGCAACACATATACTAGTGCAAGGATATTTCTCTCACTCTTGACGGAAAAGGCTTGATCCCACAGTCGGCGACGAGCAGTATGTTCATCCTCATCACGTGTGAAGATGGATGGCGTACGAGGGAGCACCTTGTCGTACCAATCTGTCTTTGTCATTTGATTTTTGGTTAAGTCTAGCCACGTAGTAGCCATTGGATGAAAAATAGTAATCTCATTGGGACCTAAACCCAATCAGTCTTCTTGAACGAACAATAGATGGGGATTGATGGGAGCAACTTGAAGTGGCCACTCACCAGTACGGATGACATTCCCGTACTGCTTGTGCAGTTTCTCAAGCAGTCGAAAGTTCTTGCAGTTGAGTGTTAGAAAGACATGCCACAAATTAGTTGCAGCAAACAGTCGTGGCCCATTGAAGTGTCTCAGACGATGAAAGAATAGACGATATATTATCATGCTCGAGAAAAGAGTCGTAAGGTAGGAGGGGAGGCGAAGATGGCCGCGCAGTATCCCAGTGAATCAACTGCACTCAGAGCAACGGCCATCAAGACGTGAATGATGACGACTGACGGGGCCCTCAAGTGCCATTCGCCATGAATGAAGATGCATAGATGAGCTGTCAAGCCAGTCAGTGCAGCTTAGATCATAGAAGCGTCGAAGGAAAGGCCCCGATTCCAGATTTGAGTTGCATCCAATATCTCGAACATGGTGTCGAGTAGGGTGAAAAAGGCTAGTAAATAGGGGACTAAGAAAAAGATGTCTGGTTATATTTGAGAATGTAGTGATCGAATTCTTCTTTACTCAGAGAACGTGAAGTCGAAGAATGCCTAGGTAGAGAGAGAGAAAAAAAATCTGGGTATTGTCCCATGAGAATAGTCTCTCAGTTTATCTGAGTAGAGACCATATTCCGGAAAGCTGAACGCGTTCCATATCTCCTGGGAGTAAACTGAATTGTTCCCATGCAATAATGATCGTCCCCTCCTATTTAATTATTACAAAGAAAAATACAATGGCAGGATGGTGAAAGCCTTTAAGCACGACTCGGATTCTATACAATCGGAGGGAAAAGAAGTAAACGTTTATCAAATTACTCTCCGTCAAATATCGAAATTCCGGCTCATTACGCTGAAGTTCATTGATTACGCAGAAGTTCTTTAAGTACTAAATGTACTTAGCAGTACCTCATTACCTACGACTCATGTATATTCATTGCAATACTCGCTGAAATATTCTCCGAAATACCTACAAAGAAGCTCTATAGCCGACCAAAACCTTGAGTATATGCCACTATATGGCTCTGAGATTCTTGTAAAAACCCTGGTAGCGTATGGTCGTTTCCCTTCGCGGTTGCACTTTTCTTCATGTGTCAAAGCTTGGTTACGGATATATGAGATTATCGCGCCAGAGAGGTTGGGAGAGTAAGCAATAACTTATCTTTCGACATTCCACCCTTATGCCGATTTGCTATTAGTAAACATTGATTCAACAGTATTACCGTGGACTTTCGCGTGGCTTGCCCCTCCCCCCTCTCTACAACGATTAGGCGTAGCAGAAAGAAGGCCTCCTCGTTCCACCTCGAAGAACGGAAGTATCCACAAGCTCGCTGTAATCAGCAACAATGCTGACTATCGACACTGTATCAGAAAATGAGACCAGATCTCCATGTATCGGACGCGGATGATCGCCAACTCCTGAGATATCTCATGAAGAAACGCGCACATTGAAGCTGATGTCTTACTCTTGAAGATATTCTTCCCGAACCTTCTATCTCTTCTCAATCCGAGATAATCCAACATAGTTGCCGAGCGGAACAATAACAATCACGATTAGTTGAGGTTGAAGATGAAAGATGAAGTCGAAGTTGACGTTGTGATATAGTGAGCAAGCTATACCTAAAATGGACTAGCACGAGCGGCAAGTGCCGGAGAAGAGGCTGAACTTTGAAGAGCCAAATTAAGGCATCACCAACTAACAATCTCGACAACGATCATTCACAGTCTTTCGCTCTCCCTTCGATATACGAGTCAATGTCCGAGGGATCTTCTCATACGTACGGCCCATCATGGCGGCTGTCCACAGCAATATGTTTGAAGTCAGCGTGCGTCCAGACCACGAGAATGGCACAAGCGGCGCTCATCTCATAACTTTACCGCTGAACCTGATTGCGCATATAGTTTCATGGGTGAGTTTTGTCTGATTGCACCGTGCTTGGATGTGTCATATTGACGACTTCACGTGGCAAATAGATTGAGGATCCAGGCGACCTTGCCCGCATGTGTCGCACCTGCCGATTGCTGCACTACATGGCCATCCCGCACCTCTATCGCAACATTTCCCTTACATCGTACGACCGTATTCGCTATCGCGACGAGGAGCCGGAAGGATGGGGAAATGCAAGCCCATTCTCCATGGGACTCAACACGTTAGTTACAAGGGCTCATGCATCGCTCGTGCAATCCATGACTTTGCGCGGCGAGTGGAACGAGCCGGAATTGGAAGAACACTCCAGAGTCGGCCGTGTGCCGGACTCCTCAATGATGCTGAATATCTCAGTGAGGGCGGCGCTTGATCGTACGAAGAATATCGAGAGCTTCAGGTTAGCTGTTCTTGATGGAATGAGATAAGGTTTCTACTTAGCTAACCACCACTTTCTTCAGCTGGGAACTCAACACGAAGTTGATGGAGACGGTGTATCTAGGCCTCCCAAAGCTACCAAAACTCACATCCTTGTCCATACGATTCCCGTCAAGCAGACATCCGCGTCCGATATATGTGGTTCCCGGTATGCCTCATTTGCGCATTCTCAAAGTGACCGACATAGATCCTCTGTGCTACCCTGACGATATCTCAACTCTGTTATATAAGAGTCCTCACCTTGAGGATTTAAAAATGCATTGGTCGCCCCGCATGCGCGAGAATCAAGAGCCTACCGTTGCCGTTCACGATTACTTTCGTCATTGCATTAGAAATAAAGCTCCGCTCAAGTTAAAAAAAGTGGCATTTCACAATTTGTTTTCAAGGCATACAAATGAGTGGCAAGAAGCATCTGATGATTCCGTACTCGAGGAATTGACTTTCCTAAACGGTTATAGCGAGGATTCGCCGTCTCATCACACATTTGTCGACAAGACGTGGGCGACAGCCCGTATGCAAATATCGGAAAAGTCAAAACTGAAGCTTATTAGGCACGATCTCGTCTCAAAGGAATTCTGCGAGTTTCTAAGTTGTACAAGCGGCCTAGAGAAGTTATACTGCGTCAACGCTGCTCGCTCCATAGGATCGAGACCAAGTGCGCGGCCGTCAGGAAATAACACCACTACGCACTCATACCTTATCGGTAACGGAGTTGGTGCCAATAGTACCTTCCATTCTATTGCCGGAAATGGCTCCATTACTTCTCCATCTTCACCTCGGTCTCCCGCCCCTAATACCACCCAGCACCTACAGCTCCGGGATTCCTACTTCAACTCCGTCATGGCAAATCACGGTGCCACTTTGCGCCACCTTATCCTTCCTTCGCGCTGGCCGCTATCAAGCACCACCCTTGCGCGGTTAGTTCATGTTTGTCCCAACTTGGAGCAGTTTGCATTTGCCCTGGAAGTCTCAACATTGGATGCGTTCGCTTTACTCATTCCCTTTCTCCGGAAATTGCAAGCCATGCGGATCCTAATTCCATCCACCGAGAAGTCCGTACAGGAACAGGCTCTTGTGCAACCCAATTCGAATCCTCCTGTCCCACACTTTTTTAGTATGCACGACGTGGTTGATTTAGACGATGATATACATACCGAAAAGATCAGCGCAGTGACAGCGGATAGAGAACGGGGTAGTGCAATAAAAGTCATCGGAATGGGCTGGAAGGCATGGGAACTTGGTGATTTTTATTATATTCCTGCCTCTGGCAATACACCAACTGCCTCTGAGATGGAATTTTATCAAGCAGTAGACGAAGCACGACCTGTGATCAATACGACTACGAGCAGTCGAGGGTCTCCTCCACCTTCAGGTTTTCCCACCACCGATCCAGCCAGAAATAATCAACAACACCATGCTAATACACGTACTTCTACTCCATACGTGACGAATACGCCAAAGTCATCCTTGGGTAAACGTGCCCGTGACGAGACGTCGCCTCCCTTGGGCTCTTCGGCCAAGCCGTCACTCGTCTTGGACTCGGACAACGTGTACGATACACTCCCTACTACTGGAGAAAAAATCATCTGGAGACGCCGCGTTCGCCCAGTAGGCTGGGAAGTTCTTAAGAAATGGGAGATATGGGCTCTAGACTCTCAAGACGTCTGAACATGCCGACCTCGCTATACTACTGTTCCATGAGTGAAGCTAGTCTAGAATGACTATGATAAAGACTTCAGCTCAAGCTTTGAGAATACTTTGGGGGTGTTTATTCTCTAGTCGGTTCCTATCCTACTATACTGTTGGGAATTGATATCCACGCCCGAAGAAAAGCCGAGACAACATCATCGGTTTAGGTACGATTACTAAGATTGAGGAAAACTCCCTGAATTCACTGTCGCGTATACCGGTGACTGGCTGATCAATGAGAGAGGGGACAATGAGAGAGGGGACATCAAGTGCATTAGCTACCGGGAAAGATCCACCGCCTCCATGCCAAAGACTTCTCGTTTTCAGTTGGCCGAGCATTCTCCTGAATAGGAAAGGGCTTGGATGTCCGCCTCATACTCCCAGATAGAGTTCACGGCCTTCATTTCAAAGAACGTGGCTCTATGAACGTGCCATAAATTGCAACATATATCACAGCAGTTTTACAAGAACCGAATAGAATCCGGTAAGACATTGGACAAATAATAACATGTTCTGGACATAATTTTGTATCATATATTCACGTTTGAAGATTTTTTTTTATATACCCGGTTAGATATAGATTGGTCAGGGGAAATAGGCAGATTGTTGCTATCAACAATAAGATTATGGATTTACAGTTGCTTAACACTTGATGACGGACTTCAAGATGCACTGAACAGGCGTGGCCTGTCAAGCGCTCATATCATAACCAGGGCGACGGATGCTAGAAAATTGGAAACGAATTCAAGACTTGGGTTCTTTTAATTTTAAGCGACGAGAACTTGTTAAAGTTGATAAGAAAAGAAAGTCCAAGGAAGCCCATGAATAATCTGCGACGCCTGCAATAAACGCCTGGATATATGAAACAACGGAAAATTTTGAGGTAGTGTAATCACGCTGCAAGCTCATAAAATCGTAGCAAGGTAGCATTCAAATATGTACTGTAATCCACCCCTTTTCAATATGAACATGATAACCTAGAAAGACTCGCATCACATGAACGGATGATGCTGATGCTGATTCCTCGGCGTGGGAGCGGCATCCATACTATCCACGCCATTGCCCACAGAAGGACCGGCAACATTACCGTCCTTGTCAAGTTGTTCGTTAAGCAGAACTTCTAACATATCAAACTCTCCGAGCATGGGGCCGGTACCTCCCAGACCCTGATCGACGCCGGTAGCAGAGCTATTGAAGAATTGATCCAAAGGCAACGCAAACCAATCCGGGAGACCGCCTTCGTGGACAGATTGGGCAATGGAGTTTGAGTCGTCGAGCTTTGGAGGAGAGGGTCCGTTGGCACCGTAGTAGTTGTAGTATACTGAGGGAGGAGGGGGCATGAATGATACGCCGATATTGGACGAGTTAATAGGTTGGGCTGGAATGCCGGCCAATGGATCATGATGGCTCCCGACAGGTTGCTGCTGCTGTGATTCTCCTGCATGTTGGCTGAATTGATACCCGATTTTATTGTGGGTAGGTGTCGGGATCTGATGCTGCCAGTGTGCGCCCGAGTCTCTGCGTGCAGTGTTATTGTCCTTTGCCGGTCGAGGGGAAGCTACTCGTGAGCTTGGCTGAGAGCTCCGCTCGTGGCTCTCGCCATCGGCACCTCGATCCGTTGGGGCAAATCTCAGAAATCTGGTACGGATATTTGCTGTTAAAAGTTCCAATAGTCGAGATATGGTGTTGCTGAGGTGAACATCATCAACCACGCACGTCCGTAGGGCTTCTATGGTTCGATCTTGCAGATCTAATGATACCCGGACATCATCTTCTGTGGCACCAAGAGTGAAGGTCTGCATACAGGGCCTCGTCAGTAAAGCTTCGTCGTGGGGGTTTCCTGAAAAGCATACCTTGAGGATGAAAATCATTGCGGAAAGTATCCTGAAAAATGTCCGTACAGGGCAATGCTTCAATTGATCGTCTGGGACAAGACAATCTAAGACAATGTGGAGTATCTTTCGTGAAGCATCAACCACCTCCTGGATGTATTTTTCATTGACTCGATAGATTTCCATGAGTACGCGAAGAGAGCTCGCTGCTGATGATTTACTCGAAGGTTCATTGTTGATGGTAGTCCATCGTTCCACCACTGCTTGTAACGCGAGACAATTGACGTAGATGCCTAAATCATCATTAGGATCGACGAAAATGAGAAACAGCCTGATACATATAAACTCACGAGTATATTCATATTCTATTGTAAGAATATTCTGCATTTGAGGAGATACTGCTCTTCGTTAGTTTTGACTCCACTGAGTACTCGACTCTTTACCTACAAGAAACACTATCATAGTATGCTCTGAACTTCTGCAGATGTGGTAGAAATTCAGCAATCTGTTGCTTGTACCGCCCGGTTTTGATGAGTTCTGATGTATATTCCTTGGACGGGAAGAGATCCGTATTGCTCAATGACATGATCTTGGATATCTGCACCCAGAGATCTTGCATTCGATCAATCGTAACCTCTGACTCCGAAGCATCAGCAGGCGTAGTAGGTTCAATATCATCACTCCATCTGTCAAGCGGCAACATTGACGGTATACCAAGTCTCCCGCTTCCTTGCGTGATGTACACGATGATGAGCCGTCGGACCCGTCGCTTGCGCACTTGTTCAGCAACAGACTCTAGAGTACTAGGCGCCTTCCGATCAAATACGCCAAGTTCGAATGCCAGGGCTTGTGCAGTGCTCAGTAACATCCATGACATACGGTCTGATCGCCATGTAGGTTCTAGCCATTTCTGAAAAGCAAAACGTCCTTCGACACCACCACCACTTGGACCTCGGCTGTCAGTATCCCCGTCATTACGGGAAGGCAGGAGCGCATCTGCATCGAGTAGAGTGTTCTCGTCATCACCAGGAGGGAAATGTAGGTTACGCGGATGCCAATCTGTGAGAATCAAAAGTGCCTCGACAGTGCCCAAAGATCGAAGATGTCCGCGAAGCGATGCTTGACCTTGAGCCGGTAGCGGGATGTCGAGAGATCGAGGTGTACCCATCCCTACTGAGTTTCCGGTGAACTTCTCTTGGCCCCAGAAGAGACGCTCGATCATACCGCGAAGGTAAGCCCAGAGCCTATCATGTATATAGTAGCCTCGAGTGTGGGCACCATCACCCTTTGGTTTCATATGGCGTGAAGCGGTTGTTAGCATTGTCACTGCTAGTACAGGCTCATCTGTAAGCAATGTGCGGTGAGTAGACGGAGGCGAAAAGTCCGGAATGACAATTGGGCTTAATGGTGCGAGATGCTTATAATAGCTGGGAGAATGTTAGCAACTTGACACAATCATATTGAGATGAACATACTAGGCAATATAAGCCATCGCCTCCTCAACACTTAGCCATCCAGCGCGAACGAATCGCAGACGCGACCAAGCTTTGACGGCATCTAAATAGCCAGGGTCGTTATATGTCTCAAAGTTCTGCTTCCGGTAATCAGCGCTGGTGTCGCTATACCCATCTGCTGACATTTGATTTGACCGTTTTGTGTACGGGTGATGTGAGTTTCTGGGCATAGTGGACGAGGCTGCCGACATATGGGCGCCGTAAGAGCCAGCTGACTGCCGTGCTTTATTCTCGAGCCTTTGGCGGTTGAGATCTTCTGTCCGCCCAGCAGCTTCTGATAGTAGATGCAGCGCATCGTGGCTGTTACTTATGGTCGGAAACAGCAAGTCTGCAGCGGTCTTATTCATGACATGTTGTCTTATTTCTGATCCTGGTAGCCCTCGGTTGTGTTGGGCCGGATACACACTGGATTGTATACTCCTTCCGTCGTGATAGGGGTTCGCCGAGACAGGACTAGGCTGGTGGTGATCTTTCTGGAGGATAGGCGATGCCTGTGAGACAGTGTGCGGCGAGTTCTCTGGCCATGTGTATTTGTGTAGGTTCCCATTGTCAAAGGGCGCCGGTGCCGAAGGGCCGTAGGAGGGTTCTCGCTTGCCGTTGCTGCCTATACTTGATGATGACTCGCCATATAGCACCTCCCCCACCATCATACGTTTATCGCGCCGCAGAGGGGTTTCCTGTTCCGGTTCGGCGGCATCTGAGGTCTTGCGCTTTCTCCTGGTCGCGGAGAACTCGCATCGCTTACTTTCACGGCGGCATCTTACACAGGGCGGCGGTCGGGGGTTATCTACACCTAATTGTTCGAGCGATCATCAGCATTGCCCAGCAGTAACAAGAACCAATGATATAGACGCACTTCCTAAGTCGCATTTGACCTTTCGTTTGCGACATGGATCGCAAGCCTGGTATCCCCGACGGTGTTGGGTCGGGGGAGTTTCGGAGCGCAGCTCTCGATTGCTGTCGTCGTAGGAGCCGTTATTCAGGGACACCGCATCTTGAGTCATACTGCCATCGTGAGTGGATTCCATTATAGCGACAGCTGCAGTTAGTCGTCGTGATGAGGGTCGCCTTCTTTCGGGAAGTGGGCGTTGGGTGAGCAGGACATCCCGATGCAAAGCGAGCCTGACTAAGCCGGCCCCTTACTGCGGGGCTGTCCACGTGCTACAGATAACTATGGACGAATCAAAGAACTATGAAGGTATTCTCATTATGATTTATACTATATATATATATATATATATATATATATACAAATTATCGGATTATGGTTAGTCATTTAATGACTAGACAGCGCTTCTCACATCATTAGTCCCAGGGTTGACTGAGCGCAGAAACGGCTGCTTCGAGTACGATGCTTGGCTCTTATTGGTATCGTTGCTCGATAGCGTCGTTCGAGACTGCAGTTCAGAAGGCATTCGGTGCGGCAGGACGACTTCGCTACTGGCAAAACTATCCTGACTATTTTGCCTGGACATCATCGGCGTGCCGCGACCAAGAAGGAGACCTCGAACGCCTCCTGCTTTGCGGGCAGGCAGCTCGTTTGTTCGAGCCGTCAAGACGTAGAGAAGGTATTTGAGATTCGGTAGAGTATGCCGGATATCGAGGACCCGGAGACCAAAGCGGTTCATCAGGACCTCAATGTTCTTATTCAACAAAAAGACACCATATTCAAACCGATATTGAACATTGACCGGGTACAATGGAAAGGTCCGGCGCGAGAGTCCTGAGGATATCGGGTCCTGGATGAAGGTGCTCGACATGTATGGTTTGATAGGATAAGGTAGAGGAACTGAAAGGTAAAATGACAATAAATAAACGAGATGGCCGGTGTAGCCGAGAGCTGCAGCTATCAGCTCCCTGTCAATATCATCAAATTTGGAATTGGGTAGATGTATTCCAGCAATAGTAAAGGCCAATGCTTTGTCGGAAAGAGGTTCAATAGGATATATTGCCAACAAGTCTTCGCAGATACGCCGAATCTGACCTTTGGTATCTTCTTGGTTATGCTCCAGCAAAGACGCACTGGAAGTCAGCTTCAGCTGAGCATCTGACAAGTGACTGCGCGTCTTGTTCTGACGCTCACGGCCCGAAGCCATGGATTCTCTTCGTATGTTGATGCTAGTGATCAGCTCGTCCTTTCGTTTTGCACTCAAACGAACTTGCTTTTTCTCATTGGCAATACTTCTTTTAATCAAGGCCGTCTTTTCTTCAGCCTGGGATACCTGGTTGAGTGACTCTAGACTTTTCTCGTGTTTCTTCAGTATGACGTTGATTTGAGATTCAAGCTTTTCCCTTGTTGCGAGTGCATCCTGTATGCAGTCGTCTAGATTTGCCAATCGCATCAATGCATCGTATGAAGAGGTGTTTTGAGGTTCAATATGAGTGGTCCCATTTGCGAAAGTTGTAAGATTAGTCTGAGTTGGCGGCAAGTCGGTGAGGTTTGTAAATATGCCGTCCGCGAAATAGAACAAAACGCAGTTCGGAGGAAGCGGCTGATGAAAAGTCTCTAATGACTTGCCGACAAATTGTAGAGACCTAAAACTCAGTTGAAGCTCGAGAAGAAGCGTGTAGTCACTAATGTTCTCTGGTTTGACCCATAGTTTGACTGTCAATTTATCCAATCTGGAGACATGAGGACCGCACACGTTGAGGTCAAGCATGCGAAAGTCCGGGTTTGTCGTTCTCTCAACCACTTCACTGATGTAGACCGGACCGTCAATACCATCACAATGAATAGAAAACCAGACATCTGCCATCCTACTGCGCGCAATATCCTCTAATTTTGTTTGTCGACTTTCCAGATTTCCTCCACTCCATGGTAGAGTGCTCCGTCGGCGGATACGTCGCGATTCTCGTATTTGTTTATCATGCTCCTCTTGACCACCGTCCAGGGGTTGCACCTTTGGGGATATTGATTTGAGATCCGTGTATGAGCGAGATTGGGTAACACTTCGATTTTGCGCCTGACTGGCAAGCTTGACCGGTGTTTTCAGAGAGTAAGGGATATCGTCGTCATCGATCGTCTTACCGCGAGCTCGGGTTGGCGGAGTGATGGATAGATTTCGAATACATATACCTTGTAGATGGCGCAATTTCCGGTTCTTGATGATAGGTTAAGGCATAAGCTATAGTCTTGTGTGTATGTTCGTCCGTTGTTTAAAGCTTACCACGGAGAAGAGCAACGGTCGCTCGCGACGACTGCTGTCATTGGAGTCGGACATGGCCGCCTAGGGGTATTTAGGACGGTGTAATTCAGCGCGTTAGTCATCGTCTTGCAATAAGACATTCGTGTTCATCGTTGATTATGGCTCCTAGACTGACAGTGGTTGTGTATAAGAATGTTGGTACCTGGAGGTTGGTGCGGAGAGTGACGCACGGCAAAGGATTACCTCCCAGCCGCCTTCCCAATCCCGACCCTGCTCTACGTACCACCAGCGTGTCATTGATTATTCGATTTTGGCTCATTATTCGATGATAATCTGAATGAAGCGGTAATCCTGGTTACAATCACAATGACATTGACGGCTATTTCATCGTTATGTCCTTTTTTCCCAAGAATATAGACTGGAGTGTCCGACACAATAGACTCTCTGGTAAGTGAATTATAGACACTTGATGACCTTTGAATCTGGCAACATCTACAGAGTATATCGATTTCAGAACGAGAGTGGCAATGGCTTGCAGCAATTGCAGGACTGCAAATCAAAGATGCACAACAGCCGAGATAGATAGCCAGCAGTGTCTCCAGTGTCTCCAACTAAACCAGCCATGCTCATTAGCAGCAATGACAAATCCCAAAAACGACAATCAGCCCATATCGATTCTGACTCATGCTTCTGCTTCTTCTTCTTACGAAGTGCTTCTCGAGTTGCCTTCTGTCAATATGCAAACCCGCGAACATCTTGTAGATTTGTATCTACAGCTTTATTCATGACAAGCCGCATACACTATTTCACCCGCCTACTCTGAGGGCACAGGTAGCGAAGATGCAGTGCCGAGGGTCATTTTATTCAGTATTATGTCTTTAGCTGCGCGGTAAGTCCTTGAACGATTTTCAAGTCAGTGTCGAAAGCTAATATAAATAACTACAGATTTTCAGATGACCCATCCACAAGACAGAGAACAAAAGAGTTTTACACATGTGCCAAGGATGCATTCAGAATGGACCTCTTCAATATGAGGCTAGATAACAGCCAAGCCGGTGTGCTAGTAGGCAATCTTTGCGGTGTAGAAGGACAGCCAGAACTGGAGTCCTTGTTTTTTGGTACTTCCCCGGCTTTGACTTGGGGACCTGTGCCATGCTAAATAAGATTGTGCAGGAATTGCATTTAGACTCGCTCAGATCATTCGTCTCCTTACGCCAAACCCAGATGATGGCGCTGTCTCAAGGGAAGTAAAACTGCGTACATGGTGGACGCTCTATATGATCGATCGATGGTCCTCTGCTGGCCTAGCATTGCCTCAGCAACTGTCTGATAATGACCATTTCCACCACCTACCTATGCCAGAGCTCAAATTTTGGCACTTAAAACCAGAGGATCCTCAAAGCGAGGAGCATTACCATAGCGAAAGCCATGGTCTTTGGGACTACATGGTCATGTTGGCCAGAATATTCGGTCAGATTCAGAACTTGCACAAAAGTTTAGCCGACGGAGCACTCAATGATATGGAAGCAGAACAGAGAACGCGGAATCTTGCTCATGAATTGGAGAGATACCTTGACTTCCTACCGTTGGAGATTCACTTCTCTGTGGAAAACCTCAAGAACCATGCAGCTCTCGGCCTTGGACGTGCATTTGTCGCCCTTCACTTGGGCTACCACCATTCTGCAACTCTTCTTTACTTTCCGTATCTGGATCACCAAGAAAGAGAACCGCGAATAGAGCGATATATTCAAGTCGCTGTAAACACCATGCCGTACAGTTCAGCGATATCTCATGAGGTAGAAGATTGCGAAGCCTTATACTTTATTGTTGGACACATGACAGTCGTTTCGTCTGCAGCGTTGATTCACACCCTGCTATTTGGCCAGCAGGAGGAGTTGCCGCAAACACGATCAAGATTGTGCGACAACTTTGCCATTCTCTTGAAATCGAGAGAATATTGCCAGCTGTTGAGTTGATGGTCAGTCCCCTCATATCCTTTCAAATGTCCTTGCTGGTAGGCATATCTAATTGAGAGGCTGTTCACCTTTCAAAAAGTGTGCATGTGGTCAATGGAGAAGATATAAACAGTGGACAAATGGGTTGTGAAATTTCTACTTCAGCATGCTCTTCCTATTGAAGAGTTTTCTACCATGCCTCCTCTCTCAGAACGGGGGAAGTTTGCCAACGATACGCTATCCATCCTTCGAAGACCAAATATTTTCACAGAATAATCAATCTGTGGTGGTTTCACCCCATTTGATTCAAGTCTTGGTCCTTCTTGTTGGAAGACTCCATATCGGTATCCTGGGCAACATCGCTGTCATTGCCATCAAATAGTGCTGCAATTTCCTCTAGTGTTGGGCCCTTCGTTTCCACAAACAAGAACCAGACACAGAAGCACTCGACAACGAGAATAGCGATATATAAAATAGTATCTCCATTGCAAATGCGCCAGGCCAATTGGATTGACATACTGATTGAATACCGAGGAGGTCGCCGTCAGAGCAAAACCGATAGCTAATCCTTTTGCTCGAATTCTGAATGGGAGTATCTAGTACGCAACGGTTAGGCCTGGCCATGCAAAGCCAGCTACGCCGTAAAAGAGGAAAATCATTGCAATGACGGCGCTGCCAGCAGCAGAGTTGCCGATTAGTGCATAAACGGCGGAACAACTGTGAACGTCAGACTCTTTCTGATAGGATCTTGAAGGAAATTTGACTTATCCAGTCCAGATACTAAAAGTGACCAACATGCCCACGGCAGCAATCATAAACAGCGTCCGTCGGCCCCAAAAAGTCTACCAAGAATGACGAAAACCCAATAGCAACAAGAAAAGACCAGATCTGGAGACCGCTGTGAATCAGCGACTGGTTGTAGGATGATATGATGCCGACAGAGTTCAGAGTGTCATGAAGATAGTATGACACCAGTCCGTTTCCGGAGCATTGAGAGAAGAGCGACACCAAGGCGATGAGAAGTAATCTCTTGCGGTTACCCCTAGTCTGAATCAAGACTTGCCATCCATCGGATGAGCTTTCTTTTCCTGTCTGATAGTTTCTTGGATCTCGTGAAACTCCCATTCGATGAAAGAATCGGCTACAGGGCCATTTCCATGGTACTAAACTTGTTAGTCGAAAACTGAAGACTTTCAATAAACCAGAGAATATTTACCTTCTGCAGGATCTTCAATGCCTCATCACCACGATCCTTGGCACAAAGCCAACGAGGACTCTCGGGCAACAGCCAAATACCCACATATTGTATACATGGCATGACAACTTGCACGCCAACGGGGATCCTCCACGAGGCATCTGAGGTGTAATTGAGTGTCCTAAAGACCGTCCACGCAGCAACAATGGATCCTAGATACCACAGAGTATTATACATGGTCGTCAGTGTGCCTCGGTGTTGGGGGTAGGCCTGCTCAATGATCAGAAGGGGTGCGGAGCCTTGTGTGATGTTCGATACGAGTTGATTCATTAGCAAGCGGAAGGTTTACACAGTCACTAATTGGAGGTATACGAACCCAAGACCAACCAGGAATCTACCGGCGATGAACATGGGCGAGTTCAGAGAGGGTACGACCTGTATGATGGTCCCAACAAACAAGATCACGAGACCAATTGTAACACCCATTCGGCGTCCAAGCATATCAGCGGCATAAGATGCTAACATCCAAGTTCATTAGCTCTTGGTCTCAAGATGGTACAGTATCCTAGCATATCGTATTCTAATACTCACGGAAAAACAGAGCACAAATGCCACCTATATTTTGAATTGCCGTAAAAGCCCAAGTCGGCCACTGGTAGGGTTACCAAAGCCCGTTTGTTCAGAAGATGATAAGTCTTCGCAAATTTTTCATGATAATACGCTGCCAATACTTACAATCCTGCCAAGGAGTCATTGTTTGCAAGTCGTTGAGCAGAGAGCCATCGTATCCGTTGATTGTCGCGCCTATACAATGCTCATCAGTCTTACTGTGCATAAATGGGACACACTCAAAGGCCAGGGGAGCTTACCGAGGAATAGATCATAGCATACAGCTTCCCCAGCCCTTGATGCTTATACCAAATGACGTGAGGGATCGCCGGCGAGGTAGAGGCCTCATGAGATGGGTGCTCATTATGGTACGACTCGGCTTTGATAGCCATGGCATCTTTTGCGATACCTATTGATGATATCGACAAGCGTCGGACGAAGAGAATATGAAAGTGGTGGATGAATCAATTGATGTGGTTCAAGAAAGCTGGAGACTGAATCTCTTTTTATATATCTTCACCATTGCATAGACAATGGATCAATCCGGTGAGATAAAGTGCTACATATGTAACTGAACTCTATAGTCAAGGCATTCTCTCGAAACTCGATATTTTCATTTCCATTCATGAGAATTCTTCCAAGGCTGGAGCAGAACTTCGGGCTCACCGGGCTATATGCCAATCGGATTGTGTCAAAGCCGTGGCCTAACAATCAATGCACCCCGCATACTTTTCCCCCGGCATATTTCTCTCCACAGATTGCGTCTGCATCGGTTAAATTGAACCCAGTACGTACTATGTACTAGGTACATATGTTCTTGCTTAGCAGTGGAGGAATTGATTCCGGGATATTGCCCGATCATGACTTGTCAATGCCGGAGGTTTGCTGCCATCCGTGATAGACTTGCATAAGCTGGGGAGACTGAAGTTCCGGGATAGAATCCAATAATATCTTGTTAATGCCGGAGTATCTCCTGTCTTGACATTCTATCAACATGCATGCATGACTCCACAAGTAGAAAAAGCAATAAGGGAGGCGAAAGAGGAGCGATATAAGATCGAACGCCTCGTCAATTTACACTTCCTGTAAAAGTAAATCTCCGCAAATTCACAGATCTGAATGGTGCACACCATGTCTTCCTCAACCAAATACCCCCGTTTCCGCGAAACAGTGACAGGGAAGCAACTCATGGTCAATGGCAAACCATTCCTGATTCTGGGCGGAGAGCTCCAAAACTCTTCACTCACTTCAGCAGATTATATGTCTACTGTTTGGCAGAAGATGAAAGATACAAATTACAACACCCTTCTCGGATGTGTATGTTGGGAGATTATTGAGCCCGTGGAAGGACAATTCGATTTTGAAGAACTTGATAAGGTCATTCTTGGAGCTAGGCAGCATGGTCTGCATTTGATTATTTTGTGGTTTGGCTCTTTCAAGAATGGTGAGATAGTTAACCCCTTTATCTGTGCATAATCCAGGTCTAACAGAGCCAAGGTGTCTCGACTTACACCCCGGCATGGGTCAAGACCGATGTGAAACGGTTCCCTCGAGCCAAATTACGCAAGGCAGGCGGTATCCTAGAGACAAGTGAAGCGCTTTCAATATTTCACGACGAGGCACCCAAAGCCGATGCCAAGGCATTTGCAGCGTTGATGAGGCATCTCCGAGAAGTCGATGGCGAGCATTCCACCGTTATTATGGTTCAGGTTGAGAATGAGACTGGCCTGCTGGGAGATTCTCGTGATGGTTCAAAAGCGGCGGAGAAGAAATTCGCAGAGCCGGTGCCACAAGACCTTCTCAGCTTCCTTACGAGTGACTGGGACAATCTTCACGCCGACTTCAAAGCGAATCTGGATTTCTTCAAATCTGCTCAAGGCACGTCTACTAAAGAAGGCTCATGGGAAGAAGTCTTCGGAAAAAAAGCACATACCGATGAACTTTTCATGGCCTACCACTACGCTCACTATCTCAACCGCGTAGCCGAGGCAGGAAAGAAAGAATACCCAATCCCACTTTACACCAACGTCTGGCAAAACTACGTCGGGGATGACCGGGATGAGTCCTTCCCAGTTGTCGTCGGCGGTGGAGGTGACCCCGGCGATTACCCTTCTGGCGGGGGTACGAGTAATGTCCTCGACGTCTGGCAGCGATTTGCGCCTTCTCTCGACCTGATTGCGCCAGATGTCTACCTGAACGAGTACACCAGCTCATGCAAGAAATACCGTCACCGGAATCAACCACTGTTCATCCCTGAACAGCGTCGGGATGACTACGGAGCTCGACGTATCTGGGCGGCATTCGGCTCCTATCAGGCGCTTGGCACTTCGCCATTTGGCGTTGATACCTTGGAGCCAGAAGAATGTGCATTCACAAAGCACTATGGACTTCTGGATTCAGTATCCCAGATCGTCCTCGAGGCCCAAAGGACATCTCTCACTGCGTCGGTCGGATTCTTCTTCGACGAGCTGCCTGCCACAGGAGAAGATCCAGCTAGACCTATTGTCGTGAATCATTGGCCTGGTTTCGAAATCACCATCGAGCCCTGTTTTGTGTTTGGTAAGCGCAGCCCAGCCGCCGGAATGGTGATTCATCGCGGTGGCGCAGAGTTTCTTCTCATCGGATGGGGATTCCAGGTTCGCGCACGCAGTCTTTCTGCCCAGAGCACATTCACTGGTATCCTCCGCTTCGAGGAAAAGTACGTGGTCAACAAGGAGACTGGTGAACTAAAGACGTTGAGGGTTCTGAATGGTGATGAGACCAGGAGTGGAAAGTTTGCTATGATGCCGAGTGAGGATCCGGATTATGGTGGATTTCCTATTTGTGTTACTATCCCTGCGAGAACGATGATTGCTGAGGTGGAGTTTTATGATGTTGCTGATGATGGATGATTGACATGAAATGTATGAGAACCTGTTATAGAATATTAGTCACAAGATTGTTACTTTTTAGCACGAAAGAACTGCAGAGATATAAATCATAGTAGTCGATGATGCTCTTCTCTAAACGATTCGACTTTAAGATCGTTGGCTCTGGTGTAACCAGCGGATTACGTTGAGTTGAGTACGAGGTTCTTTCTCGTCTGTCGCGACTCAAAGGAACCGAGGAATTGATGTTGGAGCATTAAGTTTTTAATAATAATAAAAAGACGTTGGATTGAAAGAAAGATGAAGAGACAGTCGACAGAGGAGGTTACAGTAAGCCTAGATTTTGGTGTTCTCGGAAAGCTGCTCCGAACCTCCGGGCAACTTTCACTCCGAAACCTTTCGCTCAATCATTCAATGCGAATTGAACCATTGCACTGTCCTTCTCCATCAACAACAAACGACATTCTCCGCAATCAACATACCATGCAATTATAACAGCCTCACCAATCTTTCAGTGAAACCCAATTGACTGCATCCCCTCGATTAGGGGTCAACACAATGGGCTCCCGACTGCCTCAAAAGCGGATAGCGAAATTTTTCGACGAGCTCACCAAACGTGACAGACTCGACAAATACAAACTCGGCGACAAAGCCCTCGACCCAACCAAGATTGCAACATGGGAATTGGTCAGGCGTCCACCGGTACCCACGGAGACGGTCATTCAGGGTAAGCCTCGTCATCCGCTGTCGAAGGCATACCGGGAGTTTCAGAGGCAGGAAGGTGCTAGGTTAAGAAAGGCATTGAATCGGATTACGCATGGGAAGAATATTTTTGCGTATAACAATATACGGACGAATCAGGTTGTGTATTCGTTGACGCGGTATTTGGAGGTGCGTTTAGAAACTCTCGAAATTGCGTGACATGCTATCTATCTATCAATACTAAACCGATCTCTATAACAGGAAAAAAGCGTCCTATCTCAACTAGTCTACCACGGCAAAAAAACCGTCCCCGCCAGCCTCCGAAAAGACATGTGGACACCGTACTACTCCGTGCACTTTGACGACGCCAAAGTCGGCCTACGAGCATACCACCTCCTCCGCGAATTCTCGCTCCAACGCCAACTCGCTCCTCCCAAGGAAATGGTCACTATGGACCAGAAATGGCTCGACCGAAAGCGGCCGCGCGATGCATTGGAAGCCAAAAAATTCGACGAAGAGCATGAAAAGATGGTCGGAAAACTGCTGCCGAAGAAGGAACGGGCGCGGATCTTGATGGATCAAAAGGCTACGAGTGTGGCTGATATTGCGGCTGTTCTGGCTATTCAGGAAGAGGAGATTAAGAATGGGTTTGGCGCGGAACATCGCAAGGAGCTTGGTCGTAGGGCACTGCAGCGTATTCGCATGACCCGAAAGGCGGAGCGAACGACTGCGTACGAAGCGGCGCAGAGAGTTGAAGGGTTTGAGAGTCAGGTTCAATCTCAAGCAGAGCTCGAGATTGAGGATGAGTTTGATGAGCCGCCTAGCAATACTGAGTACGCCGTGAAGCCGCAGCAAGTCAAAATTCTGTGGAATGATATCCATGATGCGCACTATGCCAGCTCGTGGCCTGAGCGGGTTCATCATGGTCATTTGGAGCGCACTGCGGATCATGTCATGCCTGGTCAGCAACGGATTACGAGTGAAGAGAATGCGGATGAAAATACCCTTGCTGCTAGTGACGGTTCTACTGAAGAGCCCCAATCTCCTTCATTGGTGAATGTGTGATTGGTTGGTTTGTATCGTTGGGGTTAAGTCCCTGTTACAATTATTACATATGTACTATACTTTTCTTTCAATTTATTACCTTCTTCTGGGCTATAGTTCACACTCAAATCGTAAAGTCCGAGTCATTCAATCTGTTAAAATAGCGCTGCATGGTCCAAGACTTCTATGCAGCATAATCATTCATTTAAAGTACATACATGCAAGGTGTAAAAGGTAATAGGAAATAGAGATGCCTTGAGATACACTCATAACACCGAAAGACTGACAACATCCAGCATGTCTAATCACATGAGTATGATCCAAGGCATGTTAGTAGCGTAACTTGCTCAGGTCATGTAATCAGAAAACGAGTAGACAGCGACGTTGTCGCGTGTAGAGATGTAGAGAAGTATTCGCAGCTTATAAAAGTCTAACTGCATTGTCGACCGTATCTATTCGTAGCCGCACAACATCAAATCGATCATTGTTTCGACGATGTTCCACTTCCTGTAGTGACAACTTCCTCAAGTTTCATCATGGTGCCAGCTCCCGGACTCGATGCTTTGGTTCCTTGTGATTCGTCCGCTAACTTTGTAGTAGAACCAGCATCAACAGCACCAGATTCCGCATTCTCGAGCCTCTTTTTGGCGCCTTCCACGATCTTATCAGCTTCACTTATCCCGCCTTTGACCTGAGACAGAGGATCTCCTTCGACTCCAATTGGTTCTGAGCGTCGCTCAACGACATCTCGGATTAGGTTTGCGTCAAATCGGACCACCATGCAGGTCAGGTTATCAGTACTAAATCGTGACAACGCGTGATCAACGAGCATTCTCGAGCCTTCTTGGGCATCTTTGACGTTGCGTATCAGGTCGACCGCTTCTTGGTCGGTACACACGTCCCATAGCTAATAAAAGTCAGCGACCAAGTTTCAACGTATAAAAAGGACATATTTTACTCACTCCATCGCAAGCTAAAATAAGAAACTCATCTTGGTCAGGCTGTACTACAGTCTCTGTAGTGTATGGATGGCCCGTAACAAGATCCTTCAAGTATGTATCGCCAAGAGCCCTCGTAACGGCGAGCACGCCATTGACCCTATTGTTGAGAATGAGACCACCAGCATTGGCAATGCGTTTTCCTTCATTCTCATCACTCCCTTTGTGATCATACGAAAGACGAAGAGCTCTCCCATTTCGACATAGGACAATTCGCGCATCGCCTACATTGGCTGTGTACAGGACCCGCTGGCGGGACACATTTTCTTGAGCCTTGACCAAAAGCGAATCCGTGGATAATGCCTGCTTCGATTGACCTGGTTTGTGCGTCGAATCGGGGCCGTCGGACTCTGATTCTAAAGCACTGGCGGATGCGGCGGCTGGCGCGAGAGGCGCGGAACCCGTTGCAGAATGCGAGCTGGGAATACGATCTTCCCATCGCAACACAGCCGCTACAGCTGTGCAACCGCTGTTCTTCAGAGGCAATTTCTCCAGTTGTTGGTCAACACTGGTGAAAGCTTGATCTAGTAGTTCGGGGACCGGAGAATTGGGATTCCGTCGCATAACGTCTTCAAGGATGAGATGTAATTTCTTTCCGCACCATTCGGCAGCAAAAGTTCCCGCGTGGCCGTCAAAAATAGCAAAGTAACCATTGTCAGTCTCCACTACATGAGTAGTTTCTCCCGTTTCGGTTGTAGACTCAATTGATTCGCGCGTCTCATTTCCATTGACCCCAGCGTTTCCAGTAACAGGAGCGGGGGTTCCCAAGAAGTTGTATAGGTATGCATGCGTATCTTCCATCGTTCTCCGGCACTTGCGGTTTCGATCTTCTGTGACGCCGACACGAAACGAGGAACGTGAAGTAGGCACTGATTCTCCGGCGGAGTTGTTCAAAGAGCCCTGAGGCACAGTCAGAGCAGGATCCATCTTTCCAAGTTTCTGAAATGGGGTCTGCGCAATATGAGTAGTGTTTATTGATGAATCGCGACTTGATAGATGTAATGAGTTCTTTGCGCTAGAAAAGAAAGACGCCGCTTTGTTCACCGAGCTGCTGCGACGCTTTTTGTCGTTTGGATCTTCAGTCTGTTTCTTGCCAGATGTTCCAGAAGGTGAGGTACGCTTGTCACGTCCAAATGCACCCTCGTTATGGCCGACGGTTGGGGAAGTTGGACTCGTCCCAGTTGGAATCAAGTCGGTTTTCTCTTTGGGTGGGCTCGTGGAGCCACCGAACATTCGGTTCAGCAACCCACCCTGAGTAGAGAAGCTTCGACGCTTGCTACCTGCCAGCTTGATAAACTTTTTGTCTGGTCTTGTAGACACGGGAGTATTGAACGAGAGGTCGTCGACGAGATGAAGTCGCAAGGCTTACTCAGTGTAAGCGAGTATACCGGGTATCGATCAAAGTGCGTCGAGACAAGCTTCGCTCGTGATGTAATCCTGCAGAATGGGTAGGTATCGCAGTTAGGCTCTGTCTATGCAAATAAACAAATTAGCAACTGCATTCTGGGGATAAATAGCCTTCTAGAAATAGGCGATAGGCTTAGAATGTAAAGATACTAATGCACGACATACCTGGTGATGGGGGTGAAGGTTGACTAGATCTATTGTTGTTTGCAAGGATTGATTGGTGAATGCTGACTCTGAATTCACGATTGATGATGTGTTTCACTATGGAGCGATGAAAGAATTGAAGAGGTATTAAATCAAAGAAGTAGAAGCAGCTGCAAGAGTAAATTGTCCGACAAGAGCCGGGATATGAATGTGGTCAAGCCAAATACAATGGGATCGGGCGGCTAACACCAAAAAGTGCTGGCGCGATCAGACTCAAGCTGTAAGTGGAGGATGGCAGATGGGACTTGAAGCCTAACCCAGGCAGAGGTGCACTGAATAAATAATCAGAGGATCGAGTTGTCGGAGTTTAGCTGCTCGAGCGAGGCGCAGCATTGGTAATAAGCAGAGGATCGCGAGTTCAGCTAGTTAGTACCAGTAGTTGTACATAGTCAACTAACTAAGTTAAGCCCGCAAGCGTCAGGCTTACCCCGCCACGGACGAACTGTACGATCCATACAATAATTACATTTATTACAAGGATACATACATACATATGTAAATATAGAGTGCATACTACATAGAGAGACTTTCCAACAAAGAACTCTCTTATCAGATTTATACATTGTGGCTGCATTCTGCTTACATTGCTTGCTTTTACATTGACTCATTAGTGCTGTATATGATGATTCATGCTAGCATTGAATGACTCGCTTTGTGTTGGCTGAATGTATTCACGATAACCGTCAAAAACACCTCAACTCCTTGACGCCAGCTAAGATTAAAGTATATTTCCAGTTATGATCAATCATCTCCGAAGGCTGTCCAAACGCGCCTGCAGGTCATCGTCGTCGCTAGGGCCGCCAATTGCCTGGGCTACTCTAGCCTCGCCTGCTCCTTCTTTAGCGATTCCTTCCGGAGTCTCCCCAAACTGTTGACAGTCAGTACACCGTATGTATTTTCAAGAAGCAAGTATGAATGAGAATTACCGCTTGGCCAAGATCCACGCCAATCTCATCAAGCACCTCCTTGACAATATCTTCACTCTCTTCTTCGTCTTCCAAGCCGGTCGCTTCATCAATCGCATCGTCCATCATCTCCTGGCGCTCGTCCATGATTTCGTTCTCACGCTCAAACTCCATGACTATTCGTTGTAGGGCGGGAAGGTTCATCTGTCGGTTCATGCTACCTAAAAGCATGGTAGCGCCTTTCATTGACTGCATCATTTGTTCGTTGCTTCGGACGGTCTGTAACGTTTCTATGTTAGCTCATGAGTTGTGCCACCCTTGTCGACTGCAAGTACCTGAATCCTGAGTGAAATAGCTTGCAATTGCGTCCGCATCGAGTAGAATTTCTGGATGTATCTGCAGTCCATAAGTTAGACACACAGTACATCTAATCGCAAAGTACATATGAAAACATACTTTCTTGTCCGCACGAGGTCCTTTGCCTGGATCTTGCACGCGCCGATCTGCCCGTTCTTGGCGCTCTTCTTGATATCTTGAACCAGTTTCTTCTCTTGGTTTTCCAGTTTGATTCGCTCGCGATCAAGTTCTCGTTGCGTTCGTTCCAAGGCACGCTGGTGTTTGCGCAGACGCTCCGCCGGCGTCATGCGCTTTCCGAAAGCCCATTCCACGATCTAGCAGTCAGTGCGATTAGCGGTGAAGATATGACGAGTTGGAGGTTGACATTATAGAAGAAGACTAACATTCATGGTGATTTATAGAAGGCGGAACTACCAATATCAAAGACAAATATGAAGAAAGGAGAAGGTCGTAGGAACTGGGCTGAAGCCTGGATGTTCATCAGGTCAACAGATACAATGGATGGAGGATATGATACTGCCTGAAGCGTTGGCTTTGGCGGAACTTAATTAATCCGGCCGCCAGCCGCGGTTTCCATGGACGACTTCCTTTTTGTTACTCTCTTCCTGACCACAGCAGCCTGAGATATCGTTCGAAGAGAGATAGGCGATATACTATGACCACTGGGCTAGGTTAACCAGCACAATACAGCCTATCTGGACCATCTAGAAGAAACATTGAAGCGGAACGCCTCCTGTTGGGAAAAGTCTACAATGACGTCAGAGTCATTCAGGGAAATATGATACAAAATCTATACTCTTGTACTCAGAAAGAATAATAAAGGCATTAATTAATAAACAGTTCTTCATAGTTCATACACTCTTGTTTCATACATTCGAGCAATTAACTATTAGATGTTGATTGATTACTGGATTGTGGCAAGGACGTCACGTGGAAAGGGCCAAACAGGATAGCGTGACGGCGGGCCGAGTAATTAATTACCAAGCCAATTCTCCAACCACGCAAATATTATTATCGTCACCGCCAAACCTCACAATCCATCGACAATACATGGATATTCCTCATCTCACCGCCGACGTAGCGCAATCAACTCATCAGGCATCATGAGCCAAGAGTATTTTCCTGTCGTCGGCAGCTCGTCTGCCGACAAAGACCAAGAGCACGACGAGTCAATCCCGAAGCCGTGGACCGCACCACAATACATGACCGTTGGCAATGGATCGACATCAGCAGCAGCCGAAGCGCTCATTGCATCTTTGAACCATGATTCCGGCTACGGTGGAAGCATTGCTGGAGAGAGCGCGCTCGAGGGAGACTTGACCGACTGGCAAGCCGGGTTGCTCGAAGACCGGCCGACGCCTTCGCATACACCTCGTGAGGCAGGTCCGGAGGGTATGTACCGTACCATTAATTAGCTTTTCGACAAATGGATAGCTAACTGCTTATTTGATGTAGACGATGCGAATAGACAAATGCTTGCGAGTCACGTTCATCAACTTCAATAGTACGCTTCTAACCCATGCATCTCGGATAAAATTTCTAACAACTGTCTTCAGTAATGCGAACCGAATGAAATTAGGCAGAGCGATCGCCCAGGCAATCGACATTCTAGAAGGTCTACGGGACATGAACGGACGATGGCCACTCCATTATCCATCTTATCAACCCTCGGAGCGACCATCGTTACAGCAAACACAGTCGCAAGCCGACCTAGGAACGTTGGAAAGTCGAGAATCATCTCCGTCGCGTCCACCCCCAATCAGGCGTGCAGCTACATCTCTGGATACTGCCGATATTGCCGAGTCTAGTGCAGTCGCTGAGCGCCGTGCAGTACCAGAGCCTCGTCTGATGAGTCGTGAAATGGCTGAGAAGTTTATGGTCCTGAAAATTGAACTCAAGCTCGGTGCTGCATCCCAAACGGAACTCGTCCACTCACTTGAGAAAAAGTCGATTGCCTCGTTATTGAACGGGAAGATAAACCAGAGCGTCAAACATCTACTAGCTCTGAGAGATCGCATCAACGATACGTCTAGTAAAGTGTTGATTACCGGAGACTTGAACGCTGGGAAATCGACCTTTTGCAACGCATTGTTACGTCGCAAGATTCTACCCGAGGACCAACAACCATGTACCAGTATATTCTGTGAAGTGCTAGATGCGAGGGAGAATGGCGGAGTTGAAGAAGTTCACGCTATTCCCAAGGAACGAATTTACAACCGCCATGACGAGAGTACTTACGACGTCTTCTCGCTGTCGGACCTGGAGGAAATCGTAACCGACAACTCAAAGTACACCCAGTGCAAAGTCTACGTGAAAGACGTTAGGACAATCGACCAATCTCTCTTGAATAATGGTGTTGTTGATATTGCTCTGATCGACGCTCCTGGTTTGAACTCAGACTCTATCAAGACGACTGCAGTATTTGCACGCCAGGAGGAGATTGACGTCGTTGTCTTTGTTGTATCTGCGGCCAATCACTTTACACTATCTGCGAAGGACTTCATCATGAGTGCGGCACATGAAAAGGCTTATATGTTTATGGTTGTCAATGGATTCGACAATATACGAGACAAAGGCAGATGTCAGCGAATGATTTTGGATCAAATAGCCAAATTGAGTCCTCATACATACAAGGACGCTGAGGAACTAGTCCATTTCGTTTCGAGCAATGCCATACCCGTCCAACCTGCAGTTACTTCAGGATCTGGATCTGGTGCTGGCGGCGATCCATCTGACCATGACAGCGATCATGAGGACGGTGATGACGGAGGGAAAAAGGGCAAAGGCAAAGGCAAGGAGAAGGAGAAAATTCAGGACTTCGAAAAGCTGGAAGGAGCCTTGCGCCGTTTTGTCCTTGAGAGGCGCGCACGATCGAAATTGGCACCTGCACGAACATACATTCTCAATGTTTTGTCTGACATCAATACATTGGCGTCGGTGAATCGGGACGTCGCTCAATCAGAACTTGATCGCGTCAGTTCAGAGCTTGAGGAAATCGTTCCTGCGTTTGAGGATGGGAAGAAGAAGAAGACCGAAATCGCGGATCAGGTTGAGAATACCATAGAGAAGTCTTGCGAGGATGTTTACAACTACACGCGCCAGAACCTCAACAACACGATAGAGAAGGTCGCCTACACTGACCTTGGCGTGGAATATCCGGGATTACTCTCCGCTTTTCAGTATGCCGAAGACCTCAAGGTTGCTATGCTTGACCAGGTGTCAGCGGCAGTGCTCGAGTGCGAGAACTATGCTCGTGCAAAGACCACACAAGGCGTCTCTTACATTCAACAACTTGGCTTGTTGCACGTCGGGGAAGACAAATTCCCACCTTTAAGTTTCCGAGCTGAGAACATGTTCCAAAAGAGACGGCATGCTTTGGCCAGACAAATTGATACACAGGTAGAGCTGTGGGACTTTTTCGATATCCCGGGACTTTGGGAAAGACAAGAAAAGGTCGCTGGAACCGGTGTGGCCATGACGGCTGTTACAGTTCTCGGTGGACGCGCCATTGCAGGCGTTGGATGGATAGATGGAGTGTTCGGTGCTGCCAAAGTACTTGGATCCAACAACATACGGCGGATGATTGTCCCTGGAGTAGTTGCAGCTGGTATGTATCATCAAGATGTAGATTTTTGCTTTTACTAACATGAAGTTTCTTCTAGCAATTTTGACAACGGCATATATCCTCTCAATCATCCCTCAAACTCTCCCTCCTCGCCTTTCACGCAAATTAGCCGCTTCTCTTGCCGAAGTTGATTATGTCCACTCTAACGCTTCACGCATCTCGACTCAAGTGCGTCGTGTATTGGGCATGCCGGCTGCCAACTTACATTCTCAACTTGCTCAAAGTGTCGAAGATCTAGCGCGTCGCAGAGAAGAAGTGACCAAAATCAAGCAGGAAAGTGAAGTTGCGAGAAAGTATTTCGCCAATCTATTCCGCGAAACTCAAGAAAGCCGACGAACTGTCGACCAAATTGACCTCGAAGGTCCTCTACCGGGAGCCTTGGCTCATTAAAAGGAGCAATCTCCATTTCACCCCATCTGGCTGTTTGACAAATATATACGAACACCCCACGCCTATCATGCCTTTTCTTTATTCATATCTGTAGTATCATATCATCATCATCTTTATCATGTTCAATACCCCTTTCTTTTCTTTCCTCCAAAATTTCTTTACCTTTTTCCTTTGTGTCTCCTTCACCTTGACCGTCCACCAAAGAATGTCATCCTTATTCATCTTGAGCGGCGTACATCGGTGTATCGAAGGGGCGAGTTTGCATTGAAAATGTCTTTGTATCTAATCTCTTCTCCTGAGAAGATTGTACTAAATGAACGTGTATCTCTATCTCTTATGTTTTTTCAAGAACACTGAACAAGTAGGTCGAATCCGACAAATCATTGGATTGACAAAACTGAGGTACGAGAAAAGTAGAAGGAAAGAAACCCATGCTCATTACTGTAGCTACTCTGCCTTCTTCTCCTCGGCTTCATTCTCCAACTTCTCAGTCTGTTCAGAAGGCCCCAAATTCACCACCGCCGCCTGATGATCCCTCGCATGCGACTTGACCCTAGAATCAACCCCCAACCAAAGCAAATCAGGCCTACTGTAGTGCCCACACACATCCAAAAATGCCCTAGACATAAGTATATGGTCCAGATCTATATCAGCGTATACGATACCTTCCTCAGTGCTCGGGATGGGCTCTGAGAGTCGGCGGCCGTCGGGTCCAAAGACTGCGGAGAAGCCGCCGCCAGGGGAATTCATGATTGAGCCGGTGCCTGTTTGCATTTTGTCGATTCCGGATTGTGTCAATACGGCGGTGGTGTGTAGGACGAAGGATTGGGATTCTATGGCGTAGGTGCTTGCGAGAGCATCGGTGCCTATATATCACCTTCTAATTAGCCACATTGCGCGTACATAATAAACCAGTTCAGGACTTAGACGTACCTTCACGCGACATGGAGAATAGGGACCCATCATTGCTCGCTTCAAATAGAGGCGGCCAAGCAGCAACATGAATCAGCTCACGCTGCAGATAAGTGTGATACTTGAGCAGCGGTTGAACATGCTCCCAGCACGACAAGGCGCCAACCCTACCGATAGGCGTATCCACCACGCTAGTGAGACACTCATTCAACGAATCTCCAAAGATAGTTCGTTCCATATGGGTTGGCTTGATCTTCTTTCGAAGCATGAGGATCTTGCCGTCGGATCCAATTGTGGCTTGCGAGATGTACAGAGAGTGATGAGTGTTTTCAGAGAATCCGAGAGAAATGATGATATTGTTTGCCGCGGCACATTCCCGAATTCGAAGCATCTGGGGGGAGTCGATCTTCAATGAGTTTTGCATATACATGGTAACAAGGCGCATATCAATTGGGCGAGACCTGTTGTCCGTAAAACTTCGTCAGACTATCGTCTGCAAGTCAAAGGATAAAATAGATGGGATGTTCCTTAACTCATACCATATCCAAGCTGGGTATCCAGGGATCCAGCATTCGGGAAAAGTCACCAGTTGAGCGCCGTTCGCAGCGGCCTCTTTAATCAAAGCACATGTTTTCTCGACTGTGGCATCTAGATCAAGCCAGACAGGCTCGGCCTGGGTGACGGCCACACGGACATGGCACGAGGATGAGTTCTGCATGGTGATTTTGGAGATTGCGAAATGGGTCGTCGACGGTAGGTAGCACGTTGATGCCAGAATACTTCTTTATATGAGTTTAAGGACTTCTCAGAACAAGTGCAATTAACCGATTTGATCATTCTATGTCAGAAAGAAAATCATCACCCAACAGCTGACCTCGGGAGGCGGGAGCTTAGGGCTGGGTTGTATCACTATCATGGCGGCAACGGCTTTCCGCCGCTAATGCATCGCGCGGACGATGATGCCATATTGGTCTCCGAACACAGGAATAATGGTTATTCAACAGGATTGCCAAGAATTGCGCGGATTGATTATATCGTATCGTTGAGGTTTTCATCAAACATACGGCCCAGATCCCAGGCACCAGCTTCTGTGGTATCAAACTCTGCAATATTCGCCACATAAGAGGAAAAGTCAATTGGGTCTACATCAGCCCAGGTAAAAGCGTCAAATACATCGTCCAGAGACTGCAGTGGATCGCTTGTGCAGATGTTTGGTGTGATTGCGTTCAAAGATGTAGCTGGCCTCACATTACGAGGATCAGGAAACCCATTCTGCAGAGGTAGGGCTGACATGACCCCCCATCGACGAGCCAACTCTCGCAGAAGCGAGACAGATCTATCTGCTTTGATCCATCTTGTTCGCATGGCAAAAAGACAGTTGAAACACACCCGAAAGCGGCTTATAGATCGGGTTCTGATGGTCGATTCCTCGGAGGTCGCGAGCAGAAGATGGGTGATAGCTGCTGTCATAACACTGTGTGACACAAAGTACGGAGCCTTGTCAAATTGAGAAATTCTCTCATATTCGCGGATCAATTTGACCATATTGTTTGCTGCCGTCGACATTGACCGGACGGACAAACGGTACAGACTGCTATCCGGAGCCTCCTTGAGATAAGGCCGGTGGATCAACATCTGGGACATATTGTACGACATATGAAGGACGATGAGAGTAGACGATGTTAATTCACGACGAAACTGGACTCGTACATCCATACTGCGGTGGAATGAAAACAGGCGTTCTCGCGCTTCGAGGAGAAGATGGTGCTGTTCACTTTTCCCCAAACTATCGAATTCAAACGAGTAGCTATGACTATATCAGTCGACCGGATCGCTTCCCGTAGTATAGGTTGATAATTCTTACATGGGTTCCATGCACTGATCGTGGATAAACCACAGCCGGCAGTGATGATCAAAGACCACCTCATCCAATGTAGGAGAAGGTCCCACCGCGTCGAGGAAAGAGTTGGCTCGTACCCTTCTCCAAGGTACCATAGTGTTTCGGCCAGTCAAGGAGGTTGCAATTCTATCCAGATTAGCTTCGAACATTTTCCAGGCATGCCAGGAAGATGTCAATGGACGGATAGAAGGTAGGTTACCTGTCCATCAGCACCGCGGACCAAAGAGCTTTCAAGCGGACATCACTTGGATCCAAGTTTGTCAACGCGTTGTATGTAATGGCTTTTGATTCTTCCAGGGCATGTAGAGAGCTAACATGGAGCCCCAAATGTAACATCATACTCGCACACATTGCTATACAAAGTCAGTACTGAAATATTTAGATCAAGTCCCGAAAACACAGGGAAAGGACAGAAACGTACAATTATACATCCAAGCCATTCTGTGTTCTTCAAGCCCCAACTGTCGCCAGCACATAATTGAGAAAGCCTGAACAATCGAAGCATTTGCATAATCCCTACAGACGGACAGAGCGGCGGCATCAAACATGGAGGCCATCGTATTTCCATATTCCTTGCTTCTAGTGTCATCTGAGAGCAGTGATGCAGCGGCTAAAACTGCATACTTTACTAGAGCAGGCGTTGGGCCCAGACTTTGTTGCTGAATTATCACTAGCGTTTCGTTGTCGAGGAAGAAGTGAACGGGATTAATGAAGTTGCTGAAAAGATAGATTAGATGATTGGTGATATAAGCCTCATCCACTGAGTTGGAAGGAACCCCCTGTGACCCAATAAAATTATCCGTATGTAGTTCACCAGACCTTCGGTTGTCGCGAATATTTTCGTATGCTTCAGGATGAGTAGTAGGAAAGCAGAAATTTCCAGATGGGCCGATGAATGTTGACTCGCCAGTCTCATCAATGTTCATGCGCCACATCATAGCACTCACATCACTGATAGCCGGTGACATGTCCCTTGGTATGGGCGCAATGTGTACCTTGTCCTCTGCATCTCCGAAATGCTCATTTTCGCGGTCCAAGTTGTTTGAATCATCTCCTGCTGCTTTTAAGTCTGGTATCAGAGCACGAAGACGGGCTACTTCCTCTCTTAAGAGATCGACCTCGTCTTCCAGTCCCTTCGCATAATCCGGGTCATGCTTTCGTCTGACAGATATTAGTATTTGAGATTAAAACTTGAGGATAGACATACTTCGAGGGCTTATTTAAAATATAGAGACATTCGATGTTCCTGGTAAGACACCAGGTGCAGGTGGGTTGCAATCCATCGCACTGGAATATTCATGGATGATTAGATTACTGCTCATCAGAGGACTCAGGCTCACTCCTGGGCGTTTTACCTTGCGTTTTCGTTTCCGGCACTTCTCACAAGCCACGCGCACTCTACTGTGCGAATCTGGGCCATCCATATGTTGTTGGGATACGAACTAGACCAAAAGCAGCGCGCATACTAGATGATCTAGTATGGTAATATATAGCTAGCAACAACGATCACGTGGAATATAGAGCGAGGGCGTGGGCAATGCTCCAACATATGTTCTTGATATGAGACTGGAATGTACGAAGCTAGTGGTTAGTCACTCGGTCGATATTGACTTGCCGATAGAGAAAATTATCCAATCATGCGGTAAAACATGTGAATATGTTTCTCGCCAGGGAAAGTAACCTACTATGCAAGTTGGTGCTTGATCACGTGATACCACAGGCAAAGCGTGAAAGCGGATTTGACTCGAGAGGAAGCCTGGTACGAATTTGAAATTGTTGACCGGTTTTCATTCTTCGAATTAGTTCTTTGCGTCTGTGATTCATTCGTATCATTCATGTAAAGGCTCTATGGAGAAACGGTGGTGGCATTCGGACTATATACAGAGTCAACGTAAAGCAATCATAGGTAGAATAGTCCACCACATTGGCGAAACGGTAGAGGATATACCTCAGGCTCCCGCATGCAACTTGTCTTGATTCATGAAAAGTCATCCTCCTGCTGCTTGCCGGCAGATCTTCGCGTCCGTCTAGCCGTCATACGCCCTCCTTGTTTGTCAACAAGTTGAGCGAATTCATCTACTACCGCCTGTGGTTGAATGGCTTGTTTTTGCTTCAATATTTCAGTAACGTGAGCCTCATCAACATTTCCTCTGCGAGCAAGCCTCATAATTTCCTCTCGTGCGGCCATTGCGTTAGGGTCTTCGTAGTTGAGTTGAGTCATTGCAGGTGTGCCATTCTCGTTGTCCAGGAGTTCATCGTTCTCGGGTATCGGGGAATCGATATATCTTGTAAATTTACTGCTGCTCAGGAGAGAAGACAGGCTTTGACCAGTGAAATTTCGAGATAGTTTGGCCGTGAGTGGATTATTTGCATCGGTATCAGCACTCACGGCACTACCGTAACCGTCCTCATTCATGGTATCAATAGAACTGACGCTAGCTCGAGAGTCTGTTCTTTTAAACTCATTTCTAGATGACGAGGAGTTTGTTCTTCCTAGGTTTGGTCGGCGTCGAGTCCCATTTTCGCTGCCTAGAGTGCTCCTTGCGCGTGTGAGTTCTCTTGCCTTCTTGAGGAATCTGTTCATTGAAGATTCTATATTCTCGGACGATCTATGAGAGTGGACGGAAGTGCCACTGTCCTCTGGAGGAGCTTTCTCGGTTCTTTGCTTGTCCTTGATATCACTTTCTTCTGGAGGCAGTTGAGAAACAGATGACATAGAGTCCTTCTGCCTGTCGTTGACAGATGGTTTCGCTGATTGTGCCTCGCCTGCTGCCGGATCATCCTTCTCCGAAGCGGCGAATGGTGTCTCTCGAGTACGAGAATCAGCATTTGCTTCTGACTGCGACAAAGATGATTTATCCGTGATGTCGGCGCTATTTTGTGCGCTTTTCGACTGCTTGTGCTTTGCCTCCTTCTTTTGACTGGTTTTGTGCAACACGTACGGATCGAATACTTTTCTCTTTCCCGACTGTACAGAGATCCAGAGCCAGTCAGCAGACACGACAGGAATCTCCCATTCTAGCGCGTGTCTGGTCTTTTCAGTGTTCGCAGTTTGTGAGTCATTGCTTATGAGGACCGAAACATTGGGTGTCAGGTACTCCTCATACTTAGCACCTTTGTATTGTTAGAGCAGTGTGCATATATGCGAATATAGAGGGGAAACGCACCCATCACGGTTACCATCTTGGATATATGCAGGAGATCAATACCAGCAAACCCCGTGGAGCAAATTTTCAGTCCTTCGAAGCCTTTGTTTGTCAATGTACAAGATCGGTGGTAGTTTGAGGATGCAACTCACCTTTTAACGGCATATGCGGAAATGGAGTACTTGTAACATGAGTCTCAGGTGAAACAAATGCGTTTGCGTCCAAGCAACGTTCCAGCCACATGTCAGTGACAAGTTCGCAGCTAAACCCCTTGTCGTCTGTGGAAGGAACCTCTGATCGGGGTGTTTTATATGATGAGATTATGTATAGACCGTTGCCATTTTTTGGTATGTTCGAGCTCGAAAAGTCGTTGAGATGCTGGACAATATTTGCCCCATTCACCCCAAGATGATGTCGAAGAACGTCCACCTACATATGTCAGCTTTGCAAACAGTACATTAACAGAAGAACAAAGTGTACATACTTGTTTAGATGAGAATCCATGAATGTAAAAGTAGCAACCTTGTAGAAAGCCCCTTTGTTCCAAAGATTCATGTTCTTCGGAATCGTTTGGACTCGGGGGATCCGCAAGCAGCTCGTTGTTCAACGTCTTGGTTTGCTGGGGGATCGAGGCCTCTTTCGTCTCTGAATCCAATGAAGTACCCTTGTCGAGCGAGACAGAATTGACATTTTCAGATGAGCTAAATCCACCGCCTATTATATCACCCCATATCCCTTCATTTTGATCACCGAGTTTGGTACTCGCCACTCTTCGCAATTTACGCGATCGAGTATTGAACGATGCGGTCGTCGTCTTTCTCTTAACAGGCGCTTGCACTTGCCCACGGTTCCAGGCTCCAACGCCCTGTTCTTGAGGCGGAAGTAGAGGATCATAGCGAGTCTCATCTAGAATCATCCCTCGCTCTAGACTGTCGCTGAACCATTTCGCACTGACGACTTTTATCGACCATTGTGTTGCAAACTTATATTTGGCACCGCTAGCTTGTTGAGCAATAAGATGTGTGACGGTCTTGGTTAGGTCTTTACGAAATTCGGCGCCATTTGCTATGGTCATTTCCTGTAGGTAGTTTCGATACGAAGCTTGAACTCGAATTAGAAAGACATTTTGGTCCGGCAATCCTGATAGCACTTACGGTCTTCAAACCCAGTAACGCATATGGACAACCCATGAAATGTAGGTAATCTGTATTTCTGCTCCAAGGCGTGCAAGTCGGTATCTCCTCCATCCATCCACGACTGTCTGACAGCTTCAATCCATTCCGGCACCAATACCAACACATCACTGCGTTCACGGGCCACGAATTTATATTTCTCGGTATTTGTTTCGCCGACTAGAAGATGGGTCACGTCCGAGGTCAAGTCATATTTGTGAACAGCTCCCATTTGACCAGCAATTTCGGCGAGCTTTGACTATAATACACGGAAAGCGGTTAGCAAGGCGAATCTGGATTTGACAATGTTCTATGCTTACCCTCTGTTCAGGAAGGATAGATGTGAAGCAAAGAACCACCCCGGCAAGTGGGTGTTCTTTGTCTGGATAGCATCTTGTTAGCAAGTCCAGTCCTGGAAGGAATTGGTGTCAGAACTGGAGATGAGCAGACTTACTCTTCACAGTCTCGCCTTCCATTGCTCATGGCGATAATGTTGATCTGGCAGAGCTTGACCGTGTGGTGCATCCTTGACCTGCAAAATGATCCCGCGCAAATGACGACGCGACGGGAAACACGAAATCACGTGCCCTTATCGTCGGAAGATATGCGAGTATCACGTGATGCAAATAGCCCCATGATGGGCCAGAAATGGCAGGCGCGTTATCGCGAAACGCGAAATAATTTCCGATGCCATCCTCGAAGTTTCCATGAAGCGTTCAGACCATCAACATCACATCGGGTCCCGGGTGTTATACCAGCTTAATACAGCCCATCTCACCACTTTCGTTCACTTTGCATTTTCTTCCAATCGAACAGCAGTTTTATGTACAGCGCTACCGTATACGGGCTAGGCAGCGTGGTCTTGATCAGACATTCTAAATTGGTTGTGCCAACTGTCCTGCGTCTTTCGACAATCAGCCTAAGGAAGATATCGACAAGGGCAATGTTTCACAAAGCAGTGAAGAATCACTCCGGGAAAGGCCTCGTGTCCGCAAAACCGCTTTATCCCAACAATAACAAATTGAATGCGAGTTCTCTTTCGACCACGAAGCCGCCTTCAACAGTTGCCGGAGCTAAACGCAAGATCGATATGGCCAGCGCAGGACAATCCGCGTTAGGTTCTCTCCATGACGCCGTCTACTTTGATGAAAATGATTTCGATGACGATGACGACCTAGACTTTGAGATCGTTAAGCAGGGACCACTAAGTCAAGATGTAGCTACATCAAGCGAGACGCCAAGTTTACCGTCACAATTGAATCATGGCGCAAAGAACTCTACATATACTGCTAGGTCGAGCACCACCGGAGATAGCCAAAACACGAGGACGCAGAATGTATCTCAATCCGATATCAAATACCCCGAGCTCCCACGAGTGGACGACATGCTTCAGGAACAATTGCCGCCAAGCAGTATGCCAATTCCGTGGTCCTCATCTCCCCCCTCACATCATCAACCGCCTCAACAAAAGCGTCGCAAATTACCCTGGGGTCAAGAAGACAAAAGTACTACCTACAGCAATCCAAGTAGCTACAGCAATCCGATAACCCCGGCACCGACGAAAAAACCATCTACAAAATCCGAGATGCCTTGGAACAAGACTGCAAGTACCGTGAAAGACGAACAAAAGGAACTGAGGAGAATAAATAAAATGAAGTCAACCGCCGCCGACTACCACTTAACTAAGCCCCAGGCGAGGGTTGCCTCCCTCTTCCTAAGTGAGGAACAGAAAGCAGTTCTCGATGCTGTTGTCGATCGACAAAAGAGCATATTCTTCACTGGTTCGGCCGGAACTGGAAAGTCTGTTCTCATGCGAGAAATCATCAAGAAACTGCGGGACAAATATAGAAAAGAACCCGATCGTGTTGCTGTGACTGCATCAACTGGTCTTGCTGCTTGTCATATTGAAGGCGTCACCTTGCATAGCTTCGCTGGAATCGGTTTAGGTAAAGAGCCTGCAAAAGAACTGGTGAAGAAGGTACCGTTCATGTTTTTGATATTGCCTCCAGGGGTCCTTCTAACTTTGATTAGGTGAGAAAAAACCAGAAAGCAAGGAACCGCTGGTTGCGTACCAAGGTTTTGATCGTCGATGAAGTGTCCATGGTGGATGGCGATCTTTTCGATAAACTGGAAGAAATTGCCAGAAGTATTCGAAACAATGGAAGACCCTTCGGTGGAATTCAGCTGGTCGTCACTGGCGACTTTTTCCAGCTGCCCCCGGTGCCAGAGACATCGGCTCGAGACGCCAAATTTGCTTTTGACGCTGCTACGTGGAATACTTCCATCCAACATACAATCCTGTTGACCCATGTCTTTCGACAAAAGGACCCGGTGTTTGCAGAGATGTTGAACCAGATGAGACTAGGAAAGATCACACCGCAAACGACAGAGGCGTTCAAGAAATTATCACGCCCTCTGGACTTCCATGACGACTTGGACGCTACAGAATTGTGAGTTTCCAGCGCCCTTCCGACTGAGATATGGATAATGACTAATATAGATAGGTTCCCTACACGCGCGGAGGTAGAAAATGCCAACTCAGTGCGAATGAGCAGACTCTCAGGCGAGGTAATGGTATTTCATGCTCAAGACTCTGGGTCCATTCAGGATGTACAGATGCGAGACAGATTACTCGCTAATTGTATGGCGCCACCGGTCATCCACCTAAAGAAGGGAGCTCAGGTTATGCTGATCAAGAATATGGAGGACAACCTGGTCAATGGTTCTCTCGGTAAAATTGTTGCCTTTATGGACGAGGCCACATTTGACTACTACCGAAACAACGAGGACGAGTTTACTGGAGATAATAAAGACGGAGAAGATGGCGATGATCCGGCGGCCAAAAACCGCAAGAAGCTGCGGGCATTAGCGCACAAGGAAGGAGGTATTAGTACGAGTCGCAAATGGCCTTTGGTCTGTTTTACACAACCAGATGGCACTGAAAGGCATCTTCTTTGTCAGCCAGAGACCTGGAAAATTGAATTGCCCAACGGCGAAATCCAGGCACAGCGTTCACAGGTGCCATTGATCTTGGCATGGGCCCTTTCGATTCACAAGGCCCAGGGTCAGACTCTTCCTCGAGTCAAGGTGGATCTAGGTCGAGTATTCGAAAAAGGTCAAGCATATGTTGCACTTAGTCGAGCAACATCCCAGGCTGGACTTCAGGTTACAGGATTTGAGCCACGCAAAGTTATGGTGCATCCCAAGGTCATTGAGTTTTATTCGAAGCTCGCTGATATCAACTCGGTGGTCAAGCCCGCTAAGAAAGAGTCGAATGACAGCAAAACTGCCAAAGTATACGATGAGTTCGATGAGCTGCACAACGAATACATAGCTGGCCTGTTATAGTCTGTTGTTCATTTGCCATATGCAGAAGTATCCAAGTGTAAATATATATTATGGAGTGTGAGAAGATGAATCTGTTTCAGATACTGCAATATAGCGAGCCTTTCTCAAAGAACCAAGCCCAGAGGACTGCATGATTTCAAGTAAACCAAGAATACCCCTGTACATTGATACAAGGGACGATTTATACTGATATAAGGCCTGCGGGGAGCGTCTCTTATCGATAAGGGTCATGTGACGTATGCAGCCTTATCAGCTGCCGCCTAAACAATTTAATTTGGGAAGCTCCACAGCTGCACACGGCCACTTCGATCTTCAATTTTCAAACACTCTAGCTCAGTAACTTTGTGTTCATCTTCCTCACCAACCTAGGTTGTGGATGGCTTTCCAGTGTTATCTTGCAAATAACCGGTCTAAAGACTTTTCCCCCCACAATGGCATCCGACTTTGTCGGCTACACAGTCCTCGTGACCCTCAGTTCACCTCCTAACTCGCAAATCCGTGGGACAGTCGCAAACATTCTTGGGCAGCGCCTGACCTTACATGATGGTGAGCGAAAATAAGACCGTGTAATATTGATAATTGGCTAATGAGTGTGACAGTGACGCTCTTATGGAATGGCCAACGATTCCCATCCTATACTATTGACGCTGCTGGAATAGCAGATCTCGAAGTATCCAGCTCACAGGCTCAAGCTCCATCTCACCCTGCGAATCCCGTATATTCTCATGCTCCCCCTGTTCCAAACCTCCCACAAAGTACTAGCACCCAATTGAGATATCCACAGCCACCACCAGTACCTCAACAACAGCCTTTCATCGACCCAGCGATAGTAAGCTTCTCGGCAGCACCTAGCAAACCAATCACCAAACAAACACCTGTGGCAGCTCTACTTCCAAGGACCGATTCTTTCTTGGGTTCGACCTCGAGTACGCTCTCCATCGAGACCGCGCATCCCCCACAAACAGTCGAGAGGCATGATTCTGCCGTAACTGCGATCTTGACTGAACCATTCAGTAGCATCACGCTTGATAAGGCTGTCGATTTGGTGGAAGAAGTAGCCAAAGATGGGAAAGATTCTACGAAACGGGGCAAACGGGGAGGGCGCAATAAAGGGCAAGATCATAGTGGGAATGGATGGCGGCAGACGGCATTTGTCGAACCAGCTCGTCCGAGGCTTCATACAGGTTATCCTGCCGATGACGATGTTGCCCAAGCGCATGGAAAGCACCGGAAAAATAAGAATCGCAAAGCTTATGCGGAGAATTCGAATGGGTGGGCAACAGAAGATGCAACAGATATACAGGAGCTAGGAGACTTTGATTTCCAGGGGAACTTGTCGAAATTTGATAAGAGGCGCGTGTTTGATGAGATTCGAAATGACGATACCACTGCCGACGAAGATCGCTTGGTAAGCTTCAACAAGAGACCAAAACCTGGTACCAACGGCGGCAAAAACCTCCACTGGTCAGAGAATGTGCTAGACAGCACTCCGGCCCAATGGAATAGTGAAGCAGGAGAGACCGAAACCGAAACCAGTGATGATAAGTTCAGCAGCGGAAACTATTCAAATCGCGACAGGTCTAAACCACCCGGAAAAGCTCAGGTCACAAAAAAGAGCAGCCTCATTTTGGGACAAGCTACGATGTCAGCTTCTTTCGGATCGGTCGGTCGTAATTCGATTCCATCGCCACGAAACATCAGTCCAATGCCTAATCGACAATCTGGACGAGTATCTCCACTCAATGGGGTTAATGGACCTTCGACTGGCAGTTTGCGTTTGACAACCACCAACAGATTATGTCCAACCGTCAGCCCACTTCAAATGCTCGAAGTGGAACAACTAGCTGTAACTGAGCTTGGCTTGACTGAAGATATGATTGTCGAAAATGCCGGTCGCGGGATTGCCGAAGCTGCCGTGGGTCGACTTGGTAGCGATGCGGCTGCCCCTGCTGTCCTTGTCCTCACCGGTAATCATCGAACAGGTGGACGAGCAATAGCTGCTGCGCGACATTTAAAGAACCGAGGACATAGAGTTACGCTGTGCTTGCTAGGCTTAGAGTATGAAACGGAACTATTAGAGAATTGCCGCAAGCAGTTGGAAATATTCAAAAAGATTGGCGGCAGAGTGCTACGATGGGAGGAGCTCTCGGCTCGTCTTTTGACGCCCGATTTCAGCGTTGATTTAGTCATTGATGCTTTGTTCGGTATGCACATTGCGTTTGAGGATTTGAGAAGCGACGACCAAGCTACCGCTTGTGAAATGATTGCTTGGGTGAATCGAAGCAACCTAGTAGTCATTTCGGTGGACATACCCTCGGGTATCTCTGCTGCAACTGGTAAGATGCCTTTTTCCAGTCTTCTGTTGAAAGTTTCAACTGCAGGCGGGCATACTGACTGGGATATCAACAGGTGATGTAGGCATTGTCCAAGGATCACGACTATCAATAGTATCAGACTTCGTCGTCTGCTTGGGGGCGCCCAAGACGGGGGTTATGCAAGCACTACAATCCGGAGAAGGTAGCTCATGGCAAATCACAGTGGCAGATATCGGCATCAGTCATGTGGTTTGGAGGAAGTACGGTACACGTCGTCGGCACGGCATCGATTTTGGCAATCGCTGGGTCGTCAACCTGAAATACCAACCAGCGGTAGCATAATATTCGCCTTTCGTCCCGGAAGAGAGCTCTCAAGGCTCTACATTGATGACTTGTATTTTTAGACGACCAGGAGGGAAAGCAGAGCTTTCAATGACATAAGCGATGATACAAATGACATCTAGAATTAGCCTATAGCATAATTAAGTACTTTATAAATTCAACCAGGTGAATCAAGCCTTACACAAATATTCAGGAGAAGTCGTGCATCCAAGGGTTACTTTTGGCCTGATATCGAAAAGTCCATAAGCGGTTAGCGCAGTTGCGGCGAACTGGACCAGCTGCCAAGCCCTGTCGCGCCCACTTAATCGCCATGCCAAATTTCTATGAAGCTAGAACTGACCTCTTCCATGAACCCAAGTCGCCTTTGGCATCCTTTCTTCATCCTTTGATAGTGAAAGTCAAGAGAGATGGGTAAAGGTATGTTATACACAGCTCTCAAAATAACAAGGACTTTTTCTAACGCATCTTATTAGGAACTGATAAACTATATGTGCGTTTGCGAGCCATGTTTCTGTTAAATCGAACGCCTACATACTAACACATTTGACTCCAGATTACTCACTCAGAATGGGCTTCTGAAGACGCATACTCGGCCAGCGCGGGCGCTGGATTAGCCGGTGGACGAAACACCACTGTCCATGCGTCCTTCAAACGTCTACCATTCAACTTTTGCTCGCTCTCGCTCCAGCCCTTCAAACATCCGGTCTGCACAGCCCAAGGCACCATATTCGATCTCACAAATATTCTTCCATGGCTGAAAAAACACGGTACCAACCCCGTTGACGGAAGTCCCTTAAAGAGCTCCGATCTGATCAAGTTGAACTTCGCAAAGAATGAGGCGGGCGAATATGTCGATCCGGTCACGTTCAAAGTTTTTACTGATAATACGCATATTGTCGCGTTGCGCCCGTCGGGAAATGTCTTTGCCTGGGATACGGTGGAGAGGCTGAATATCAAGGCTAAGATGTGGCGCGATCTTGTCACGGATGAGGAGTTTGGTCGCAAGGATATCATTACATTGCAAGATCCACAAAACGTTGAATCGCGCAATCTCAGTTCTTTCAAGTATCTCAAGGACGGAGAGAGTGCTTTGACTGAGGAGCAACTCCGGGAGCGAAACGATCCTATCAACAACGTCAACTTGAATGCGATGGGTAGTTCTGCGAAAATTCTCAAAGCTAAGGAGGCAGTTGCGCGGGCTCGTGCTGAGCGCGGCGCGCAACAAGCAAAAGCTTCTGCTGAGAAGAACGGTGCTTTAGTCAAGTCAAAATCGACTACTGTGTCACATCAGCCAACCAAGTCCGTGCCATTCAACGCTGCTCGACATACGACAGGTCTTGCTGCGGCGTCATTCACTAGTACGGGTTTGACACCTCACACCGAAGCCGAATTGGCCACTTTGTCGGATGAACAATATATGTTGAAGCGCGGAAGAGTGAAAGAAAAGGGTTACGCCCGTATTTCGACAACAATGGGCGATCTGAATCTGGAGTTGCAGACGGAATATGCACCCAAGGCTGTCTGGAATTTCATCCACCTAGCGAAGAAGGGCTACTACAAGGATGTCATATTCCATCGGAATATCAAAGGCTTCATGATACAAGGAGGCGACCCTACCGGAACCGGACGTGGTGGCGAGAGTATCTGGGGAAAGAACTTTGATGATGAGTTCGAAGGACCTCTCAAACACGATGCTCGAGGAACCCTCAGCATGGCGAATAAGGGTAAAAACACTAATAGTAGTCAATTGTACGTTCGCCCTTTTTTGAATCTCCGTCTGAACACACGCTAATCGTCACAGTTTCATTGCATATCGTGCCTTGCCTCATCTAAATAACAAGCATACCATCTTTGGTCGTATCATTGACGACCCATCGCCTTCATCAACAACTCTGAACGCAATGGAAGTGGCACCGGTTGACTCTACCACCAACCGACCAGTTACCGACATACGTATCAAGGATGTTACTATCTTTTTCGACCCGTTTGAGGAATTCATGAACAAACAAGCTACTCTAAACGCTGGCGGAGGTGCCCAAGCTCAAAAGAAAAAGGACGAAAAAGCAGCGGAAAATGTCGATGATGATCTAGTTACATGGACTGGCAAGCGTGTTCGTGGCCTAGACGGATCCAGAGCGTCAGACACAAAAGAAGGCGCCGGAGTAGGGAAATACCTTCGAGCTGCGCTAGCAGAGCAACAAACGCGAAAGCATGTCGATGAGAATGAGATCGTTGAAGATGTGGATGATCCGGAACTTGGGTTACCAGAGCCTACGCGGAAAAAGTTCAAGTCATCGGGTGGTTTTGGAAACTTTGAGGGTTGGTAGTTATCAGAATGATCCAACTACAGACAGTGATAATCAAGCTACCTTATCCTATTATTTCGGCAACGCTTGCAGATCCTAGACCGTTATGACACTGAAAGATGAAACCGGGCATTTCAGCGCGACACGTCTCGCATTGCATATTCCCCTGATGGCGAGGTGGTTTTATTGCTTGATTGAACACATATCGCCGAAATGCCAGCCTTGCATTGCCTAAAACCGATCATCGGCGGCCTAGTTGTCCCTGGCCCAAAGACGACGCTCATGCCAGAGTGGACAGCTGCAGCTTTTCCAGATGTTGCCGCATACATAACAAAATCCCTTGCCGCAGCTAGAGCATTGATCAGTATATTCAATATCGAAAGGCGATCGAGTAACTCACCGACAAGTCATGTGGTTACAGCCATGGTACAGTTCCACCATAGCCCGACAGCTGTAACAACGCTGCCAACCCTGAGTATTGGCCATGGATAAAATGTTTTGCAACGTGCTATCCAGAGGACAGTCTACACCGGGATGAACGAGAGCGCCACATGGTAGATGGGTCTCCTTTTGACACCGTGGGCACGTGCCGATATCACTCTGAATCGCGGATTGCGGAATAAAAGACGAACAACCTGGCTCGGTGCAATACACGCGATTCTTCGCTGTGTACTCTGTTGCCTTTTGGTTGAAATTTTCGAGTTCCTTGTTGCTCAAGACCTGGCTTGCGGTCTCGGCAGGGAATGGCTCAGCGCAGCAGCGGGGAGGATACAACTCTTCATCTCTCATCGCACCGAGGAATAAATCACGAATACATATGTGGCAATAACTGTGGTTGCAGGACTTGGTCAAAAGGATTTGCCGTTGTTCTAGACAAGAATCGCAACTTGGCGTGGGCTTTGTCGGTGCTATATCTGAGTCTTGAGACACGTCTAGCGTATCCTGCTCTTCGGTTAGATCTATAACGATGGCGCCGTCGTTGTTTGTATCATCAAATGATAGCTTGCTGCTATTATCTGGAGCAGCTTCATCATCAATTGTCTCATCGTGCGCCGCTGTGCCAACACGAGCGGCCAGCATCCGATCTTGGAGGAAGCGTCGAGCCGCATGAATCTCGTTTTTCATTGCCTCGACTGCCACCTCTCTGTCTGTTAACTCGCCTGCCCGTTGTTTCCCCTTTTGTTGGTTTTCGAGCTCCGCGAGGTCTTCAAACATAAGCCTCAAGGCCATGTCTTGATCTCGTGAAGTTTCCATACTGACTGTTGTGATGGAAAGACGATGGAAAACTTTCAACAGTAATGAAAGCGGATGAGGAGAGTTGAATTAATTCGTCTGGCGTCAACAGATTGATCAAAGTTGACGAGGACAGTACTAGAACGAGTGAGGATGGGAGAAGAAAGCCGAGAAAGCTGTTTGGCGTTGAGGTTCAGTCAAAAGGAGGGACTAAGGATAACCCTGATGCACAAAAAATGACAGGAAAGAGTTCAGTCTGAATGATTAGTGAAAGCTCAGATGGGTCTCACTGTTATGTTGAGTTCATGATACTTTTTTGCTTTGCCATTCCCATCCAGATTCATTAGGAGGCTTTTGAAGCATTTGATTCTATAACCCTAGGGTTAAAACTAGCCGCCAATAGGAGCCCGCGAAAAGGCGCTTTGTAGGGGCCTAACCCTAGCTCGTGGCTGTTACAGTGCAAATGTTAGTCTGTTAGTATTTTCCGATTTTAGATCCAGCCACATCGCCATCGAAAGTCAATTAGGGACTGATTGGCTTGAGCTTGTCGATATGCACGCCATTTTATGATCTTCAAGTCTCGTGCAGATATGCCATTGCGTAGCATCTTTCATTAGTCCGTACTCCGTAGAAGAATTCTTACGACCTAGTTTCTGATCGTATCCTTGGAGCTGACGCACTGATGATATACGTAGAAGTCAATTAACCCCAACCTCTTGATCATAAGAGCTATTCTAACTTAATAATTCTATTGCTACTACGTACTAAAATCCTTCGATGATACATCAGCCAAGTTGCTGCCCTTATCGCCCAGCCCTATTCCCGATTCGGTAAGCACCCATGCGACTGATTTTTTACTGCACTCTTACTTATTTATTCTCATTTTTCTTTCAAATGTTCTCAGGCATTGCTACTTCACCAGTGTGTCTGCCTATACTAGCTAAATTGACGTCCCCATGATTTCTGTGTTTCCTCTCGTCTGATTCTATGAGTCTTGAACTGAAGCACATTTTCATCTTCCGCGAGCGCCCTCCCTAACACCACCAATATTCCAACTTCCTGTATTCCTGAACCTGTGTATGTCCTGGCCTTCCGGCCAGACTCTAAATCTCTATTTTTCGAACAAAACACGCACAAAATGAACACCAACGACCCTGAGTATCTCCCAGGCACATCGCGCCTCCTCGACCAAGGCGAGATCATCCTCTCCCCACCACCCACCAAATCAGTCAATGACCCATTGAACTGGTCCATTACACGCAAGTACTGGCATGCATTGCTAGTATGTTTCATCGCTGGACTCACGGCCGCTACATCCAACGATGCTGGCAGCGCCCAGTTTGGCGAAAATGAGGACTTGGGTATTTCCTACGATGCGATGAATACGGGTGCTGGTGTGCTGTTCATTGGTATCGGGTACGGTACTCTTTTCCTCTCGCCTGCGGCATGGCTCTGGGGAAGGCGATGCACGTATCTCTTTTGTGTTCTCTTGGGGTTGCTTGGGGCTATTTGGATGGCGAGGGTGCAATCGACTTCGGACTCTATTTGGAATCAATTGTTTGTCGGTATTTCGGAGTCGTGCGCGGAAGCCAATGTGCAATTGTCGCTGTCGGATCTGTTCTTTGAACATCAACGTGGAACGTTCCTGGGTGTTTACGTTCTCGCAACCAGTGTCGGCACTTATCTGGGTCCTTTGATTGCTGGATATGTTGCCGATAGCAGCCTTGGATGGCGCTGGATTGGTTGGTTGGCTGTTACTATTTCGGGTGCTACTATCGTTGTTCTTTACTTTACACTCGAGGAGACGCTGTTTGATCGGCCTGCGTATCACGTCGGGGAGGTTATTACATCTCGAGAGAACCCTGCAGAGCCAGAATCTGGTTTGCAAGAAATGCAAGAAAAGAAAGCTGGCTTGTCGGACGCTGTGACTACTCCTGCCGAAGCGACGGATGAAAAGCCAAAGTCGTACTGGCAAAGAATCGCGCTGATCACCCCAGCCGCTAACCTGGAAGGATTCGGGTTTAAACAATACTGCATTCGGCTCATGCATACCATGCGTGTGTTTTCATTCCCTGCTGTCATCTTTTCCGGTATTCAATGGGGAGCTCAGGATGCTTGGCTGACGTTCTATCTCACTGTTGATGACGATTATTGGAGTGACGCGCCGTGGTACTATGGAGATGTTGGAGTCGGTTTGATGAATCTTCCATGCCTTATCGGTGCTGTGCTAGGCTGTATTTACGGCGGATACTTTTCTGATGTGTTTATGATCTGGATGGCGAAGAGGAACGGTGGAGTCCGCGAAGCCGAGCACAGATTGTGGTTCCTCTTTCCTCTGGCAATCATCTCGCCCTTGGGCATGCTGCTGTTCGGGATTGGCACCGGGCAGTCATGGGCTTGGCCTGGTCCCTACATCGGTTTGGGTCTGATCGGATTCGGATGGGGTTGTACCGGTGATTTGAGCATGGCATATCTGATGGATGCGTACCCCGAAATGGTTCTGGAAGGCATGGTCGGAGTCGCGGTTATCAACAACTCGATCGCGTGCATTCTGACGTTTACTGCTAGTCTGTGGCTTGACAGCCAGGGTGTTCAGAATACTTTCATTGTGATTGCGGCTCTCGACTGTTTCTTTGTGTTGACTACCATCCCGATGATGTATTGGGGGAAGAGCTGTCGGCAGTGGACCAGGACACGCTATCTTGATTTTGTGCGTATTCGTGATTCTCTGTGATCAGATCGATTGATGTTAGGGATTGGGAGGTGGAAGTTACTGAATGTGGCAATCTGCGTGGAGGGTAGGGATCTTGTGTGACATCTCCTTGATTCTCCAAAGTTTCCAAGGCTTGTATGAAAAAGGGGCTGTACAGAGATATCGGATTTCTTTCTTGAGAAAGTTGTTGCATACAATGATTGCCTATTTAGGTAGTTTAGTTTGAACTGACGTTGATCCTCTCGCCCGGGTGATACTGGACGGGCATTAGCTCAATCGATGTGTTGGCATATTCGATAATGTAGTGTATATTCTGACAAGGCTCGGGGTTGATCAAAGAGCAATACTGCCGTGTGTTCCAAGAGACTCAATCATTTCTTACCTAGGTAGAGTTCAGAAGGAAATAGTGCAGCCTGGGAGTCTAATGCTGCTGTGTCGTCTTGGAAGGCGCAGAGAAATGCAAGAACTTCCGTCATCCCCGACTGCCCACCAATCCATTTTCATGGAGAATCAGACGAATTTCCACCCTATCACAAGGCTATCTTCTTTCCTGTATGACCGTGTGACACGCAGCCTCTTTCTATGATCATTCTTCCGAGTGGACAGACGTTAACCGGTTTCCAACTCGACCTCTGATACGTCAACGATCACCGTCAATATTCAGCCTCATATCCATCAACTCCGCTTTCATCTTATCAGTGATGGCTATGAC